>OY720302.1:33550757-34750757 GCA_963082785.1 Philonthus spinipes
CCCAACTATTTCCATTAAACAATCTGTTTCAAACCAACGAAACAAAATAGTTTTGTCACAATCAATCGTATAAGAAGTGATTGTTTGAAATTGTAGCATGATTTATATTATTAAACATGTGTATTGGGTAAAATTACTTCAGCTTTCAGTAATTGTGTTTGTTAATAAAAGCTCACGAATAAAGGAAAACCTCACAAGTTATTTTTTTATTGTTTTATATTCACGTAATTATTTTTGTTTTCATTAACAGTCCAACAAATATGAGATGTCGGATTATAGCCAGTCAGAGTGGACCCATGGAGAGGATTCAGAGCTGCGTTATGTGATAATTCAATTTATTTTTAATTATAAAAAATGTGTTGACATACATTTCTTATTAGTGAAAACTCAAGATTAATTAAAAAAATGCCTTCGTATATACCGATAAAACACTATTATATTTTAAAAGCGATAAATGGGAAATTAGTTTCATAATTAAAGTTACACATTCATGTACAAATTATACAAATTATTTCTGAACCAAATCACATTCACTTAAAATAATCAGCGAAACAGCTCTAATAATTCAACTTATGAAATATGATTTTAGGGTTATATAAACTCGGGATAAGTTTTCCATCACTTGAAGAAGGCGTTAATTCGTCTTAAACCCAATTAATGGCACCCAATTTATTAGCTTTCGAGAGGCTCCGACCTCAATTACAACGTTTTCCCGATTACGGATTTTTTAATGAATGATTTTCGTCGATTCGTTCACGGTAAGTGCCCACTTAGGGTCTATATAAAAAAGTACTCTTGATTGTGATTGATAAGTAATTTATTGTTTTATTTATATTCTGAAATGCAAACTCACATATTTAATCATATAAATCAGACACAAGCCTGTCTATGCCTCAGTTTTGTTGTAGCCTAAAAGACTTAAATATATGTAATTGTAAATTATTAATGAAGTAAGTTTGCAGACCATTGTATGAAGTATTTTAATGTAATAGTGTATGCATGGATAAAATACTTTATTCCTAACTAGCAGCACTCTTTGAAAATGTTATAAGAAGCATAAACTAGTCAGAAATAATGTATTATATTTTGAAAGAGTGCCAAGAGTTTTTCTTTAAAATATCCTTACTTAGATGAACATTTTTCACCAAGTGCCCAATGAGATCAGAATTCAAAATAATAGTGTAATAGTTAAAACTTAAAAAGTTTTTTTATAACATTAAACTTAACAAAATGAATGTAATTTTTAAAAATTACTTCGTATATGTTAACTCAATATAATTAAATAATTTTAACTCTGTTTGTATAATACAATATTGTGTTTTATTTATTATAATGATTTATGCAAATAATGGAATACGAAAAAACAAAAAATAATTTTAATGAATTATTTTTGGACAAAAAAAACTTCTGGTTGATGTCCTAGACAATCTAACACCAACATGTATTATGAACATTTATATAATATTAGTAAAAAAAAGTGGTGAGAATTCTTTATTCACTTGATTATTTAAACGCTAAATGGACATTTTGAACACATAGTATACATCTAATGCTAAAATAAACAAGTGAATTAAGAAAAATCTCACCACTTGTGTAACTTTTGTATTATTATATCACAAATACAAATTTGAATCTTATCAGACTAGTATGTTACATGTGCACTGCTTTTTTTTTAATAATATAAAATAATTTAATTACGTTATTTAAAACATGATTTATTAAAACATATTAAGATATTAATTAATTAATACACTTGCTTTGTTTGAGATTATTTTTTTAATACAAAAATAATATCAAACAAATCAAATGTATTATTCAGTAAGTAAATCATGTTTAATCAAGTGATTAATGAGAAAATGGTAAAAAATATTTTGTTTCAAGATTTCAGCTTTTCATTATAGAAACCAAATTAAAGTGCATGTTGTTTTGAATGAATAATTGCATATTTCATAAGACGCGAGATTTTTTTATAATTCTAAAATTTCTCTGATTAAATTAAAATCGTATGCAGCTTCCAGATGCACGTTTATTTGTCGAAAGGGCCGAGTACGTCCGGAAATTGAATCCAATTCGGTTTTTGGGGACACGCTGCACGGACGAGCAGACACGATTTCACCATTACCTGATTTATTTACATTAATAAATATGCAAACTAGTTTTAAACAAATAGACGCGCGTGTATGCGCTTCCCGGGGCCGACAACAAAATAAACGAATGCCATGTTTCGATAATTAATTATAAAAACTATTGCCAAATATTACACATATTGATTGATTACTGAATTCAATAAAAAATATAAATATTTACTATTAAGTTCAGATTAGTAAATACTATATGATCGAGAACTTTCTTTCTCTAAAGTGCTTTGATTTTTTCTACTATACATTGTTACAAGTGAAAAAAAAATAAATAAAAAGTAAGTAGGTAATCATTGATTATTATTACCGAGGTACTTAATTTTTGAAAATCCATAATTTTTTTTAACAAATGTATTTAACAATTTCAGCTTTTTATTATTTTCAATACAATTACTTGATACGCTGTAACTTCTCCAGGTGAAGAATTTAAATACAAACATTTTTACAAAAATCTACTTAAAATCGACCATCTTTTTTCAGCTTCAGAAATAGGGAGTTCGAGTATTCGACCTGTTCGTTAAGTAAATGGCTTGATGGGTGTTTTTTTTTTTCTCCCTTTGTTGGCAACATGGAGCACTTCATGATCATCAGAAAAATACTGAATAATACAAATTGCATTTTATCAGAAAAAGAAATATATTTTATTATCAATATGAATCCACAACCAATAAAACAATAATCCAAAAAACAGTTGGGAAAACCGGGATTTTTATAATCTAGTTTTACCGCAAAATCGAATTTTCTAATTGGGTGTCTTATTCGTGGAATATTCCATGTGTCGAGTCAAAAATCGACAAGAGTTACATATCCCAGGTGGACAAATTCTAGTCTAAATTAATCAGTGGACATTAGGTTACAAAAAACAGTTGAAAAAATTGGGGTTTTAATAGCCTGGTTTTTCCGAAAAATCGAATTTTCTCATTGGATGTCTTATTCGTGTAATATTCTAAGTATCGAGTCAAAAATCGATAAGAGTTACGTATACCAGATAGACAAATTCTACTCTAAATTATCCAGTGGATATTAGACGATAAAAAAAGTTGGGAAAACCGGGGTTTTCATAACCTAGTTTTCCCGTAAAATCGAATTTTCTCATTGGGTGTCTTATTCGTGGAATATTCTAAGTGACGAGTCAAAAATAAAATCGATAAGAGTTACATATCCCAGATGGACAAATTCTACTCTATGTTAACCAGTGAACATTAGGCTATAAAAAACTGTTGAGAAAACCGGGGTTTTCATAATCAAGGTTTTCGAATTTTCTCATTGGGTGTCTTATTCATGGAATATTCTAAGTGTCGAGTCAAAATCGATAAGAATTACATATCGCAGGTGAACAAATTCTACTCTATATTAACTACTGGACATTAGGCTACAAAAAACAGTTGGGAAAACCGGGTATTTCATAAGCTTGTTTTCCCATAAAATCGAATTTTCTAATTGGGTGTCTTATTCGTGGAATATTCTATGTGTCGAGTCAAATATCGACAAGAGTTACATATCCCAGGTGAACAAATTTTACTCTATATTAACCAGGAGACATTAGGCTACAAAAAACAATTGGGAAAACAGGAGATTTCCGAATCATCGAATTTGTTTTAAGCATTGAGTAAAAAAAAATTAGGAGTTTTCCGTTTTAAATAAATCACTATTAATCTATCTAGTAAAATCATTTAAAAAAGTGTATATTTCTACTCGTGAATGCTCTAATTATGTAATAAAATATTTAATTTGGTTCCATGGTGGATGCGCCGGGTTATTGCTATAAATATTGCCAGCTTCATACACATAGTTTATTCGGGTGACCATTAAAAAAAAAAAACGTTTCTATTTTTTGATTAAAAATTGTATATACAGAATATCAAATTAATAAATGCCGATGCAAACTTATCTTTTCTAAAAACGGAACATATATTACATATTTAGATTCCTGAAAAACTTTCTTCTTGTGTTATTAGTGAAGTTAATATTAACTGAAGTGAAGTGAAGTCCATTAGTGATAATAACTCTACGAAAGATGTATCAACGGATTCAGTTGAAATAAATTTAATAGTTGATATGCCAATTTTAAAAAAAAACTATACATGCGAATTGCTACCTATTACATGTCATTGAATACATATTTCCAAATTAAGTTAATATTTAAAAATGGCCTATCTTTTTTAAACCATTGACTACATTCAACAAAAATTTATCAAAATAAATTTTAATTAAAATTATAAAAAATAAAAAGAAATAAATCATTTCTTTTTAATTTATTAAACACAATTTGATTCAAATATTTTCAAAAATATCAATCAATGCGATGAAATACTAAAGTTGCAAAACGTATATATTTTTTGAAAAAATAAAAATCGTTTTTACTGTTTCAAATGAATAGAATATTTATTGTAGGCCAACTTTAATATAAGCCGTCACTGACATTCTAAGCTATAATTTCGTATGTAAAGGGTCTCAAAGTCCACAGAAAAATCAAAGGGTAATTAACATTCCAGCATCATTTCGTTTATTTAAATTGCATCAAGTAATGACATTTTTTTTTATTTTGAATCTGACACATTTTCGTGGGATTCGTGGCTGGTTTTAAAAATCATTTAAAAAAGTTACAAAAGACGTACCCCTGATTTTATTATTTAAAATCATTCTTTACACCTTTAGCAACAATCTAGTATGAAAGACATTTGTTTAAGTTGCATCAAACAGTGCCGTTTTGGATATTGAATCTGATACACATTTTCGTGGGATACGTGGCTGGTTTTAAAAATTATTTTAAAAAGTTACAAAAGACATACCCCCGATTTTATTGTTTAAAATCATTCTTTACACCTTTAGCAGCAATCTAGTATGAAACCCATTTGTTTAAATTGCATAAAACAGTGCCGTTTTGGACTTTGAATCTGACACACATTTTCGTGGGATTCGTGGCTGGTTTTAAAAATTATTTAAAAAAGTTACAAAAGACATACCCCTGATTTTATTGTTTAGAATCATTGTTTACATCTTTAGCAACAATCTAGTATAAAACGCATTTGTTTAAATTGCACCAAACAGTGCCGTTTTGGACTTTGAATCTGACACACATTTTCGTGGGATTCGTGGCTGTTTTCAAAAATTATTTAAAAAAGTTACAAAAGACATACCCCTGATTTTATTGTTTAAAATCATTCTTTATATCTTTAGCAACAATCTAGTATGAAACGCATTTGTTTAAATTGCATCAAACAATGCCGTTTTGGACTTTGAATCTGATGCATCTTCAACTTGAAAAAGTCGAAAATGAGTGTTGTCGTAAGAATATATTAATAACATAACATTGTTAATATAAATTTAGCACTTTTATCGAATTTCATTTTTAAATTCTAGTAATAACGCGTGTTTTTTGTTTAATTTGCCGGGCAAATCCGTGGCTGGAAAATTCGTGGGTAACTTCACATCGGTTGTCAAATACGTATCTTCATTTATTTATGTAGTAATGGCAATTATTTCATAATTTTATGTCAATCGTTAAAAAAATTGAAAAAAAAAATACATAAATAAAAAGCACCAGTTAAATTTAAACGATATTTTAGAGCAGCACATCACAAAAAATGGCAATATAAGAATAATTGCCATATAACAAATCGTAAACAATTGAAGGTAAGTATACGACAGTACATACGAAAAGTATCTAAAATTCTGTGAATCCAAATATCTAATAATATATAGGGATTTCCATTAAACAAATAACTTTCGGCATTTGTTTATGTATACATATATATATATATATTGGTGAAAAAGATTTTTCGTTTTTCTCGAAAATAATCACCAGTGGATTCGGATTAAAGGAATTTGTACCTTTCGTTGTGAATGCATTGGATTTAAATTAAATTAAATTTGTTGTTATTATACTAGTCACATATGTTTAACGTAAGTAAAAAATGTTGAAATGTTGTAGTTTTAAAGAAATTTATCGAGAATTGTAATAACCCGGCGCATACATAATTATAAAAGTTTACTTACGTAAAGATGACCATAATCAAAAATTTTCTTCTTATATATTATTTTATAATGGTTAATTTAGTGATGAATCTATCAATATTTATAAACTATATGTTTGATTTCTTTTTAAGAACATTTATAATTCAAAATTTTATTTATATTTCAAAACCTTTGTCTTTATTATTTTCTGTAAATTCCAGTTAATTTTATCTATGAATTTTATATCCTTTAGAAGAAATTATTCATGTTTCTTATAAAAGACTTTTTTGTCGTTGTTATACTTAGTACATTTTTAAATTTCTTAGGTGAAATTTATTTTTAGCGCTAAACGATTCGCGAGACCCATACATCACGCGACATTTTCCGCGGTATATTCATCCAACAATGCACTCTAGGAAACCGTAGCTAGAACTTTGAGGAATATCATTTAGTCCGGTCCTCCTTAAAACGTCCCATATTTCATGCGGCTTCCGGTTGAAAGGCGGGGAAAGGGGGTGGACGGGAAGCGGGCGTCGCCGCGAAACAGAATGCAAACAAAATTATAATGCATTCTCTCGCAACAAGTGCAAAAAGACGCACGGGGAAAAGTTTTTCCGCTATGAACAAACCCGATTATACGAATGTTGTTGTTTGCTGTTGTTGTTTTTCTTTTTTGTGCGCGGGCGTTTTCTTTTTGATGGATCGTTCCAGTGAAGATGGGGCTTGACGCTAATAACAGGATCCCGGACAGATGTTACATGATTAAATACTTTTATTAGAAACAAAGGTGATATGTCTTGATGGGGAGAGTTTTTGCGCGGATGAAGAAGTTGTTTGTGATGTCGAAATAATAAAAAAAGTGTGTTCGTAATAAATTAACAACTGTGCAAGTTTGTTAGGAATTACAGCAACCCGGCACATACACCATAGTTTAATTAAGTTAAAAGACAAATTAAATAATTATAAATGTTTAGTTACATAAAAATGGCCACAATTAAAAAATAAAACACTTTGTGTTCACTTCATTTCACTGAATCAGTGAGGTAAAGTGAGTACATAGTATTTTTATATTATTGGTAATGAATTTCTGAAATATATATTTGGTATCTAAATAAATCAATGAAAATAAATAAAAATAAAATATACTGTAGGATTAAAAAAATAAATTTAATGTTAACAAAAATTTTAAATATCAACGTTAAATCATTAGGTCTTTGATAAATGTTGGCGTAATAACTGTCGAGAATTTGGCGAATGATTTCATCTCACGGATTTTGAACCCAGACGCTTAGGCCACTAAATTTTATTATAATTTTGTTAATTATTACAGCTATAATCGCAAAATAAACAATAATATTATGCAGTAATAACAAATTGAAGTAATAAATTAGAATATATTCCAGTCTAAACAAATTTAAAATATTTAACTAAGTGTACAAGGCAATTTATTTTAAAAAAACATATAATTTTTAAAATTATTCGATGAGTTATTTAAACAATTCCAATAATAAGGAAGTATAGTAAATAGAATGGGAGAAAAATTCTAAATGTTTTTTTTTTATTTTATTTCTATAAGCCACGACTTTACTGCAAAAGGTATAAAAATCTATAACTTCTGAAGGATGTAATGGGTTTTCAAAATTCGTTCACTTGTTTAATATTAATTTCTGTCAACTACGATCCTATAGCATTGCATATAAAATATTTATAATTAGCGAAGTGCACAATGGATTCTCAAAATTCTCTCATTAATTTATAAAAACATTTTTTTAGTGACATCAAGTAAAAAAAAATCTAGGCAAATTTGTTTTTCCAAGTGTAAAATATGAAATTCTATGAGCCTATTTAGACCGATGTGAAATTACACACAGATTTTCCGCCGTGAAGAAGGCGCCGGGTAAATTATATATTTTAAAAGTGATTTAGAATTTATAAACAAATGAAAATAACTCGATTATATAAGAACTAAGACAATATATATCCAAACTAATTTTGACTTTAAATTATTAGCCTCGAATCAAGACTTGAATATATCAGATTCAAGGTTCAAAACGAATATGTTTGTCACTATTCAGGTAGTTGTTTTTATTACAAAGTTATTGCTAAATATCCATTTAATGTTATAAAATAATAAAATTAGGAGTATGTATTTTAAAACTGTTTTAAACAATTTTTAACGCTCAGCCACGAATTCCCAATAAGTAGACGATCCATTCTAAGTCCAAAACGAATGTACTTGTCACTGTCTAGATTCTTGCTTTTCATACTGAATTGTTGCTGAAGGTTTAATTAACGACATAAAACAATAAAACCAGGGGTATGAATTCTGTAATGTTTAAAAATAATTTAAACTCTCAGACACAAATTTATCATAATGAGATTAAAAAAGTTACAGAATACATACCCCTCATTGTATTGTTTTGAATCGTTAATTACATCTTTAGCGACAATCTGGTATGAAAAAATTACCTTAATAGTGACAAAACCATCGTTTTAGACTTAGAAAAGTTCGTCACTCTATACGAAATCCGCGGCTGAGCATTAAAAATTATTTGAAAAAATAAATACATAATTCAAATGTTATTATCATTAAATAGACCTTTAGCATCAATCAGGCAAAAAACAAGTAGCTGAATTTTGACAAACAACTTCGTTTTGGACTAGTTTAAAAATGTTAGGAAATACATTCCCCTGATGTTATTCTTTTAAATCATTTTCTAGATCTTTAGCAACAGTCTAGTAAGAAAAACAAGTACCTGAATACTGACAAATCCCTTCCTATTTGACCAAGAATCTGATATGTCTAAGTATTGATTCGAGGCTAATAATTGAAAGGAAAAAATATTTTAAATTAAGTTGGATATATATTTTCACAGTTATTCTATAACTGGGTTATTATCAATCGTTTATAAACTATTGATCACTTTTAAAATAAATAATTTGCTCGACGCATCCGCCATTGTGATGGATCCGGACAACTCCTTGTTTGGAAATCCGTGCGTAACTTCACATCGGTTGCATATATCTCGTGAAGGGATTTAATCCATTCTCAAAATTATTGTTGTTATTGTTAAACAACTGCAATAGAAATAATATAGAGTATAAAAATGTAATAAAATAAGTCTTTCCAAGTAGAAAATATTTTTTTTTCAGCCAGCAAGCTATAGATTTTCAAAATTATTTCTTTAGTTGTTAAATTCATTTTTTTTTTGGTCCAATTTTCCTGTATTGATATTATTTAAATAATTAGTGTTGTTTGAAAATGTAATGTGCGTTTTGAATCATTCACAACTATCAACAATTATTGTCTTAAAAAACGTGAATAGCAGATATAATAATTTCTGCAAAGAAAAACTCATATTCCCTCAACATTTTTAATTCACAATATTACAATATGAGTTCCTTGCACTTTTTAAGTCATACATTTTTCTAGGATTCAAGCAATGGCTTGAAAACCTGAGTAACAAGATTCGATTTTGTCTACAACGTTTTTTTTTTGGCTACTACATTACAGTATTTACGACTCTACATGAATTTACAATGATTAACTTAGATTTCTCGTTCAATTTGACATTTGTTGTGTTAATTAGTCAGAATTTATGAATGCTAACATCATTGTCAAAGTTTGAGATATTGGATGAAATGAAATGACAAATGGTGGAAGAAGGGTATTTATATTTGGCGGGAGCATTAGGATTATGAGGCTTTTCTTTATTTTTGTCCTGTTAATTATTATTTCTTTATTATTTCTGAGGTTGACTGCGCCTTTGATGGCATATTTAGACATTTTTATTTTATTATACAGTTTTTTATAATTTTATTATTTATTTAATAAAAAAATCTAGATTGTTACTAACCTTGAATTGATTAAAAGCCTGTGGATTAAAATCCGTGATTTGATTCCCGTTGAGCTTCAACACCCTCAACTTCTCTAAACCGCGGAAAGCTCCAGTAATAAACTCAACTATCCGGTTCTTCTGAATACTCAACAACCTGAGCTCAGTTAGATATCTGAATGTTTCACTTGGAAGCCCTAAGATTCTGTTCTCATCCAAAATCAACTCTTTCAAATTAGACAAACACCGAAAATTCTCCGGCAGTGGCTGCGTAATGTTATTCTGGCTCAAATCGAGCACCTCCAGCTTGTTCAGCCCGCAGAAGAACTTCTCACCCAAATTCGGGACGTTCGAGCGGGTGATGTGGATTTCTTCGAGTTTTTGGAAGTCCTGGATCGCCGGACTCATCGACAGTTCGTTCATGTTGTCTTCAGGAGCTGAGAATCGCAACACCTCCACTTGGACGCTAATATTGGTGAAGTCTATTGTGCCGATCATTCCGCCCGCTTTGCATTCCACGACGTTTCGACCTCTGTTATCCAAGTAGCAGAGGCAGTCATTAGGGCAGAGGGGAATCTGGCTTAGCACGACCCCGATGAGGCATGTAGTTATTACAAGTCTTCGATCCATTCTGAAATAAACAAAAATCATCAAATTAATAAAAATTATAGAAAAAAATGTAACAAGTAAAAGGTAACTTTAAACGAATTCACATTAAAACAACTACTTCTCGGGCAAATACCCCACCAGACATTGAATTACATAATTTACACCTGTTGCTGCATATCAATAAAATATTGCATCATGCAACAATTTTGATTCGAAAATTCAATGTAAAAAACAAAAAAGTACGTTATTCAATATAAGGCCATCTGCAGGCACGTGTCTCGGTATCTATCCCTCGTCAGTAGAGCTCTGTCTTACATAATTGAAAGTTGTTAGAATAAATTAATCAAAGTAAATGAACGATATATAAGAAAATATTCTATCAACATCGCTGCAGAGAATATCAAATATAGACGAAGTATGATTAAAACGAATACATACAAACTTATTGAAACACTGTGTACGGAAAAACAGATGTCAAATGAATATAAACTGGCAGTTATTATTCCTATTCATAAGAACGAATATATAGCAGACTGTAATAACTATTGGGGAATAGTACTTCTTGATATCACCTACAAAGTACTAGCAAGCTTCAAGCAGAGACTTGAACAATAAGCAGAACCACTACTAGGCCAATACCCATGCCGCATTAGAACCGGTAGATCAACAACCAATCAAATATTTATGCTTAAGCTAGCATTAGGTGCATGCGATGATTACGATATACCGGCACATCTATGGTTCATAGATTTCAAGTCAGCATATTACAACATTATTAGGCAAAAAATGGTAGATGCACTTAGCACTTTCCAAATCGACGACAAATTAATACGTCTAGTCACAATGACCTTACAGAATACCAGAAATAAAGCTAGATATATGGAAGAGAAAAATCCTACGAAGATTATATGGAGGAAAGAAAATAAAAAATATATGTGAGAGGCGAACAAATGAGGAAATTTACAAATTATACCAAGAACGCAGGATAAGTGAATTCGTGAAAGTAAAAAGATTAGAACGATTAATTGTAAATAAATGTGACTTATTAGTTATTAATAATGTTAAATTTTATTATCTTAGAAAATAAATAAATGTAATGCCTAGAGTAAATAGCTTTTTTACCAAATAATTAATGTAATTAATTTGAATTTTATTTTTATGTGCGAATACTGTAACATTTATCGAAAATTATAAAGAAACAAAAAATGTATCGAATTAACTAATCTTTCAAGTATTTTTTTTTAATTCAATTGTGTGTCCGTATGGTGGCACTACTGTATATAGAATACAGTAGTAGTTAATATTGATTGATGATGGTCATATTAACACATATGTATTACATTATTACATTAAACCATGGTAAATTTCATAAAAATAGAATGAAGAATTCAATTGTTTTAAATAAAACAAATATTTTTTTTTTTTTGATAAAATGTTAAGACACTATTCATCTAACGTATGAATAACTAGTGACGGCCATTTCGGTTTTTCCGAAAAACTGAAATGGCCATCACTAGTTATTAATAAATAATTTCGTTTCTTGTTATCATAAACAAGACAAGTTCTCGCCTTCCTTTAGTGGACGAAACAATGATTCTCGGTCGTTTACCTTGCAGATCCAAATCGTTGACGATGCCATATGAAATTAGGCCAAAGATAACCCTTGCGTTGTTTTTCATTTATTATGATAAATATTTTGTTTAAGTATGAAGATGATTTCTGTTAAGCTTAACTTTTGTATATGGATAAAATTTGTTGTCATCATATTTTGGTTCCAGGAACTTGAGGTTAAGTCATTTTCCAATACTGACGGGACACCCTGTATAGAGGAGATCATGTAGGGAATCTCACAATATTTATTTCAGATGCTAATTATTATAAATTCTTGCAATTCCCTTAAAAACCCGGATAATAAATTGAAGGCCGAAGGGTAGAAGCTGTCTCAAGTTATATCGAACTATTCATACATTGAAAAATAAAAAATGGTGCACAAGCCTGCCATTAAAATATAAAAATTGTAAAAAAAACTATATTGAATGGCTGCACAAAAGGAGACTGGGAGGGAAAAAAACACGTACTTAGACTATCAGGGAGGGTCAGTTATAGACTATATAGTGACGAGGGTGATTAGAAAAATGGAAGTGGAGGATGTATTGGGGTCGGACCACTTTCCATTGATGATCGAAATTGGAATGATGAAAAGCAAAACTAAGGAGAAGGGGCAAGGGGAGTGGAAACTAGCAGAGGGTGTGAAAGATATTGAAGTGATGGGTGAACGTTTAAGGAAGGATAATTGGGAGGAAGTGGAAATAATGGAGGAGATGGAAGACAAGATTGTGGAATGTGGGTATAGAATACGAAAGGGAAGTGCGAATAGATGCCCATGGTTCGACGAGGAGTGCAGACGAGCGAAGAGGGAATTGAGAGATGCGATCCGACGGTGGAGATTAGGATATGGCATTGGGATGGACGTGTCCGAGGCGAGAAAGTTTTTTGAAAAAATATGTACGGAGAAGAAGTTAAGGGAGGTAGAAAGAGTAGCTCAAGAGCCTAAAGAGTGTAAAAACGTAAGGGAAATGTGGAGAGTGTTGTAAAGAGGAGAGATCGGAAGAGGGGTAGGGGTGTCATTAGAGGAATGGACAAGAAAATGTGCGGAGAACAGCGTAGCGTGGGAGGAAGACACATTGAAAGAGGTTAAAAAAACGTTCGAAGAGGTTAAGAGATTAGAAAAGCAGCCGGAATGGATGGAATTAAGGCAGAAATGTGAAAGCAGATAGGAAAGAATGGTATAAGGAGATGATTCACAGAGCTATTGAACCAGATGTGGAAGGGAAAGGCGGAGATACCGAGAGCATTGAGGGTGGGTGTAATATGTCCGGTACACAAAGGTGGAGAGGCTACAAATGTGGACAATTGTAGGGGGGATATGATAAAAAGGCGTTGTATGCTGTGTTTGTGGATCTCAAGTCTGCATATAACACGATCCCGAGGGATAAGTTGCTGCAGTGCTTGAGGAGAAGAGGTGTGAGTGGGGCGATAATTGAATGGATAAGAAGAGTGTATGAGGAAACCTGGGTAAAAGCAAAAGTGGGAGAGAATATGTCTGAGCAATTCAGAGTGTGGAGTGGTGTGAGGCAGGTGTGCCCGCTGAGCCCATTGCTATTTAATTTATACTTTAGTGAGTTGGAGGAGGTACCGAGGATGGGCAAACGGGTGGTGTAGTGATTGGGAAAGCCAAGGTATGGATGCTAGCATATACGGATGATGTGGTGTTATTGGCAAGGGAGATGAAAGAAATGAAAGAGATGTTGACAAGGGTGGAAGGATATATGGATAAGAGAGGATTTCGCTAGGGCACGGTATGTATGAATGTAGGTACGACTAAGTTGATGCGATTTAGGAATAAAGGAAGAAAGGGTACTATGGGTGAATTGGATTGGAAGGGTCAAAGGATTGAGAGGATCGATACATTTAAGTATCTGGGTTTTATATTCCGAAGTACAGGCGGGTATGAAGAACAGGTCAAATGGACGACAGCTAAAGCGAGAAAAGCCTGGAGTATGGTGGGAGTGAGATGGGGAAAATGAATTCAAGGGAATGTAGTGATAGCCTGCAAGTTATGGGATGCATGTGTACAATCGATAATGCTATATGGAGTGGAAGAGGCTTTCTTGAAGCAGATACTGGGAGTAGAGAAATCTACGCCTGGATATATTCTAACTTCAAGAAACAAATAGGGGAAGTATGTATGGGAAGACTGTGAAGAGTGTAATAAAGTATGACATGAAGTTAAGCGAATTGGAGGATGATAGGTTAGTGAAAGAAGTTTGGAAAGCTTGTTTGAGAGAGGAGGACTGTACGTTTAGAAAGGAATGATAGAGAATGTATGAAAGGGTGGGAGTTTCTGAGAGTGTAGCAGATGAATGGTTGCAGAAGGGGGTAAATGTGGCAGCATGGATGAGGGAGAAATGGATGGAAGTTGAACTGCACGAGAGGCAGGGTTTTATGGATAAAAGTATATATAATCCCACGTATGTAAGATGGATGGTATATGGGGATCTACCGAGTAGACTGACTGCCGGGGAAAAAAGGTTTTGGCTAGGGCACGGTGTAGTTCGGAAGTGCGGGGGAGGAAGGTATGGATGGGGGTGGTATATATTAGGTGTGTATTATGTGAACATGGTGAGGATACATGGAGGCACTTGGGGGAGTAATGTGTGGGGGTATGCAAGGAATGGATAGAAGGAGAGAGAAGAGTGGAGAGATGGATGAAGGAGGATGGTGCGGGGGTAAAAATCTTGCTGAAGTTGATGCGGGAGCGGGAAGCTAGAAGAAGGGAAAGAGGATTAGGGTGATTTTAGGTGTGGGTTTTTGTGAATTTTTGTTTGTGTTTTGTTAATTTAAGAGGATGCCAATAAAGGTTTCTTTTATAAATATAAATATAAATATAAATATATATATATATATATATATATAAATATATATATAAATATTGCTAGACTTGTAAACTATCGTAATTTACGAAAGAAATGAATCCATATATTATGGTGGATTCAACATTTGTTTAGAATAGCTAAGCTATTGAAAGTATTTGTAAAGAATTATTTGCTGAAATTATTTTAATTTACTAAACTATACGTACAGCTCCAGTGCGACTAATTGTTTAATTAATGACAAATAAATAAACATATACTTCTAGCATTCTTCTTCTCGAAACAAATTTATGTTACATTATATGATTTCGTTTGAATATAGATCATTTTCTAAACAAATGGATCTTTTTGAAAATATTGTTTCATATCGATTATTTTATTTAAATGTCTCTTAATGATTATTGAAAATGAATAATTATCCCTGGCAACGAGAAAACTTTTAAAAATAACCCGATTATTATTACCGCAAGTGGTGACATAAAACATAATCCGTTTTCGGCGCTTATGAAATTTATCAAACTCGCGAAACTAGTGGCGAATGAACGAACAAAAAAAAACTACGCCATTTACAATTATTCCTTTAACGTCCGACAGGCGGCATTAACCCGAGTATTTTTTTCCTCCTTTTCGTTTAACTCTCCGCGGCGCGTTAAAAAATTACGTCTGTACATCCGCAACACAAAGAGTTGAGTGCGGGGGTCGGTTTTTTCCGAAAAAAAGTTTTGACAGGTCGAGGAGGGCCGAGAAGGAAAAATTCAATTAACGACCCAGAAAATATAAATGGCGCCCTCGAAACAGGACGCAATAATTTAAGGGCGGCGATAATTGAAATTGTCGCGCTCGAAAATTGACGTCTCGTAATTATCCTCTTTAATATATACGTTTTTTGTGTTATTATTTCTTGAGTCAGGGGATGTATTCGGGGCGATTTGTAAGGGTGTCAGGGAGTGTTCGATTGAAATGTGCTTTTCATAAAGAGGTGTTTATTTGTGCCTTTGCAGGAAACGCGTTTCAGATGAGATTTAGCTTCTCATATTTTTCCTCATTTTGTTTTATTCCATGCGAAATGTAAGAGTAAAGTACTGTAATCCTAAGAAATGCTAAAATTAACTTAAACGTTATTGTCAACCTGAAAATCTAATAATAATAAAAAATATAAAATTTGTTTGAAAATTCATTTAATAACATGTTCGACCACCATTCATCTAGCGTATATCAGACTAGTGTGTTCTATGTACAATACCTTGAAGACAGCGGTTGAAAGGATCTTGTGTTGCCGTTAAATCCTGATATAAATCCAAAACCCAATATGAATTTCATTTATTGTTTTGGAAAGTTATCGTGTACATTAAATTTCAAAAAATTTAAAGCCAGGCGCGTATTAACGATTGGGGATTATCGAAGGTAATTCAATTAAATCATTGCCAATTACTCTTATGTGGGATGGACACTACATTAAATTTACTGTCTTTCTAGATAATTTCGCATAATCATATTGACAAATATTGCTAGAGTCCATACTTACTCGCTCGAAGTTATTCTGAACTTTTCATTAATAGAAAAATCAAAAATGGTGAATACGCCGGGCATTACAAAAATTAAAATTGTAAAAACTGTAAATTTCTTTTATATTATCGTTAAACTGAAAAATAATAAAATAATTTTAATAAAAACAAAACGATTCATTGGCGTATAATTATTTAAATATATTGCATATATGAACATTGAGAAATAAATTAAAAAATAATAATGGTTCTCTTTATTACTTCTTACTTACTATCTACTAAATAGATTACAATAAATATTAAAAATTAAAAATAATTGAAATCATTGAATATTTTCTTAAAACATTAACACAGTAATGAAAAACACTAAAATAGAGAACAGTTCTCTTTACTACATGTTAAGTAGATCATAACAACATAATTTAATCGATAATTTCAACCATACACAGAAAAAATGCATTCTTTCATTGTTTATTAAATAAACGGTTTAAAAATTAACTTGTGTCATTGTGTTTTAAATTTCAAGATTTATATTTGCTTTCCGTTTTTTATTTTTATTTTTGACCTCTCCCTAGAAGTTCTGCCTTCTCTTCCACAAGAAATGAACGACATAAAGAAACATTGACCATTTCCACGGTGACCACGATGACAGTAATGTTTCGTGGCTACTTATTGTATACAAAAATGCTTTATATATTTAATAAAAACCACAACGTTTCAATATAATCATTACTTTTTCTTTAGTCAATCGTGAACATTTAACCCCTTAGTAATAAGCCTTGCCATTACTTTAACAAATGTCATGCAATAAATTTTCTAATTACACCGAATAATAAGCAGGGGGTATTTTAACGAAACACTGAAACGTATTAACTTATTCCTAATGAACATATTTAATTATTTTCTAAATTTTCATGAAGTAATTTTTTATTACTTGTCAGTTAATCTGTGGTATAAATATTATGTGGTATTTATTTTTTTACAATTTTTCAGTTTTAATGCCAGGCGTATTCACCATTTTTTATTTTTCATTGGATGAATAGTTATATATAACTTCTAGCAGTTTTCACCCTTCGGTTTTATTTATATTATCTTGGTTTTTAAGGTAAATGCTTTTTAAGTTAAAAATAGATTGAGGCTCGGTTATGAGTTTGTATCTTACGCTATGTTTAATACAATAAAGTTAACAAATTTCAAATTTCAGATAAAAGTGATAGCGGTGAAGGACGCGGGCGATCAATTTTATCCGAGATCCCGTTGAAGACGATACGTAAAAATGAAATAAAATTTATTTAACAACTAAGGGCTTACAAGGCAGAGCTGTGCTGATGACGGATGAATCCCGAAACACGTGTCTGCAGATAGCTTTGTAACAATTATTTGTTGTTTCCTTTCATTAAATATTTTCGACTCAAATCATTGCAATTCGCAGCAGTGCTGTTATGCAACAAACAAATATCTATTGTGTCATTCAATGTCCGGCGGGGTATATGCTCGGGAAGTAGTTGTTTCAATAGATGTTTGTCAAAAACTTACAGTGTAAATAATTTTTGCAATTGGAAAAAGAGATGAATCAAATTTTATTGAGCATTGCCAGAAATTTCCATTGTTTAATTTCATTGTAATTTAAATAACAGCAAATTAAATAGTTATAAATTTTGGGGCAATATTTGCAAAAATCTATTTTATTTTCTCTATAAATTTTCTATTTTTGATTATTTTTTAATCGCAAATGCGTGTAAAAGTAAATAATTAGTGAAACAAACAAAGTGTTTTAATTAAAGTGTATTATTGTTATTTTCGATTGAAAATCGAGATACAAGCAGTAATGTCCGTTTCGAATCACCTTGGATACGAAAAATTGGTATTTAAAATGTCTTACTATGCAGTCTCTATAGGTCAAAAGTATTAATCGATCTGCTTCATTTTGTATATTTAAGAATATTCCGAAGAGCTCAATGACAATTGGCTATAAACCTCTATAACTAAGTATTATTTTACTGTTATCAGTTTTTAATATATATTTAAATTAGCATTGGATTAAAAACTTTTTCATATAAAGTTATGTAGAATGAATAACTTATCGATGGTCACTTTTTGTTATTGTCGTCATTTATTATTTATTATAAACAATTTAATTTAACTACTTTACTATGAAAATAAAAGAGATGGATATCTTTTATTTTCATAGAAAATCTTATACGTCTCACTATTTCTACATTAAATATTACTAATAAATAATATAATATATCGATATAATTTTGTATTTGGACCTACATCAAATTAATTCTTTTCAAATTTGTAGATTTTTATCAAAAATATTTTTTTGCTTCGAATTTGTGCTTTATATCATTTCATTCGAAACTTATAAGCGATTATATGCATCGTTGGCCTTGGAAAGTTTGGGGTTCTTTCTGATGAGATGGTTGTGTAATTAAATTGAGTTACTATTAATCTAATTGTAATTTTACAATCTTACGAATCGAATTTACAAATTAATTAATTGACATACATACACATCCACTTTTTCAAACTATTTAAAAAGTGTAATTAATCCCGGCATATCACTGTAACACAAAAATCCACAGATTATTAGGTAAGGTTATCTACTCGACTGAACGAGTAGATAATCTCGAGAAACCAGGCATTTATTCCATTGAATGTAACAACTCCGAGAAACAATATTTAGGCCAGACTCAAAGAAACATCTCAACTATATTTAAAGAAAGTAGCCCATTTTATACATATGAACCCTAACAAGTCAGGAGTAGAAAACCATGCTATTGAAACTGGTTATAATTTCACAATAGAATACGTTAAATTATTGAAACTCTGAAGTTCATAGCATTTAAAGTTTCCATAAGCGGTAGAAATTTAAAAAAAGCTCAAACGTAATTTGTTAAATTTCGACCTAAGTCCACAATTTGTAATTAGGATAAGACGTACTTACCCATCCCTTTGCCCAACACCCACATAATCCCAAATTTTCATAATACCTCGCTTTATACCTACCTAATCTTATTCGCCTGTAATGTATAATGTGTTCACGTAAGTATGCAACTTAAGGGAAACTATTTTAGTATTGATTTCTTAAAAAAGTTTATTCCTTATAAAAGTTGGTGCTTGATCTTAAACATACAAAAAAGACAAAACAAATGACGGTTTTAATAAAAAGTAATATATATATATATTAAATAAGAACCTTAACAATATCAATAAATTAAAACTTGATTTATTGATATAAAACACTTCACGTAAACTCAAACCAATTTATAGTAACATTAACGATATTATTAATTCAATAAAAGTCACTAATATCGAATGCCATTTATTTTAGTATATTTTAGATCAAACATCAACTTTTATAAAGAATACAATTTTCTGAGAAATCAATACTAAAAAAGTTTCCCATGTTGCATGCTAACATGGATACGTTGTATGTACACGTTTTTTTGTCTTTTTTTGTATTTGCATGGCCATTGATAATGATCACATTATGATCAAAATGTTCATTTAAACAAATAAATATTCGAAAATAATTAATAAATTATTTCCACATTTAGCTCTGTAACTTTTGACTTACGTTACGTAAGTACATTAAACAAATACACATTAAAACAACTACTTCCCGGGCAAAATACCCATATCAATAAAATATTGCATAATGCAATATTTTATTGATAATATAAGGCTATCTGCAGTTACGTGTTTCGGGATCTATCCCTCGTCAGTACAGTTCTACCTTACATAACTTAAAGACAACAGAGATCGCGGCAGATGAGGATCACACTTTTTAATTAATTTAATTCAATTCGTTTCGTTTAATTTTATTCGGTTTCGATTTAAATTGAATTAATTTTAACAACTTTAAGTTATGTAAACCAGAATTGTACTGGCGAAGGATTGATCACGTGTCTGTAGATGATATATTAACATTTAATGAAATATTCAGCCACCATTCATCTAGCGTATGGATAACTTGTGATGGCCATTTCGGTTTTTCGAACCTCATCAGACTAGTGTGTTACATGTGCAATGCTTTGATGAAGGCATCTGAACGGAAATCGTGTTGTGGTTATATAACCGATAGCCTAATTAGGTTTGCCTAATGGTGCATGCGTCGTCTTTAATTTATTATGATTAATATCAACATACTAACATCCTAATTTGAACCTCTAGTTTTAATATTAATAATATCTAAGTTAAAACAGTGTTTTATTTAGAATATAAATTAATTAAAACTATTAAATTTATAAATGGAATTATGATTACTATATTAAAAAAAAGTAATGTGCACGGAATACTTCTAGAAATATCATAATCAGTACAATCCTAAGCAATGCACGAAACGTGCTTCCTACCGGCGTGTAACGGAAAAATGCAGTTGTTTGAATGTAGTAAAACAAAAAGACTGAAGAAATTGAACGCTTCGATATGCATCCGGTGTCTCGTCGTACGCATAACCGATACTCTATAAATTTTTATAGCCTACTCGACTCCATATTTCTCCATTCATGGAGGGGAAATTTCTAATGCTTAATACGGCTTTATTGACTTTTAAATATATACATGCCGCTTTTTATCGCTCATAAAACCATACTTTTATTGGGAGTTCAAGAAAGGCATTCCACCCGATGCAAATTGAATGAGAGGGTCATCATGCCGAATTTATCAACAGATGTTTACACGGTATAATATAAAACAAATTTTAAAATATAAACGTTCGTGAAAGAAATTGAAAATATTTTTGTTTTCGAATGCATTAATGTTGAGTTTTAATAAATTGTTGGAATAAGGGACAGAACTTGTAATTTAAAATTCTTTCTATGGTTCTTTCATGTTAGTTTTTACTACAACATATTACTATTTCATTTATTCGTGAGTGTATCGCGATATATTTTATTTCAATTTCATTTAGTTTATCTATACCACTGTATTTATACCACTGTCCTTATACAACGTCTTTAGTATAAGGAATTAATTAACTGATAATAAACTAAAATTTAAAGATATGCATTTATTATAAACAAAACATATTAAAACGCACTATCTAATACTACAATGTATTTTGATCTTGTATAAGTATATTTATTACACAAATAAGAATCATATTGATACTGTTATGTATATTTCGAGAATTGTAGTGTGGATTGCATTTTTTGCAACAACGACTATGCGCTAAGATACACATTACTTACATTACATTATGTTCTGGCAATTGACTTTGTTATTTACAATTTTGTATAATATTTTAACACTATTAAAATTCTCAATTACTAGCAATTTTGCAATGAATATACAGAAAATCTGCTAACATTATGTTCAATCGGAAAAAGAAAAGCGCCGCCTCGAGATCTCTTTTTTGCAATCTTTCAATATTTATTACATTCGATAAATCTAAAATATTTTTTATTAACAAAAAAAACATATTAATTAGAAGCGAAACATAATTTGACCTATGTGGAAAATACCTCTCTTTTCATATATGAAATATTTCTTTGTTAGATTATCTAGTTTTGCAGCAAATCTGTCTCAATATACTCAAATTAATTTTTGCAGTATTTTAAAAATGGTGCTCTTCAAAGATCTAAGCAGTTCAACCGTTTTTTAATATAATTTGTGGAATATCATGGATTAGTCAATAGAATTTTGTGATACATTATATTTACATAAACGTTATCTTTTAAACAAAATTAATATATGAATTGAAAATTAAATAAAAGGTTACCATGTGAAAATTGTTCTTCACTACAGCGTTCAATGCATGCACATTGACATAATGAATCACAAATCATCTTTATTATTTTATTATTTCAAAATTACTCGTGTTCATCGATTTTAAAGTTTACATTATGATCAAGGTAATAAACGCATTGAATAAATCCTAAATTGATCAGCTCAAATAATATCGAATATATACTTTCTTGAAATTGTGCTATATAATAAATCAAAATTAATTCATGCTTGTGTAAGAATGGACTATTATCTTTGTAGATATGAATATCTTTAATATGCAATGAAATTAAACAAGGAAAATTTCTGGCAATGATCAATAAAATTCGATCAAACCCTTTTTCCAACTGCAAAAAATACTTACACTGTAAGTTTTACAAACATCTATTGAAACTACTTCCCGAGCATTTACCCCGCCGGACATTGGATTACACAATAGATATTTGTTGTTGCATCGCAGCACTGCTGAAAAATTGCAACGGTTTGAGTCGAAATTATTTAATGAAAGGAAACAACAAATAATAGTTACAAGGCTATCTGTAGACACGTGTTTCGGGATATCATCCCTCATCAGTACAGCTATGCCCTGTAAGCCCTTAGTTGTTAAACAATTTTTAATTAATTTTTACGTACCGTCTTCAACGAGATCGCGGATGGAAGTGATCGCGGTGAAGGACGCGCGCGTCCGTCTTTAATATGCATTAAGCATATATCTGGTTAGTAATAAAAATGTATATCATTATTGTGAAAAATATAACAATAATTTCTTTAGAATTGAAAAAATAGAAACGATTGTAATCATTAGCAGCTTACTCCTTTCGTAATTTTTCGAATCAATTTTCTCGTCTCGATTTATTATTGCATATGAAAAACTTCCGTTCTAAAAAATGATAAAATTATTCTAAAATAAGTAATAAATACTTTCCAATGAGTACCTTCATTAATATTTCTCGAGTTATTATCATAGACACAAACCAATCTATAAAATGGTTTGAAACTGATTGTTTTAGCTTCATTGGAATATGGTATTGTAATGTATGCAATTAATCATATTATTCCCAAAACATGTTGCATAAAAATAGGTGCGTTATCGCAAACTTAAGAAACATTTTGTGTAATGTAATTGTCAACTATTTTGTGTTACAAATATTTAAAACAGCGTCTTTGGTCACGTTCTACAGCTCTAATATAGAAGTTGTAGTTTTATGACGAAATTACTAAGGCATAGCTTAAAACGAATGAGTGAATGATGTAGTAATTTAATACATTGACAAGATTATTTATATCTTATATTTTTCTAAGAACAAATTATAAACACTTGTAAGCAGATGCAGCAATGTTTGACATGTGATGATTAAATCTGAGTTTAGAATAAAAAGTCACACCTAAATCTTTAAAAGTATCGGCGCGTTAAATATGAGTTCTATTTATGTTATAATCGTAGAATATTGGTGAACTTTTCCTAGCGTAACTGAGAATTTTACATTTGCCAGTGTTAATTATTAAACAACTATTATCAAACTACTTAACCGGAGTATTAAATTGCCCCCCTGTAGTTATTTTTAAATGCATGTGCAAGCATAATGTATTCTAATTTCAGTAAAAAAAGCATTTATATGTATAAGAAATAACAGATGCTGTAACTTATTGCCAATAATTTTCAGGGATACCACCCTGAAAATTATCACTACTTGTCTACTGCTTGAGAAGTTTGAAAATAAACTTATGTGTTTATCATTAAGTTCAAATCTTGAAAGTTTACTCAGTAAAATATATATCACTTTATCAAATGTTATTGAAAGTTCGGTATATATAAGATCAACCTGAATGTTTTGTCCATATTTGTAGATATACTTAAGAGGGGTATAACAGCGCGAGCCGCGAAGAGTGTTAGTAAACGAACGAAAGTTCCGAGAGGGATAGAACGATACCGAGTTAGAACGAGGTTTCACCGAGACCCATAAAGAATCGCCGAGTACACACAGTGCAAAATCAGGAGCCCTATTCTCGAGATCATGCGCCGTGGTTCTATACGACCGCGTCGAATGGTGGGTCGCTTCACACGTCCGTACGTTCGGTATTCTCGAATTCAGGCGACCGATCGAACGTCAGTGGCATGAAAAATGTCTAGTGGGGTCGGAAATTTTCTAGTTACATAAAATTAATATGCTCCATTTCTCATTTAAATATTTAAAATATGCTATTAACTGTTATTATAAAGTGTATTATATCGGAATATGTTATGAAATGTTGAAAGAAATGTTAAATTATAATATTTTGTTAACAAGCTCTACAGTTTGGTGTAACCATAGAGTTAGAATTACTAGAGGAAGCATACACACCGTTTGTTGTCATCCAACATACAGGGGAAAGACGTAAGGGGAATACACAATTTGTAAACACAAAGTAACTTCACAGCTGATTTTGATGCCTAACCCAATACACTAACTAGTTAGTGCTTTATTGAATTACTAGCTCGTATTGGTGTTTTTACCTAGATTTTGATTGTTTTTGTTTTATTTGCTCATTTCTGCTTGTGTTTATTGTCTGATTCGTGATTATTGTTATATTGTCATTGTTTATTTCATAAATTCTTTGAACTCATTATTGAAGTCATTTGAAACAATTCATTTACGATTTTCTTTGTCTCTTACGGTTATTATTCTGATGTAAAAATTTAAAATTATATTTATTTACAATTTCGAATTACCATCGGGACTGTTTATGTAATAATAACATAACAAGTAACAATGTGTCTGCATATTTTTTGGTTAATTAAGATATTAATACCGTGAAATGACAGATATTTTTATGATTCAACGATGCTAAACAATTCCGAACATCATAAACAATGATAAATAATTGTTTGGAATTTTCCTAGATTTGAATTTAAGCGGGAAATCGAACAGCTGTGATGTTCCACTTGTGTTTATGTTTACGTTTGCAGACGCGATATATCGGACTACGTGAATTTATTTATTAGTATTTGTGACTAAAATTAATTATGAAGTAACAAATATCAATGTGGATTTATGTGTACACATTTTCATTTTACCACTGAGATAAGAAATCACGATTTTGCTTCATTAAAAATGAAATATAACGTTGTTTTAATTACTTATAAGTGGAATAGTTCCTGTTTTAATAAATTTTCTTTTGGTGCAAAATAAACAACCAATATTTTATAATATTTATATTTTATTATTTTCTTCACTCATGTATTTTTTAATTCTAAATGTACATTTTGAGCACAATATGCTCTTTATCAATAGGTTTTTATTTAAAATTGACAAATATTTTTTATAGATACAGAAGTAAGGAAAGGAATAAAATATAAATATTATGTCAAGAAGACTTCACGTACTCACCAACAAATGTCTTTGAGACCAATATTTTAGTTTATTCTTAATGGATGTTTTAGATGTGAAACATAAAACTATTCAGTTATATTTTCCATGTTATTTTATTTGTACGATTCTATCTTTTTTATACAATTATTGTGACACTACTTTGAATAAAAGCATAATAAAGGATTTATATTAAATTTAAATTCTTTGCAAAAATATTTAAACTCAGGTTCATAATATTATATAATTCAAAATTTCCATTTGTTGGCAACTTAATATTAAAACATGTTTTAGCAAGTAGCTTCACAATGTTTTTATTTTTTTATTAAAGTATTAATAGCAAATTTAATGTTCGAAATATATATCAATTCTTCCAACTGTGAATATCCACATCCAATCGACGAAGTACCCGAAGAAATAAAAATAGACAGTAGTTAAATATTATTTTGTCAATATTTATTTTAACAATGATAAAAATCTAGTATTTTATAACAAAACAATCGTATTAAAATCAAAAGCAAATTAAGTTTTGTGTAATATTAATAAACTTAATTGATGTCGAGAATTTGACATATTTCATATTTCTTTAGCCTCATTAAAGATAATCATTATTTCGCTATATGATTTTTTTATTTAAGATTATTTTAGTTTTTCCAATCATGCAAGATTTATTTAGTTTTTAGCTAGATACAATTTTAGTTTTTGCTAAACAATATTATTCAATATTAATTCAGTTTCATTTATTAATTCATTAATTACTTCCCGTAATGTGCGTTTTTTACTATACATGAATGTTTGTAATATCTTTTATGATTATGTTGTATAAAAGGAGATCCCGCCAATAAACTAATAATAATAATAATAGTGTTAATATATTTTTTTTTTCTAACTTGTTCGACAAATATCACACAAATAAATATTGTTATTCTCTTTATTATATGTAATTGAGTCATGACAAACACAATAAAAATGGTTACCTAATTCGAGAATTTCCTCAGGCTTTTCTATGTCCAGAATATTAATGGAATTACACTCGATTTTAAATCTGGATCGAAGTCAAACTTTTTTCTCATCAATAATGTTGCAGTTTTTTAACGTACACCCAAACGATGGCATGTGCTGAAATTGTTGAACTTGCTTCCACAAATAGTTAATATCTACAATCCTCCTGCCTTCCAAAGAAAACGTTCGTCTGTCGTGGTCATTTTGGTCTACTTTTATAAAGTAATCTGGACGTTTGGTCAAGTAGTGACAGCGGCTTATGTTTCTGTTAGCATTTTGTTTTTATAAAATTAAATTTTCGTATCAATCTTATTTACAAACGAAAATACTGGTAATACTCGTAACATCACATTTGTAAATCTGACTTACAAAGGAGCGCTTTTGAGAACATATTATTAGTTACTTAAAAAAAAAACAATATTAACACCAACAATAAGTTTATATGGATATTATCTGCCAAAATTGCTCTACTTGATAATATTGTTTATTATAATTACACATTTAAAATGACAAGTTAAAGATAATATAGACTGGTTTGTAAATTTTGATATCCTCGATATCATCACACTTGAAAACAGAAACTACAGGATATATTTTCTATACAACGAGAACAATAAATTTAATAATTGAAAATATTTCCCCAAAGTTATTAACTAATAAACTATGTATTTGATCTAGATCAGATACACAATTTTTAAACTGACGCGCAAAGCCATTAGCTATTTCTTGTGGAGTAAAATGTTAGGTCGTTAATTTTTACGCTAAATGAAAGGTAGCATTCGTTTCAATTTTATAAATTATCAAATATTTTTTTGATTCATAAGATATATATATATATATATATATATATATATATATCTGATTTAAAAATTAATAAATTAATTCAAATTAATTCTAAATAAATATGATTTAATTTACATTTTTTAAATGTATATACCGACTGAATTTATTTTCAATCGAATGAATTGAATCATTCGATTACCAACATAGTAATTACGGAATAAACACTTATTATATTTTTGCCAAAATTTTGTATTGTATGTATCCATAAATAAATCCATAAATTCACGACTTAAGTTTCGATGTTTCACAGTCATTGTCGAGTAACTCTCAAACTTAAGTCGTGAATTTATGGATTTATGTATGCATGTATACAATAAATAATTGTGGAATAAACATTTACTATGTTTTATAAGTGTTTATTCAGTGATTATATTATAATTTCTGTTATGAAAAGTATCACATGGAAACATTTTTATTAAAAATTGCATTAAGTACTTCGTACAACATATCTACAGCTTTATCTACTTCTGTGAAATTAGCTAAGAACTTCCAATAAAGTTCTTATAACTCCTTGTATAATTTTAAAAATAACTTTCTTGAAATTGTATATTTTAAATTGACTATTATATGTTTGTCCGTTACTACTACGTTACTATAATAAATCAAAATAAAGTCACAATGAGGGATTGTTTCCATTCTTATGTATGAATGGACTATTATCTCTGTATTAAGCATATATGTAATGGTTTATTGTTATTAGTTACTCAGTTTATTACTTAGATTCATATAATTAATCAAAATAAATGATTTAGCCAACTCAATCTTTTCATTAGCTACTTTACTGTATCTACAGGGTGAGTTTTTTTTCGATGATCTATGGGGATCTCGGAAACTATAAGAGATAGAAAAACGGTTAAATGGGGAATTTTTTTCTCTTTAATCCGATATCAGATATGCCATAGTTATTTTTAAAATAAAATAAGTTACAGTCGTTTTTAATTTTACCATACACAAAAAAAATAGTTATACATGAAAAAGACAAAAGTAAAACAATTGCAGTTGTTTATTCTAAACACACATTTATTCATTTCCATATTTGGTTTGTTTCTATAAGTTTTTTTTTTGTAATTTTTTGGTGTTGTAAGTTTTTTAAAGTGATAATGAATTTTTCCAACGAATAAAAGCGTGATATGCTTGTTTGTCACATTCAGTGTAATAACAACGCTGCGAATGCTGCAGAACAATATTATAATCAATATATCGATCGTCGGCAGCCATCTTTACCAACATTCCGAAGAATTTACCACAATTTGGGTGAATACGGATCCTTTACAAAGCCGAAACTTGAAAAAAAAACGGAATTAATGTTGTTTCGGAAATGAACGTATTAGCATTCGCGATGATAGATCCATCCACATCAACCAGACAAATTGCAACAGAAGCAAGCATATCTCAACGGACTGTAGTACGAGTTTTAAAAAAAACATAAATATCACCCATATAAGGTATCAATTTCACAAAATTTACATGACGGTGATACCATTAAGAGAATGGTCTTCTGTATGTGGTATAAAAACATGTGCCAAGAGGATAATACGTTCCCTACAAAAATAATTTGAACAGATGAAAAGCGATTTACTAATTGTGGGATTTTTAACCGGCACAATGAACATGTTTGGAGTCAGGAGAATCCACGAGAAGTTGCACAACGTAGACCACAAATTAAATTTGGATTTTCTCGGCCCATATATTTTTGATAACACATTGAATGGAAATGATTACCTTCGTTTCCTTCAAGAAACATTTGAAGATATGCTCGATGATTTAAATTTATCAGTACGGGCAAGATTGAAGTGGTTTCAACACGACGGAGCTCCACCTCATAGCACGTTGGCTGTGCGAAACTATTTAAATGATGCTTTTCCTAATTCATGGGTGGAAAGAAATCGACCAATCCTATGGCCACCTAGACCACCCGACCTATTTTCTGTGGGGTTATGTGAAGAACAAAGTGTATCAACAATCATATCAATCCGTGGAGGATCTTAGACTAGCTGTACTTGAAACATTTTATTCTATTGACAGAACAAAAGTCAAAAAAGCCACAAATTCGATTTTAAAAAGGTGTACTTTATGCCATAATAATAATGGTGGAGTTTTTGAGCATCTTATGTAATATTTAATTTTTTTTCTATTATTACTATGATAATTTCGGAGTTATTTTACTTTATGTTGCTTTTGACAAATCTAAAGAAAGATAATAAATTAAATATTGATTTCGTTGCTATAAACAACCGCAATTGTTTTACTTTTATCTTTTTCATGGCTAACTATTTTTTGGTGTATGGTAAAATTAAAAACGACTGTAACTTATTTTATTTTAAAAATAACTATGACATATCTGATATCGGATTAAAGAGAAAAAATAGCCCTTTTAATAAAGTCATAGCCAACTATTGTTTCCATTAAAAAAAAGATAAGTTTGCGTCATATCTCCCAAAATATGGGCGATTTTTTTATTTTATTTTTTGTTATTAATCTGTGTAAAATTTTCTAAAACTTTGTCCTTTACAGTTTTAGTCTATCTATGATAATAATAGAGATATATTGATTTCAAAAAATTGATACACTTTACTTTTTTCAAAATAACTAGTTACCCTTGACTTTTTCAAATATTTTGAAAGTGTCATTTTATTCGTCTTATAAAACTACACTTCTTTTCCCATTTAACCGTTTTTCTATCTCTTATAGTTTCCGAGATCCCCATAGAGAACATCGAAAAAAACTCACCCTGTATAATAAAATACCCTATACAATTTTTGTGATAATTTTTAAACACAGTGATAATAAATTAATACAAAAGTGGTGATTTAATCTGTGCTTAAATCTATCGGAATAAATATTATAACAAAAATTTTGAGTTTTTATGTGTATATAATATTTCCCAACAGTCAACTAACGGTTATTTATTATTCAACAAGGACAAAAACAATGTACATGAAAATAGTTGATGTTTGTATGAAATTTATATTTGTGTAATAACTTTACTTGTCCCTTTCTTATTACTTTTATTCCAAATATCATTTTTTAAAAATCAGTTTTTGTACGATAATTTCATAAAAAAATATATTTCTTTTTTTTGTTAATTTTTCAGAGTTTTACATAACACTACTTCATTCTCTTCCTTGTCACATCTATATTCTTTATTGTTCAATGTTAATTTTTTATACCCACGGTCTCCGTCCGTTTTCGTTTTCAGTTTTTTGTATATTTACTATTTCATTGTATAAGTCGATCTACCTTTTCTATCTTTGTATTTTTATGAGTTTTACGTTTGTTTTGTTTTTTCACGAAGTTTATTTTATCGATTAGTTGAGATATAATAATTCCTTCATGATTTTTTTGTATTTCGTGTACATTTTTGTATGTAACTAAATATTTTTATTCATGTAAATAGATATACAGAGAGCTTTTTTTATCAGTATACATACTATACTATGTATACCTGCTAAATACGCGAGTCAAATGCATTAATGTATGTGTGTTTAGTTGCCTATGACACGCAACTGAACACACATATGCCAAATAGTCAACTAAATATACACACATAAATCGGTTCATTGCGATTGAGTCGCGCTTTTTGCAGGTATACACTTCCCCTAATGTATACTGATAAAAAAACCTCTCTGTATATACAATCATTTACAAAATTATATTCTGAAATCGCCGGAGGTTTTCCGGCTTATTTATCGTTATTTCTTAAATAAATGTAAATGTATTTTATAATTATTTTTGCTTGATCTTTTATATTAATATTTTTTATTCTCTAAGCTTTTGTAATAATATTGTTCTTTTCGTGACATGTTTCTCGTTTTCTGCGTTTTCTTTTAGGATCTGATATATTTATATTTTTCTTCTTTTTTCCATTTTCTTTGTGCTATTTTATAGTTGCAATTTTTTGGTTCTATGGTGTTTTTATACGCTTGTAAAGGTATTTTAACTAAGGTTTTATTTTATAAAAAAAAATGTATAAAATTTTATAAAAAATCACAAATCAGAAATGAAGATAAACTAATATTTTTATTTTTATAAATAGAAAATCTGCGCCGAGAGAACGCACACATTTGTAGCGTCCTTGTGTCCGGGCATTACAATCAGAGCACACCAGCCGGTAAGGATCGCTCAATTTGATTAATTTAATTCAATTCGTTTCTTTTAATTTGATTTGATTTTCATTTAAACAGAATTAATTTGATTTAAATTAATTTAAATCGGTTTAGTTTTATTTGATTTAATTTAATTCAACATCTATAAATTATGTAAGGCAGGGCCTTATATTGATTAAAAAAATTATTGCATGATGCAATATGTTATTAATATACAGCAGCAGGTGTACATTATGTAATTCAATGTCAATGTACATTTGTTTAATGTACTTACGTAACATAAGTCAAAATGTCACAGAGCAAAATTTGGAAATAATTTATTATTTTTTTCAAATCATTTTTATTTAATATATTATTTTTTCTCATTTATAACTCGATAAAACATTTTCAATACAATGTTACATATAACAAGAATTTTACGAGGTTAATATTTTACTAGTATTGTTGGTAAACAAAATAATTTCGATTAATTTCTATACCTCTTATTAAATTTTATATACAAAACCAATAAAAACGCCATCAAGTTAATCAAGAAATAAAAGTTACTCATTGATGAATTTTAATGGTCCATAAAGATAACCACGCCGAATTGCCACGATGCGGACCTGTAGTATATTTCATTATTATCTGAAAACGGGGAGAAAGGAGCACATTCTTAATGCGATTACAAGTTTCGGCGGTGTTTGCGGTCGTTCCTTCGACTCGCCGGAGGAGGACGGGGAGGCGGAGAAGACGAAAGGCCCGGGAGACGGAAAAGGGGGGAGGATATATTAATTATGCACTCCTTATAATTTCCTATTAACTTAAGTGAAACGTTTGACTTCGGTAACGATATTAAACCGGCAATTTGTATGTGCCACTTCGACTTCTTAATTAATTGTAGCCGCTCCGCAGTTTCCATCGAAAACAAAAGTGGATTTTATAGGTCAGGACAAAAGTGAATTTTATGAGTCGAAGTGAGTTCCTTAAAGTCATTTGTACATTAAAGTAAATTAATTGAATTAAAAAAGGAATTATTTCAAGTATTCATTCTAACAGTATTTCACGAAATTCTTTTATTTAGTTTTTCACTTCCATTTATGTTGTTTTGCCTTTTAGAAAAATCTGCCGTTTTATAACAAGGCTAAGATATATATTTTATAGATCTTAATGAAAAAGATATCTGCAATTGCCACATCAACGTTTGCTCGAATTTAACCATTTTCATTGCTCCAATACATTTTCTTCCATTATTAATGAGGTATCAGAAGGCATACCCGATGAAATCACAACTAAGGGCTTGCAGGGCAGAGCTGTACTATTGAGGGATGAAATCTCGAAATACATGTCTACAGATGGCCTTGTAACTAATATTTGTTGTTTCTTTTCATTAAATAATTTCGACTCAAACTAGCAGTAGTGCTGCTATGCAACAACAAATATCTATTGTATAATCCAATGTCCGGCGGGGTAAATACTCGGGAAGTAGTTATTTCAATATATGTTTGTAAAACTTACAGTGTAAGTAATTTTTGCAGTTTGAAAAAGGAATTTATCGAATTTTATTGATCATTGCCACAAATTTTCCTTGTATAATTCCATTGAAATTATTTTAATTTATCCCTTGGCTAACACTTAGACGCTAAGAGTTACTTCCCAAAAGTATAATTTAAATATAAAAATTTAATTTGAAATATTTTCCGAATAATTTTATATAATTTATCCGTTATTTTTAGGAAGCATTGTATATCCAAGAAAATATTTGTCCAGCAAAGGTGTGATAATCTTCAGGTAGTGTGATTCGTTGGTTAATCTTAAATAAATAATCAAAATAATTTAATGAACATCCTACCATTACCATTCATCAATTCATTTGCGCAAATCATCAAGACAGTTCAGCTAGCTAGCACCAAAAAAATACAAAACAAACTTATCGAAACAAACCAAATATGGAAATGAATTAATGTGTGTTTAGAATAAACAACTGCAACTGTTTTACTTTTGTCTTTTTCATGGCTAACTATTTTTTGGTGTATGGTAAAATTAAAAACGACTGTAACTTATTTTATTTTAAAAATAACTATGACATATGTTATATCGGATTAGAGGGAAAAAAGTAGCCCTTTTAATAAAGTCATAGCCAACTATTGTTTCCATTTAAAAAAAGGTAAGTTTGTGTCATATTTCCCAAAATATGGGCGAAAATTTTTTTGTTTTTTTTGTTATTAATCTGTGTAAAATTTTCTACAACTAAATATTGATTTCAAAAAATTGACACATTTTACTTTTTTCAAAATATCTAGTTACCTTTGACTTTTTCAAATATTTTGAGTCATTTTATTCGTCTTATAAAACTACACTTCTTTTCCCATTTAAGGAGATTTTTGCTCTTTAATGTGAAATAAAAAATAACATACTAATTAATAACAATAATAACTTAATTAATATTAATAATACGAACTTCTATCTTCGCCGTGACACAATCCGTCCTTGTTAAGTTCGCCGCAAATTTTATTCATGACGAATATAATTATACAAACTTTATTCTCACGTGTTCTCGCAGTTGCTAAATTCATTATGGTTATACTTAGTTAGAAATTTACTTTTGTGTGTGTATATGCGTGTGTGAGAGTGCCGAGTAATTGAAGTTGATATTTTGCGGACATTGAGAATTAAGTTACATTACAGTGGTGGGGATTCGTGTGTAGTTGATTACCTGGGGAAATGTTTGAAGGGCCTTGTGTATGCGCGGAAATGTGAGCGTAGGTACGGATTTTGTTCGGTAGACAAGGGTTTGTTTGCATGAAAGGACCGCGATAAGAACTTTCATGACGAGTTTAGATTTATATCGTTATCTGTTTAGAATATTACTATTGCTATTTGCATTTTGTGATCAAAGTGTTGAATAATTTATCTTGTTCGAAAGTTATAATTCGTTTTATAATAAAGTATTCTGAAATCACTAAAAAATTAATCCACTGAAATTGCAATAATCTCTGTGAAGCTAACAATATTCCCTGCAATATTTTATGGGTATTACTAATCAATTTTAAAACTATTTCGCTATAATTATATTTATATTTCTTTCATGAATCAATTATAAATGCATAAGAAATGTAACTCTTAAAATACAATAAATAAATAAAAATATATATAAAAACACATGCAATCACAATTAAAATTAATAAATAATGCAGCCAATTAATTAAATCTTGAATTTATTGCATTTAATTTCGTAAATTTATGTGAAATATTAAAATTAGAAATATTTTTAGGTTTCAATATATGGTAGAATGCAATACGTTTAATGTTTAATTAACAACAATTGATTTACATTATTTTGATTCGAGCAATATTTTGTAATATGACACATACTCGACAAACTACTTTCAAATTGCATTGTGGAATATCCAAAGAAATACATAAAACAATTTTCCGTGTGCAACCTTTAGAAATAATTTATCTTAAAGGTTATTATCTGCTAATGTCATTAATATATATACAAATTCATAATGTACATATTTAAATAAAATGTCTGGTTTCTTAGTTTTAAGCTAAATTGAAAATGGTCTGCCGTATATTGAATAAATAAATAAATAAATCTCTTTATTCAGACAATTACATTTTTACAAGCATTGAACATACACATTAGTATAAAGGTTTGTCAAAAATAAATAAATAGTGGACATCCTGTATAATTCTTATATATAAAATGTGACTATTGGGATTATTAGACTTTATTTAACAAGTACCTTGTATAATTTTATTCACAAAATCCTATTTAATTTTTTTTATTTTTTTTAAACCAATGGCACAAAATATATTTTCTTTAGTTCTTATTTAATTATTTATTTATTTTGATGGTACTACTGGACCGATTTAATAAAATTTTAGGGGTCTATAGGTAGTCATAAGATGCAGCTAAATAATGAATAAAATGTATATGATGTAATTAAAAAAATATCATTATAACGTAACTCTTTTTAGGGCACCCTGTATAATCAAAAATATTTTCTTGAAGTACTAAAGACTCATCATTTCAAAGTCCAAACTAAATTAGTAACTAAGCTATCGAAGACGGGAGTTGCAAGATCTTGTGTATTTAATTTTAATTGTATTAAACATTGTTTTATTTTGTAATAAGTATTTTGTAAAAGTAACATAGTAATAAAATATAGGAATTCATGTTTAGTTACCTTCTTTAAATTTTCTATATTTTATCAACCAGAAATTGGACTTCCATTGATTATTAAATTAGTAAGTGCTCAGACTTTCAAGGATTTTAGCCATTACCATAATTTAAGGATTTTCTTTTTATATAAATGCCACTATTATAATATATTTGTGTGTATATACAGGGTGGCGCAAGATTACGATGAAGTCAAATATCTCAGTTTTTTTAGAAATATACAAAAAAATTACTTACATTATTAGTAGCTACAGTCAAACTTCACATTTTAAAATTAGTTTCATATATACAGGGTGTTCAATAATCACGTGACGTATCAAACATATGTTTTTTTAATAAAATTATATATTTTTATGAAGATTTTCGATTCTACGTTTAAATATAATCATTTTTTTATATAAGATTTAAAAGATCAATTTTTAAAATTTTTAAAGTTATAAACAAATTAATGTTGAAATCTATAGATGTTTAGAGCCTAATATTTCAATAATAAAAAATGAAATACATATTCTGTCCACGCCATACAAATGCAAAAATACTTATTAATAAAAGAAATGCTCTTTTTTCTCTTAAAACAAATTTTTATATACGAGGTGAAGCAATAGGCAAAATGATTTTTTTCTCTTTATACTTAAATGGGACACGCTATATATTTTTATGCTATTTTAATTGAAAATTGACAACTCTTCATTTTTTATATAACATATTAAATAGCTACCGTTTACCGTTTTTGAGATATTTAATCTCAAATACAAATTTCGTATAGAATTTTTAACCAAAGTAGGCCGCGCGAGAACAACTAATTTATTTAGTTGTGAAAGTTACGCTTAATATCATATTTAGTAAGTAAAGTACATTTTACGATATAATTTGTAACACTAGTGTAGTTAAACATACTTCTTCAATAAATGATTAATTTAATTTTTAAAAACTAACAACTATATTTTTTGGTTATTTAAAATATTAATAGAAAACAGTATTCATTCACTTGGTCACAGTTATTTAAATATATTAAATAAAAATGATTTGAAAATAATTAATAAATTATTTTCACATTTAGCCATTATGTAACGTTCCTTTTGTTGTTTTTACATTAAATTTTTCTCGGATCAAAATTTGTTGCATTATGCAATATTTTATTGATATGCAACAGCAGGTGTACATTATGTAATTCAATGTCCGGCGTGGGTATTTGCCCGGGAAGTAGTTGTTTTAATGTGCATTTGTTTAACGTACTTACGTAGGTAAGTCAATAGTCACAGAGCTAAATATGAAAACAATTTATTAATTATTTTCAAATCATTTTTATTTAATATATTTAAAATATTCCTATATGCTTATTAAATTGATTTATTTAAGCAATTCATGTTGACTATCATCATCAATATATTTTGTTAGAATTAACATTTTTATGTATATATTTCACGCATTCGCAACATTTTATTTTAATTCAATAGAATTCAAACATTATACATTTTTTTCTTAAAAAAATGTGTCAAAGTAACCATTATAACTCGCTAAATAATCGTCGATAAACTATTTTCTTTATATTTTGTTTGCGCCTTTAAAAATCGATTGTCATTTGAATATCCTTTTAGGTTAGGACGTAAGTATGTTATTAAATGTCCGAAAACGTTTATGAATTGCATTTGTTTTAATTGTAGCCTACTTAAATTATAGATTATAAGCGAAACTTATAATTTTGTATTTTGAATTGAAATTAAAAAGAAGGTAACAGATAGGGGTATAATTTATTATACAAAAATTAAAGAGCAACCAAATTTCTATCGAAATAGTGTAAAAAATATAGGGTGTTCTATTTAAGTCAAAACAGAAAAAAAAAATATTTTGCGTATTGTTTCACCCTGTCAACAACATGTGCTTTATGGTAACAAACGATTATTCCTAATATTATTAAGCATTCTTTCAATTAAATTGCGTTAATAGAAACTTTACATCGTTTTTCAATTTAAAAAATTAAGGCTCTAAACTTCCATTGATTTCAACATTAAATTATTTATAACTTTTAAAATATTAAAAATTGACCTAATAGACCCTATCTCAAACAAGATTGATTTTGAGCGTAGAATTTAAAATTGACATAAAAAATATAGCATTCCATTTAAAAAATCATATGTTTGATACGTCACGTGATTGGACACCCTGTATATATGAAACTAATTTTAAAATGTGAAATTTTACAGTAACTACAAATTATATCAGTAATATTTTATTTGTAAATTTCTAAATAGCTGACATATTGGACTTCATCGGAATCTTGCGCCACCCTGTATATCATTAAATAATGCAGTATTATTGCCACCCTGTATATCATTAAATAATGCAGTATTAATGTATATTTTCTTAAATTTAAGTGGCATAGCCTTAGCAGTACATACGCGGAAAATAAAACAGGTACCCATTATTTGTTTCAGTAATTTTCTATGCTGCTATGTTTGATCGAAGAATAGATTTAGTATATAAATAGATGAAGCATGATGTGGTGGGGATAGGATACCGCATGTGCCATCATGTTAGGTTATGTTTTCTGTTTGTAAACACTCGTGTTTGTAAAGAAATCGATCGATTTGACGTTGAATATTAAAATTATGTAAACAGTAAACACATTTTTATATGAAATTTAAAAACATATATTAATATTACATTATTTAATGATATATATATATATATATATATATATTATAATAATGACATTTATATGAAAAAAAAAAATCTTTAAATTATAATAATTTCCAAAAAGCCATGAAAAAAACATGATCATTTGTTCAGTTTATAACCTATGGAAAATTATTTAATAAATTTATTATTTAAAGTTTATAAAATTGATGTAATTTCCGGTGAATCCGAAGCTGCCACTAAACCGTTCACATCATCACTATACACCAATATCTGTTTAATATTAATTTACTTAATTTAATTTTTATTTAAGTTAGTAAATGGGTTTGTGAATTGCAGTGAATTGGTGGGAGCGTTGGATTTTAACATACCTCGGAGTATTCATTCCAGACAACGACCAATATTTCGCATTAATTTTCACACCACAAAATATGGTATGTATAACCCTATTGATCGTATGATGAGGTATGCGAACGATTTGTCTACCAATTCTAACTTTATGCTCTTCACTTCTTCATTTGCAGTTTTCACAGCCCATTTACGCCGCATGGATATTTCCCATCTCATTCATACTACATAATTTTTTATCTATATTAATTTATCATTGAAGATAGGAATGAGCCGGTTGCATTTTGTTTTCACAATGAACTGTTTGGGATTGATAAATAAATATTTTGATGCGTATTATTTTTATTTTGTATTTTGTCGTAATTTGTGATTGGTAATTTGCCTTTTTTTATACATATGTTTTGTAATCTTTTTAGAGCGTCACACTGTTCTTATAAAATTTTTAATATGTAATTATAATTGTAATTTGGAAATGGAGATTCCGTTAATAAAGTAAATTGAAATTGAAAATTGATATCTCGAATAATAATACACAAAATTAGCACATATTCCGATTTAAACTAAGAATGCAAAAAACAGCTGCCGGTAACAAAACACACGAGTAAACACCCCCCGTACCTCAGATGTTGGCACGAGGAAATCAGCCGCATGCTTTATCTATGTATATACTACGTCTATGTATGCCCAATAACATTATATGTAACTTAATATACACATATTTGCACGTTGAATTGAATATAATAATTGTAATAGTTTGTATTGCTTGGATGTCGCTTTTACAACAGTACAGAAATATTTTCGGATAATATTAGCATGCGACATTCAGCGATTCTGAAACATTAACGTAACATAAAACGCAAATTTGCACGTTGTGCGGTAACATTGATGCAATGTGTTATACAATGATTATTGTTCAGTGAGTTTTTCATTGATTATATCTATATAAACAAATATTGATATAATAAGATGCAGTTCCTAGATACTTATTAAACAACCTTAGAAACGTTGAAATTCTGGAAATCAAATAATTTCCAACATAAATGCTTAATATGTATTAAAAATTTAATTTATTTTGGAAGAAATACATATTTTGTATTTTTTTATTGTACAATATAATATAATAATGTAATACTTATATTATTAATATTAGTATATAAGTATCATGTAATTAATTGCCCGAATAGATATTTGTTTTATTTTAACTTGAATAAAGTTAACTAATTTAAAATTGAAGTAAATGTAAAACGTGTTTAATTTTAAAATACATTATTATTATTAAATATCTTTATTACTGTTATGATGCAATCTATTTACATAACATTTCAAATTAATGGATTTTGAAATTAAATAAAACAGCAATCGGCTAACGGCCAGAAGCCTTTCTTTCAATTTAAAATACATTTTTTAGAGAAAAAATGTTTTAAAAAATAAAATTGAAAGTATCTGAATCTCAATTTTTTATATTTTTAAATAAGTTTATTATTTAAAAATATCAACATTCGGTCTAAGTTTGTCACTTTTAGTTACAACTCAAAGTTGAAAATATTACCAATCAATAGAGCAATACGGGTATAACTAAATGTAAATATTAATGTTAACAAAAAAAATTACCGGGTTATACACGGTATACGAAACGGAGTATTGTGGCCAAAGAACACCACTTTTTAAAATTTCAGGGGTGTATAGGTACCTATAAGGGCCACTTTCTAAAATTATTTTCATATTATACGGGGTGTCCCATGTACCATAAGTATCAAAGTTTTGTGTTTTTGTAATGGAACACCCTATATATTATTATACTAGATTCTATGTTCAAAATAACTATCATTTTCATTAAGGTTATTAGTACCTAAACCTAACGGTTTTTGAAATAATTGGAAATTTGTAAAAATCTAACACAATTTTCAAATTTCAATTATTTGAGAAGTATTTAGGTTATGTGCGGGAAAATTCCAGTGAAGTTGAGCAATGGATCATATTTAATTCTCTAATTATTAAATATATATTTACAGGCTGGCCCAAAAAATTTAAAATGATTGAACGAGCATTTATAACTTGATTTTTTCAAATGGAATGCAATATTTTTTAACATGTCATTAAATGCACGTTTTAATTATCTATAAAATATTTCCTATAACTTAAAGCTCTTAAACATTTAGTTTCTAAGAAAAAAAAAATGCAATTTGGGTGTATTTTTAATTAATATCTTAATAAATTTAGTGGGCTAACAACCCCTCCAACGAATACCTTTATGAATCCACCCAAATCCCACCCATATCCCAGCGTATATTAGCCCTAAGTAAAAAATTTGCCAATAATTCTGATAATCTACCCCTTCTTACAAAATTCTGTATTCCCCGTAACCCTAATATCCTTCCTAAATACAAACATCCTACAATCACCATTCATCAATTCATTTGCGCAAATCATCAGGACAGTTCAGCTAGCTAGCATAGATTTTTCTTTAACTTCATCATAAATTCACGACAGGGCAGAAAGACCTCTGGTCGATAGCCCAGACAGACTAACACCTACATGTATTGTAATTATTTATATTGTTATATTGTTAAAATTATCTATATAGTCTGAATAAAGATATATATATATATTAGTGGGCTATACAATTTAGATGAGTCGTATGTTTTAGTTGATCCGTCACTTTAGCTTACAAATTCACTACATGCCATTTTGTGCCTTTGTGGAAATCTACATCGAATAAAATGTGGACCCCTTATTCCACATTACCCAATAATCTGTTTTGAATACTAATTACCATTTCTATCAGAATAATATTAAATGTTCTCTATATTCACAATACTATTCTTATAAAGTGACAGATTTTCCAATAAACAAGTTTTTATAACTCACATCTACTTCTCTTATAAAATGATCGATTTACATTTAGAATGTCCAAACATTATAAAAATATCAATACCCTTCTATTGTGAAAAATATTTTGAGTATGCATTCAAATAATAATGATACAAATATTCATAAAAAAATCAAAGTAATACTATGACAGCGAAAAAAAAAACGAGTTTTGAAAATTGAAGTGACAGTTTAGATAAACTATTTGATATTTTGTAAATCAACAGCCAGCTAGAAATATAACAATACATTAAGAGAAAACCCCAAATGACGCAAAGATACAATTTTTTGCAGTTTTCACAAAGGCACCTCGACTTAGAGGTTAGAGGTATAGGATAATATAGATTAATTATAATGTTTATTTAATAGAAAGTTAAAAAATATAACATTCCATTTGGAAAAAATCAAGGTTGGCCAACTTAAATATCTTATTTGGTAACTTTTATTGTTTGGGTAAATCTGTACAAATTTAATGGTTTGTGTAATTGAAAAATGAAATATAATCTATTGCTACATACACCTGAAAATTTGTTATACATAATCTAAACACTTCTCATATGGTTGACATTTAAAAATTAGGTTAGATTTTAACAAAATTCCATTTATTTCAAAAAGTTTAATAAAGACGACAGTTATTTTGAACGTGGAATCTAATAAAAAAATCTAAAAATTGATATACATATAAGGTGTTTCATTTAAAAAATAAAACTTTGATATTTTTATAGTATTTTGGACACCCTATATAATATGAAAATAATTTTAAAAAGTAGCTCGTACAGGCCCCAATACAACCTTGAAATCAAAATTCTTAAAAGTGGTGTACCGTGAATAACCATATATATATATACTTTATATTATATGTACGGTGTTTTTTGAAAAAAAAAAAAAACGTTTTTCCTTAATCTATTTCTTACTTTGAAAAATTTACGGGCTATACAAAAATGATAATAAATTGCCGCCATAGTAACGAAGTTGTTTATGTAAAACTCAATATAATTGCTCCACTCGAAGGCAAACAATATTAGTAAATTAAAATGAAATTAAACAAGGAAAATTTCTGGCAATGATCAATAAAATTCAATCAATCAAATGTGTGAATCATCTTAGTTTTATTTTATTTAATTGAAAACAATACTTTTTTTTCTCACGAGTCGATATTATTTTTTGATCCGCTCAATGCGCGCGTCCTTCACCGCGATCACTTTCATCAGCGATCTGGTTGAAGATCTGGATTAACAACTAAGGGCTCTTAGTGCAGAGCTGTACTGATGATGGATGAAATCCCGAAACACGTGTCTTTCATAAGCTTTCCATACTTTTTTCTACTTATATAAATAGAATAATTATATAAATTATTATTAAATTATATACTTACGGTAATAGTAGTTATTAATTTTCATTAATGTGGCACTAACAATTTTTAAAAATATATCGTTTTCTTCAAGGATTAAAATAAAAATGCACACCACAACTTATCCAAGTTATTTATTGGACTCCTATTGCTCTGGAATCCCCAGGCAAACTGAAATATTTTTTCCCAAAAATTCCCAAAACGAAAAGTGTCAACTCAGCTATAATAATCCCAGGTACAAAAGGTGTTATAAAAACGCATTGTTCATTAAGTGGACACCGTCTTTTCTTCACGAGGACACGAAATTCTTGGGTTTTCGAATTCGAATCGACGGCCCGTGTAAGCGGATTAGCGGGCAATTTGCGCCCGTTTAAATATTTCTAATGCCCGCTGGTATTTCGCAAAATTTATACCTGAATGTAATCGGGGTGTCTTAAATATTCCATGCGAGCCACCCCCCTGAGCGGTGTTTAAGCTGGTTTAAATGCGAATTATAGCAACAGGTACAGCGATGGTTATTAAAGTATAATTTCAGGTAAATGCAGAGAATGTTCTAGTATTAAGGAGAATGGAAAAAATAAGAATTTTAATATGGAGAGGCTTGATTAGAGCATATTTAAAAACTAAATTAGATAATATGTAAAATGATTATTTAAATAACATTTTTAGGTAAATGCACAGAATATTTTATAGGAAGAAAAACATTTAATAAAAAGTTTAACTTAAACTTAATGACAAAAAAATTAAACAGAAAATTAGGTTTTTTTTTTAATTATTCAATATCAATTGATTTTTTTTTATAATAAAAAAAGAACGAATAAATTAAAGATTCAACAATTAACATCAATGAATGTAATCCTTATTAGCAGATATATAGAAAAATATAAAAAAATCCTGAAAGTTACACAATTTACTATACAATTTAAGGTGTAAGGAAAACACGTAACTTTTTTTATACAATAATTATTGTGGTATAAAACGGTTCAGTGTTTTCTTTATATCATCATTAAAAATGTACCACGAAGTGAACGCCTCCGTGATCCAAGAATTATATAATTTGTATTTGTTAATTGGCTATCGACCAGAAAATCAGGCGGAAGTCCACTGTGTTAATGTCTTTACTGTGAATAAAAGTATAATGATGTCCGTGTAAAAAATCGTTGCCGAACAAATTAATATATTAATCCAAATGCGATTAATCAAATTGTAATAATATTATTTAATAAATTACAATATATGAAACTAATTAAAATTAATAAGAATATACAATTTATAATAATATAATCCCAAATACATAAAAAACAAAAATCACTGTGCATACTTCAGAAAAATATGCTCAACAATGGAAAAAACGAATTAAATATTATTAGAGACCTTTAATAATACTAATATGACTAAAAGTCCTCTGATTGATGGCCATTTCGTAATATCATTATATACAGCGCCCAACAATGACTTTTAGCACTTTGAAAATTATACGAATTTCATTGAATTCTTACTGCGATAATTTACTGAAAATAAATGTTTTTAAGGTTTTTAAGTTATTAAAGTATCTGAGGTGTTTGATTATTAATTGGTTAACACTATTTTGTATATAATTGTTTGAGATAATATCAAAATTTTATGTTTTGTCTGATGGTGGAGGCGCCGGATTTGTGGCTGGAAATTCGTGGCCAACTTCTCATCGGTTTTAAATTCCTGTAAATAGCCTAGAATATTCACCTATTAGTCTAATACACTGATGTAAAATTTCATTTGTTTTGATTCACCCATTTGAAAGTTATGATTTTTTTTTTCGAAACGTCAATTTTTCCAAAAATATTTAAATATTTCAAAAATTATTAGGTTTTGACATATGAACATGTTATGTCAGTTAACCTTAATTTTGATGTAGTATCTAAAAAAAAATATAAAATATGGTATATTCCATTAGAAAAAATATAACTATGATACGCCATGCTTTTATGGGACGCCCTGTATATTTGAAACCAATTTTAAAATGTAGTCCTAATGGACTTACATACGCCCGTGAAAGTCGATTATGAAAAAAATTTAACCATTTAGCTGTAAAGCTACTCGGCGCTCACACTAAGACACCCTTTATATATACAGGGTGTCTCAGCTAAATGGTTTATTTTTTTTTTTCAAAATCGGCTTTCGCAGGCGCATGTAGGTCTATTAGGATCATATTTAAAATTTAGTTTCAAATATATAGGGTGTCCCATAAAATCATGGCGTATTATAATTATATTTTCTCTAATGGAATACCCCATTTTTTTTTTCAGATTCTACATCAAAAATAACGTTAGTCGTAAAGCTACTCAGCGCGCACGCTGAAACACCCTGTATATGTATTTTAAATAATAATTATCTAAAATTACATTAATAGAAATGTAATATGATATGTCAATATTTTATTTTTTAATAATAAGAAGAAATTACTGAATAATAGATGATTTTTGTGTTAAATGAAAGATTAGACTGTGCTGGATTTATACCTTAAATAAATAAATAAATAGTTATAAACCATCATTTAAGGATTTTTTGAGCAATTAATCTTTATAGAAAACTGTTAATATTGATCTAAAAAAAGTATTGTACGTATTTCGTTGTTTTTATTTTAATCCCAAAATCCAGTTGAAATTCGTTTGTTCCCAACATGTTCAGAATTTCTAAATGTTCACGCACTTTCATTCCGCCCCTCGCGTTAATCCGGCGAATAAAAAGCTCCCGCGGAAAAAAAGTCGGGTGAAATTTCACCGTGCCCCCAGAACATTACATCCCGATTGTGTTTTTGTTCTAGAAAAAGTTTCCGCTCGCGTTAAAATAAATACACGATAATGTAAACACGAATTGAATTAAACATAAATAACGAGATTTAAATAATGAAATATAAAAGTGGAACGGAGAGACGGAATTCGTAGGGGAAAATAAAATAAAGGTACAATAAAACGGAATTTGTTGGAAATGAGTTTGGTAAAATTGAAACAGATATTTCTCTGAATAAACAAAAATAAATAAATAAAAAAATATAAAATAATTGCAAGCAAAATTTTAAATAAAACCTTAAAGCTCTCGTATTTATGTAATTTGCAGGGAAAGCAAAATATTACGGTGAAATCATTAAAGATAAACTATGACATTTTTATTTCAAGTAAACACTTTTTTTAACTTTGTTTATATAATAGAATTTTTCATTAGGTGAAGAAACTTCAATGTTCAATAATCTTTTTATTGCTGCTAAATTTAGTACATAAGAATTTAGAGTTATTTATTATATTCATCGTTCTAACAACATTATTTGCGATATTGTAAAAAATCCAAATAAATCGAGTTAAAAGTTATTTTAGTTTTATAAAGGTTTATTAGAACTTTAAATTTTAATTTACTAATAAAACGTGTTATGTAAATTTGAATAATGTTAGTAATAGAATATATCTAAATGTCTCATTTTATGTAACTAAAATTAATGAATATTATTAAATTGATGTTTATTGATGAATTACTGATATTAATAGAATAAGTGAAACTACACTGGAATAGAAGTGAATAACCTATTAATATCGAACGATATTAATTTTGCGTTATTTGGGAAAATTAATGAAGATTAATCATAAACAACAAAACCCCTATCGACAAACTCATGAAGTGTGGTGTTTACGAAATCATGGGAAAAATATTGCTAGAGTTCAGCCATAGCGAAACACTTGCAATAATTAATTTACATTACTTGGGCGAAAGAAGAGCCTTTCTTGACGTTTCTTTTTTTATTTAAGTTATTAAATGGGTTTGTGAATTGCAGTGAATTGGTGGGAGCGTTGGATTTTAACATAAATAGGAGTATTCATTCCAGACAACCACCAATATTTCGCATTTGTTTTCATACAACAAAATGTGGTATGTATAACCCTATTGATCGTATGATGGGATATGCCAACGATTGGTCTATTAATCCTAACTTTATGCTCGTCACTTCTTCATTTACAGTTTTCACAGCCAATAAATAAATATAGATAAAAAAATACATTCATGTAATATAAATGAGATGGAAAATATCAATACGGTGTAATTGATATTTCCCATTTCATTCATATTACGTAAATGTATTTTTTATCCATATTTATTATCACTTGAAGATAGGAATACGTCGGTTGCATATTGTTTTCACTATGAAATGTTTGAGATTGAGAAATAATTATTTTGATGTGTATTATTTTTATTATGTCTTTGTCGTAATTTGTGATTGGTAATTTACCTTTTTATAAATATGTTTTGTAATGCTGTTAGTATGTCACACTTTTCTTGTAAACTTTTAATATAATATTAATATAATATACAGTGCATTTTTTATCCAGGCCTCATAGGGATTTACATAGGACAATCTTTTCGTCGTGTTAATGGTTTTTCTATGGTATGGATTTTGATCAAATTAAACACACATTTAAATTAGAGTAATTTGTGCAAAGTTCAGCAGTTTTTAAATTATTTTAAATGTATTTAATGTTTTAAATAGTGATTTAAAATAATGATAATTTTAAATATTTTCTTAATTAATAGGCTTAGTTCTCTGACATCTACTGAAGTTGTCAAAGTATTCTAGTTTATTGTACATCTTTTATTGCAAGAATGTTGATCACGGTGTAGACCAAGAAAAGATTTAAATAGTGATGGATTACACAAAAGAGCTTATTTTGAAAAGATATTAAGGTTTAGTTAATTATTTCAAATTAGTTTTCAATATTCAATAAACTTTAATTAATTAACTTAAACTAGGCAATACAATAACTTTAAAAAAACATAACATTAATGTAAATGTTCAAACTGTTGCCCATTAGCAGCTAAACAATGACCTAGCCTATCTTTAAAATGTCTTTTCACATTTTGAAGCTGCCGGAGAGTTATTTTAGCAGATTCTTCGAGAATTCTTCCTTTTAATTCTTCTATATCCTTTGGTCTGCTACGGATATCGTCAAAAACATTGCTTGCCAAATAACCCCAATAAAAGAAGTCGAGCGGTGTTAAATCGGGACTCCTTGCTGGCCATTTCAGAGGTCCAAATCGCCCAATCCATCCATGCGGAAATTGAGTATTTAAATACTCAGTAATTTGTCGCGTGCTGTGTGGAGGAGCAACATCGTGCTGGAAAATTATTTCACCATTTACTGGCACTTGTTCAATGGCAGGAAAAATATTTTCCATCAATAATCTTTGATATTTTTCACTATTTGGCGATCCCTCTATAAAAAATGAACCTATAATATGGTTACCTACCATTCCTGCCCATACGTTGACCTTTTGTGGCCATTGTGTGTGTGTGGTTTGGAAGAAATATGGATTTTTTCTAGACCATAATCTTGTGTTTTGATTATTTACTGACCCATTCAATATGAAAGTTTATTCATCAGTAAAAATAATTCTATTCATTACATTTGGATTTTCATTAATTTTATTAATCCAATACTCGCAGAATTCCATTCTCGGAAAATAATCACTTTCTAACAGATGGTGGCTATTGTGAATTTTATAACTTTTAAACTTTTCCAACTTCAAACCTTGGTAGCAACTGCTTCGTGTAACTTGAAATTGGCTGGATAATTTTGTCACACTTATTAATGGATTTTCTTCAATTGCCAAAGACACATTTTCCCTCAAGTCTTCTGTCACAACCCGATTTGCACGTTTTCTTCCTCCACTATGTTCCGCATTAACACAACCAAATTTAACAAAGTTGTTGTAAAATTTTAAAATTGTTTTCTGATTTGGAATTGGCCGTCCTGGATAAATTAAATGAATTCAATCTAAATCAAAACCGAATAAAATTAAACGAAACGAATTGAATTAAATTAATTAAAAAGAACGACCCTTACATGTCGCGCATTGTGATAATGACGGGCAAAGGAAGGAAGGTATAGTTGAATTAATTTAATTGATAACACGTACAAGTATAGTCTTAATAAAGATATATATATATATATATAATTTGTGAAACAAACGAAGTGTTTTTTTATTATTACCGTAAATATAATTTTAATAATGTTTCACCAAGTGATTAATGAGAAAGTAATTCAAGAAAAAATATTAAAATTATTTTCTCTTGTAGTCTAAACAAAGGCTTTCATTCATTAGAAGTTAATATAAGTAATTATTTCAATCTATTAAAATGTCGCCATGATTGATTAATAAAGCTTAATTTCTTAAAATAAAGAAAATATTTTTAAAGTTTAAAAAACCTTCCGACAATCCTACAAAATTAACAGACATTCCAGTTTGTTTACTTTCACCCCCCGTCCCGAAATTGAAACGGAAAATCTTAAAGCCGACACTCTTCCTCATAATACGGAAATATAGGAAAACCCAATTTCCATAAAGTAAATAAAAGCCGTTGCGTGATTTTCGGGCCTCAAAAGGAAATTTCAACGCTTCTCGCTTGATTTTTTTGTTGTTAATTGAAGTGAAAACGGTTAGAAGCTGATTCGAATTATTATTCATTTGAAGCCGGTGTTGATTTTAATTTATATTACGCAGTCAATTAACGAAACGAATCTTTTTTATTCATTTCGTTTGAAGTAATTTTCATGAAATTTAATTACATCTCGTAAAGGTGATTTTAATGGGTGTTCAATTTAATTTATTTTAATTGTTTTACTTAGGGGATTCGTTTAATTTTAAGTTTATTAAATTGATAATGATTTGAATATATTTATTTATTTAATTGTTAAGGCTTCTCGTTTGTTATATAAGGTGAGCAGAAAAGGATAGTTAGTGGTGTTATTTGTTGATTTTTTGATAAATACTCTAAAAAATGAGGGCTTTTCTTTGTACCTCCTCACAAGACCACTGAAATAATAAATGTGTGTCTGAAAATTAGCATTATTCATCAATTATTTTGTATAAAACTAATTGAATTGAATCATAATTACATATTTGTAAAAAATCAATAAAAAAAAATCTGGCAACTATATATTTTCATGTAAAATTTTTTGTTGTATGCTTTATATAACATTTAAGATTATGATGAATGAAAACACTTTTTAACTTTGTTTGTATAACTGAAATTTATTTATTGAGTATAGTTTCGACGTCATTAATGCGTCATTATTATTATTATGAAAACTAACAATCAAATTGTTAATTTGATAATGACGTGTTAATGACGTAAAAACTAGTCACTAAATAAATTTCAGTTATACAAAGTTAAAATAATTAATCGAACATTAACATTAATATAACAAAGTAGAAGCCTTAACAATTAGTAAATTTATTAGATTTGTTAGACTTATTAGATTTATTATTACTATACAAGAAAGTCAAACGAAACAATCTTCAGGTAGAATTATGCTTTGATTAATTTTATTAATGATCTAAGTAAAAAAAATATTGGATTATTCTTCATAATATCTCATGCCTCTTTTCTTTATTTTTTGTTTTATTTTTTGAATGTTATACTTCAAATATGACACTCTAGCTAACTGGCATACGTTGCAAATTAAGAGCGCAGTTCTTTTAGTTTGCAAACATTAAGAAAACAAACCTTTATACAACTTGTGCCGTATTAACAATTATTAAGTTTACTGTAAAACTATCATTTTGAGAGTTACGAGACATATGAAATGTCGATATATTGAATTAAATTATTTAATATTTTAAATAAGATTCCCAAATTTTATCATAGCTTTCCTGTTGCGCGGTGTTCTATTATTAAATCTGATATGATATCTATAACCGGTAAAAAAGTTCCTCTACCAGACTTGTACACTATACCTCCTAAGTTAAGTACTTTACAAAATTGTATTAATACTTTAGATTTAAATCAATATAACACTATTTATACGAAGCCTAAATGGAAACGAACAACAATTAATTCTAGGAAACAGGATTAGACATTCCGGCTGTAACAGAAACTAAAAATGGAGACACGATAGCAGAAATAGAAGCGGCCATCTACTAATTTATAGAGGAATAGGGACAAACATGACAGCAGCAGAAGGTGTATGCAGTATCATTAGAAAAGAAAACATCAACAATTACTATATTGTTGATGTGTCTAAAAACTTCATGAAAATTGAAATAAAATTCAACAAACAAGGCATCACAAAACTGATCATAACGTATGGACCTGGAGAGGACAAGAAATCAGACACAAAAGACGAAAATAGTTTAATCATAATAACTTCAATCTACAAACAAAATTAAATACACAAATATGCAAGAGCAATGATAAGCAGAAATAAAAAATCAATAACATACTATATACTAATTAACAGAGAAAACAGGAAAGAAATAATAGATATGAAAGCCCAGAGGACCAGATATGGATAGTGACCACTTTTTAGTAGAGGGAAGAATGAAAATTGGTAACTAAATAAGGGAACAGCAAAAACTAATGAGAAATAACATAAGAACAAATGAAGTTATTAAAATTTATAAACTACAAGAAAAATGAATGGAGGAAGGGTTTAGAACAACAATAGAATTAAAAATTAAAGATTCAAGAATTGTATAGAACGACATGTAGTTAGAGCATATTTGTAAAACATTTATAGAAATAGTGCAATTTTATGAAAAAAATATATGTGGAACAATAACGACAAATAAAAATAAAAAGTAAACCCAACCATATGGTTTATATAGATATAAAACAAATGGCAAAACAGAAAAAAGAACTTTTAACGCAATATATGAGGAACAGAACATATAGCAATTATAAAAAAATACAAACAGCAGAGGACAAAAGTTAAAGAAATAATAAAAAGGTAAAAACAAAACAGTTTTGAAGAATTTCGAATAAAAATAGAACGAGATAAACACACAAACCAAAAACTGTTTTATAGGGTACTGAAAACTGTCATAAAGAGCATTCTTTAAAATAAATAAAATCGAAAGACAATATGATATTATCGGTAGGAGACTGACCCGTTTAATTCGTCCACCAGAGATCTTGACCGCCCTTTGTCGTGAAGTATAAGTTGCTTACGATGAGATACCACAAGAGGATATCGATAACCTTATTAGAAATATGCCTAGGCGTACTCGTATGTAACACATCGTGGAGGACCTCCACATTATTAACATTTGTACAAGTTCCGGTGAACCGATTACTTTTGAAATTTTAATTTAATTTTAAACATAATAATTACGAACATGTGTACAAAATATAATCACCTGTTATTGGTAATTATATTTCTATTGCACTTAATATATTTTCAACAAAACCTGGATCATCACTGAAGTACCAGAAGACTGGAAGATAAGTATCATCATTGAATATGAAATTAAAAGTATACATTCAACGGTATCATCCTCACAATATACAAAAAAGGAGACACAAAGAATGCCCAAATTACCGATCTATAACTTTGCTAAGTGTAGCATTAAAAGCATATGAATTCATACTAGAAAAACAACTGAGAAAGAAAATAGAAACAAATATGACAGAGGCTCAAAGCGGTATAAGTACACAGGATCATATATTTGCAATTAAAAAAATAATTGATAAAAATCAGCAGAACGAAGTATGGAGAAGTTTTAAAAAAAGAAATATAAATCAATCCAAAATTGATGAAAACAAGCTCCTATAAAAACAACAAATGTTATATTAGATAGGACATCTAGTTCTGAGTCCGAAATTATTCATAACCGTAATGGATGATGCAATTAAAGAAGTACAGCCAGTTGTAATATCGAAATGCGCTTTTGCTAACGACATAGATTTGGGAAGACGGGCAATAGAGATTAATTTGATAATTTGAGCAAGACAAAAGTGATGCAATTGGACACGATTAAATCACCGATGTTAAGTTATCCACAGTTTTCCAGCCACGGTTTTTCGGCCCGGCGCCTCTACTATGGCGGATGCGCCGGGACTTTCGCGGTTCATCGACGAATTTTATTTCCCATTTATATACATTAGCATATTAATAGTAACCTGGAAGGTTGCTTTGAATAACTATAGCAATATAATTATTACAATTTGTAAGTCATCCACGGTTTCCAACAGAAAATTAGTGAAACTTAAAAGTTTAAAACGACCGACTTTGGCGCTCTTAATTTTCGATTTCTTTTCCTTAGATTGTTCTTGGGGGTCTTAAGAACCACATCAAACAATAAAAAAGTTTATTTTTTTATTATAGCTATTTATTTTTTCTTATCCACGGTTTTCAGCAGAAAATCGATGAAACTTTAAAGTTCAAAACGACCGACTTTGGCGCCTTTAATTTTCGATTTCCTTGTCTTAGATCGTTCCTGGGGGTCTTAAGAACCACATCAAACAATAAAAAAGTTTATTTTTTTATTTTAACTTTTTTTCTTATCCACGGTTTCCAACAGAAAATCAGTGAAACTTCAAAGTTCAAAACGACCGACTTTGGCGCTCCTAATTTTCGATTTCTATGTCTTAGATTGTTCCTGGGGGTCTTAGGAACCGTGGATAAGAAAAAAAAAAAAATAAAAACAATAATTAAAATAAAAAAAATAAACTTTTTTATTGTTTGATGTGGTTCTTAAGACCCTCAGGAACAATCTAAGACAAAGAAATCGAAAAATAAAGGCGCCAAAGTCGGTCGTTTTGAACTTTGAAATTTCATCGATTTTCTGTTGGAAACCGAGGATAAGAAAAAAAAAATAGTTAAAATAAAAAAATAAACTTTTTTATTGTTTAATGTGGTTCTTAAGACCCCCAGAAACAATCTAAGACAAAGAAATCGAAAAATAAAGGCGCCAAAGTCGGTCGTTTTGAACTTTGAAATTTCATCGATTTTTTGCTGAAAACCGTGGATAAGAAAAATAAATAAAAAAAATAATTAAAATAAAAAAAAAACTTTTTTTATTGTTTGATGTGGTTCTTAAGAACCCCAGGAACAATCTAAGACAAAGAAATCGAAAATTAAAAGCGCCAAAGTCAGTCGTTTTAAACTTTGAATTTGGAAACCGTGGATGACTTACAAATTGTAATAATTATATTGCTACAGTTATTCAAAGCAACCTTCCAGGTTACTATTAATATGCTAATGTATATAAATGGGAAATAAAATTCGTGGATGAACCGCGAAAGTCTCGGCGCATCCGCCATGGTGGAGGCGCCGGGCCGAAAAACCGTGGCTGGAAAACCGTGGATAATTTCACATCGGTGATTAAATCGATCTAAACATAAAAACAAAATCGAACAATTCAGTGAATTTAAATATCTTCGAGTCACTATAGGAAGGGTGGGGGATATAAGAAATGAAGTTGAATAAAGTGTAAACAGTGAAACAAAAGTGTATTACTCATTGAGCAGATCATTTATAGGAAATAAAAAAATAAGCAGAAAAATAAAAAAATACGATACACAAAATGATATTTAGACCATATGATAGTCTAAAATGTAAAATACAGGAAATCAATATGAAGTACGTATTCATATGTTTTAAATTTTGTATTTGAAATATAACTAAAACTAATAAATTCATTCAGTGACGCATATTATACACTCGTAGCTAATAAGATAATCATATTTTTAATAAATTATTCCTAGCCTTTTCTCTGTGTTTTTGCAAAAATGTTATTTTACATTATTTCCTTTATTTGTTTGTATTCCACTTGCAACGAATTTATGATTCAAAAGTATATCTATCTTAGAAAATGGGACACAGGCAAATGCGTATATTAGCCATTTTTCTAGGTAACGTTGTAACTTAACTTAATCGCTAATATTGCATCATTCATGGTATACCATCGGTAATTGCCGTTATAAATTATCACTAATATCCCTAGATATAGGATAAAACACTGGATCCTATCAAATTTAACAACCAAACAATAGACGTGTAAACAATTCAGGACTGTTGCATTTTATTTGGATTATGAAGTTCATCATTCTGTCATAATAAATTTTTGAAAATGTTGATACAGCAACATGATTAATTTTTACAGCAAAGTCTTTTATGAATCAAAATACAAGTTTCAAACAAACTCTTATTTTTTCTTAACGTGGATTCTGATTTATAGCCAACGCACTGTAAATACAAAGTTAAAATATGAACTAATATATATTATAACCACAGTTAAACATACATAGTTCATATCTATACTAAGTGTAAATTTATTTATTGTATGTTGGTATCTAAATTAAATACGATAACAGGGAAAATGTGCTTTTTGCGAGTTCCAGTAATGAAGTGGAGTTTTTCCATTGTTTGAAGTATTATTACCGCTGCTGGATGGGGGGCGAAGGAAGTCTTTAGCACGTCCGGGGGCGGCGTGTTGTGTGTGTATGTTCGGAGGGGCGGCGGCGATAAAACTCATTTTTATTGAGCCACGTTACCGTTAAATACGATTGTACGTGATATAAAATAATTGCCCCCCGGGTCCGGTTCTTTGTCGCAATATTTGAGCACAATGTTCGCCGACTCATTACTTACACTCAACGTTAACCGGCTGCAATTCGTCGTAATTCCTTTATTGTACAATCCCGAAAATTTCGTGGGATTTATTATGATGGCGCATTATATTTCTACGTGTGAGTAGAAATATGGTAATTAGATTTAATACTTAATTTATTTTCTCAAAAAAAATAAGAAATTAAATAATAGATAAGAGTATTTTATTCACTTGGTCACAGATATTTAAATTAAATTAAATAAAGTGAGATTAAATTTTGCTGAAGCCCATATACAAACAGTAAAAACATGTGAGTTAAACTTCAATGACAGATGGTTTAGAAGCACTTAGCTCCAAGGTCTTTTGGAATATAGTAATTCAGTAATCGTGCTTCATGAACAATTACTACGTAGTTTCTGATATCTACTTAAAGAAAAAAGAAAAGAATTTGTGGAAATATTTAAAAAAAAACTTCTCTGACTTCAAAGTAACGATTTCAGTTACTCGAATCAATGTGACGATATACATTGGTTCGATAGAGTAACTGAAATCGTTACTTTGAAGTCGAACAAGTTTCTTTAAATATTTGCATAAATTCTTAATTAATAATCCTCTAACGTGCAAATAAAAAGTAAAGAAAGGAACAAACCAACTTTTAATTTATTGATATAAAACACTTCACGTAAACTCAAACAAATGTATAGTGATAATAAACCTTAAATGTAATATATTAATTTATTTTAATGATTACATAAAAGAATTTTTCAAATAGTTTAAATTAAGTCCTTTAAAAACACATGATTAATTAAAAAAATCTCAGATTAAGGATAAACAAAACGATTTGTCTGCTGCGCGGACACGCATAATATACGTTATGTAGTAAAGAGGAGGACAATAAAATGTGTAAACGGCTGACTTACGAGCGGGGCAATTTTCCGGTCTGAAAATGTGCCAAGTCAAAATTTTAATGGCCCCCGCAGCGTCTCGATGGATTTTACGATGGCCTTTATGCCGCGGATACTCATGAATACAAATTGGCCGATAAACAACCGTCAGACTTTTGCTTGAGATGCATTCTATTTGTGCAATGGGCCCTTCGCATTCCGAAAAATGCCTTTCCGCTGATTTATAGTGATTTAAATAATTTTACGGTCGCTTCGTAGCGAGTGGAACGCTGATTGTTCTGATTTGAAACAGGTAATTAAAAAAAAGAAACACAAAACATCTTCAATCTTAATAATTTATTTTCTTGATTGCTAAAAACATTATTTAAAAGCAAGCAAGCACAACCTTTCAGGTATTCAATTCTATGATTTTTACAGTACTAGTAGACAAATCACATTTTTAATTCTGTCGACTTACAAAGATTAATCTTTTTACTTAAAACACAAAACTGTAAAGTTTCACAATTTCTAAAACTAAATAAAACACAATTCCATCCAGAGATGGATAGTTTGTCTCATTCCACCAATATTGTCAAAACTGTTATTTGAACAGTTTTGACAATAATGAATGCGAAAAAAACCCTGAGCTTAAAATTGAACTATTCAGAAGAAATTGTACAATCAATTTTTTAAATAAAAATAAACTAAATTGCATAAAATAAGAAAACTGTTGTCAATTGAGTAAAACACCACCCCAATAAAAATTTAGGAAAGATTTATGGTTTGAACTCAATATTAGAATTAACGCCAGCTAATTTAACTTGAAAATAAAATATATCAATTGAATATTATAGAGGATTCTTCAAAAAAGATTAAAGATATCGTAACGCCACAATCTAATATTTCTCAACACATTTATTTAATTTAGAACAGTGAAAACTGCTGAACTAAGTTGTACTCACATAAATATATTCATGTAAAATTGATGTAAGTACAATTTAGTTGTATAATAAATCAATTACTAAACACTTAAATATTCTTCGTGATTAAAAAATCAGCCATTGTATAGTGGTTGTGAGCAAGAATTGGCTTATACCACAATGGCTATTAACTAATACGAGCAGATCGTATTGACAAGTTTGGAGTTTGAGTTTTTTTATTAAAAATGAGCTATAATTTAACATTCATCCCACTCGGAATATAATCAGTTATAAATAATAATCAATGGCATTGGCACTATCATAACAAGTGTTAAAGTGTCAAATATATATTTAAGCCGCCTGATTGTGACCGTGTTTTTTATAATTTTCAGAATATATCGGAAGTATTTCTTAGTTCACACGAGATAATATGCATGGATCATAAATTCTAAATATCTCTGACTATCTCATCATACACGAGGAGGTAACTATCCATAATTTCAATATGGCTATATAGAGATTTAAAAATGTGTCGCCTATGCTACTAACAAAACACCTACATCTAATCTAGTTAAATAATAATCCAATTAATTTTTCAATTTGCATACATCAGCGAAAATAAAAATACGTCGAAGGCCACCGCAGCAATGGTTAAAAGACAGAATTAGAATAACAATTAAACTTCTAACAAGCATTGCAATATTTAAGAATTTGTCTCCTCGAAACATACATCATATATTCATAAATGAAAACGCGCTTACATAAACTTCGTAGTGAAAAACAACTCTACGAAACATGTTTGGTAAAACTTAAATACAATTAACATATACAGAAGAGTAAGAGAGATAGCATAACAGACTCATTCGATTTTACTCTCGTGACGGATTTTTTAAATAATAAATAAAATAAAATTAAAATCTACAGGTATAGATGTTATCAGTATTCCATTACTCATTTTTCACTGGATTCCACAGTATTATACATATTATAAAACCATTGTTTAAGTGCGCCATACTGTCCTGAAGTTTGGATTCCATTAAAAAAAAAAACACTGCTCATGAATTGAAAGACCGTATAAATTGAACTTCAAAACCATGCTAAAAAGTTGATTAAGAATCAAACATCAGATGCGGATTTGCAGTCTTGGCAGCCCTATGTCCTAGGCTCGCATAAATCAGTTAAATGTACGAAATAACTTTTACGTACATATGAATGTAAGAAATTAGTACTTTACATTATATTTTAATATATAGTGGCGTGGCGTCATACTATATCCCTCGACAGAGCTTGGCTTCATTTTCTTCAAGTTCAATAGACACTCCGTCACTGCATTACATTTTACATATCGATTATTTAAAATGATTTAGAAAGATTATTGTTGTACTATGCAATGCAGTGCCGCCTTTTACGAGACTTGAGAAAAATTAGGCAGGTATTTAGTTTTTTAGTAGTTGTAAAGTTTTGTGTTTTAAAGTTTTAACGATATGTATTTAAAAACAACCTTACTTGTACAAGTCTAAAATCTTAATGCTAGAATAACACAAAAATATATACAAAGAAAAACGCTTCGGTGGGGGAGAAAGTGGGGGTTGATGATGTCCGGGGCCTCTTTTGGGGGCGAATTTCTCAAAAAAAGGGCCAAGCAGGTACTCCTGAAAATCCAGAATGCCACATCTGGAACCAAGATGTTCGGTAGCGAGTTGCTGCTGGTAAACGCAGTACGTGTCATCGCATAAATTATGATTTTAGCCGAACCAAACAATTTCTCTATTTCGGATAACGGACGGGAATTTATTGTGTTGAATAAATTCCGCGTCGAAACCCGAACAGTAGTGATCTTTTTATCACGATTGACCGCCCTAGGCCCGGGTCTGAGGGCCAATCCGCCACTGCGAAAAGGCAGTAATAAATATTATTAAGGCCACAGACAGCAAGAATATTGTAACATAGATACTTCTTGATTTTCATAAGTCCTTTGATAAGCTAAATCATTATATGACGTTAGCTATTCTCCATTACATCGGCCCTAGTGTGGCCGCCATTCAATTCTTTCAAGCCTACTTGTACAGATTTCAGCGTATCAAACTAGATACAAGTATATTGAAACATTTGCAGCTGTGCTCTGCGGTACAAGGATTTATGTTAGGCCCATTATTTTTTAGTGTTTCATCTTTGCAAACTTAACATATTGCTATTACTATTATAGTATACTGAAGACATGCAGGTGTACGTATCGCTAAGTTGTGATGCCAGCGAGAGTCTTGATCAACTAAGTAGGAACATTTTTAAATTAACCGCTATATGCAAAATACACTACCTTTAAATTAAGCCAGGTAAATTAGGAATCTAGCAACTAACTGATGGTATATTCCTCAACGTGGCAAACAGCTATTTCCAATTAAGTATGCAAGGAACTTAGGCATTCTCGTAAATAGTAAATTAAGATTTAAAGAACACGTTAATAACTTAATTTAGTCTTCCTTTGGAAAGTTAAAAGTCATATGCGAAAATAAAGAATTTCTACTTTCAATTACTGTGACAGCGTATTTTGGCCATGTGTAATCGCAGCGGATCGTTGAAGAATCCATAAAATATAAAATGCAGGCTTGAGACTTAACAAAATATAATACATGCTAGAGAAACTTCATTAAAAAAAAAAAAAAAACAGAAGAAACTTATCTCTACAACAATATTACATTTAGAACTGTTCATAATATATATATATATATATATAACTGACTAGCATATCTCTATAATATCGCTAGCGATTTTAGCACGAATCCTAATATCACAAAATATTTAAATCTATTATCACAGTGGGGACTGTAACAGGGTATGGAGGCCTTAGTACCATAGCCCCTGACGTTACAAAACACAAATAAAACTTAAACCTAAAATTAATAAAATAAAACCTATTGGTAATGAGTTGTAAAAAGACCCCGATGTCGGGAACCTCAAAACTTAACCTAAATTTTATCGGAAAGCTCCCAAATAGTCGCGGAATTAGCACCAATTATGATTGCGTTAATTGTGTGCTCGGATATTTATTAAATGCTCCAGAGTCTATGTCGTCCGCTTCCGCTGCCTAATGAGCAGTTTCGTACCATCTCTCGAGTATAGCTTCATTATACATCGTCGATCCGCTAGTCTAACTCATACAAGCCTCGGTTTTCGAAATGTCCCGGATGCGAAAAACGATTGTCTTCGTCTAGAATCCGGGTCATGTCAGAATCGACGAGAATGAGCTGGCATTCAGATCGATGGAGTATAATAAAGCTATACTCGAGGTGACACTTAGAGAGTAGTTAAAAATATGGAATGAGCTGTGGTGGTTTTACATTAGACAAAACGAAAGGGTTGGTAAATTGCGTGTATTTCAGCTTTGTTCACGTTGGCGGACTTGAGTAGTGACCGCACATGTAGGAAATAATCATATCGAACCTAATTCCTAGAAACAGGATACTTTCTACTACCTGTATCCTTGTGCACCGGAAAAATAAATTGGGGTTACGATGAGGACGTCTGAGCCGACAGAAGTGTACACATGAGATCGATAGAAGCTTGACGAATAATTTTGGGGATGGTATCTCCCACCATATATATATGAGTGAAAAGCTTTAGGTAGCGTGACTAATTTTTAGATAAAAATATTAACGAAAATAAGTCACACGGTCCTTTCTTAAGCCTCACGGGCCACTTAAAAGAACTATACATTTGGCAACGCTGGATCAAACAAGTATTATTAAAAATAATCATACATTTCACATGTCAAATTTGAAGTTTAAGATAAAAATTATAAACTGTTCAAACTGGTATCCATCAGTTTCTAAACAAATCTGGAGCCTCCTAGGAATAGAATTTATTACCCGGAGCAACATATCTTCTGTAATTAATTCAACTGCAGCATTTATTCTGTTTATAACTTCTACATCATCAGCTGGAGGTGTTGCATACACCTTTACTTTTAAAAAGCCCCAAATACAAAAATCGAATGGATTCATATCCGGTGATCTTGCTGGCCATAGTATTGGTCCATTACGTCCAATCCATCTTTCGGGAAAATGGTCATCCAGCCACTCTTTAGAAATTCGTGCACTGTGAGCAGGTGCTCCATCATGCATGTATAGCATATTGTTCAATAAATTTAATGGAACATTTTCTAGAATTTCTTCTAAAACATTTACATATTCCAATGCATTTAATCGAGTTGGAAGAAAAATTGGTCCGATAACACGTAAATTTAAAATACCAAGCAAACATTTACCGAACATTTTCTTTCGATGCCCAAATTCTCTGACCATCCGGTGATTTTCGTCTGCCCAAAAATGAAAATTATGGCTATTAAATACTCCCTCCCGCGTAAATGTACACTCATCGCTCCAAAGAATTTGAAATAATAAGTTAGGTTCCTCTTGAATTTTGTTTAAAATTGTGTTATAAAACGCTTTTCTATGCACATTGTCATTTTCATACAATGGTTGTACTCTTTGGATATGAAAAGGCCTTAACAGATTTTGTGTTAGCACTTTATACACTGTTTTTTGGCTGGGAACATTTAATTGCCTGGCTATTTGTCACGTACTAGAAGTAGGATCTTCATGAACAGCATCTAGAATTTGTTCCTCCAACTAAACTGTACAACGCTCCCTAGGTCTACCTCTGTTCACGTAATTTGGAACAAATTTACCAGATTCACGAAGTCTCTGGTCCAATTTGCGGAATGTATTACTACATGGGTGTTGTCGATTTGGATATTGTGTTCGATATTCTTCTCTTGCCATGTTTGCATTTCCGTTGCAAAATTCAAATACCATGTACATATCAGCATATTCGTTAAACGAATACATCGTACAAAAGAACGCGCTGGAAAGTCACTTGAATAATTGTAGATTTACGTAGACTTTTTTCGAATAAACTAATGTCAAATCAATCAAATAAACGTCAACATTATCAAATTTGCAAACGAGCGTGCGTCGTTGCCAGATCTATTTTTATTAAAAGAATGCTTCTGATGAAGTTATAAAATTGTAAAAATATCCGATTTATTAATCATTTACATCAATGGAATTATACACGTGTCTAATTGATAATATACAATACTAATTTATAGTCACATATTTAAAATTCCGAAGACCTCGTGAGCCTGAATGGAGAACCATACAACATTTTTTTTATTTGGATTTTCTATTAAAAATTAATTAATGAATTGAGTTACCTGAAGGTTTTCACTCATTTTCTGTACACCTTGTATATATAAGGAGGACATCGACATATAATTTTAATTGATGAAGCGATTTTGTTTACAGAGATTGCGAATAACGTAACACTAATAGTGGGGAATGCCGTTTTCCAGCACAAACTGTGCGGATTTTATATCCCTAACTTTGACTTTAATCGAACGATCACATATAAACGATTTTACAAATATTGATAGACGGACCCTTAAGCCCCATTCATTTAGTTTTTAGAGAACTTCGTACCTCGAAGTCATTTCATATGTCTCAAGGTTAAAGAATACCGCAGCTATGTGTTCTCTGTCTAGGAAGTATTTCTCTATCCAGGAGTTCTCAAAGTGCACTAAACGGTCAACTGTCGAACTGAATTTTTGCTAACCGTGCTATTAGACCATTGGTCTCTAGTACCCATACCAGGCGGTTGTTGACCATTTTCTCTAGGACCTTACCGAAGCCGCTTGTTAACGAAATAGGTTGGTAACTATTGGTATTTATGGGATCCTTCTTTGGTTTAAGAAGAGGCAACACGTACCCCTTTCCCATATCAATAAATATTCATTCATGGATGAGAAGAGTTGTCGGATAAGCTGATATGGGATGCCATCTAGACCTGGAGCTTTTAACTGGTCCATTGATCCAACTCTTCTAGTTCTTCCTTTGGAAATTGTATGCTATAAAATATAGGATCCCGTTAGAAGTCCAGGGGAAGTTCTCGTTCACTCTTGTCTCCCAGGAAAACATCTCCTTTATTTAGGGAGCTACTTGCGGATCAGAATTGAGATGCTTTTGCATCCGTTATCTCTTTTGTGTCGGCAATATCACTCCTTTCTTCCCAGCTTTATTACTAATATTATTACAATTATTATTTACAATTCATACATAATTTCAGGTTTATTAACGCATATGCTGATTTTGTGTATTTAGCTTGCTTACTCAGATGATTTACTCCACTTGTCTACGATGGAGAATTATAGCCATCTTATTGAACTAGAGTGTAATTTACTTTAATTAAATTTTTAATTTTAATAATTGCTAATAATTAATTATAAATAACTTGTGATTAATTGTATACCTAATTTTTGCAATTTATAAAAGTTTTTGCTAATAATAAAAGTTGAAATATAAAAATGTTTGTACAAAAAATATACAACACGATGTTATATTTCAATATGTAAATGTAAAAAAGAAAAAGATGAATTAAATTACAGCCGAGCATTTGCATAAAGCACAATTTGCACTTGTAACGATTCCACGGGAGAACGGCGTGATATTTTAACAATTAGCATAATTCATTTAGCAGCCAGAGCGTTAGTGTTAATTTAAAATCGTGTGAATTTGGCAAAACAAATAGGAACGCGAAGCGGGCGAACGGGCGTGTGCACTGGCGATAAACAATTCGCTGCAATTTACGATAATTCATATTTAACTAACTGGTAAATTACGTTTTTAGGGGCGGGGGCACTTTTGCGCGCGCAAATATTGAAATATTGAAAACTGCGCTCATTATTATTACGGAATGCCCGGAATTTAATTGACGGGGACGATTTTAATTGCGAAACGTCCAATTTTATCGGAACGCTCCCAAATGGCTGCGGAATTAGCACCAATTATGATTGCGTTAATTGTGTGCTCGGATGTTTATTATATGTGTACAGGTTGTTTGATTTTATTTATAAATTGGTTTTACGTGAAATTAATTTCGAACATATTGAATAATTCAAAATACAGGAATATATTATAAAATAAAATTTAGCTGCATAATTTCAATATAATCATCAAGGTGCGTTTTTGTTTCGCTTAGGGATTTAAGACAATTATCACTGAGAGATTTTTAACAAGAGAAATAAATATTAATCTGACCTGAATAGTTTTAAACAAATAATAACAGTTTTTGTCATGCCAAAAATGCAACATGTGGTTTTGAATTATTGTAATAAAAAACGACGCCACTTTAATTCCTGCCAAAATTCTGTATTTTTTTATTCAATGCAGCTTTAAATCGATTCCTTTTAATTTCACCTTAATGAAATTTTCCAATCTCACTAATTCCATAAAAGAATTTTTTCGAATAAAGTTCTGCCTTCGAAACAATTTTACAAAAAAAAAACAATGCAAATTTATTGAAACAGCCATTGGAAATTAGAATAATTAAAATAACAAAAATGTTATTAAAAACATACAAACATTATTTATGAATAAACATAAATCTCTAAACATCCTATAGGGCATACAATTTTCATCCAACACATCCTGTTCTTATTCCCCGTGTTTATTTTCCCTTTCTTCTGTACATTACACAATTTATTCATGTGTATCATTTTCCTTTTTTTCCGTTTCCATCTTTTATTTATTTATTTATGCATGTGTATGTTTGTGTACTGCACGTGGACGTCGGTCGGAGGGGGAAAAATGTTAATGCCCCGCGTCGTCGGACGTGCCGACTGAAGTGCTCCACATTTTCTCTACCGTTTCGGGATCGCGGGGGGAATTGGTGCACTGCGAAAGGGTCGGTATACAATCCCTGCAGGACACCTAAATAAATACTAAATGTGGGACACGTGCGCTTTTAAAGTTTCCCACGCGCCGAACGTCCGAAATCCGCACGCCGTGGAATATCTTTACATATTTTTCCTCCGTTGAGATAGTCTGTTACAAAATGATTTATTTACTTTGCAAAATACAGCCATTTTGTAAAATGTAAGTACTAAATTAATTTTGTTTAAATATAGCGTTGTTCAGGCAATCTTATTGTTGTGCCCTTAAAAATATTGGTCAACACACCTATCTTATGTATACAAATGTATACTATCAGATAAAGGATCTAAAATTTTAACACTTAAATATACCACATATCGAAACTATCGAAGCTATCAATGGGCTGCTATGTATTTCCATAACATTGAAGCTGTTGGCATTAAGTAATGTTGCGGTTTAGTATTTTTTTTAATTATTAATTTTATTTTATAAAGTTATCTATGGAAAAAATATGTTTGACAAGAAAAAGTATATAAAATTTATTTTGCTTGGATTTTTTATAAGTATTAACAATCGGTGATCCACGAACGTCTAATACTTGATATCTTACACACGGACTTGGTTAATACCTACACATCAAGAAAATGAATCAATGAGACAATACAATCCAAAATGAAATTGCTAAAGTCAGCGTGAAGATACCTTCCTTCTGGAAGGATAAAGTTGATTTTTGGTTTATTCAAGTGGAATGTAATTTTGAATTAGCAGGCATTACCTCGGATATTACAAAATTGAATTACGTAATTTCAAGCATTGACTTGAACGTCTTAGATCATATTAGCATCATTCTGGCTCAGCCCATACAACAAACAAATATGAATCTATATGTGCAAATATATAAAAACACTTTGTACACTTTTCTTCACTTATTTTATTTATCAACACATGTATATTTCGATCACAATGTGATTATTATCATAATGTTTTACAAAGAACAAGAATTTTAAAGAAATCACTTAATGACCAGCTATCTGAAAGTAGCCAAGCTAGCTTACGAAAATTATTAACGGATTTACATTTGGAGGATAACAAGCCATCATAATTATTCAGGAAAATGCAAGATCTTTCTAGAAAATCTTTAACGAATTCAACTCTAAAAATATTGTGGCTTCAGCGCTTATATACGCACATAATCACAGAAGTAACTGCAACACATATCCAAGGTATTCAATCCCATCATTATCCATCCATAAATTTCATAAATGATCTTTCTTATTTATTAAAATGTAAACACCTCTTATATGCGGATGACTTAAAGATCTACTCAACAATTGCTAACTCTGATGTTTCTGTATTTGTATTTCAAAGTTGAAGGCCTATATCCTGATAGAGGCTACGATCATTCACTATTGCTTGAATGCCGACATCTCATTCTTACACAAACTTATACACTATCGTATTGACTGTCCTGATATTTTACAGCTTGTTGGCTTGCATATTCCAACCTTCAACACTAGATTTAAGACTACATTCAATATTAATTATTATATATATATATATATTAATTGGTTTAAAATCGCCTATTAATGCGATCTGCAATATGTTTAATCAACTTTCACCACCTTGCGATGTATTTTTCAACCTTTAATATCTTTACCAGAATTATGTTAATTGCGAAATGTAATGTTATTATTTTTAATTGTTACTTTTAAAGCGTTTTGTTAATACTAAATTGTCTTGTAATTGGGAATTTGTTTCCTGTTGAGCAATAAACATTTTTATTATTATTATTATAAAAAAAGAAATGGCACAACTTCGTCAACAATTAGACACGCTACCAGAAAAAAATCCAAATTAACAATGCCAGAAAGACAACGTCAATGTTATAGGAAACCATATTTTTCTCGTTTCCGAAGTTCATCTCGTACTACTCAAACACAACATAAGAAGTGTATACCTCCTAGTACAGAAGGTCAGGGAAACGTAGACAATCGTCAATAATGGTGGTAGTTGATGATAATAAAAACCATCAATCATGTTTATTTTTAAGTGATTTCAAAACAGGCATTTAATACTTAATAGATACAGGTGCTGCAATTTCAGTTTTTCCTGCAAATATGGTAAGAGAGATGGTAACTTCAGTCTCAGTTATCACCACTATTTTACACTACATTGGACACATCAATTCTTACATATCGCACACTGCTCGATAACATAAATTTTGGTTTACGTCGAACAATGCCATGGACATTTATCATTGCGTATGTGACTTCTCCAATTATAGGTGCAGACTTTTTAGAAAATTATAATCTTCTGGTCGACATTAGCAGAAAATAAAGCATAGATGGTGTAACTGGATTGACTTCTCATAGATATATTAATAGCATAACAATTAATAATCGTTTGTTCGCAATTCAACGCAAGTATTACGACATTTTATCAAAGTTTTCAAACGATTTTCAACCATTTAAATTTAACTCATCTTTCATGACTGTTATTAAACATACAATTGACACGAATGGCAAACCTACATTTGCAAAAAAAAGCGCGACCATTACCACCAGAAAAAATAAAATAAGCTAAATTAACATTTCAGAAAAACATTTAACAACTATACTGTGACAACTCACAAAATATTATCTTTAAGTTAATGAGAGTAAATCCGTATTTGGGGTAACAGAATTAGACTTTATATAATATATAGTTTTTTTTTCTGTAAGTATAAAACCACAATCCAACAAAATTCTAGCTATCACTAATTTTCGACAGCCGACTAATATTCAAGAACTAAGAAACATTTTAGGAATAGTAAACTATCTAGAGTATTTATCATTATTTAAGGTTCCAACTCTGTCCTCGCGAAGAAATTATTTTCACTTAACATTCGCTTTTAAAATTTTAAATGGACAAATTAATTGTTCAATTATTTTAAGCATGTTCAAATTGTATGTTCCGTCCAGATTTACTAGACTTCCGCCATTATTAGCTACTGAATTTCATATATTTAACTATGCTATGAACAGTCTATTGGCGAGAATGATTAACATTGTTAATAAATATCACAACAGAGTTAATATTTTTGGAGTTAGTTTTAATATGTTTGCCAATGAGGTGAAATGTGTTATATTGTGTGACTAGTGTGCGTGTCTATATATATATATATATATATTAATTTATTGTAATGTTTAAATTATCCGTTAAATAAACTATTATTATAATATATAGATTTTTCTTACTTTTAGCAAAAGAACAAGAGAATGATAAAGAAATACAACAAGTTTTCAAAAACAAAACATTTTCATTAAAATTAAGAAAAATATCCACACATAGAATTTCATCATCTATCATCTGTGATATCACCACTGAAGTAAATCGCCCTTGGATGCCCAAATAATTACGCTATGATATTTTAAAAAAATTATAATATTGCACATCTTGGTATTAGGCGAACAAGAAAATGAATAACGGAAAGATATGTGTGGCTATCAATGAAGAAATATATAGAACAATGGACAAAATGTTGTATTATTTGCCAAAGATGTAAATACATTGTCATAATAGATATAGATTGATATTATTTCTATAACAATTTTAAACATTAAAATCAACATTTAAGAATAGCCATATTGAAATAATTGGTCCATTTCCTTCAGTCGAGAATAAACGTTATGTATTAAAAATCATTTTATTTTTAGGTCTTATTATGGCAACTATAGTAACGATAGTATAGAGGTTTCTATTAAGATAGCGGTTTAGTAGAGAAAAAAAAAACAGCAACACAGTAGAGTAATAACAAAATATGCTATTAAGTCTAAAAAAAAGAATATATGTACTTACTTGTTTTATTTGTAAAGTAGAAAAATATTGGCCTGAAACAAAGAAAAATAGTTAATATCACATATCACGCTAATTCACTAGTTCTTGTTAGAATAAAAAATTGTAATATATAATGAAATTAACATAATAGGCAATAATTGTTGTTATAGAATTTAATGAAATGCTTGAAATTTTCATTGCATCCGCTTTTGTTACTAAAAAATATAGATTAAAATAGACGATGTAAATTAATGGGGTCATACATTAATTTACATCGTCTATTTTAATCTATATTGTTGTCCATTGACCAGGACAGCAATGTACCACCAATAATTATAAAGGCATATATTAGTTATTGTTTTTTTATTATAAAACTGTAACTTTATTGTGAAAACGTGGTTACAAATAATTCATTCAAAATATTGCCCATCGCTAGCGACAACTTTTTCTCATCTTTCTAGCTTCTACCGTCACGGTAGAAGTATTCGTCTTTTGAGGCTATCCACGAATCAAGATGTCTTCATATAAGCGCAACTGCTCATAACCAGACCATGTGAGTATATCTGGGGAATATAGCGTGTGCTGTAGGACTACCCATTTGAGCATTTCTAAGTAGGTTTTAAATAGTTTGGCAACGTGAGGCCGTATTTTTTCGAACTTCTTTGCAAACAATCGCTTTGAAATGGCTTTTCGGATAACTCCTAATGCTGAAGCAAGCTCTTTTTGCGTTTGGAAGGGATCCTCATCGAGCAATGCCTCTAATTCAGTCTTCGCCGCCGTCTTCTTCGAATGAAAGTACAAAAGCAACACTCTCCGCAAATGACAATTATTTGGCACAAAATCAGACATTTTCAACAACCAAAAGTATATGACGCAACAACAAAATCACTAATATCTCAAAGCGGTTTGTTTTGACATTTTGGTTATGTCATAATCAACCAGCACTTACTACTGGAGCCATATCTTGAAAAACAGCGGGAACTTAGTTGCCCACCTAATATTTGCACCAAATCGTATCCTTAATTACAATTGAATAATTTGTACATCCACATGATACTTTTAAATCATAATTATGAAAATATATCTTCGCAAAATCGAATAGGGCACAGAATTCGCCAATCTTAACATAAATTATTACCATATGCAAAAAACATCATTGTTTAAATAATGGTAAAGTCAGCAATACACATTTATGAACAACTTTTAATTAACCCTAATGGATTCCCTGCATTACGCGATCAAAAAATATGGAGAATGTTTATCGCTACGTCGCTTCTAAATGGAATTTAATTTCATTAAAGGGACGTTTTATTTACAAAGTTGCAGTTTATTTTCAAGTAATGAATTGCGCTTTAATTATGTATTTTAAAAAAGAAGTATCGAGTTTGTGTAAGCGTCAACAGCATATACGACTTAAAAGATGTGTATGGATGTACAAAATATGTGCAGAAATTTTATACTCTAAATGTTCAGCGCATTCATTTAATTTAATTATGTAGTGATTTGAAGAAAATACACGTACTGACTTAATAATTAACTGGTTGGATTTTTGTTAAAGTTTGAAATATCAATATCGGAGAATTCATTTATAAAATTAAATATCAATAAAGAAATATAATTTTGGGAATTATCGATTAAAAGTTGGCCAAGAATTTTCAGCCAAATTTCGAATATCCAATTAATTTATCAATAACCATTTTATTTCAAATAATGATTTAGAAAATAGTGTTAATACATTATTAATTAAATGCAGGAGATACGTCAGCAATTTCAAAAAGCAAAACACATTTATTTTAAGTAAATAAATACAATAAGAATCCGGCAAAATTTAAACATTTAAAAGTTTACATTTAATGAAACGTTCAGCCACCATTCATCTAGCGTATGGATAACTAGTGATGGCCATTTCGGTTTTTCGAACCTCATCAGACTAGTGTGTTCCATGTGCAATGCCTTGATGAAGGCGACTAAACGAAAATTGTGTTGGGGTTATATACCCGATATTAATCATAATAAATTAAAGACGTCAACGATGCCACTTGAAATTAGGCAAAAGGTGGCGCTTGCGTCGTCTTTAATTTATTATTATTTAAAAGTCTAATGAGGCTTTGTTTGAAATATTAAACAATAAAAACAATCAATGACTTTTGACACTTTGAAGAATTTCATGTTTCGCTAAGAGTATCTACATAAGCAATATGTGTGTATTTGCATTTATTCTGCAGTCTTCCCTTTTTATTTCTATTGAAATTCGATTTACACCATTGAGATCTTACTTATTATGATAAATAGAGAGTAGGTTTAATTCCTAACTATATTATAGATAACTCAAAATGCCTCTAATTAACAAAGAAAACCGTATTATTAGGTAATTTCAAATTAAAACACTATTGGTTTGTCATAATTAGTTTCCTGACATATATTTTGGTCAACGACTACTATTCTTAAACTGAATATAACAATAAAAAACGTAACAATTGTTTTAACTTTAAATTACATAATGTTACAATTTTTATTTATAGAACGAACACAGTATTTACCGTTAAGAAGAATGTATTTATATTTAAACTGAGTTATAGAAAAGTCCTTTTATGCTCTAATTTATTACATTTCTAGATTATTGCCAGGATATAATTTGCTTTTACTTGGTTAATTTCTAAATTTTTTTGGCAGTTACAAAAGATAATGGCACCTGTAGTTATAGTTTTTGTGTGGCAATGTCAACGTGAATTTATCCATCCACGTGCAGCGCCTCTGAATTTTTGTAAGTAACAATAAAATCAGGGTGTGAATTAATACTTAAGAAATGAAAAAGAGTATTTTAATAATTAATAATATGCAACAACAAATGTCCATTGTGATAAAAAAATAAGCCAATATATGTTAGTTATACATTTCGAAAAATGCAATAATTTAAAAATTGTTTTGGGAATATTTTGAATGAAAACCTTACTTTTAGGAAGTATGAATTCGTTAATAAATATTGATGTTTTTTTACAAAATACATGTTAGGTTAATTATTTATGTAATTTCAATTTTGAAGATAATTACTTTAAAATAAATGCTAAATGAAGTAATATTTAAATACTAAAAGTAATTTGAGTATATAGTCTAGGCGTAAATCAAAAAAATAATATATTCTTAAGCATAATTTAAACATAAACAACACACATTACATAACATTATCACTGCGTAAACCAGTTTTTTTGTTGTTGCCAATGGTTGAAAATTGTATTGCTTATAATATAGTTACAAAGTATTTGAAATGAAGTAATTACACAAACTGTATAATTCAGAATACTATTGAACAATCAGAATAAACGCTTTTTCTTCGAAGTCGAGTTTTTGAGCGGTTATTTACAGTAACCATTAAAAACCGAATATACAAACCTTTTTATAATAGCTCATTTTAATACGCAGTTATTTATGCAAGGATATGTCATTTAGAAAAATACATCAAGTGGATCCAATTAGGTGCAGAAAACAGGATTGTTTCGATGTGTTGAGAGAAAATTCCTTTTACCGTCAGTAGTTGGTATTACACTTCTGGGGTGTGTGAGAGAAACTCACTAAACTGAGGTAATTTGAACTTGATATTCTCCAGGAATGCAGCGAGAGCAAGAGGGGAACTGAGAATGCATGCCTGCGAATTACAAGAGCCTATAGGACAACTTCGACGGACACTGTTGAAGTGCTCGTTGCATTGATGCCCGGCGACCTCTATATCAGAGAACAAGCACAGGCCTACGAGCTACAGAAAGGAGGAAAAGCCAAGAAGGACATTAGACAAGTGGCAGAATCGATGGGACCGGAACGCAAGCTGGACCTGAACCCTGATACACTGCGAACGGTCGTGGATTGAGAGAGGGCATGGACAGTTAAATTACCACCTGACCCAGCACATGACAGGACATTGGAGTTTTGGAGCGTACCTCCATAGAATAGCATAGGCGCCATCAGGGAGTTGCGGATATTGTGCGGCTACGCAGGACACGGCTCGCCACACCCTAATGGAATGGGAGGGCTGGACGGAGGAGAAGGAAATTCTGATGAACAAGATAGGCGAGGTGGAAAAAGGCACCATTGTCGACAAGATGCTGGCAAGTAAGGAAGGGTGGGAATAGGCCGCTGAAGCAATGCCACGATGGCGATACCAGGGAAGAAAGGGGGAAGGGTTTTAGTCGGTACCAGAACCCGACACTATCGACCTCATTAGATCCAAAGGCTCTCGCCTGCTCGCAGATTTCCCAATCCCCTTGATAAACACAAAAAGGATAGATATTTAATAGATAATTGCTTCGGGGTGAATGCTCCAGGCTATGTTTCAGGCTGAGGATGTTTTGAATAAAGTTGTCAATCTTCTTCCACTTCGTTACATCTTAGACCATTGTATGGATCATGGGTGCTGGAGATAAATTTTATAACGAATACATTGGTGACATTCTATTGGACGTCTTATTTGCGTCGCCATAGGGATTTCCATTTTCCCATTTTGATAAGGTATGTGAACAAGTAGTTGAGATCGTTGAAGAATTGGGTTAGGAGCTTTCGGTTGATCCATATGGGTATAGGATTAAAGTGTGTGCTTTCCCCTTTGGCGTGATCTAAGATACTACGATAAACACTACAGATCAGATAGTATAATAGGCACTGCAGATAATATACAATATACAACAGAACAGTGTACAAACTGTTCCGTTGTATATTGTGTTGGTCTCATTTATAGTTTGAGAAGCTATGACCAACTTTCGGCAGTTCTGTGTTGGTAGGCTGAGCCGTGAGTCAAATTTTAATTAAAATAACCAATTCAAAACAAACAAAAAATATTAATGTTGAGCGCCACTTGGTTTATAAAAAAATATAAGTTACTGCCCCTTTCTAACCAAGAAATCGAGGAGGTATGCAACGATAGAACAATAAAAATAAAAAAATAAATTTATAAATACATTTAATAAACAAAATTAAAAAAAATAACAAAATGAAATATATAATAAGAGAACTTCATAATAATAAATCGATAATAATATATCAAACTATCAAAATTAACCAAAATGAAGATAACAGTTTTATATCTTTCAAAACCTAATAGTATATATATTTTTCTACAAGTCAACTAACACACCATACCCAACTTAAATAAAAATAATAAATTAACGCCCCAATGTATCTAACACATGCTTAGATTATTTTATAAATATTGCTGAATAGAATGACGTCACCCATTACATTTGTTTACAACTGTTTTCTTATATTAAATCATCTAAATATCCGGTTTTAAATTCAACCAGTAATTATTTAATTAGCTCTTGAACTAATTTTTAAATTTACCAATTATTTCTTTTACTAATCAATCAAATCGATAATACCCTATTTTCAATTACTCTCCTACTTTTTCAATTAATCAAGTAACTCATGAATTAAACAATAAATCACAATAAATTCTTTAAATATTGAAATTAATTAAGTGACTTTCAAATTAGTCAGTTTTAATTATTTAAAAATCTGTCCTTACTTTCCGTAATGTTTTTTTTTTAATTGAATATGACCGTTTCTTTTCACACTAATAACAAAAAAATAGCGCTGGGTAAATAAGTTCAATTTGCGATCAGGAAAATTATCACTTATTTTTCACACTTATCTGAGATAAACGCAAGTTCCACCACTCTCTCCTACTCCCGATGGATTACCGATGGAAGTAGATACGAATCATTTTTAACTCTGCACATCGACCCCAAGAATTCACCGTTGTAGAAAAATCGAAATGATCCGGCCTTAGGAAGCAGCAAACTCCAACCGGAGATAGATTTGAATTATTCTTGGTTAAATCTTTTGTTAAATTCAACCCTAATAACGAGGCCTTTAGCTATTGCTCGGCCTCGCTTAATTTAAATTTGATTTAGAAAACTTTCCAAGAGATCACACAGATTCTCACAGATAATTCTTAAAACGACGGCACACAGCACGTGTTTTTTTTTTATCTAACGTACAACCTGTTCAGCACACAGCTCGACAATTACTAATTGGAATTTCGAGTAAAATCTAATTTCCCCTAAACAACCTCAGATGAGTGCCATCTATTTAAACAATTAATAGTTTGGTATTTTCGATTTATCGAAAATAAAGCAGCGGCTACACAAACCCACTGATGCTAACATTATATGTTGCTTAACTCTAGCAGAAGAATTTAAAATCACTATCAAAAACCATAATGTGATTTATAATAAATTTTAAAATAGCGAGAAATTAATAAACGCGATAAGATAAAATATGCGGCGAATAAATTCGACTTGACAAAGAAATGCACGTGTTATTCCTCCTCAACTTGACCTATTTTTGACCTCTTTTCGAAATGATGAATTAAATTGTAAACAAACCGAAAGAAAGCCGTCTCGTCATTTTGCGTTCAAAATTAAAATTTTCAATTTGTTTGTATGCTGGGTCGCCTATAATAAATCATTGTTTTGAATTTAAATTAATTTCTGTCCCATCCAATGTACTTTTATTATTTTATTTTACAACGTGAAAACGCGAACGTTACAAAGTTGCTTACAATTTTAACTTCCATTGACTCGCAAAATTAGGATAAAACAGTGAAAGATTTAGAAATACCTGAGCTTTTTCGATATAGAATTTTCTATGAATTTTATCTCGGTGAATCAAAAGGTATATATTAGAGAAACACTAAGTCGTTTTGGAATAACAGATGCTAAACCTGTAAACAGTCCAATGGATGTCAAAATCAAACTAATGAAAAACATATCCTAAAAAAATCAACCTATCATGAAATTGATATGCACACTCTTATAACTATAGCTAGCTGTGGCTACATCAGACATTTCGCACGCCGTAAGTCATTCAATTTAATATCAGTTTTGGCATGTTTTATTCTACAGCTAAAAAAACAATGTTAAGTAAAATGGATTAATTATATCACATCATGGATTAAATATTTATATGTAAATTAAATGAAATTCAAGCGACGTCTGGTTTCAACAGAATGGAACAATCTATCATAAAATCCATGAAATTATACAATTATTGCATTCTTTCAAAAAAATAACGCGGGAGGTTTGAAAGTGGTTGAAAATCATCTATTCCTCATTAGAAGTAAACACATTGGTATACATCAATTTTTTGTACATTTTATGTATGTGGTGTTGCATATATCAATATACATCTTTAAGTTAAATTATTTTGAATATTTTTCAATGGTCCTTCGAAAGTATGGTAAGCAAATAGTAAAACAATAGTAGGTGTTAAAAAATAAAATATAAATGCTATGTGTGTATAAATTGTTTTCCACATCCAATTCTTTACAAATACAAAAACTTTTCCGATTCAAACCTCCAATAATCGGTGACTAAATTAGCTTCTTTGTTACTCTTTTGTTTTTCTCAAAAACTATAGATAAAAGGACTTATTGAGAACCACACCCACCTTTAGCTTTCACAGATGTTCTCTTCAAACAAATTCTTGTGAATTACTTGTCCCTCACAGCACTAAGGAACTTTACAAGATGTGATTAAGAATATTCCCGTTTGTTAGAAATATCAACGCTATTGATACGTAAAACCAGAAATTTTGTGTTTTCCAGTAACCTATTTTCACTCGCGATTGCTAGTTTCAATTTAGTCTGTAATGCATATAACAATTTCTGCGATCTTGTTTCCATTAACAATATATAAATATGTTCTAATATTTTATTTTAAAAAATAGAGGATAAACTGTTTACTTTATTATTTTATTTAATAGAAAACATCTAGTTAAATTTCCATTTGTGTAAACCACGAGCAAATTAGTAAATATCAAAAGCATGTAAATATTAACAAATAACTTCGCTAAACAGCAGTAAGATAAATTTCAAAGTATGGCTAATACTGAATTCCTGCCGGATCCTTTAGCGTACCTCAAACGGGGCCCCGGTAACATTCTTTAACTGGCGAAGGGCCGAACTATGTCGACCGGCCGTTAATAACGGTGGGCATGAAATATTATTTCGGTATCAATAAGGGCGCAGGCATTCGATAATTGCCAAACTTAGTGGGCAGTAAAGTAAATAAACAACGAAAAACTTCGACGGCACACCATCCAGACATAAATTACGCGCAATCGATAAGTCAAATAAATGTCGTCCGCCCACGCGCTGGAATTTATATATGGGGGAGGAGGAGGTTTGCCAGATTATTTTCACAGTTGTATCAACACCAAGAATGGCAAATAACCGCTTTGAATTACAAATTGGAGCGCTGATCTAAAATATTCTGGATTTATTTATTCGTATCTTCTTGGTGAAAATGTAAATAATAATATTTAATGGAGTAAACGTGGAATAATAATGATTTTATAATATTGTCAATTAAGAATTGGCAGATAGCGGCTAGGAAGTCTACTAATACAATCAAAGATCGGTCGGAATAGAAAACTACGAGAGTACAGATTTATATCCATCAAATAAAAAATACAATAGACTTTACATCAGGGGCAAAACGAAAAAAAGTTTTTGTGGGAATTACTCTAATTTTCGAGTTCTAATTTTTGATTATGAATATATATTAGGAAGAAGAGATCGGCCCAATCTACCGACCAATTAAATAACCTTAAATTTCTATCAAGTTGAAAACTAATGGAAAATCAAGACATTTTCTATCTGCGATTAAACCACTGTTGAAGGTAATACACATCATGATTAATTGTTAGCTAACTTTTGGTCTAGAGCCAACTAGCGAGGTTTGGCTATTGATTGTAATTGTGGCGATAATACAATCAATAACTGATATATATATATATATACAGGGTGTTTCAAATTCGAGTCTCACCATGGGGATCTCGCTTATTATAAGAGATAGATTAATATTCTGTTGAGAAAACTGGGCTAAGTTTCTTGTTTTCAAGAAAAATGAAAAAAAAAAACTGAAAAATGCGATTTTCTTTTTTTATTTATATCTTCGCTATTTGAAGTAATAATTCAATAAAATGCAGACATTCTTATAGCACTTTTCTATGATCTAATCGATGGCGTACTAATTTTACTAATAGCATGTTTCGTTTCTTCTGGACCATCATCAACTTTCTTATTTCTTATGGGCGCCATATTGGTTTTTTATCAGATTAAAATCCTCTATTTTTTCTGATTGCAATGATACCACATATGATATCTTTATTTTGATGAATAAACACAGTCAACAAAATATTTTTTAATAATAATAAATCACGCATGCCATGAAATTAAAAGTAATCAATAGAAAATAGAATGTAACTTATAGCTTTGTGAACTCAATTTTTATAAAAAAGTTTTGCAATGGAACAAAAATTTACATAATGATTTTTTTACAAACAAAAATTATTTAAACAAATAGTAAATTGCGAAATATCAACATTAATATTAACACAAAAAATATTTCTTTAATTTATGTTCAAAAAAAAAGCCTTAGCAGCAACAGAAATTCAAAGGTGTTTCTTAAATTATTTATTGTAGTATACAAATTCCCTCTAAGAATTTTATTGAATTTCGAGACGAAATTATGAATATTTTATAATCTCCTAATTTATGTTCTGACTATACACATTTGTTCTAAAGGAACATTGGGTCTCATATTGAAGCCTTGTTTTGCCTTTAAATCACTTAAAAACCTATAAAATTTGGTACCTATTTATAAAAAGACACTCTTGGTAATGAAAATTGAACGATTTAAATATTTAATAAATAGTAATATTTAATTTTAAATTTTAATAATAATAATAATTTTTTAATTTTCTATCTAGTTGCTAAAAGCGAGTGCTTCTTTAGTGTCAATAAAGAAAATTCAAAAAAAGAAGATAACTAATTACAATAAAGGTATGATATATTATATAATTGTAATCAGAAAAAATAGAGGATTTTAATCTGAGAAAAAAACAATATGGCGCCCATAATAAATAAGAAAGTTGATGATGGTCCAGAAGAAACGAAACATGCTATTAGTAAAATTAGTACGCCATCGATTATATCATAAAAAAGTGCTATAAGAATGTCTTCATTGTATTGAATTATTGCTTCAAATAACGAAGATATAAATAAAAAAAGAAAATCGTATTTGTCAGTTTTTTCATTTTTCTCAAAAACAAAGAAACTTAAACCTACCCTCTATCTCTTATAATAAGCGAGATCCCCATGTTGAGACTCGAATTTGAAACACCCTGTATATATATATATATAGGCAGGCGTGGATACAAGGTATTGGACCGGCCTCGGAAAAATACCTGCCCATTAGCAATGATTTTAGAACCTTGAGGGTCGTTCTTTCTAGAATCGGCTAGTCTTTGCCTGATCTTCAAATGACTTTGACATTCAAATTATCTTAACAGTTGAATAAATAAATTTGACAAATGTCAATTTTCTGTGAGGATGGTTTATGGAATAATTTTTATTTGCTAGACTTACAATATAGATTTAGTTTGGTATTTGTTAGTATATTGGGTTGCCGATACATGTATTTACCGAGACATGTACAGGGGAGGTCGGATAATATTTGAAATTGGGAAACACGGCTATAGTTGTCCACTTGAGCACTGGAGGCGCTGAAGTCTCAAGTGGAAAATTTAAAATACTTTATTTTTGCGTTTTTACAATGGTTTATTTATTATCGGTGACTTTTGTCGCCCTTTAAGGTATATTTCTTAAACATTTATACTTTTAATTAAACATTAAAGATGTTCTAAATAAGGATCAGTTTGCCATATTTCAATTTGATTGATGTAAATCATATGAATTGTTTTTGACAGTTTTTTTTTGTATTCGTCAGAAGTTTCTTCACTTTTTCTTATAAAACTACAACTGGTAAGTTATTATTTGTAGTTTAAAATACGTTTGCTTATTAATTTCTATGAATTCTATATTTTTGAAAGAATATACATAACTTAAAATTATGAACCAATCGAGCAATAATTAATTATTAATAAATATGATTTATTTCCCACATTCTCAAAATATGTTTTCGGTCTATAAATCTTCATTTTATGCTTTTTACAATATTTTCTGTCAGAAAAAAATGTATTTAATATAGACGTTTTTGAAGTAATATTTATATCAATATTTTTCTAGATTCTTTAAGGAAAGGAGTTCATAAAATTATCCAGCTGAGAGATATCAATTAATTCAAATTATAACTGTTGTTAATATGTTTTAATTAATATATGAATGTAATAACAGGTTAAATGATACTTTTATAAGTTTAAGATATTTTACTTAAAAATATTGTTGTTTTTATTTGTTATTTTTTATATATTTTTTAGGTAATTTTACTAATTGCAATTTCTTATACAAGAAAACTGCTCTCAAGTATTTTATATATTTTATTAAAAAAAACATTTATGTTCTGCAATGCCAGGTTTACCAGACAACGACGATTAGCCTCTGTATTGTAACGAGTCAAGTTTGTTAGATTTAGACACTGAGATTAACGACACACTTGAAGTTTTATTTAAGCTTTAATGAATTGATACCACTGAAGGCCAACTAAATTATTCAAGGTTCATTAAAAATGTTGTCTGTGCCAACTATACAATTTTTCAGTTTATTAACATTCAGTTCATCTTCATCGTTAAGTTCACAGTATTTACTAATACCCATATGGTTTAATTAAAGTTTGTTTACTTACTGAGCAATAAAACAACATGTTTCCCTGTATTGATTGTGGTAACTAGAAAAGACAATGTAAAATGTCATCAGATGAAGACTTTTGTCGAAACAATAACGGAAATAGAAATTGAATAACAGCCTACTATCTCAAATGCTAAGAAGCGTTTATTGGGCGCGTTCAGGGAAATTTTTAGACATGTAGCGCTACATCGCAAAGCGCTTGATGTTCCCTGAACACGCTTTCCAGGTTAAGGACGCTCACGAAAATATGGCGGTTTTGTTTACAGCTGCACGGCTTGAAAAGCGATCAGAAAAATATATGCTTTACTGCTTAATAAAGCGGTACCGTTTGGCGACACCGATTTCGTAAAGCGCTGCAGCGCTACAGTTCCCTGAACGCGCCCATTGTCGGTCGACCTTAACTGTCAAATTTGCAAAATGCAAATGAAGAAAAATATATGTTTAGTCACCTAAAATTGCATTTCATAAAATCCATAGTTTCTTAGTAAGCTAACATCTGCATGTAGTCAGAAATGCGAATTCTATATATTCTCTCAACCTAGACATCACGTTGATTTGGTCGAGTTCAAACATTTAATAATAAAAAGTAATTGCTTTTCATAGTGCTTTAGTCTCCAAAGACCACCAACAAACCCACTAGAAATTGTCCCGGTGCCCTGTCGGTTTTATACGAGCCTCGAGAGAAGAAATAGTATACATTTTATTTTTATTTATTTTTAATAAGCACATAATTTCTGTCAGAGGTCTTTCAGCTTGCTTTAACTGTAATTTTTATGAAGTTTTTATTTAAAATTAATAATCTGTAAATATTTGAACATAATTTCATAGTGTGGTGATTCTACGACTCTATTAATTTGCACATTATTTTAATACTTCACATTTTGGTTTGTAATTATTCAAATGGCTTTTTCACTTTATATTTAAGACTTATTTTTTATAAAAAACTGTAAACTATATTTAATTGAATAAATCCCTGCAGTAATGATTTTCAATATTATACTGAAATAAATACAGGAAGCGAGATTTACAACGGCGGACTCAGAGCAAACCGTTTGCACTGTCATAAAGCTTTCTTCTGCACCAGCGCCGCCCTGATTTAAAATCGGAGATTGCCCTTTCGAGTATAATTTTTCCAATTCCACGGATCGCCCTAAAGTGCCGGGAATCACTGCAATCAATACCGCTCAGAGAGCCGTTTATTAAATCCGATTCGTGTCCGCTCGACGAATTAAAATCGACAATTTTTTTATGTTTGCAGTTCATTCAGCCTGATTAATTCTTATCAACACTTATTTTTGACAATGATTTATGAAGCTTTTTACTTAGAATTCTTTATTTAAGTTTAGTTTCACAGTTTTTATTCTAGAAACAATGCTATAAATATATTAAATAAAAATGATTTTAAAATAATTAATAAATTATTTCCACATTTAGCTCTGTGACTTTTGACTTACGTTACGTAAGTACGTTAAACAAATTCACATTAAAACAACTACTTCCTGGGCAAATACCCACGCCGGACATTGATTTGCATAATGCACACATGCTGTTGCATATCAATAAAATATTGCATAATGCAACAAATTTTGATCCGAGAAAAATTTCATGCAAAAACAACAAAAGGAACGTTACATAATATAAGGCCATCTGCAGTTGTTTTAATGTGCATTTGTTGAACGTACTTACGTAACGTAAGTCAAAAGTCACAGAGCTAAATGTGGAAATAATTTATTAATTATTTTCAAATCATTTTTATTTAATATATTTAAATAACTGTGACCAAGTGAATGAGTACTGTTTTCTATTTATAATGCTATAAATGTTTCGCCAAAATTAATTACTTTAATAACAATAAATAGTAGACTACTAATTAATGCGATATGGGATGGGCTTATTTTATATGAAGAGTAGTATCTATGTGGGTTAGTATATCGAAATTATGAATAGGTTTTCCATGAGAGGTGGTTAAGTGTAAGATGTTTAGATTTGTTATTTTCTTTCCCTATTGTGAATTTAACATAAATGTGTAATAAAAGCGTTGAAAGTGTTCAAAAATGAGTCTAACACTAACAATGCCTGTGAAGATGTCGCCAAGATATCAATACCATTATTTAAATGTCGAGTTTACTAATTTTAAATTCCAAATCATCCATAAAAATTGCCGCTAGTAAGAGCTCAATCATTGCCTACTAAATATTCAGGCCAGAATGATGGAGTGGGGAGGACTCCGAGATGCATACGTATACCTGGCCTTGGAACGCTGCTTGTCTCGCGCACTGCGCTAATGTAAGTGAATTAAATTTAATTTTAACAATTATTTTCATGTAGTTATTATGATAAATATTTAAATTCTCTATTAAAAAATTAAAGACTTATGGTCACTAATTCAAACGATTTTATTCAGATGAAAATAAAATTCCAAATGAGGTAAAGACATGATTGTGAATGGGAGATGTTTCCATCATGATGGTTCGTAGGCGAATGAATTCTATCGCGTGGACTTCGAATGAACTCCTAGATTTCGATTTCCCCTCTCTGACATTCCCTTAGTTACTTCTGCTCCTCATTTATTTTCATTTGACTCTGACAGTCACAATTACGTCTTATTCTATCCTTCACATGAATTTCAAACAATTAGTTCGTTGTCACCCCATTTCTGCATATTAAAAATGATCAAAAACAATATTTTAAAATGTTACGAATTTTCTGCACGCATTATTTCATATTTAATGAAACAATAAATAACGTTTCAAATTAATATTGATTACTTAAATATATTTCACCATTGAATAAAACATAACTTTATTTGCTCTCATAAAACTTCTACACTTTACAAAGTACGTATGTGCCAGAAAGACCGAATACAACATATTTTATGTATGTTAAGATGAAGCAATAGATTTAATAGATTTCAATCAATTTACTTGTTTAAAAAGGATATATATACAGGGTGGCGCAAGATTCCGATGAAGTCCAATATCTCCGTTATTAAGAAATATACAAAAAATGTTACTTAAATTATTAGTAACTACTGTCAAACTTCACATTTTAAAATTAGTTTCATATGTACAGGGTGTTCAATAATCACGTCACGTATCAAACATATGTTTTTTTTAAATGGAATAATACATTTTTTATGAAGATTTTCGGTTATACGTTTAAAAACAATCATTTTTATATAAGATTTTTTTTCTCTTAAAACAAATTTTTATATACAAGGTGAAGCAATACGCAAAATGATTTTTTTTCTTTCTTTACTTAAATGGGACACCCTATATTTTTATGCTATTTTAATAGAAAATTGAACACAATTCATTTTTTATATAACATATTAATAGCTACCGTTTACCGTTTTTGAGATATTTAATCTCAAATACAAATTTGGTATAGAATTTTTAACCAAAGTAGGCCGCGCCAGGACAACTAATTTATTAAGTCGTGAAAGTACCGCTTAACTATATTTTTTGGTTATTATTCGAAAAATATTTAAAATATTCCTATATGCTTGTTAAATTGATTTATTTAAACAATTCATGTTGACTGAAAAACCGAAAATAGATATTAAGTGAAATACAAAAATACTTATATCATTATATTTTGTTAGTATTAATACTTTTATGTAATTACTTCACGCACTCACATCATTTTTTTTTTAATTCAAACATTTTACAATATTTTTCTTTAAAAAAATTTGTCCCAATAACCATTATAACTCGCTAAATAATCGTCGAGCAACTATTTTCTTTATATTATGCATGCGCCTTTAAATATCGATTGTCATTTGAATATCCTTTTAGGTTAGAAAGTAAGTATGTTATTAAATGTCAGAAAACGATTATGAATTGGATTTGTTTTAATTATAGCCTACTTAAATTATAAATTATAGAAAAGTAGTATTTTGTACTTTGAAATAAAATTGATAAAAAACGGTAACAAATAGTGGTATAGTTTATTATACAAAAATTAAAGATCAACCAATTTTCTATCGAAATAGTGTAAAAAATATAAGGTGTTCCATTTAAGTAAAAAAAGAAAAAAAAAACATTTTGCGTATTGTTTCACCCTGTACACAACATTTGCTTTATGATAACAAACGATTATTCCTTATATTATTAAGCATTTTTTCAATTAAATTTGGTCAACAGACAGTTTACATCGTTTTTCAATTTTGAAAAATAAGGCTCTAAACTTCCATCGATTTCAACATTAAATTGTTTACAACTTTTAAAATATTAAAAATTCACCTAATAAACCTTATGTCAGAAATGATTAATTTTAAGCGTTGAATCTAAAATCGACATAACAAATATAGCATTCTATTTAAAAAATGATATGTTTGATACGTCACGTGATTACTGGACACCCTGTATATATGAAACTAATTTTAATGTGAAGTTTTACAGTAGCTACAAATTATGTCAGTAATATTTTTTTGTAATTTTCTAAATAACTGAGATATTGCACTTCGTCGGAATCTTGCGCCACCCTGTATAAGAGGTAATATTATTATTACAAATTTGTATTTATAAATTTAAATATCTCTTGTCAGTAAAAATAAGACTAAATCTGTTTCTTTATTTAACGAGATGTGCTGATACGTCAACTAAATTCGATTCAAAGAACCATGAATTCATTGGGTAAAAATATGCAATTTACAATGGAACAAAATTATGGTTTGAATTTATTTATCAATAATAAATTTAAATTCAACAAGATATAGAAATAGAGTAAGGTAAGTCAATAATTCCAGGAAATTTAAATAATACAATTTACATGAAGTACTTTTCATAGATAAATTAATAGATTAATTAAAGTTCATTTAAATTATTTTCATTATAACAAAAAAATAAACATAAATTAAAATTGCTGAAAACAATAGTTACACCTATTTCATCTATTTCTATTTATCTGTATATTTTTACATCATTCTATGCAAAATTTAAAAAAAAAACATTTTTCTTCCTGTCATACCTACCTCAAATCCTAATAGATTAAAAGTTATTTGTACAAAACTGTCAATTTTGATGAATAAAAATCGAAGGTTGCTTTGAAAAACATTTTTTTGGCATTGAAAACTTCAACTGTCAAAGTGACATGAGTCTACGTTAGCTTTAGTAATAATATAAACCATATTTTTTGATAACGAATTCAATCGAGATGATCTTAGAGGAATGATTCTAGATTACGGAAAGAACTTGTTTTTACCTCCAACTACACAAGGAAGCATGCATTCAAGTCATATTTCAAAATATTACACCCGACCTATTAGAAAGACTGGCAAAGAAATTTCATGTTCGTTTTAATTTGTGCCTCTAAAACAATTGAAGACATATCAAACATAAGTTCTAGTATGTAATTTATCTTAGAAATATTGTTCTTCAATCCTTTTGATGTTATAACTAAAACTATGTTTTATACAAAGCTTAAAAATTGCATAATATGTGATTTAAACAAAGATCTGTGAAACCTTTAAAACTGTCGTTATAATAATTGTAATTAGATGACATGCCTGTCAATAGAATGTTTTTTTCAAAGCAACCTTCCATTTTTATTAATCAAAATGCCTATTGAAATGGTCAAAAAAACAGTTTTTTGTCAATATCTTAAATCTGTTAGGAATTTAGGTAGGGTTGTAAGGAAGAAAAGTGTTAGTTTTTTAATTCTGCATGAAATGATATAAAAATATACGGGAGTTCAAATTTGAAATAAGTAAAATAAAATACATTCAGGTTTGAAAAGTTTGACACTAAATTTGGACACCCTGCATAATTCATAAAAATATAATTTTATTATTAGGGTTGTTAGACCTTATTTAACAGGTACCCTGTATAATTTTATTCACAATACCTTATTTTATTTTTTATTAATTTTTTAAACCAATGGCGCAAAACCATTTTTTTATACTTTTTAATTATTTCGGTTGGTATTACTGAGCCGATTTGAATAAAATTACGTAAATAGTCATAAAAGGCTCCTAAATAATGAATAAAAAGTATATCAAGCAATTTAAAAAAACATATCATCATGCCGTAACTCTTTTTTGGGACACCCTGTATAATCAAAAATATTTTCCTGAAGTACGTCCTAGGACCCAAGTAAAGTTTCCAAAATTTAAAAGTCATAACTGAGCTATTGAAGACGGGAGCTGTGATGCAGTAAAATTGTAGATTATTGGAAATACGAATGAAACAACACAACAAACCTATTTTAAACAACAATATTTTTTCTATATTTTTTCCAAACATTTTGTCATGTTCACATATTTTTTTAAACAGATTTATTTCAAATAATATATGAAAGCAATAAAAACATATTCAGCCCTATTCCCTATCGAAAACGCTATGTTTGACAGCACGCTATTCTTCAAGGTTACGTTATATGGCTGTTTCGTATTCCGTATCGCGCTAAACCGCTCAGTGCCATGACAGCCGCTAAAATCGGTGAAAATAGCAGGCACCGAAATAGGTCCAGTTATCATAGCGTTTAGCCGCTTTTCGAGCTTATTTTCAATTCAAATTGTTTTTTAGCGGTAGTTTAATAAATATTATTGTGTTTTTGGCTTATTCTCTTGTAAAATTGAATTTAAACTATCAAAAAAGAACTTTTTTATACTTGACTCCATCAGGAATCCATAGAATGTGCATAAAATTGAGGAGCGAATGTGCCTTTTTATAATTTTTCCCATAATTCGAAACAGGGATTTTTTATATTAAAGATGTAATTTTTAATGTATTTTTTTAATAAGGGCACTGTAGGGATTCAGAAAACATGGTGATTGTTGTTTTAGGTATAAAAACGTCAAACACCTTTACTAATGATGTAAATAGCAAAATTTACATATCAAAACGGCTCGACAGTGCAATAAAAACATTACTGCAATTTAATACAATCATATAACAATTTATAAACTTTAAATCAGAGAAAACGAAAGCAAAAATTGATTTTGCTAGGTTAGAATTCAACCATTTAACAGCCATTCGATGAGCACAACGTTGAAATTTGTCGGCCTTGTCTTACTAAGTCGACATATAATAACCTTTCTCTATCTACCGACACATCAAAACTATATTCTTTTTTAACACTGCAGTAACATGTTATTATGTTACTCGATATGGAATATGGAATTATCCAGAAGCGTTGTCGCACATGCTATCATAGGCTGCTATCCCAACGTAACTGTCAACCATTATGTTTAGCGTTTTCGATAGGGAATAGAGCCGATTAAATATTAAAGAAGTGTTAAAAATTAATAAAGGTATAATATACGGAAATGCCACTAATGACATTAATGTTTTTTTGGCGATTCATTAATTTTATTTTCCCTAAATACTTAATAAATAAACATTGTAATCCTAATCCGTCGTGTTCCAGGAAATCTTCTATGGAATGCGAAAATTGTGAAATACGAAAATGATGAATAAAAACCGATGTGGTTATAATTCTATATTTTAATTATAAAAAGTTTTCCAAAAACAATATATATTATATCGAATATACAATTTTTACCTTTTAATTAAATTTACCTTCTTTTTACTTTTAAAGGTGAAACTAACGAAATGTTATATTCAAAAGTTAAAATGTATATATTTTATCATTTTCCGCTAATTAATTAATAATAATATAGTGGAAATTATTTGTACACTAACTTGTTTTTTTTTTACTTATTTATTCATTTATTTCATTTGTAATCTAAAACTAATTACACGGTGTTCATCGAAATAAAAGAATAGTATCACAGAATATTTGTGATTTATGCTATTTAACGCTCTCGCTTTTACATCAAGAATTATTGCCCTGGATCAAATTAGATGATTCTCGCTGCCCCGCGCGAATGCAATCCATCATATTTCGTAATTGCTTTGCTTAATTGTAGAGCCCGATGTTTCACAAATTTCGAAGTTTTCCTGAAAATTAGTTAGTTTTTGGCAGCGGGAAAATTGTTAAACACGAAATTTACAAGAAAGGAAATAATTAAATAAAAAGGTTTTTTTCCGTTATTTAAAGATTATTATTTAACTTATTCAAAACTTATCGAACATTTTTAATAATATATTACTTTATTTACAAGTTTTTTGTTGATAATAATGAGAATAATTAAAATAAAAATATGTTTCTATGAATGACCCCAGTAGTCGAAGCCGGAAAGTGGGAGGGTTTTTTTAGTCCGTAGTCTCTAGGATTTCGTCCGAGAAAAATCCGACACTGTGTCCTTAAATAAATTTTTCTCCTTCCACAAGCAAAAAATTAACTTGCCAATCGTCTATCGATCTTTCTGCCTGTTTTTTTTTTAATTTTTTTTTTGTCATTATCTTTTTTAATTATTTAGTCGTTGATAGTCATTGTTAAACTCTATTTTAAAATCGTCCGTGTCAGTTTAACTGTTTACGTCTTGGAAGGATGTAATGATTTGAAATACTTTTGTGGAGGGATTTTAAGGAACGGATCTTGGAAAACAACGCCCGCAAATCCCGTCGTGAAGAAAAAGTGAAGGAAAATCCGCCTAACGTTTTATAATATAGTTATTATATATGTAATTATTATTATTGTACAATAAATAATACTTGAACTTATGCTTATGTTGTACAATAATTATTTTCATGCTACATAATCCATTACAACTAAGACTATGTTTTTTTCTATGCTGCGTGAAAAAAATGTTCTGCGTTGTAATTAAATAAAACGAAAATATTTTCTGACGAGGAATAAGACACACCTTCTGTTAAAAAAATTATGACATTTTTTTTCTATGGTTAATTTGTTGTATACAGTGTATAGCAAGTATGTATGTCCCAGGATTGTCAAATAGTTATATACATACCAAAAACCAAAACGTGTTCAATCGAATGATATAAAACAGTTGCTTCCACCACCACTCCTTGGAAGTGATATATTAAATGGTAAGTTTCATTTAAAACACAAAAAAAAATCGAGTAAAACTATGTCGTTGGTGGCATGGAAACAGAATTAATAAAAAATATAGTTTCCATTTAAGCTTTCAAAGGTGTCGTAAGCCTTACGGACAAACAGAGCGGGTGAAGACATGTGCATTATTTATTTGTCCCGAGACTTTGTATGCATGTTGTAGATTAAAATACAATTCTGAGGAATATGTATCATTAGGTAACAAATCTTTTTCACATCTTATTACAGATATAGGGATCCTGTTCTCTCTAACGGTTGCATTTATTTTTTTATCTCGAAGAAATCCAATAAACTCTAACAAAGTAAGGACATTGTTCTAAAAGATGTGATAAGATAATCGGTAGTCGCCAGATTTAACCCCACTAGATTATTTTCTTTGGGGTTATTTTAAAAGTAAAGTTTATTTGAATAAACCTGCAAATATTGAGAATTCGTGCAGAAATTCATTTAATTACTCCAAATATGTTAGATAATGTTCAATAAGCTTTTATAGATAGATTAGGGCATTGTCTGCTCGTTAAAGGGCAGCACTTTGAACATTTAATTAAGGATTAGTTACTTAAATTTGGTTATTCTCTCAATTTTATAAATAAATATATTTTTGATAAATATTACCGTAATTTATTAAACGATTTTGATAATTTTTGTTTCGTTGAATTCAGAATAAATAAATCTACTATTTGAATTTTTAAAGTTGGGGTTGCCACCCCTTAGGGGCGAAGGGGTGGTGGGCTGAAAAATGTATGTCAGGATAGCATTTTAAAAATAAAAGTCGACGTGTCAGAGCATTTTTCTAAAATATGTTTATTTACGATGTTATAGAATTTATCCGTTACTTTTGAAACACAAAGAAAAATGGAAACTTGCAGTGCAATCAGGTATTGAATATAACTTAAATTTAAACTTAAAGGGTAAAAGCGGTAAATGATTTAAATGTTTTGAAGAGATCTTAAAATAATTAAGGTAGATGCAGCCACCGTCCTTTAAGCTGGCTGCATCTACCTTAATTATTTTAAGATATTTTATTATATAAAAAACTTAAAACTTTGTCACGTTTAAAGCTACCTCGTTGAGAATTGCCATGTATATTTTGAAATGAAATTTTTATTAATTAATTAATACGATCAGAAAAAATAGAATTCATTCCTTATTTTTAGTTGATTAAAACTAAAAATATTATATTTTATAAGTTATTCGTTTAGTTTTTAATTAGCAAAGATTAAAAAGGGTGACCTTGCAGGCCAAGCAATTATCTCCCTCTGCATTATTTAAGGATGTGTAAATTTAAATAATTTTTCACTTAAAGTGCATTATATCCTGGATGCGATCCAAATTTGACCACTATTTCCATAATTCTACAAATTCATTTTGTAAGTGGTTGAAATACTTATTTCCATCATTTGCTCATTCATTAAAAACAGGTCACACAATCAATTTTTTCAATATAAAATTATATGAATGACTTAAATTGTGAATAACAAGTTTAGTGACTGACTGTTTTTCTAATGGTAATAGCTAATTCAAACTTAGTACAGTTTTACAGATTATTAACGTTTTTGTCCCCTGAAAATTTCAACCCTCTGGCTGACTTCAGAGGCTACATGTTAATGTTTACTGAAATCAAACATTTCAGCTGTCTAACTGGCCACCGCATTTTCCCACCATAAGTGGGACTGAGATGTTAGTCCTACTTAAAACAAAAAATACAATCGTAATGGGACCCGTTTTGGATTTTTATACAAAATATAAAATATTTATTTAGACATTTTACGTTCAATACTGATTAAAAACCGGTTTCTTTCAATTTTCGCATTAATAACGCATAACTAAATATTTCTCTAAGTATAATTTTATTTAAATTCAATTACCTAATTTGGAATTTTATTTTCATCTAAATAATTCGATCTAATAAATATAACTATTGAACTTTAAGACAAAATACATAAGAATATTATCCGTTTTTAAATATTAGATACATGCTTTATACACATAAAAATAACCAACTAAAGAATGATTATTTAATTATAAAAATAAAAACATATTTATTTAATAATAATAAATAACTAGTTGTAATTCTAATTCAACGTAATACTGCTAAGCAATTTTATTATCAGACTATTCCATTCTATAGATTTAAGGAAAAATATCAAGAAAAGATAACCGTTAACAAACACCACGAGAAGAATATAAACCGATAACCCGGAGGCAATAAATACATGATAGATATACACAATTTCATAAAGTGACGAGGGATTTTCCGTGGACTTACCCCCCGGGGGTTAGATATAAATCCAATTCGCATGGGGTGGGAGGGACAATACGGTTTAGATAAAGGAAAACTGGTAACTGGAAGACATATTTCATTTTTGTTCCGCTTCGGGAAAAAGGAAAGCTAATTAATTGCCGAACAAGAACGACGGGAAATGAAGTAATATTTCCATTACACAAATGCACCAGTGGAAAAGGGTTTGAGGAAAGGGAGAGGAAGGGGAATCGATTTAACTAACGGAATTTCCTCCGGGGATGATCGTCAATAATTGAACTGTTTTTTCTCTCTGTTACAACGGGTTTTTACTAAATTGGTTTTATTTCCAATATTTGTCTTTTTTTTTCAATTTTAGTTTTGTTAATTAATTATAAACAATGTATAAAATTACAAGTACTATAAATAAAAACAATCTTTTACCCTTCAATATTTTTATTTTGTACAATTTCTGTACCAATTACCGATGCTTTACCTGAGGATTGTAAAATAAATTTCTATTTATAAAGCATAAGATCGTTACCCGCAGTTTAAAGCTGCTGCAATTTACCTTCATCAAGGCATTGCACATGGAACACACTAGTCTGATGAGGTTCGAAAAACCGAAATGGCCATCACTAGTTATCCATACGCTAGATGAATGGTGGCTGAACATTTCTTTGAAAGTGATTCGTTTTCCTTGTTTTCATAAACAGGACATGTTCGCCTTCCTTTAGTGGACGAAACAATGATTCTCGGTCGTCTACTTTGTAGACCCAAATCGTTGACGATGCCACTTGAAATTAGGCAAAAGGTGGCGCTTGCGTCGTCTTTAATTTATTATAATTGTAAAATAGTTTATCATTTAAAAATGCGTAATATCGCTACACATACTGCTTCTGTACTTTATCAAAGCATAACCTAACAATTACCAAAGCTTATTAAGTATTATTGTTTTCTGTAAAATAACACATTTCCTTCTAGATTTCGCAACGTAGCCATTTTTATTCACACAGACAACACTCGATGGGGGTGTCATTTAATTTGTCATAAAAAATGGGAAAAATTATGATTTGGAATAGATACCTGTCCTTAAATCAAATATTTGTTATGGATTTTTTAAAACATTATCCTTCTCTAGGAACCTTGCCATTCATCTAACTTAGACAACCTTTTTTTGTGGAATAATATATTTTAACATTTTCTACTTCGAGAATCCTTGACAGATTTATTACCCTGTTGCCATTTTCATACCAACAAGCGGTTGGAATTTCCTCCTTTGTAAAATATCGTGTGAACCAGGCAGGTCCTCAGATTTCCATTGTTTTTGCTTCACTTCATAATCCCACCCATTTTTTTCATCCTTCGCCCCCTTTTTTTCTGACAAAGAAAACCAGCGCGGTTAAATTATAACCCCAATCCGAAGCCACTTAAATACTCCACTTGTCCCGGGCCGTAACTCATTTCGTTAATATAAATCTTCGCCCCCCTCCGGAGGGCATTTATGTACACCCATAAATCGGCTAATTCCACTCGGATATCAATTCCGGGCGCCCGGAAGGAAAAAGTTATAATTGTTTTCGGAGGGCCGGCTCTTGTTTTGCGATCTTGATTCCGTCCTCCTGTGGCTTTTTATCTAAAGTTGAAAATAATTAAAGAAAAGCCGGCGGTTTTTCCGCTGTCAGTGAGCGTGGGCTTAATTGGTTTTTATCTTGGCCACGCTTCACTTCCGGCGTAATAATTATGATTTTCGCCCTTTTATTTAAATAAAAGAAAAGGGGCGATTTTGTTTGTTTTCATTCACAGACTTTATTTTTTTTAATAAGAAGACGGATTTAAAAAGATCCAATTACCGATTTGTGGTAGAAATGAAAATTTAATTCATACAATAAAAATCCATAAGCAGTGGTGTTATCTAATTATGAATGTAAAAAAATGCCAAAAATTTTTCAGCGATAAAACGTAACCTAAAAGTTCAAAGGATTTAACTAGTTGGTTCGGAGAACTAAAATTACAAAATATGGAGTCCTATATGAGTGGCTAATCTAATTTAATCTAAAGTCTAATTCTAATAGATCAGCATCGTCGGTTTCCTCAACTATGATAATAACCAAAATTGTAAAAATATACAGAGAGTTTTATGTAACACCGAACATACTAGAATATACTCAATGTAAATTTTCCTATGTTCGATTTGTTCAGGAACGCATCAAAGCATTGGGTGCGATGTGATTGGCTACGATTTCTAATGTCAACTATTATGTCAAGTGCAACATGTATAATTATGAATATTATACTTTACCGCAATGCATCCCATAAATATCTTATCCTACTTTGTATACATAATTGATACGTAAAGATGTCCAACTCTTCGTCTACTTCTGCTTTAAGAGCCATAACAGTAAATATCACTTGCTTGCGATAACTGACAAGTGTAAGTCATTTTTGACGGAAAAGGGTGTAGTTTGGGTTGACTATATTATTTTTAGAAATAGTAGCCAATCACATCGCACTCAATGCTTTGATGCGTTCCTGAACAAATCGAACATAAGAAAATTTACATTGAGTACATTCTAGTATGTTCGGTGTTACATAAAACTCTCTGTATATTTTTATGTAAAAATTACGTTGACAGAAAAATATCTGATGTGTGAAAATGTCATCAAAAATAATGTGCCTCATAATACTGTGAATTAAACTAAGTCAAGCGACAATATTAACGGTTTTATGTGAAAATATCCTCTGAAGAGGATCTATGCAATCATTACGATTTGGAATACTTCAGAAAAAATATTACTCGAGCAGTATTTTATGAACGAAAAGTTTAAAATAGTAAGAAATGCTCGTCACGCAATAGCAAACATTTAACAACAAGAAAAAAAAAACGTGAATTCTAAACATAAAGAGAAAATAGTGAAACAACACTGTTTTGTAACGCGGAAGAAACTGTAGAGCATTTTATCACATTGCTGCCTATGAATTAGCTTTTAGAGCTGGGGAAACAACAACAATTTTAAGGTTTTGACCGATATGAACTTATCCAAGTTTTTTCCAGCCACGGTCATTTCGACATTCTTGTTAATCCAAGGATTTTGATTACCTCATATTAGTATGTTACTAAGAATCATAAGAATAGCTTTAGCTACGAAAAACTTGTTTTTCTATTAATAACTTTTTTCGTTATCTCCGATTTTCAATATATTGATTTTTTGCCTTAGTATATATATTACTACGAATTCTAAGAACTACTATATACGATATAAATATTTATGTTTTTATTACTTAAGAGCAAACTTTGAAGTCTGGAATTGCAAAACCAATTATAAAAATAGTAAAAATAAAAAATAATCTTTTATTGGATTTTATTTTCCAGTTCTATGATAGGTGGTGAGACCAATAAATTAAAACAAATTCCCATTTGACATATCTAATTTGTCTCCCATTTTTTTAAATATTGAAACAATTTTTATTCGAAAACCATATTAAATTCAAAGTTAACAAAGCCTTCTTCCAATGCTGCCCTACCGTGGGGAATACATGGGATCTTAATTCAGGCATAAGGCCCATGCTTACTTATGGCGCAGTGGTATAGTGGCCCAGGTAAATACGGCACCACCATTAAGCTTTTATTTCTTTGCATTACAGGCATCATGCACACAACCCTAATAATGGCGATGAAAGTGATGCTATGCCTCCCATAATTGGAGAAGCAGCCTTAGAAGCAATGTATTTGAGAGAGTGGTGGAGTTAGAGAAATCAGAAGTCACCTCTGGAGGAATGCCTGTAGGGATATACCTCAAGTTGAGACTGGCACTGATACTAGGGTCCCATTTATGTAACAAGTGCTTTCTATAATATTACCACTGAAACCATAAAGTTAATGAAGGAATCTGCCATAAGAATATACACATACGGTATAGGTACATTCATGGAGCAACTAGAGTCAACGCTGTGTAATAAATGAATGTCTAATAATCCTCACGGACAGTAGATAGGCTTTACAGTGTCTGTGAAAGAATATATATATTATATTTAATAAATTAATATATATTTCAGAGATAGTTAAAGTGGGGACAGTTGAAGTATGGCACAGTACTGACAGTGCGAATAGAAAGGCTGCCAAATTTGTTGAAGTTGTGTACTCTGATGGATCTGCCTTTAAGCCTCCTATATGAAATGTTACAGACTCTAAAAGACTCTAAGAAAATTAAAAGTACACACACCTCCCACAAAACCGTAACCGTAAACAGTAAAGAGGATGTAATTTGTTTACGAAATTTGATTGTAGATACTAAGACTGAGTAAAGTTCCGTTTTAATATATTTAATAGGGATCTATGATTGATAGACTAGATACTACTATGTCTGGATGAAGATTTGTGTAATTAAAAAAATCAGCAGGAACAAACAATTTATTCCTAAATACTGCAATAATTTTTGCATCATCTGTCCGATAGAGACACGGTGTGATGTAATAATTACTGCTGTCAACTTAGAAACAGTGAAATCTCAAATTCGAATTAAAAATTTAATAATAGAGATTTATGAAATATAATAGATCATACATACATAATGTCTGATGTTATGTTTACCATGGCTTTTACCAAGGGTGGAAGTCGATTTGTAACGAGTAAATAACTCATTTATTTTTTAACCGACAATAATCACTAAAATAAGTAATTCAGTCGCCGCTTTTTCCGCATTTTTCTTAGAAATTTCAAATGGAATGATATATATTTTTCTTAGTCTTAATAGAAAGATGGTTAAAATATAAGAAATTTAGTGAACATTCTACCAAAAGTTATAAATAAAAGACTTTTTCATATTAATAATTTTAAATGTAATTTAAAAACTGTTTGAGGTTAATAAAATTTTTAACAAAAACAACATAATTGAAGGATTCCGAGTTCTGCACCCGAACAGGCCGATCATGCTGCGTAAAAATTAAAAAGCACGTGGTCAATCGAAACCCTAAGCCATCATTTCTTTTCCTTCCTTTTTGCATTTCCTTTACTTCCTTTATAAATTTCCTTTTCCAACCGATTTCATGTGTATTTTCCCATCTTCAGGTAATTATTTTAACATTATTTAATATTATAGACATTAAAATATTAATTCAAATTTTATTATATCGTAAAAACTTTGTAGTCAGCAGGGCTATATTGCCGAGAGCATTAAATAAAAGAAAGAAGAATAACAAAATTGTATTATTTTGCCACCACTAGGGGGAGTTTTCTATAGTATGCGAAATTATTTGAATACAGTCTTTCCTGATAGGTGAATAGATGAGGATGCTTATTTCTTTGGCCACTACGATTCTCCGACTGTTTAAATTTTTATTTTTGGGGCAAATTAAAGGACATTTTTATCAAGCTAGGCCCACAATGAGGAAAGACAATCTTATGAACCTGGATTTCAAAAACTTTAGCAATAGATATACTGCTATTACTGGAGTGGAAATCGTCGTTTATTTAATTGTATAAAATGAGGCTATCGCATTAAATATTAAGGTGGACACGTTGGACAAATTGAAAGGCAGAATTTTGATATAAACTTGGTTTTTAAAATGTTTTTTTCATTTGGTTTTAATACTGTTTCCACCTGTTTTATAAGGAATATTTAATTATAAAAATAGTGATGTGTCCATCATGGTACTTTCCCCGGTGAATACGGTCAAATAAGTTTCTGATTGAAAATTTAATAGGAAAGCAAAATGATTAATAGAAAAAATTGATTGTTGTCTTTCAAAGGTAAAACCGAGTATTTAGAAGAATATTATAATTTTTCAAAACTCGATGGAATGGACTCAGGGGACCTCAAAACGTGCATATTTGTTGAAATTGGCGGTTCAAAAATTTTCACAATCACAATACTTTCCCTTGGACAGGGGTCCGGGGAAAGTAAAAAAAGAGACAAAATAATTTAATGATTTTAGTTATAATTTAATTTTATTTTAAATTAACACATAAAATTCTTAAAAATTATATTAATAATTTTTAATTCTAAAAATTCGTTTAATTATAACTTGTGATAGGATTTAAATATAGACTTACCGTTTTCACTAAATTTCTTACTTTTTTACTATCTTTTTATTAACACTAAGAAAAATAATAATTCTACTTTTAAATTTTTAAATATATCGAGCGTATAACAAAAATCGACGACGAAGTTGGCGTTGGAAGTATCGAGTCATGTCTGTACTAAGATCACACGCGTGACTTGTCAACATGTCAACCAATACTTTACGCGTACGCGTGTGATCTTAGTACTAACATAGCTCAAGACTTTCAACGTCAACTTCGTCGTCGATTTTTGTTATACGCTCGATATTTTGGAACTGAAATTTAAATCATCAGTAGAACTGAATTTTAATTAATTAGACTTAAATACTAAAAAGGTAAGATATTTTTCTTAAAATTAATAATATTCTTTACAACAGGCTCATAGAAGAACGTTATTTCTTTTTTTTAATTAAATTCAGTATTCAAATTTATGTTTGGCCTTATTTATAAACTCCAGGTTCCGCATGAATGCAGCCTTAGAAATATTGCTTTCGTATTTCTATCCGCAGTGCTTTTGTAAAAATTCATATTATTGTGTGTAGTTGGCAAAATTTCCATGATTTAACTGAAAAATTTTAATTAAAACTGTTTCGTCGGGTGATTTAAGTGAGTGTGAATAGGTTTTTAATTAAATCCTTAACGATCTGTTAATTCCTTTATAAAACTGACGGTGCACGAGCGCACTCTGAATTTCAGCGAGCGAAGATATTTTATATAAAATAATAAAAGGGTAATGGCGAACGGTTCGTGCTTATTCAGCTGAAATTGGAATATATCAGCGTTATAACGTCGCATTTATTAAATTACTCGAGATACTGTCGGGACGAAATACCTATTTTAATTTTTTTATAAAAAAACTAATACTTATTATTTTATATTAATAAATTGAAAATTTTGATTTGTGTATTAATTTCAATATACAAAGGAATATTCAATTGTATAATAAAATTGTTAGTGAGTAAATTACTTACAACGAACTATTTAATATATTAAAATTTAAAATTTCCAGATTTTAATTGCCTGCACGATACCACTGGATTCATTTTCACACTGACTAATACACATACTTCTTCATTTTCATATTTTATTTTTTATAGTTACCTGCTATATCTCTGTAAAATCTTCCAAAACAAATTAAATTATTCTTTAATTTTGGAAATAACTTTCTGCATGGTTGCCTTCGTTTTGGATATAGCGCTTTTTCTGACGCCACCACGTTTTCGATACACAATACAATTGAATAAGCCATACTTAAAAATATAACACATAATAGCAACATACTACATTATTAAACAATAACAAAAATTAAACAATATCATATGGCTGTTTACTTTTTTTTCTTCATTTGTTTCCATGGTAATATATGACAGTTTAATAAAATTGTTTATTATACTCGATTTTGCTGAACAATATTTTTTTTATATTGTTAAATTTTTTTTTTCTATTAAACATAATGATTTTTACATGTTGTCATTGGGAATATTTTCATTCGGATTTTTGTTTTCAGTTCTTTTCATTCTTTACTTCTCTATTTTTGTATGTGCCGCCTCTTTTGTAATTCAATAATGGATTAAGATCATTGACTGTTATTAACCCGCACTCAGTAGACGCTAATTCAATCGTCGCATGTCTTCAATCCTTCAATTCGAGAAGTCTTAATACACCACCGGATTGTTATTTAATTGTCATCGACCAGGCTGATTCATGAGGATTAATGGATCGAATTAGAAAGGAAACGTTGATAGGTTAATTGCCGGCGTATCCATTAGATTAAATGCGCCGAGATGAAGTCGATAATTTAAATGTCAATCAATTGCTAATAAATAAAAGAATTATTTAAAATAGTAATTAATAATTGATTTTTTCTTGATTGGTAATTTAATGTTGATTAATTAATTATATTAATGTGTTATAAAATGCGACTTTATTTCGTACTATTTTGGTTTATTGAACTGTTACTTTCAGCTAATAAGAAAAACATCTAATGGATATTAACACAGCAATAAACTGAGTTTAAAGTACATCATTTTTAAAAGTGTAATGTATTGAAGGGGGTACTTCCGAAATAACAAATATATTTTTTAGAATGTATTCGTAAAAATATTTCTAATATTAATTTTGTTAATATTGTATTTTAAGAAAAATGCGTTAGACGTGGGGAATTTTATCATTGTTTAGTCTGAGCGATTGAGTTAAGTGGGTGTTTTTTCAGCCCAATCGGGGAAAGCACGCGTAATATAAACATTTCACACGAATACGGAGATGGCCGCACAGGAATTTATTGAATGTTATTCCAAAAGAAATTAATACTAAAAAATTGTCTGGGTGAATCAATGGGAAATGAATAAAACCAAATCGAAAAGAGGTTCACGTCATTCTTGAATCGGCATTCAAAAAGCACACCACGTTTTAAAATAAAATATAAATACATTTAAAGGTTACAAATTTATAAAAAAAGGGGGTGGCATTTACTTTCTGAGAGAATATACAAAATTTATTTGTGTTTTACATGGTGACATTGGATATACTTTTGGCTCCTTACTATTTCACATTTGATTTTGTTATTCCTACAGAATATTTGTATTTTAATATTTCATGGTTGAATTTGATGAGTTTGAGGTGGGATGTGTTTAACATGGTGACATTGAATATATCTTTGGCTCCTTACTTGCTCACATCCGATTTCAAGTACTTTTTATAAATTCACAATTTGAACAATTATTATATAAATTAGACATAAAAGAATAATAAGGGTTATAGGGACTTTCTGAGAGAATATACAAAATTTATTTGTGTCTTACATGGTGACATTGGGTATACCTTTGGCTCCTTACTATTTCACATTTGATTTTGTTATTCCTACAGAATATTTGTATTGTTATTGGTTTCATGGATAATTTATGTGGGATTGTTCGGACGAGATGTGATTTACTTAAAGGCTATGGCTATGGCGCTGTTTTTTTTTTGTACATCATGGTCTGGTTTCGAACGTTCCTACAGGTTTAAAATGTGAACAATTACAAACAATAAATTCCATAAAAAAGGAATAAATACGTGTGTGTGTCAACATATTGGTTCTTTTATAAAAATACTTGGATCTTGGTCATGAAGCATGAGCTCAATTTGTTAGATATATATATATATATATATATATATATCTAACAAAGTAAAATAGATAAATGGAACATTAATAAGTTATTCGGAGGTAGCATCTCTCAATATTTGTTCTTTAATTTTAAATCCATTCCTTGTATAAAAAAAAAGGGGATTAATAATAATCTCGTAAAATTTTATTTTGACTAGGTTATACATGCTTTTTTTGAATAAACTTTGTTTTATTCAATTTTGGCGTATATGTTCCGGACCTCATTTTATTCGTTTTCAGCTAATAAGTGACAATAAAATATAGTGCAAATTTGCTAGTCCATGACACCTAATATATTATAATGCACCTCAACATTTGAACGAACCTGTAAATAAATGGGTTACTATTGTAAAAACACAACAATGGATCTTATACAAATAAAAAAAAAACATATTCGTATAAGACCCGGGTCCTCTATATGACAAAAGTTCTAATAGATCTGTACTATTAATAAGTTTTTTCTACTACAGTCATCAATTTATTTTTTTATATTAGGTGATATTTTATTTCATTATTGTATTAACTTCATATTTTTATTATCTGTGCTAACCAACCTGTACATGAATACGTCCGTTGATTGATAAATAAATAAATGTGCTATTATCTGTATAATGTACTGGCATTTTTTTAACTAAATTGAACTAAATCCTTTTTCTATTAAAATTGAACGGAATTCAAATTAAGAGTTAAATTAAACTTGTAAATTAAATTCACTTGGTTTAGTTTTACTTACAAGTTTTACAGTGATTAATGAGAAAAAAGTGAAAAAAAAGAACACTTTTTATTTTTGTTATGAAACTAGTACCACTTAATTCGAATTAAAATTGTTTCATTAAGTTAAGTGAGAAACTAATTAAATTTATAAATTGTATTTTCATAACCAACAAATCATGATGAAATAGAAGTCTTTGACTTCAAAAATATAATTGTTATTTATACTATTTCTCTAATAATGTCTTGCCAACTAAAAATGTTTAGTGATACAATATTAATATTTGCATACAAAACCACGTATTAATCTTTAGTATATCACTCCTGTATAAACAATATAATGTGTATTTTCATTAATATTTTTAATCATAACCTATAATTTATTACTTCGTTCTTTTTTGTTTTGTACGTTTTTTAACTAATAAATATGAATTAATAATAAAACGGTTATGAGAATTTCACTTTTATTATTTTTTGCGGGGAATAAAGCCATAAATTTTTATCGGCAGTTTCAAATACCGCTTACACATTCAATCAGTGGAAAGACGAAGGAAGAGGCCCGCCTTTTATTTCTAGATTACTGCCCTTTTTCCATAAAGGCGACCACCTGAGGAAGTAGATTAAAAATCAATCCCAAAACAGCTGCCGCCTTTTCCGGTTTTCACCTCACGTAACCACTTTTGGCCATACGTTATTCCATAAAAATCCACACAATAGGCATATCCATTCAGGGCACGTTAACATCTCTGTTGTTTTTTTATGATATTATTATTGGTTGTAATCATTTTGTAGAATAGCAACAAATTATTACTTTCCCCATTAATAAAATAAAAGAAAAAATATTGTTTACGTAAATTTTCATATGAAATAACTATCCCATTATTTTCTCAAATACTATTCCATACAGAAATCAGCAACTAAATTATAATAGAGGAATAAAGCTATAATTTTGTATGGGCCGTTTCAAATGCCGCCTACACATATAATCAGTGTAATGTCGAAGTAGTTATGCATATAACAACCCCATTTCAAGATGGATGCGTTTTGCATAATGTTAATCTACTGAGCCTAATTTTGATTTGTTTTCAGTTACTCACGAGCAAATTATTTGTAATTTAATATTTATAAATTTAGACTACTTTAGAAAATATTTTTGAAATCTTTTATGTGAATTTATTATATGTTTACCATTCGTTTTTATTTCTTATATCACAATTTATAATATTTGTACTTTCTCCGGAGCCTGTCCAAGGAAAAAGTATTGTGATTGTAGATATTTTCAAATCGCCAATTTCAACGAATATGCATGTTTTGAGGTCTCCTTAGTCCATTCCATCGATTTTTAAAAAATATCTGTGTGTGTGTCTGTGTGTTTCCGCGATAGTGCATAAACGGCTTAATGGATTAAACCCAAACTTTTTAACTTTTTAATTCGAATAGAAAAATGTTTCAAATACAAGTTGTAGATCTTGAAAAAATAAATCATTTTTGTTATAAAACTTTTATTGTAGGACCTTCAGTTTTCATTTTATAAGCGGAAAAATTTCATCTTCTTGATAAATTCCCCTAGAAATAAACAATTATTTAATTTTATTTATAATCGTCTTTATGTCGGCTGTGGAGATTAATTATTGAATAATTATTTTTGTCAAATAAAACGTCCAAGTGCCGTTATAGTTAATACATCATTCGTAAACGCCTCTAGCTTCAAAAAATTAAAACGAGTGTGAAGAAATTTGTTGAATCTATTGTAAGGTAAGAAATAACAAACTAAATTGTAATGGTCTTCCAAATATTCGCCTTTAACTTTAAAAGACAACATTCCAATTGTATTAAAAATCATTTTTGCTTTCCTATTAAATTTTCAATCAAAAACTTATTTGACCGAATTCACCGGGAAAGTACCATGATGGACACATTACCATTTTTATAATTATATATATTTTAAATGCTATAGCCGAAAAAAAAACATAAATTTTCCGTGAATATTATTACCATAAGGACTAAATATTATGTAAATGCATCATTTGTCCGGGGCCACTTATTATTTAATAATAATAATAAATAATAATAATAATAATCTTTATTAACAGATATATACAGAAAGTATACAAAATAAGTAATAAACATTAACAAACTCAAATGTATAATTTATATCTGTTAATTGGCTATCGACCAGTAGTCTTTCAGCCTGGTTTTCGTACTTATGTCCTAAATAATAAATATTATCATGGAATTGTTCGTTTCATAAATTTATTTTTATATAATCTTAAGTGACAAATTAAAAGTAATGATGGATATATTAAATAAAAATGATTTGAAAATAATTAATAAATTATTTTCACATTTATCTCTGTGACTATAGACTTACCTACGTAAGTACGTTAAACAAATGCACATTAAAACAACTACTTCCCGGGCAAATACCCACCCATTTTTAATTAATTTGATTCAATTCTTTTCGTTTAATTTTATTCGGTTTTGATTTAAATTGAATTAATTTGGTTTAATTTAATTTAAATTGATTTAGTTTAATTTGATTTAATATAACTGATTTAATTATGCTGATTGTATTTGAATTAATTTAATTGATTTATTTTAACATCTTTAAATTATGTAAGGCATAGCTGTACTGACGAGGGATAGATCCCGAAACACGTGTCTGCAGATGGCCTTATATTATCTAACGTTCCTTTTGTTGTTTTTACATAAAATTTTTCTCGGATCAAAAAAAAAAAAATTTTGTTGCATTATTCAATATTTGATATGCAGCAGCAGGTGTACATTATGTAATTCAATGTCCGGCGTGGGTATTTGCCCGGGAAGTAGTTGTTTTAATGTGCATTTGTTTAACGTACTTACGTAGGTAAGTCTATAGTCACAGAGATAAATGTGAAAATAATTTATTAATTATTTTCAAATCATTTTTATTTAATATATTTAAATAACTGTGACCAAGTGAATGAATACTGTTTTCTATTTATAATGATGGATATTTTATAAAAACATCATTGCTTTCAATTTGTCACTTAACATTATCGAAAAATAAATTTCTGAAACGTACACTTATGAATTTATAATCTACATAAATTCAATTTAAAATTAAATTAAACTATATAAAAAATATTATGAAAAATTTGGAAAATCTTGTTCATTACAATCTTATATTTCTAAACATTGACTTAAGAAAGGTTTACAAAAACCGCACAAATCCATGGTAGTCTGGCCACGGGTTTGTTTATTGTACAACGAAACTATTTAGCTACTTTTAATTATATAAAGTGAATTTCGTTTAACTACGGACAATTAAATATCTTGATATTTTAAATAAACTTATGTTTTAATTAAATAATTTTAATATTATCTCAATTTTTGTATACTTTTCCGGGCACAATTTCTGGTAATAACAAATATATAACACACACAATTTATTATAAATTTAATATAACGATAATTATTAAAAAATTAATGAAATTAAACTAAAACAATAATTATTCAATAGAAAGGAATGCAAATTATAAGGAAGTTGTTATCTCATTTTGTAAATGATTCCTATTTTCGGCTGAATTCGTCAGTTACGCCAACAATCCGCATTCAAGGAAATCCTGGTTAAAGTTAATTGAATCATGAAAAAAATGAAGAAATTTGTAGAAATTTTACAAAGTGCACAAATTCATATTAAAATGAAATAAAATAATCATAATAGATTCAAGTTATTTCTGATTTTTTTGATTTGTCATTCAACTTACGTATAAAATGATTGCTTTATAAAAAATATGCCGATGTAGCCACGGTGTTATGATGTATTAATCAATAAACAAATTCGACAACGGATGCTGATTTTTTGTGAAACTTCATATTTACTTGAAATTAAAGGCAAAATTATTAAAGTTGTATAATATTTTATTCTAGAAAAAAAAAACTACTATTTTGTTTCGGCATATTCTGACGTCATTAGGCAGACTATAAAGTGGATTACTTACAAGGTCAATTGATGACTTATGAAATTTGCTGGTAGAGACGGTCGTATGAGCGGAAAATATCGTGAAGCTTAAATAATTATTTGTTTAATTTTCACGTAAAAAACATTTTTATTTTGTTTTAATTAACTTATTTTCTTTTCTTCAGCGTTTTTATTTCGTACTAAAAATATTTGTAATATTTAGTAAATTACTTGACAGGCCACAGGCTTCTTTGGAAACTCGTCAAAAAATTGTAGAACTAAGCTGGGAAATTCTGCTACATCCACCATATTTCCCGAACTTGGCACTCTACGACTTGTTTTGTCCTTACAACATTTTGGACGGGTAAAAAAAATCAAAAAGGAAGAAGATATCAAACAAGCACTCGTTCAATTTTTCGCATCAAAAGATGAAACATTTTTCAAAATTGGGATATATAAATTACCTTTACGACAGCAAGAAGTGATTAATAATGCCATTATTATTAATCATTTCTTTATATTATTTGATAACGTGTAAGAAAAATGTGTATTTTATTTATTCCAAAAACGGACAGAACTTTCAGGTAGATCTTATATTATATAAAACAATAGTCCTAAAAAATCTATTTTCGATCCAAAAATTAAATTAAAATGACTAGATTTAGCTTCGGCTAGTATGCTTGACATCGAGCCATGAATATATTATTCTACATATGGTTTGGCCTAGATTAAGAATTATAATCTATAATATTTACAAAGGCCTCACAGTGGTATAGAATATGAAAATCGTCTTCCTCTTTTTTCTGATAGAATCTAAATTCAGTTTCTGTTGTTAGATCCATTTTATTTATGTTTTTATTGAGTCTATAGTATCCTGTCAGTAGACTAACTATTATTATGGTCTTGCTTTGTATCTGTCTTATCCACTTCCGGACTTAAAGATTAATACGAAAAACACTTATATATTATTTAATTTTAACTATTTTCGGCTTGCTATACTCTTAACAAAGGAATAATGAATTATATATAATGCAAATTTGTGAAACATTACCAAATGTTTTTCTTTTTTTTTCCTTACGTCATTTAGTGTAATGTCAAATGAGAAAAAAAATGCTTGATTTATAACTGGATACTTGCACGTATATTTTTTTTTATTGGCTTGACCCAATCTATCTATTCAAAATAAACGGCCGATTTTCGCATTAGTTTGCATACAATTTCAATTACGTTAAGTTTAGGTTTTCCGCCAAAACTATACCGAAAACGCTCTGCCATGTCATACAAGACTTACATACATTAGAAAAAAGCTACAATTAACCACAAGTAAATATTATAGATAATATTTTGTATTTTGGATTATAATAATTCAACACATTAGTGTTACAAAAAACAGTAGCTATGGAAAAAAGAATAAAGTAGAATAATGTCCACTTGCACCGCGGGTAGTTAATTATAATTAAATAGTTAATCACAATTAAGTCTGAGATTGGCTTGTACCAAGATTTAATCATGATTAAAGATATCCTAAAAACATCAAATATATAATCAGTCGAGTTTTGCCGGTTAACTCATTACGTATTTCACGTCGACAGAGATCATAGAAAGAGGCAGTTAGATAGATATTTGATGGAAATGACCAAGTGTGGATTTAGGATAGACAAAATTGATAATTTAAATGTAAATTCTCCGATTAGTTAATCATCGGAGTCCCCCGAGTAGTAATATAATCGTACGTATTTTCTAGCGATTTTTATTTGTGTTTTGGATGATTTTTAGTGATTTTCACGTACCTACGTTAAAAATAGTTGCAACCACAAAGCACGGCGTTCGTGTTAGTGCAAGTGGGCCAACAATGGAAATTTCAATTTGTCTTTCAACTAGCTAACAAAACTAGTTGCAGTGATGTAAAGTAAATACATTCTAACCACCTGTCAAGTATTCTGTATTTCGCTAGTTTACATGTTAACATTACGCGGGCTATTATTCCGTTTGATTCAATTCTAAATAAACGTTTTTTTTAGCAACAAATTAATGAACCATTGATATATTACAATCGAAATTGATTAAAGACCTAAAAATAATATTAATTATTTTTATATCTTTACGCTAAATTAGTATAAATAAAATAAATGAGTTTTTCAAATTGGTTAAATTAAACTTATGGTGGTTGAGATACATAAAAATATTAAATATATGTAAAGCACGTCGTAATCACTTTTTTTTCTATATATTTATAAATTACTAAATGTAAATCACCCCTACACCACCATTATGGTAGATGGGGATTTTAGATTATATATATATATATATATATACTAAATGTAAATTTCGGATGGGGGGTTGGGGTGGGCAAGGGTCTTAATCATGAGGTAGAAGACTGCGGGTTCGAGTCCCGTTTGTTTAAAAAAGACAAATTTCACTCGAGGTTCATGTGTGTATTGTGACGTCTTAAATTGATATTGAAAATAGATGAGGCTGATCTATAGGGTCTAGTAACCAAAAGAACATTTATCCTTATTTCATTTCCTTAACCTTCTGTTCATTTTATCTCCCATCCTTTAAAAAAAATCGGATGCAATGCAATCATTATCACTAGTATAACCTAAACAATCGTAGATAATTAAGGCGGTACATGTGTGGATGTAACTTAATATAAAATCAGATTACATGTGGATTAAGTTTAGAAAAATCAAAATTAAATGGATTTTGATCTTCCTTAGTTTACAAACATGACAAACACGTGCTTCGACTGTTTTTAACTTAGGTTTGCGAAAATCACTAAAAATCCCCCAAAACACAAATAAAAGTCGCTAGAAAAATGCATACGATTATATTACTACTCGGCGGAATCCGATTAGTTAATTGACGTACGGTGCAACCAAAATCGGTAGATTTCGGTGCATGTGGACATAAGTCTAATAGATTTGATTATGGTCGAAGTAAATTTATATAAAAAAATAGATGTATATAAATAGAGTTTACGTAAACGATTAAAATTTCAGAAAATCATAAATTACATTGAAGTCGAAAAATAATTCGGCGAATTTACGAAATTGCTTGCAAGTAAGCAATTCGGCGCGGTGCGGCGTTGCACCGGGGACAATAAGATAAATGGCAACGATAAGAGCGCGCACTTTTCTCATTTTTATTTAATCGATAGTTCGCCGAAAGTTTCTCCCCGGGCGGAATTTATACACTCGGCCACCTTTTTTATTATCAAACTTCTTGGTGTTATGGTCGTTAGCGGCGCAATTCTGATCCGCGTGACGCGAATACAGATCCGCCCTTTGTAAACCCTTAAACCTTTTCGCGCTTAAATAAATCCGCACACGAAAAAGGCGTAAAAGTAAAGTTCTGTTTTTTTCGTTCCTTTTTCGTTCGCTTCTTCGGATATAAAATATCGCACGTATTAAAAAACTGAGAAAGTACTACAAGAGCAATTATAGTTTGAGTTTGTATATAAAAAATATTTTAAGAACAATTCGACTTGTTGTAATGTTTGCAATAATAAGTCTTAAAATATTTAACGCAAGTAACAATAATAAAAACAGAAATATTTTTCTGCCAGATAAATACATATTCTGATTAATGAAATATTTTATACAGGGTGAGTTTTTTTCTTTAAAATTTTCTTTTATTATTATTTTGATAATTTCGGAATTATTTTACTTTATGTTGCTTTTAACAAATCTAAAGAAAAATAATAAATTAAATATTGATTTCGTTGCTATAAACAACCGCAATTGTTTTACTTTTGTCTTTTTCATGGCTAACTATTTTTTGGTGTATGGTAAAATTAAAAACGACTGTAACTTATTTTATTTTAAAAATAACTATGGCATATGTTATATCGTATTAAAGGGAAAAAAATAGCCCTTTTAATAAAGTCATAACCAACTATTGTTTCCATTTAAAAAAAGGTAAGTTTGTGTCATATGTCTCAAAATATGGGCGAAAATTTGTTTTTGTTTTTTTGTTATTTATCTGTGTAAAATTTTCTACAACTTTTTCCTTTACAGTTTTCTATCTATCTATGATAATAATAGAGATATATTGATTTAAAAAAATTGACACATTTTACTTTTTTCAAAATATCTAGTTACCCTTGACTTTTTCAAATATTTTGAAAGTGTCATTTTATTCGTCTTATAAAACTACACTTCGTTCCCCATTTAACCGTTTTTCTATCTCTTATAGTTTTCGAGATCCCCATAGAGAACATCGAAAAAAACTCACCCTGTATATCGAGGATAAGTAATACGTAATTTTCCGTGAGTCTGCGGGCACTCAAGAAAAAATAGGTAGGTTTGAATGAAGTATAGCTCTATGCAGAGATGTTTTCACTTGTTTTCACGAACAGAATAAAACACACACGAAAGAAATGAATATTTTTTTTATATGTAACTTTCTTGTGAGGAATGTATTACAGTGACTTTGATAATACATTCAACATATATACTTTCTAATAATGTTGGCGATAAAAGTAACTACGCCCTATAGGTTATGTTATCTGACAAATTGAAGAATTTAATTTGAAAAATAATAATATATGTGACATTTTGTTTGTTTTTACTTTCCCCAAGGGAAAGTATTGTGATCTTAAAATTTTTCTAATCGCAAATTTCAACAAATATGCACGTTTTGAGGTCCCCTCAGTCCATTCCATCGAGTTTTGAAAAATGTCTGTGTGTGGCTGTGTGTTTCCGCGATAGCGCATAAACGGCTGAATGGATTAAACCCAAACTTTATATCTAAGCTTTTTTATAACAGTGGAATGATCTGAAAAGCTTTTGGTTAGAATCAAAACTCACTAAGTGCAAGTTTACTCTTAGCGATTTTTCATTTTTTAATTCGGATAGAAAAATGTTTCAAATAAAAGTTGTAGATCTTGGAAAACAAATAATTTCTGTTATAAAACTTTTATTGTAGGACCTTCGGTTTTTATTTTATAAGCGGAAGAATTTCGTTTACCTGATAAATTCCCTCATAAATAATGAATTAATTTAATGTTGGCAGTGGAGACTTTAATTATTGAAATAATTATTATAATGACAAGTAAAATGTTAAAGTGCCGTCAAATTTAATATTGGCAAACGCCTCCAATTTAAAAATAATTAAAAAGGATGTCGAGACATTTTATCAAGTCATTTTAAGGTAAGAAATAACACAATAAATTATAAAATGCTTCCAAGTACTCGGCTTCAACTTTAAAAAACAACAATCCATTTTTTTCAATCATTTTTCCTTTTCTAATAAATTTTCAATCAGAAACTTGTTTGACCGAATTCACCGGGGAAAGTACCATGATGGACACATCACTATTTTTATTATCCATTAGTGTCAACAACATATAAAATAAAGAAAAAAATCAAAGCACACTAGAGGAGAAAAGTTCTCGAACATGGTATATATTATCACAATGACAGTGATTGACAATATGAATAAATACTTTTTTATTTTATTATTTATGGAATCAATACTTGAAAATTAATTGAAAAAGAAGTTCATAGATCGTTATTGTCATTAACAGTAGTTTTTTACGACTACAAATAAATTTACGAAAATGTCCGACTGTTTGGATAAATCTGTTCATTTTTTTTTGTTGTTGTTCCAAAAATAGATTGTCATGTTTGTCAAATGTTTACTTCTGCAGTTTACATTTGGATTTTCAAACACGCTAACGTAAACAACAATTCAGTTCATTAAATATTTCTTTCCATTTTTTCTTACTTTTTAAAATTTGCTTATCATTTTCTATTGATATTCAACTGTTCGGGCATTTTTAATGGAGTTTTTTTTTCTCATATACATTCTATATTATTTTCACTTTAATTCTCCAAGTTTTAAAATATGTTTCAGTCTTACCGATATTTTAGTATATGTTGATGGCACTGCAATAAGCAGAAGTGATACAGAGGATAATTACAACTGATTCAATTCACAAAACTTTTCAATTCCGACTAGATTATCACTGCAGTCTTTTCACCAAATTTTGGGAAGCATAACTACGATTATTATTCTGGCCTGCTATAGAATTGCAATTATAAATTCAAATGCAATTTAAATTATTTTTAAGTCTTTAAATCAACTTTGATGCCTAGTTTTGCCCGCCTATGCCATATACTTATATGTGAACGGTAAAACAGTATTTCGGGTGATCCCATTTTCCACTACCCTGTATCGTATTCGAACACGTTAGTCGTTATTAATTTCAAATAATAGAATTTATAAACTGAGACCGTTAATGCAGTCAGTCGTCGACCATCGGACGACAGACAACAGTCGCTCGATCAGCAAGGGCTGACTCGGCAGGTGTCTTCAATTCGGAGCGGACGACGAAGGGCTACCTGACCCTGAGAAGATGACATAGGGAAAAGAAGCCGCCCAATATCAAGGATAAGAAGGACTTCTGAGAAACATCAACTTCAACATCAAGAAAGAAGAGCATTTCTATCCGTGGGAACCCATCGGCATAAAGCCGTCTACCTGGAAAGAAATATCTCTTTTAACTTCATATAAAATATATCCCGCATAGAAGGACTACCTTAACATGCCTTAATTCTAGAATGGATTTTCACAGAAAAAAAAAAGAAATAGTTAATAAATAAAGAATTTTGATTCCCAGGAGATAAAAGAATGCGCTATTCTTTTATCCCTTGGTATTACGCGTTGTATATTTACAAAATAATAATAATAATGTTACTAATATTTAAAAATATATTTGTTGTAATAATTATACACCAAAAAAATATTCCTTTTACCTATGAATTTATGTTTTTGAATTTTGCATATTATTTACAATCAATAATTTTAAAAATGACATAATTTTCAGTTTCACAAAATATGGCTGAACTTCAACTTTCTCAAATCAAAATATGATGATTCAGCTCAACTTATCTATATTCGATTGTTAACCGTTGGGCGGGAAATCATCTTCAAAGTATAACAAAATAATATTTATTTTATTAATAACAACTGAATGCTACATTCAATTCGAATAAAATGGAATATTCAAGAGGCAATTTTTTGACATGTGCTCTTCTTTGCTTTTTATTAAGATAAAAAAACTGTCGAAGCAGCCTAGGACATTTGCGACATGTATGGAGAAAGTGTTATGGGCGCAAAACAGCTCGGAATCAGTTTCTAAACTTTAAAAATGGCGACTTTGAAATCGACGACACGTTTTGTAGCAAAAAACCTCCTGAATTCGACTAAGAGTGTCTCAACGCACTTTTGGAAAAGGACAGTCACTAAACAAGTCGTGAATTGGCGGAAACTTGGACCGCGATCATAAGACAATTCTTAATCAGCATCATTCAATGGAATTTGCCGACAAAAAAAATGGTGACTGGATGCCTCACGATCTTAATGATGATAAAAAAGAAATTCGTCTTGAAATTGATTCTCAACATCTCGTCTGCAATTGATTAAAATGCTGTTATAAAAAGCGCTTTTTGTACCGAATCGTCACAGGGAATGAGAAATGGCGTCTTTCAGCAATACTGAGAAAAAATGTGTGAGTAGTTCCAGGACATATGTCAAAGAAAACTCCTCCAAAGAAGACAATGATCTACGTTCTGTGGGATTGGGCGAGTATGGTGAATTGGTAAGTGCTCGAAAAGAATGTCACGTGTCATGGAGCTCATTGCCCAGTTACACTGCGTGAATAGGGGTATTCGATTGAAAGAAAAAAAAAAACAGCCAGCCAATTTGGAAAGCTCACCACAGTATTCCGAGTAACAAATAAAACGTCGTCGCAAAGCTTCCACTAACGCCAAGGAAGAAAAGCAGTCTCCTCGACCTGATCAAGAAGACATAGACTTTTATTCGTACCAGCACAGCACTGCCATTCCAACACAAACAAACTAGAATTTGTACCGCATCGTCGGAGAATCTATGCACATTACTCCCAAAACAACAAAGATGACCTTAGATTCTGGCTTAACAGCTTTTTTAAGATTATACCAGGCAATTTTTAGCAGAACAGCATCAACAAATTGGCCGAGAAGTGGGAGGAGGTCGTAAACACAAACAGCGAATATATAATTAACTTATTAATAGTTGAGTTGAGGCTTCCACATTATTACACATTGCGTTTCAATTTTAAAAAATGATACACTTTTTACTTTATTTTGAATTACTTTTGTTTTGATAATGCACGCTAAGGTTGTTGAAACGATAGTGAACAATAAACAATTCAAATTATACAAAGTGAAATTGTTTCATTTATTAAAATTGAACGAATAAATTAATTGTCATAATTATTGTTTCTTTTTTATATAAAAGTCTGTAATAAAAAAACTACGAATTTATTCCCCAACTCAATAATTTATAAGGAGTGATGAACTGCACAAGACAATTTTCCTTATAATATATGGAAAATTTGCAACATTTACAGATTTTGTCTGTATAAATAACTTGATATTCATTACTTAAAATAACGATACATTTTATGGTTCATGATAAAGGATAATGGGATACGTTACTGACTTTCTACATATGATTATAATTAAGTTAATAAAAATTAATTAAGCCCTTACATTTCTTTTAACCTAAATAATTATTATTTTGTATTAGTATGATAATGATATAAACGGGAATTACGTTTTACATAACACTCGAAAGTGTTTAAAACAAAGCACTTTATCCGAGTGTTGTTACTCCTGTTTCGAATATTAAATAAGTCGCGATTAACACAAAAAAGCCGGGCACTCCGCCAAAACGAAAACGTGGAGGACAGAAGGGCGATAATTGAGAAGAAGTCGGTGATCATAATTATCTCACTTTTTGGGGACGGAATTAGGCCGCGCGTCTCATTTGTGCTAATTGGGCTCATTAATGTAATTAAATTGTATTCAGTACGGCACGCCGAGACGGGGCGAGAGGAGAGGAACGACTTTGTTGCCGAACATCATCTTCGCATCCGGAATTAGTTTTCCACGTAAACAAACACATTCAAGTTATTGCCGGGGATCATGCGAGGGAACTAACTTCGCATTTACTTAATTAATACACGTGCTTTGGATGTATTTCAAACTCTATGTTTGGTCATTCATGGATAATTTTATTAATAATAATAATTAGTTTTAAAAAATATCGATATATTATGTATTAAATAAGAAAATTACGAAATCAGATAAAGTTTAAGGTTTCATAAAATTCCTTGAATAACTTTCTCATTTATCACTCTGTGAAACATTTTTTTTTAAATCCTAAAGTATAAAATTTGCTTTTGTGTCCAAATAAGAAAAGTCGCTGGCTATATCTCAGGAACTAAGACTAGAGCTTTCAAATAAAAAATATGTTAATAAAAGTTACCATGAGAAAATGTTGGAAATAAATTTCAAGTTCATATCTCTTCCAGTAGATGGCACAATGAACAGTCGAAAAATAATACTGCGATTATCTCAAAAAAAGTTCAAATAAAGGCATCATACTGCTACACTTTTTGAAATCATGATGAATTTATAAAACAAAAATTTTACAGAAAATTTTCTCTTACTCTTGAAATAAAGGGTGGGGAAGGTCCAAATTTATAAAGAACAAATGTCAAATAACTCTTTTGGTTTTTAACCGATCTTAATAATTTTAATTTCATACGAAAGAACTTATCATACTGATTAAAATAATTGACAACAATCATAAGAATAAGTAATTCAGTCACCGCTAGATGGCGACAAGTTAAAAAGAATATAATTTTACCATTTTCTTGCAAATTTCAAAATGGAGCGTGAAAATCTAATAAATTTCAAATTAAAAATTTCAAATGTCTTTGGAAAACTTTTTGAGGTTAATAAATTTTATAACAAAAACAACAAATTGAATTAGTTTGTCACCACCAGGGGGGCATTTTCTAAAGCGTGCGAAATTATTTCTATCTTGAGAGATGAATAGATGGGGATGTTTATTTTTTTGGTCACCACGATTTGCCGAATATTCAATTTTTCATAAATCTAGACCCACAACGAGGAGACATAATTTTTTGGATCTGAAATGCAAAAACTTCAGTAATAGATATACTGCTATTGCTTGAGTGGATGTGTGGACTTATTGGACAATTTGAAAGACAAAATATTTTGATATAGATTTGGCGCGAAAAGCATTCCAATATTTTGTATTTAGATTATTTATTCAAAATTAATGAAGGAATCATATCACCTGAGATTATCATACCGTTTCTGGATATAGTGTATAATTCAAGTGTTTAGTTTTTTTTTAGTAAGTCATATCAATTTTTATTAAAACATTCATTTTAAACCACACAAGTGAATCCTGTAAAGTTTATTTAGTGAAATACTTTTAATTAATAATTTTTATTTCTTCTATTATTCTTAATGTATAGTATTAATAATAAAACATTTCGGTAATTAAATAAACGAACCAACGATCATAAAAGGTGAACTCCCTCTTTATTTAACGACGAGAACGTTTAAATGGAAGGGCGACGGGAACTTTTCTAAACGGCCGCCCGTTAAAAAATTAAAGAAAAGTGTATTCATCACTTACGCAAATTTCACTTTCTAATTATAACTCTGGCCATTCTAAAATTCATTCCCCGCCATCTTGCAGCTTGAAAAAAATATATATATAAAAAAACTTTGTCGCCGCCATTAAAATATGTCATTAATTTCAGGTCTCGGGTCGGTCGCAAAGCGTTGAACTTTTAATTGCATTCACGCCGTAATTTTAAACGGAGAAGAAGAGAAGTAAAAAAATCGTCTCGGCAGAAACATCAAATGTGAAGGATAATCCCAACGGCATAATGCGAGAGTTTGCTCCTCATTAATTCATCATAAGAGAGTTTTAGAAATGGAAATTATTTAAGAGGAGGGGAATAAATGGAGGGTTTTCTTTTAATGTTGTTTTGCGAATAATGTTAATTTTATTACCTAAATGGTTTATATTAAATAATTTTTTAAGAAAATATATATTAAAAAAAAAACGCAAAATAAACGGATAAAAATTCAAACAAAAGTTATTATAGTTTTAATTCGTTCCTTACTTCCATAGGAAAATTTATAAATAAAAACCCACTATTATACTATTCAAAAGTGACAGGGGACGTAACCAGGTTGATTAAAATAATAAATTAGACTTTTATAAATCTACAACCTATGTCAAATAAAACATCTCCTAAAACAAACAAAAATATTATTTATTTTAAGTTTGCACAGAAAAAAAAAATAAAATAATAAGATAAAATAATTAATTTTACCGTCCTGATTTTAGACTTAATGAAAACACAAAATGTTTCCTAGTCCAAAATCAAATTAATTATTTATTTTATAATAGTTTGTCCATTATTTTTCCATTAAAAAAGCTACATTTTTAATAATATGCAATTAATGTACAACTAAAAATTTTAGGGTATCAATAAGATATACAATTTTTAATTGAGGAATTCAGAAAACCTATCAAAATTCGTGGAAAATCAAGCTCACTTGAAAATATGGCATCTCTATATGGAAACTTAGATGAGAATATCTTCGTGGAAGAACCACCACTTCTTAAAGAAAATCGCGAAAGATGTAAAATTCAAGAAGAGTGCTCGAAGCATGATTCATAGACTACAAAACACGGACCAGGTTTACAAGTTGAATCGGACCATTAACGATAGGTCATAGACCGTTGGGTTTGAAGAATGTTCAATATGAGCGTTAGTGTAGTTGAGAGCTTCTCGCATCTCTACTTTATTTACATTCGATGTCCACCGGATAGTTGAGAGATTCCACACTGGGCACTGATATTTGTAAGCAGATCTTTCTTTGTTATCAGGAACAATAAAATATGTAATAAACGGACAAGGAGGTACCTACAAAGTGAATTAGTATGGCTTATTTTCAGGAATGAGAGTCAACAGAATACATATATTTCACGATTTTATTGTTTATATTATTAATATAAATAGAAATTTTAATTTATGAAAAATATACCACATTTTACACACAGAAGTACAACTATTTTTGCAATTCCGTAATATTTTTTCGCTAAATTGCTAACAGAACAAATACAGACCTACCACACAATGTTTATTATGTTGTTTAATTTTTGAGGAAATAAAATCTAAAAATAAGATAACTGTAACTGCTTGAGTCTGTTAATTAATAACAGACTTTCAAACGGAAATTAATAAAAAAATTCGTATTTAAAACAAAAGTTATTATATATTTAAAGTTATTATTCTGGTAAAACATTATTTGGAAATATATTCGATGCTTGTTCTACTAATTTCTTGATAGAACCAAATTTTTCTTTTACACACTGTAAAAGCAATAACAGTCAATAGATTAAATTTAGAGCATAAAATTATTAATAACAAAATTGAAACAAAAAATAAATTAAAAAGATCCGGGATTTATAAAATAAATTGTTTAAATTGCGATGGCATATACATAAACCAAAGAGGGAGGATTTTTTGCAAGAACACAGGACATCACATGGGGGAGATTAACCCAATCCATTTTTATAGACAATGTCGTAACCTGAACCTATTAGGGCCACTTTTACAATTGATAGTAATAACTTTGGCAACGTAGACCTTCGGTATTAAGTATTTTAGTTTAACTGATTGGTAAACAGCGATCCGATTATACAATCGTTTCAAATTTACCACTCAGTTGGCATAAATGCGCATGCGCGACCAGCTGGTCAGCTGGCGTCAAAACCATAGAAAACTTAGTCGAGATGGTGAATGTTGACAACTCTATAAATAATCGCGCCAACTGCGGTCGGAAGCTCAACTACTAAAATTCTAAAATACAGTTTTCTTTAGTGGTTAAATTTGATAAATACCATAAAGAATATAAATTTAATTTCAAAACTATATAAAACGGTATTAAAAATCTAATTTAGATTTCAAAACTATTTTCAAATACAGTAGAAAAAAAGATTTATTCTCTTGGTCACAGCTATTTAAAATAAAAGAATTGAAGAATACCATAGATATTAATAACTAGATAATTTTTAATTTATAAAATAGATAAATATATCAACCAACTATTTTTAATGTAACAACAATAAATAATTAATAATTTTGACTTCAAAACAATAAAAATTGTACAGTTATTTAAATTTGGTTGGTTATATATTTATTTCCAATTTTAAAGTTCCAATAAAAAGATTAAAACTGACGTGAACAAATTATCTAATATTATGCATGTTTCTAACAAGAGTTAAAAACTACCTACACGATGATAAATATATTTTCACGTTATGCATTCACCTTTCAGTAACCCCTATAAAAGGAAATCATTTTTAATAAGTTTAACGTGTACGTTATTAATTATTTTCACATTTTATTAATACATATCTATTACAATAGCTGCTTAGACTGTGATGATAACATACACGTTAAAATTAACATTTTCCGTGCGTAATAGCCCCGAATAAAAGCTAATATTTAGCAATCTAACATAACCTATTTTATGAAATACAAATAACTGAACCTGTACTAAAAAAGCTCTAAACACGATGTACACTAACAATATAAAATTTAACAAAACACTAAAATCACTAACAATACAATAAAACAAAGCAAAAATCCACAATACGAGCGAGTCATAACCAAAAACATTAAGGACGTTTCTGGACGATGCGCGGCTGCGCGCTCGGTCTCACTTCAGGTTTATCTCATGCTCCGAGCACGGGTGAAAATACCGGAGTGGTACCACTCCGTTCGTCCTAATAACGCTTTACCTCACAATTGTAGAATCACCTCCCAAGGTTTGACTCTGCGTTAAATTACCGAAAGTGTAACTATCAATTGTAGAAGCGGGCCTTAATAACCAACATGAAATCAAAAACATCGACATTATTATTGGCGCCGGATTATCCTTCAATTAGTTTCTATAGATTTGTATATATATTGTGATAATTGACAAAATCAGATTATTATTATTAATTATAACTTTGAAAGTGATCGTAACGGATCGAAACACGTGTCAGGCAACTAAAAATAAAAACATGGAACAAAATAAGTGTTTTTTTTTTACCCAAAATGATTATTTGGAAATGATTTGATGTTATATTATTAATGGTAAAATGTAAAACAAATTTAAATAGCTAATATAATCCTATTGAATTCGCATTCACCTAAAAAACTGAGGTGATAAAATGGCGAATGCGCGAGGCCACAAAACCATAGCGAAATTTTCGTCTATTTTAAAATAAAATATGTATTAAATATAATTATTTATCCAAAGGTTTTATATTCATTTATTCCTATTTTCCTTGCGTTGAAATTAATACACGACTATTATCGAATCTACAAATTCGTTCCTTTTCGTAATTCGAGCGTAAAGCGGTAATAACGGCAATTCCCTATTAAAATATCGCGTGCCTGTTTTTCGTCGGAAATCCTCAGAGCCACTTAATATTTTGAAACTTGTCGGATATTAAATTATCCGTACTGTAATTATATACCCGAAACTTGTCGCAACCGGCAAATAACCGTGTCGGATATACTAACAGCACGACAGGAAAATTTATTAACCGCTAAATCAAGTCGGAATGAACGAAATATACTATTCGTGCAAAAGAACAAATATTTTTCTTTTTGAAGGCACGGTCTTTGATTAAATATAATATTTAATTTAACAGTTACCACTCATAAAATCTATGAATAAATATATTTGAGGATATTGAAGATAAAATTTAAGATTACAGCGACAAAGCGGCGAAATTCTGAACACGTTTCGAGTATATATCGGCGTATCAAAACATATGTGAATGTAACATTCGTTTTGATACGCCTATAACTTTGAATATTTCACGATTTGCTATTTGGAATTTCATTATTTCGTTTGTTTGTTGTTTTTGTTTATTTTGTCATTTAGTAGTAGTAGTCCGGTTATTTTTAATATTTGTTGATGTTTCATATTAGAAGGAAGGTTATTGAAAATTAACGCATTTTTTGTTGACTATGAAATATATTCTGGCAACAACAATTTATAATAATCATCCTAAATCATAAAATCGATTCATACATTATTAACTTGATTTTTTTTATCAAGTGACAAATCGCATGAATGTAGCGATCAAAGAGTATTCCGATTTTTGTCACAGATTTATATTGTATTTTTAATTCCATAAATGAAATAAATAATAATCTTTATTACAAGATATATACAGTAAAATATACAAATATAATGAAAGTTACAAAGTTTATGAAATATAATTAATATCTGTTAATTGGCTATCGACCTTTGGTATTTCCGCCTGGTATTTCGTGTTAATGTCCTTGTGACATTATAATGATAACTGACTGTCTATGTTATAAGTCAGTGTCGATTGTGTTCGTAATTAACTGTCATTCATGTGATGAAGTGATGCAATGAATTCATGAAAAGTTATGCTGAAACAAAAAATTTAAAGAAATTTAAGTTTGGGGTATATATTTTTATTACGTGGTAAACATAGGGAATTGATTAGGTTTAGATTTTTGGATTTAAGACAAATTTGTGGGCCAAAAAGAAAAGTCTCTATCGATGGGATTGATATTGGTTATTTCATATAGAAGTGGATTTTAAGGATTATATAAGGGATTCGGATGGTGTCTAATCTTTGTTAGCACTCTTAGGGCCGCCCTTTCGGCGACTTGCATGTTTTTTAGGGTGACTGGGCGGGGTTCGTAAGCGAGGATAGCGGCATAGTAAGTAAGTAATAACGTAATTATTACGGATTTTCAAAAATTGAATCAACGTAATTATTATTTTGTTTAACAAAAGATTTTTTACACTTAATTATCTGACTATACAAGGTGTACAGAAAATGAGTGAAAACCTTCAGGTAACTCAATTCATTAATTAATTTTTAATAGAAAATCCAAATAAAAAATGTTGTATTGTTCTTCATTGAGGCTCACAAGGTCTTCGGAATTTTAAATATGTGACTATAATTTAGTATTGTTTTTTAAATATTATGTAAAAAATCAATAGCATTAACAATGAATTAGACACCTGTATAATTCCACTGATGTAAATGATTAATAAATCGGATATTTTTACAATTTTATAACTTCATCAGAAGCATTCTTTTAATGAAAATAGATCTGGCAACGATGCACGCTCGTTTGTAAAGGAAAAGGTGTATGCAACACCTCCAGCGGATGATGTAGCAGTTATAAACAGGATAAATGCACACTTGTTTGATCCAGCGTTGCCAAATGTATAGTTCTTTTAAGTGGCCCGTGAGGCTTAAAGAAGGACCGTGTGACTTATTTTCGTTAATATTTTTATCTAAAAATTAGTCAAAGAGTCACGCTACCTAAAGCAATATACAAGGTGTACAGAAAACGAGTGAACATTTTCTGTACACCTTGTATATTGCATCATCTAGTAATAATTATCAAATTACAGTAAATAAAAAAAATGGATTATAAGAACTATTTCTTTGTTAATGACTACTAGAAAGGTGAAAATATAGTCACATAATTAAGTGTAATATACATAATTAAACAAAGTAAAAAGTGTTTCAATATAAAAGCCCACCACACAAAACAGATATACAGAGTGGGCCACGAATAACAGCCATTAAAAGTTTTCGGGACACCGAAAAAAAAAATCTACATTACACGGTTGAATATGACCACCTCACGGAAAATATTTTATCTTTTTTTTATCGGAAATGACTATCAAGTTTGTTATTTTAAATGGAATACCCTATATATTATTTTTTTTTTTTCGATTCCCTGTTCAATTTCCTAACAACTTATATGGATTTATGTCTCCATAACTCTTACAGTTTTGAGATAAAAAAATATTTGTCAAATTTTAACCTCAAATTGACGTTTCGAAAGGAAAAAGGTAGGAAAATCAGCGTCATCTTGAATTGTTAGTAATAGATCCATCTACAACCAAAACATTGACATCTGTCAATTTTGACAGTAGGTATTTCAACATGTCAACATTTCAATAACCTCTTAAAAACATCATAACTCTTTTTTTTTCAAATAGAATGACCCATGTTTCGTTTTATAGGGCAATTGGCAAGATAATTTGCAACATTAAAGTATTATGCATGTTCATATCTAGAGCAAGTAGTTTAGTAGTTTTTGAGTTATTTTGAAATTTCTTTTCTCCCAATTTTTTTGCACAATTGAGTAATTCCTGCACTATTAATACGTATTCCATAGTACGCTACTGTCAGTATTCACTGAACCGATTGTGGAAAAAGTAATTTCCAACGTATCAATGTTTTTGAACCCTTAATTCGAGTAATATTAAAATGTGTCATTGTACCAATCAAGAAATTATGGATACATGACACTAGCCATGTATGACGAATAAATATATGGCCAGTGCGACTGAATGGTTTGTTTTCATTTATGACATAAAAACAAAAGCAAGGAGATTGAAAGAAAGTAATTTTCATACGAATAATTTAACATAAGATTGAATCTTCTTTATTAATTACAACGATACTTCGAAATGATTCCACTATTTAATCTTTCGTCGAAGAAATAAAAGGTAACATGCGTGCAAAATACATTGAAACTAAATTTGTGTTGGTATCCACACGTGTTGCATGTGGATTTGCGATTGACCACATGTGATTGTTTTTTTTTAAATATAACACGTAAATTCATATTTTTTTGATCGTATACTTATTCATTTTAATATTACTCATTATATTATATTAAAAATATTGACACATTATACATGATTTTTTCCACATTCGTCTCAGTGAGTAATGGGTGAATAGTTTAGGCTATTTACAGGAATTTAAAATCTTAAGATGTTTTGATAATTTAACGTAACTTCAGAAATACATTCAAGGTCGAATTTCGTGCTTATTTTAAATGGCTAAAATATTTACCCATTAGTCAAATATACTGATACAAAATTTCATTTGTTTTCATTCACCCATTTGAAAGTAATGTTTTTTTTTTTTCGAAACGTCAATTTTTAAATATTTCAAAAAATATTAGGTTTATGCATATGAACATATTATGAAAGTTACCCTTTATTTTGATATAGAATCTGAAAACAAATATACAGAGAGCTTTTTTTATCAGTATACATTTCTCCTATGTATACCTGCAAAATACGCGAGTAAACGCATTGATGTATGTGTGTTTGGTTGCCTATAACACGCAACTGAACACACATATGCCAAATAATCAACTAAACATACACACATTAATCGGTTCAATGCGTTTGATTCGCATTTTTGCAGGTATACACTTCCCCTAATGTATACTGATAAAAAAAAAAACCTCCCTGTATATAAAATATGGGGTATTCCTTTAGAAAAAATATAACTATGATACGCCATGCTTTTATAGGACACCCAGTATATTTGAAACTAATTTTAAAATATGATCCTAACAGACCTACAAACGCCTGCGAAAGCCAATTTTGGAACAAATAAACAATTTAACCGTAAAGCTACTCGGTGCGCACGCTGAGACTCCCTGTATATATATTACTTAATTTTCTTTCTAATTTAGGATAAAATATTAATCTTACTTAGTTTTTACAATTTTGTTCTTAAGTAGATATTAAATTTGTAGTTGTTTTAACAAGTGATTATTTTTTGTCTTTTATCAATTTATGATTTTTTTTTTCATAAATTGATTTTACAATTTTAATAATTAAATTAGTCTACGATTTTTTATTTATCTACTGTTAATTAATAATTTTGAAACTTAAACAATGTAATACTGCTAATTTATGTTTAATATGTGTATTTGAGTTTGAATGAATGTAATTAAATGAACGTATGCGTTTTCTGTAAATGTTACAATTTATTATTTGTTTAGATTATTTAAAGGTTAAATGGAAGTTTTTGATTAATTTCTTCTTCATATTTAAAATACTTGGATAAATATTATTTATAATTTGAAAATTAAAATCACTATTAAGGTTGCGGTTTAGTAGAAAGAGATAGCTATATGGTAAAATGGAAATAATCGTTTGAAAATAAAGCTATACTTTTGGATTTCATAATATGAATGTGTATTAACATTTTTTATCTACCAAGTATAAAGTATCAGTCTAAATAAAAAATAAATCGTTAATTTTCGTGTATTACGTCAATTTACTAGTTTAAGTTAGAAAAGAAAATTGTAAGATATAATGGCTGCTAAGTTATTTGAATGCAGAATTTAGTGAAATCCTTTAAATTTTCATTGCATAAGTTTTTATTAGCAAAAATTTAATTTAAAATTTGCTATAAATTTGATCAATTTTCATTGTTTTTCATAATTATTTTTCACAGAAACTAAACATTAAAATAATTTGTAATTTATCTGATGAAATTCCTGCTTATTTTAAGATTACTTTAATGTATAATACAATATTGTTCATTGATCACAACAACAATCTAACTGAAATTAGTGATTGCCCATATTTGTATAGCTACCTCTTTCTTCTAAACCGCACCCTTAACGATTGCTTACTCATCGTCAACATTTTATATCAAAATCGTGGAAAATTTGGTAGATTTTCTAAATTGTATATGAAAGGTAAGTAAATTGATAGAGGATTTTCCATTGATGTACCGAAAATGTATTTAATTTTTTTCCATTAAATTAAGAAGTAGTTAAATCCATTATTAATGTTGATAAGTACATAAAGATTATTTTTATATTTTTGTTAGTATTAAATTTGTGAGTTTATTTAGAAAGTTTTAAAAAATTAATTTGCACTTAAAAAATGTCACTTTGATATTTAAATTAGTAATTATGACATAAAAAGACAGAAGTAGACATGATTTTTCTTTCTTATTTTCAATTTCTAAATCCTAGATCAAAGTCAACGGATTGTAATGATTTTGTAAATTTAAATAATTTACATCCCTAATAGTAACCAATACAAATAACAAAAATCATTGAAAATGTACACATAGTGCGTGCGAAATATATTTGGCTAATTGAAAAATAATAATACAGAGGGAAATAGAATTTATTTCATTTTATACTAATTATAAAGACAATAAATACATTTATTATTTAATTTAATAATTATCTATAATAAAAACTCAGTCGAATTTCGCGGAAAATCCAATTAATTACACAATACCCATTATGATCGAAGTGCGAAGTTTATGAAAATTAAATTCACCGGGAGGAACTATGGCTGAAACCAGCGGGTGATATTTTCCCGTGAAATTGGCGGTCGTTAGTTTCCACAGAAAATAACATTCACCTGTTAGTAGTTGGTCTGAATGAATAATTGCCGAGGGTTTAAAAGCCCTCGCTAAACGTTCACCCCGCTTGATATTTACAAGGAGTAAGAGTGTGTAATTTAATAAAAATTTATGCTCGCGGTGCATGTTTGGTGGTATGATATGGGAATGGTATGTAAATTTGATGGGTTAATTAATAGCGGTGTAAAGGTGAATTAGAAAAGAAAGAGAAATACGTGGAATTTATTATGAACGTTGAAAAAAAAAACTATACTGAATTGCTCTTCGAATTAGTATTAACCACATGTATAAAATATGTTAATTTCTATAATTTTCCGTATTTATCTCGACACTATTTTAAATAGCTCTATTCCAAATAGTTGTTAGATTGTACACATGATAATAATAAATATTAAGACAACAAAAAATGAATTAATAACATTTATATTTCCTTTCTAAACATTCCACAATACTGCACGTGTCACTTATATACTATCAAATTCTTTCTATGAGTGAAATATTTATTTAAACAATTTTTAACCTCGCATGCATCAAGAGTGAATCACATGTACTGATAACTATATCTTATATTACAATCACTCCACACGTTTGCCATTTCAATAAATATTAGTCATCTTTAAATTCATTATATTAATTACATGTTTTGTACTGTTGCCTTATCTACTTTATTTTCATTTGTGATTACATATAAAACCCGTCATCGTCGCAGAAACCTTTCATTCGGTGTCCAAAGCTCGTATTGTGAGGTACAAAAAAAAAATTGCCAAAATGAGTGTTTCCCTTTTGTTTCGCCCTGTTTATGTTTTGGTAAGTGAAATACTTTTATAATAATTTGTTAATTAATTTCATTAATAAATTATAATAATATCATATATTTAACCAATTTTATAACATACATTTCTTGTCTTAAAATGGAAAAGTTATTCATTATTATCTTGCTTATCCGCGTTAGCCACGGATTTGCCCAGCACCTCCACCATTGCTGAGTCGCCGGGGAACAATACTTGTTATTTTAATAATTTAAAGATGAAAATTGACAAAAAGTGCAAAATTTATATTTACAATGTTCAATCTAGATTATTTATAAATGTATAAACAATGATATTAAACAATAAAATCAAGGATATATCTTTTGCAACTTTTTAAAATAATTTTTAAATACGAGTCACAAATCCCATGGAAAAGTGAGTCAGATTCAATGTCCAAAATGACACTGTTTGATACAATTTAAACAATAAAATAAGGTCTTTGTCTCCGCCACGATGGAGATGCCGGGCAAATCCATGGCTAGAAATCCGTGGGTAACTTGCATCGGTCATAATTGTGTTAATATTTTTCAACTCATAATTGAAATAGCTACTACAAATCGTTGTCAATTGTGCATATTTCTGGGATGGTCGATATAAATTGAATCAATTACCAACGAAGAAAAGTTTTCGATTGTAATTACCTTCATGAAACCCAACTCACATAATTTCTATACTATCTTCCTTATATAAAAAAATATATGTATTTTCAGACTCTTTTCGTCATGCTTTGTACTTTGAGCGCATTCATGGCAGCGTTCAAAGTCTACTTCTTCCTCAAACTCACGGACGTCAAAAACTCCACAGTTCATTCATTTATCGACGACGAGTATACCCACACCCACCACATAATGACCTCAGCCGGACCTTTACCTCTAGATGAAGACTCCCCATTCGAGGGCTCCTTCGCTTTCATCAACGGCAATGAAAAAATCAGCTGCTACCCAAAATACTTCTTGGAGAAACACGACGGCGAGGATGGTTTAATCCACATCGGCTTAGATTGCCATGAGGAGGAATTGAGCTTGCTGTCTGAGATCGTTTTGGATATAATTTCGGGCGCTTTAAAATCGATTGTTTTAATACTCATTGTTTACGCCTGCTTTATGTATTGCTGGCACGATTTGGCTTCCAGGCCGCCCACAAATTCTAATGTAATGTTAGGATGTACTGTTTCACATAAGAGCGATATTGTAAATTTTATTGATTTGAGGAAAAAAATGTCTCAGTTGGCAGTAAGTGCCAAGAAACTCGAGGAAGCCAAAGCGAAACTTAGGGCAAATATTTAAATTGCGTTTTAAGTTCGACAAATTTTACGCAAAATTTGTAATCTTTCGCTGCGTTGTTTTTTTGGCGGAACAAAAAATCATTTTGTCTTTTATAAATTTATGTATATTTTGATTAAATAAAATCTGTTCCACAAAATGTTTTTTTATTATTACGGGAAACCACAATAAATACAAATTTAATTTAGTTAAGTAAGGAAACTTCTACTTAACAATAAAAATTATATATATTTTATTAAGTCAGGAAAATTGTTACTCAATTTTTTTATAACTACATTACATACAGTGTGGGTTTTATTTCATTGAATGATAAAAATGGCGATGTGTCCACCATGGTACTTTCCCCGGTGAATTCGGTCAAATTACTTTTTGATTAAAATGTTATAGGAAAGGAAAATTATTAATTGAAAAAATTTATTGTTATCTTTTAAAGTTAAAGTCGAGTATTTGCAAGAATATTATAATTTAGTTTATTTCTTAACTTAAAATGGATTTAAAACATTTCCCTCACACTTTTTTATTTTTTGAAGTTGGAGGCGTTTGTGAATGATGTATTAAACATGACGGTACGTTGACCTTTTATTTGTCAAAAATAATTATTTCAATAATTAATGTCTCCACAGCTAACATAAAAAAATGTAAAAATAATTGTTTATTTCTAAAGGAATTTATCAGGTAGATGAAATTGTTCCGCTTTTAAATTTAAAACTGAAGGTCCTACAATAAAAGTTTTATAGCAAAAACTATTCATTTATTTATTTATTTTTTCAAGATCTACAACTTTTATTTGAAACATTTTTCTCTCCGAATTAAAAATTGATAAATCGCTAAGAGTACAGTTGCAATTAATAAGTTTTGATTCTAACAAAAAGCTTTTCAGATCATTCTACTGTAATAAAAAGCTTAGATATAAATTATCACAGAAACACACAGCATACACTCAGGCAACCACACAGACATTTTTCAAAACTTGATGAAAAGAGTCCATTTCATCAAAACGTGCATATTTGTTGAAATTGGCGATTCGAAAATTTTTACGATCACAATACTTTCCCTTGGACAGGGTTCCGGAGAAAGCAATAATTGAGGGCATATATTTAAGTAATCAATTAAACACAGTTAAAATGATAAAAGTGATAAGTCCGTCATACATTTACTTGAAAACAACAAAACCTATAATTTAAAATCTATAAATTGAATTACGCCATTTATTTAAAATTACTTGAAAAAATTGAAAATAATTAATTTACTGGATTACATAATTAATTAATTTTTCCTCTTTGGTTACTGCAGCATTTTTTAATTAAGTTTTTTAAAACAAATATCCATTAAATCAACTACTTCTCGCGCATATATCCTTTTAGATTTTAAATTTCATTTGCAGCAATTTTTTTATTTGAGAATAGTTAATGCAAAGAACAAAAAACGTTATGTTTGTTTCCAATTATTTTAATTTAATTTAAATAACTGTGATCAAGCAAATAAATAATACTTTCTATTATTAAAATTACTTCAACAAATGCTTGAAATACATGGATTTTAATAAGACTATGTTCAATTAAATAAAAAACTTTTATAAATAACTAGAAATTATTTGTAAAAAAATAAATTAATTGAAATAATTAGTTAAAAAATCTCAAGGCATAAGTCGCAAAATTTACACTCTTTATTACTGTGTTATGTATAATTAATTGGATATTAAGTTCAGTATATATTAATATATTGATTTCAAATTGTGTCTTAACTTTCTATTACAAATCTGTTATGAAGTCAATGAATAATTTTTTTTGTATATAACTGAATTTATTTACTACAGTTTCAATACATCTTTTATTAAACCATAAAAGTTTTAATTTGTGAATTACAAATTTGTGTTGTAGCTTCAATGATTTATAGAATAACACAACATATGTGCGTGTATCATCCGGAAAATTTAGGACGGAAACCGAGGCGAAATAATTCCCACTTATTGTGACAAGACGCGTCGTTCAAAGAGTGTAAATTACATCTGCGGCGCGTGGAAGGCGAGAGAGGCCCTTTACTCGGAATGGGGGGGTTGGAGAGCGCGGCCGTAGGGTTAACTCGATTATCTCGCACGATGCGTGTCCCCCTTTTCAGATTTCTGAGGAGAGGGAACAGATGTGTCCTCGCAATAATAGGGACACGCGTGACGCCACCTAGGACCACACCGCAAATAACCGGCCGCCCTTTCACAAAATTTATATTGATTTATTGGGTGTTATAGGTGCTGATTTTTACGTCAAATACGCGTATAGGGGATCGGAATTTATGGGTTTTATAAATCGTCGCATTGACGTTTAACTAACTCAAAGCGGTAAATCACATTTTCGGTTATTTTAAATCGATGCACTAGAATTTGAATTCTACTAGTTTGTACGTATGTATGTACCGGTTATCCTAATAAGAAATATGACCAGCTATAATTCAGAAACTCTAAGGCTTAGAGTTATTGAGTACAAAACATTCACATAAAATAGGTTATGGCAAATTGCTTGAAATACTTTTCAAGTTTGCTAGTCGCTCGTAGGAGGGTGCAATGAACATTCGAAAACATATTACAGTGATTATCAATCAATTTCCATAAAGGTATCTCGGAACTAGACTTTTTGAAAGCGAAATAAGTATATGAAAAAAAACTTTTACCCTTACTCTTGTAAGAAAGGGTGGGAGAAGGCTTGAATTTGTTGTGCAGAAATGACTAATATCTAATAATAAATTAAATTGATTTGTCGCTAAGTGGTGTCAAATAAAATGAGATGTAATTTTTCTGTTTTTTATCAAATATTTCAAATATAAAGATATTTCTATTAATTTAGATGGAATCAGAGTTGAAATAAATAAAAACTACAAGTGTATATATTAATATATAATCAAATGTTATATATAAAAGAATATATACAATAAAAAATGTTTATAGTATACAAGGTGTACAGAAAATGAGTGAAAACCTTCAGGTAACTCAATTCATTAATTAATTTTTAATGGAAAATCCAAACAAAAAAATGTTGTATGGTTCTTCATTGAGGCTCACGAGGTCTTCGGAATTTTAAATATGTGACTATAAATTAGTATTGTTTTTTAAATATTTTCTAAAAAATAGCATTAACAAACAATTAGACACGTGTATAATTCCATTGATGTAAATGATTAATAAATCGGATATTTTTACAATTTTATAACTTCATCAGAGGCATTCTTTTAATGAAAATAGATCTGGCAACGACGCACGCTCGTTTGTAAAAGAAAAGGTGTATGCAACACCTCCAGCGGATGATGTAGCAGTTATAAACAGGATAAATGCACACTTGTTTGATCCAGCGTTGCCAAATGTATAGTTCTTTTAAGTGGCCCGTGAGGCTTAAGGAAGGACCGTGTGACTTATTTTCGTTAATATTTTTATCTAAAAATTAGTCAAAGAGTCACGCTACCTAAAGCTTTTCACTCATTTTCTGTACACCTTGTATAACGGTTCTAGGCTGATATTAAGCGTTTAACAGTTGAGGATAATTGTTACTATCCGAAACTGTTACACGATGTATAGGCCGTTAATTAACAAAATAAAGTTACATATTAAAAAACAGACATTAATTTTAGTAACAAAATTAAACTAATAAATACAATTCTAATAAAAACATTGTATTGTTTATATGGGAACAACTATAAAAATTAGAGACACACTTAGTGTTTCCATTAATTGACAATACTTTTTTCATCTCAGTATTTGTTAGTCTTTCATTTGACAGCAGATCAATATTTAATGAATTCTCAAAATTAGAATGTTAATTAGAATTCTTTCATCACCAGCGTAGATGTACGGTAATGACAAATAAATATAAAAAATATTTACTTATACAAATGTCATACATTTGAAATCTAACAAAGATAATTTATTAATATTTAAAGCTTTAAAAGCATTAACTAAAATCAGACACCTCCTTAACCCATTTCACAACCCTTTCAACACCCTCCTGTACGAACTATCACAGATCCATCCGATTCAACACCACACAGTGTGTTATTTTGAGAACATGTGGTTTTCATTCATATTTGTACAAAAAATGAATTAAAAGAAAGTATACAATCTAATAGAGTATACTTAGAAACTGAAATGCCGAAAATTTGAGATTTTTCGATCAACTCCGTGAATCACAATTCATCCTCAAAGCGGCCCAATTTCATATAGCGCATTCGACACAAATAATTGCGTTATACTAAAATATTGATAACTTCACATTTGGTTACTCAATCGTTGTCGGATTTTGATAAATAATATTTCTTGACAAAATGGCATTTAGCTTAACCAAATTAGTTAATTAGAATACAAATTGTATTTAAGTAAAAATGGATAATTTTAAAACTTAAAGTTTAGGTTTGGAGAGACTTATTTTAAGTTTATGGAAAAATGACTTATGAGGACTTATCACAAAAATATCCTCAAGTGTTCTCTACAACCCTGAGAAAACAGAATATTCTCATCCATTAGTTATGTTTAATTTTCTTGAGTATCGTTTAAAGACAAAAAACACAAGCACGTCGTATTTCACACGTCTCACAAAACAAGTAAAAGTTGGTACAATATACTTTACGATATTTTGTGCAACACAGAGTGTTCAGGTATAATTAATCTAGTGAAAATTTCCAACAAATTTTTATATAAATAAAAAATGCATATAAAATACCTTGATATACGTCAAGTTACGTCGAAATAGGGTCAGGTGTTCCACAGGGGTCAATATTAGGACCAGTCTTATTTTCTATATATACATCAACATTGCCTGATTGTTTAAAATACTGTACCATCAATATGTATGCTGATGACACCCAATTGCTCTATTCTTTCAAACCCCAAGACCAAATGACGGCAGAACGTAATATCAATTTAGATATATCCAATTTAATGAAAGTTTCTTGTAATCACTCGTTAAAAATAAACCCAAATAAATCTTCCATTATGCTGTTTGGGCCTCGTAAATATTTAACCAGCGTAAAAAATGAATTAAAAATTAAATTAACAACACACTTCCCTTTGTTGAATCTGCTAGAAATCTAGGGGTTATAATTGATACAGATTTGCGTTTTAAATCACACATAAATAAGTGTATCTCAAAGTCGTTTTAAAATTTAAAGCAAATATATTCTTGCAGACATTTTTTAACAATAAATATGAAACGTAAACTTTGTGATATGCTTGTTTTAAGTAAATTTAATTTTGCAGATGCTGTCTATAACGCATGTTTAGATAAAAAAAAAAAAACAAGAGATCGCATTCAGAGAGTTCAGAACTCGTGCATACGCCTGATATACGGAATTCGTAAATATGACCATATCTCGCATAGATTATCAGACTTGAACTGGCTAAACATGCATAGTCGACGTATATTACATTCGAGTGTTCTATATTATAAAATTATACACCTTCACAAGCCTGCCTATCTTTACAACCGAATTGTATTTCGATCAGATGTGCACCACATCAATGTGAGATTTAGAGGAATAATTTCGCCACCTCGATATAAATCATCAATATTTTAACGGTCTTTCTCTTATAATATTTACAAAATCTTTAACAAAATTCCTACACATATAAAACATCTCACATTGATGAAATTTAAACAGGAAATGAGGAATCTTCTAAATCAAAATGTTTCTTTATTCAATTAGATAGTTTTTTTTTGAGCGATTAAATTATATAATTGTAGATTTAATTTAATATTTAATTAATTATAAGTATTTTCACTCTTTTCTAAAATCTTTTTTTAAATTTTCATTTACTTGTAGGTTAAGTGGAAGAGCAGTGAGTTGCAAAATTAACTGAACTTCGCCTACGTTTGCGCCATAATTTTTATGTAAATATCTAAAAAGTAAATAAAGACATTTATTATTATTATTATATCCTTTGTTTACATACCAATTTTTATTCTGTATTGTATAGTAATATATGGCACGGTAATCGCAAAAAAATCAAGTTGAATCCTAACGAAAGGCTAATAGGACTAGTAATTTTAATTGTAAAAATGTAAATACGTGCTGTAACTTGGATTATATTAAATAGAATATAATTTATTCTAACATCTTAAAAATCGTTACGTATTTCAATATATTTATATATCCTTTTAAATAACTGATATTTGCCAATTTCAATTTTTAACAGGATATTTATTCAGGATGTATTTGTTTTAAGGAAAATTTATTTTGTACTTACTAGGTTAACTTGCTGCAATAGCATTTTTTTTTTGATAATATTAATTTATCTAAAAACAATACAAATTTCAAATAAAAATTATTTTTGCATAGTACGTTCACGACTCGATGGCTGATGATCATAATGCAGCGTCTCGTAATAAAAAAACTAAATATATCACAATTTCGAACAAAATCTGCATATTGTTTGATGAAAAGTACGAAAAGTTTATTTATAAGTTCTGTTTAAGATTTCACATTCACAACGTGGGATTCGTGGTTAAAAACATGATACGGTCGGATTGATATCTCAATAATTATATTGAGATAGCAAATGTTTATTTGAACTTTTTTGTATACTAATAATTTAGATATTACTTAAATTAGAAAATTCTGTGTAATTCTTTTTTTATGAAATTATTTTTAATAAAAATAATACAGTATATTTTTAATGTGATAAATAGATCTAATTATATCGGACACTTTTTTCTCATTAATCACTGGGTAAAACATTGTTAATATTGAATTAAACTTGTAAATTAAATTCACTTGGTATTTCTTTTACTTTCATACATATACAAATTGAATAAATAAGATTCGATATGCAAAAATATTACTAATAGAAAGAAAGAATATACAGAGAGTTTTATGTAACACCGAACATGCTAGAATGTACTCAATGTAAATTTCCCTATGTTCGATTTGTTCTGGAACGCATCAAAGCATTGGGTGCGATGTGATTGGCTACGATTTCTAATGGTAATATAGTCAACCCAATTTACACTATTTCCGTCAAAAATAAATTATATTTATCAACTATTATGTCAAGTGCAACATGTATAATTATGGATATTTTACTTAACCGCAATGCATACCATAAAAATCTTCTCCTTTGTATACATTATTAATACGTAAACATATCGAACTCTTCGTCTACGTCTGCTTTAAATGCCAGAACAGTAGCTATCACTTGCCTGCGATAACTGACAAGTGTACGTCATTTTTGACAGAGAAGGGTGTAGTTTGGGTTGACTATATTATTTTTAGAAAAAGTAGCCAATCACATCGCACTCAATGCTTTGATGCGTTCCAGTACAAATCGAACAAAGGAAAATTTACATTGAGTACATTCTAGTATGTTCGGTGTTACATAAAACTCTCTGTATACCGAGTGTTGACGCAACCAGGTATACTAGGGATTTTACGTGTAAAAACATTTTTTTTGCAAATTGCTGCTCCTCGTTTAATTTTAGAGAAAAACTGAAAGAATTAAAATGTGTTCGGAATTTCAAAATCTTTCTAAAATAATTCTTTGTTCGATTTTAGAATCGATGTATAATTAATAAATTAAAAATATATTAAAAAAATCATAAATAGATTTTCATTCCTATTCATTTATACTTATCATTAATTACATTCTTAGTATAAATTCTCATGTATCCATGATAGAATTACATTCAAAAGTAAACCTGTTCTTATGTTTTTTTAGTTAAATTATCGCAATGTTGTAATTAGTTTTAGTATTAAAAGAATATGGAATAGATAAATACAAAGAATGACCAACAAAAAAGAAAAACCGGAAGAAAAACAAAATCGAAGAGGACGTTCTCAATGAAAAAAGATTACCTTTTCTTCTAGATGTCTAATTAATTGTCTACTGGACAATCTAAAATTGCTCTTTACTCGAATAGAATAAAGTGGGTCGTGTAAATAGAAAATTTATAAGTGGTGGTTTGCACTTAACGTTTTAATTTGTTTCAATTTGCCTTCATATTATTATTACTATATCAACTAAATTATATTTATATTAAATGAAAATTATTTCAGCATTATTATGATTGTAATTTTGTAATAATTAATATTATAATCAATTTATGTTAATAACAATTGTTACTTTGTTTCTTCTTTTTTCCATTAAATGTTTACTTGATGAAGAAATTAATAAATAATAGTAGCATATTTAAAAATGACTTGCATTTATTTGCATATGGTTGCATTTTATCAACATATATTTATATTTTACAAGTTACATGTTGTTCATCCATTTTATTTTATTCAAAATAGATTATTTTAAATTCCATAAATTGATTAAAATTTGTAACGGTAGCGATTTTAATTAAAATTACCCGCAATATCGGCGGTTTTCTGTAATTTGCTTTCGACTATTACGGCAGTTGGTTTCGCGTTTCAAATCCCATACCAAATTGATACGCAATGTTAATTGTATTTGTGGTAGCGTATATCTATTTCTGCAATAAATGAAATATGCATATATTTTATTTTAACATATTGAATAATATTATTTTACTCCATGTTTAGTTCAACTGTATAACATATAAAATGAATATTAATTGATCATTACAATGTATCGATAGAAAAAGGTATTATTTATATATTAATATTGTATATTACAAAACAAAATTAAATCAAATTGAGTTAATCGGGGCTATTCTGTAAGGGAAATGGTGTATTTAACGTATATGTTAATTGTTATCATCACTGTCTAAGTATCTTTTGTAATAGAAATGTATACATATAATGTAAAGCTAATTAATAACGTACCCGATAAATTTAATATAAATTTAATGACAAGTATTTGGTTTTTGGTATTTAACTTGAGATTGTAACGCGTTGCTTACAAAAGGTTTTTAAAGTGTGTGCAGCTGACAATGAATTCAAAGATGAATCCGGCGCCGACATATTTTCTGACGGTCGAATAAAATAGAGTAAAATGTAATGTTATTAAATAATAAATCTCTGTCCTAGATATATTTTAAAATAAGGTGCTGAATATGTTATAAACAATATTTCACAAACGGCACATTTTTTTCAAATCTTCTTTTATCAGTTGTTTAAACATTTTTTTTCTGAAAATAATATAAACAATCAAAAATTAGTGCGCTAGATGGTCAAAGCCGATCTTTTTTAATGCAAATTTAAGTATACGACAATTATCTTTATATTAGTAACATAAAGATAATTTTCATTAATAACTGTCCCCTCTTTCTTAATAAACACCAATTTATTGTTATTTATTTACTTTATCCACTTAGAATTATTTATTTAGAAATACTCGATTACCAAAATTACCTTTTCATAATGTTGGGCAAATTTAAATAAATAAAGTCAATAAATAACAATAAATTGATGTTTTTCAATAAATAGGGATATTCTGGTATTAATAGAATATGTTGCATTAATTATCATGTACTTAATTTCGCAGTAACAAAAAATCTAAATTACGACTTTGTCCATCTCTACTTTTTTTGCAACACGGCCTTAAAAAAACTCAAGTTTTCTTGAAGATATAAGTGATTTGTATTTTACATATTAATTTTAATAAGGACGAAAATTACACTGGTTTATGGGTTTTTGTTGAGTTTTGGTTTGCGATGATTTTATACGAATCAACAGACATTTTTGTGGCTCTTTTGCAAATAAGAATTATTGATCAAAACAAGGGTCAGTAAACTGGATTCGAAAATAACGAAACAATTCAAATTGTTCTGAATTTTATTTAATGAAACATCAACACAATTATTGCAACAACAATGGAATTTGCAACAAATAAATCACTCTTACAATCAATGCCATTATTTCGTTTTGATTCAGCATTCACGTATTATCTCCCCCCGCCGTTTTTTTTTTCCGGTACAATAACTGTTTTATTTATTCTTCCATCGATACACCATTAATCATGTCGTCAACGGATCTTATCTATGGGAAAAGGGGGATTTTATTGGGGATCAAGAGGTTAACCCCGCGCGAATTTTCCCCTCTGATGTATTGTCTTGTTTTTGCGGCCGGATTAAGTGGCCCTAAAACATATTTAGGGCCCTTTTTAAGGGCGCCCATATCCCTTTACGGCCGCGCTAATACATTTAAAAAGCCCCCACGATCGCCTTAACGGTTCCAGGATTTATCGGCGCGAAAGCGCACTTCTAGTTAATAAATTAGGATGATAGAGTTGGGAAAATGTCGTGGGATTTAAAATTTTATTTCGTGGTTTATTGAAACTGTTGTTATATAAATTACAAACGCAGGTTTTAATTGAATAAATATGTCATATGGTGATGCAAGTGATAAGTATTAAAAAAATAATAATTTATTATACCCGTAGTATAAAGAGTGTCTTTTATACTACGGGTCGATATATATGTAGTGTAAATAATTGCGATTAAATAAATAATTTTGTTATTATTAGTCCCTGTATTGTTATGCTAAAAAAATGTAAACTAAAACAATTCATATTTATAATATCAAAAATATTATTATCAAATTTATACATTTCCTCCCAACTAACACATGTACAAAAATTATCTGATTAAAACCTAAAACTCGTAAATGGAAATGGATCAGCACTTTTATTACTACACCTTTGAATTAGTTCCATTCACGTTTTCATATTAAATGCAAAATATTTGTTACCCAAAGGTTTCCAATTTATCATTTTCAATCAATGCATATGAATTTTCTCTACAATATAGAATATTTTATTATTCGATATTTATTTTTAATTGCTCTATATATACCTAACTGAATTACTTTTGAAAAAATATCGATAATTTCTTCTAAGGGATAGCACATTTTTAAATATCCAATTAATTTAATGAATTGTTAATAAAGTAAAGGTTATTATTGTTCAACCACTATTTATATAGCGTATGGATAACTGGTGACAGCCATTTTGGTTCTACTGACCAGGCCAGTGTGTTCGAAGTGCAGTGCCTTGGAAGGCGGTTAAACGGATCTTGAAATTAGGCAAAAGATGGCATTTGTGCTATCTTTCCAATTATTAAGGGTTAATATCGCGCGTATAACAAAAATCGATGAGGAAGTTAGCGTTATATATATATATATATACTAAGATCTAGACTGAATCTAATGATTATTTATAGTTAGCATATAAAAATTATGTATCATTTCATTGCTTTCAGATGCTTTTAAAGTATATACTTGATTGGCTTAAAAAGTATTTAAATTGTAAACTTCATAATATATCAATAAATAATTAAATCAAGTAATCCGAAGGTCACTATTTGCAAAATATTTTAAATATTTTTTTGTTGATATTCTTTTACTTAGGTATTCAATTTTTTGTTTTATTCTGGCAAGTGAATAACACAAAAAAATAATTGACATTGGAAAATAAACTATTTAATTTAAAAGTACTGCCGTTTATACTCAATAATAAAGCAAATAAGTCTATAAGCCCTTAAATTAAAATTCAAAAGGGATATCGCTGTTTTAACCAATATTAAAAATATTATAATTTCATTCTGTAATAAATTCTATAAAAAATGTCCAATCAGAAACCTACTAACACGACATAAAGCTTTTTTCGTGTAAATATCTACGAGGTTTCATTAAAAAATACCCTATATAATATGACATAAACAATCGATATAAATAAAATGATTATTTTGGTAAATATGCAAAGTTTTAATGCTTTAAGAATAATAACCCTAAAAATATACTTTTATTATTCAATTATCATTAAACAAAAAGTGCTCATCCATTTCACGTTTCATTTTTTCTTTTTTTGATTTTTAACGTCAGAAAAAACAGCACTCTTTACGACTATCTGGGGGGGCTTCCCGCGGAATGACGTCCTAAAAAAGTAATTACTGAAAAAAAAAATACAACCGGAGGAAAGATTTAAACGTTTCTTTAGCGCAACACAAAAAAATGGGAATTACTCAAAAAAAGCGCACACTTATGCGACGTTTCTGTCCCTCGGTTTACGCCCTTCCTCGAAATTTGCATTTTATTACGGGCACGAAAGGGGGAGGCTTTATATTTCACTCAGTTATACACTGCATCAAACTTTATTACACGCTTTTTGACTATATTAAATTGCCGGTACACGTTTCATGTACGAATGTCCTACGCTTTTTTTGTAGAGAATAAAGGAGACTTCAAGTTGAAATGATGATAATAATGAAAATAAAAGTTTATAAGTTATTCTCGGGCGAAGTGTTTACCTGAAATCTCTTTGTGGAACTGAAATTTTGGAATATTTAAACGGATTTTCTTGAAAACTATTTTCAGGAAAGGTCTTTATAAACGCAAAAACAAGCAAGATATAAATATAAAACAGCCTCTTTATCATTTACAATGATATGCCGTCTCTTAATTGAATCCGGATCTTTTTTAACCTTTCAAATTACCATCCACTATATCTCAGTTAGCAAGCAAGTGTTTCTAAGAACTCTCCAAAAATCCCTTTAAATCATAAATGAAATTCTTTTAGACATGTAACGAAACCATTGAATAAGAATTCTGTGAGAGTTCTTATAGCAGTAACCCTTACAGAATCCGTCACCCTTTAAATTCCTTATATAATCAACCCATCTTTGATACTACCCTTAGACAGAAGAATAAACTTAGCAGTTTATGTACAGAACAAGCACCTGCGATGCTCGGAAATATTTCTGATTTTGCTGCATTGGCCAAGAAAGACATTTCTGTCACAATAACTTATTGTTTCTTACACCGACATGCATTGACGTCACGAACTTTGCCTATATTTCTGAAAGAAGGAACTTTGTTTCGAAATAGGATCCGAACTGCTCTACTATACAGAAGTTTTGCAGTTATTAAGAAGAGTTTTGAAGCGCTTGTTCGAGTTAGTAGAAGTCTCGATATTTCTGAAATAGATAGAAACATACTGTACAAAATTCTGGATATTGAAATCTTTTGCAAGGACTAACTTATCCGATATTTTTAGTTATTTGAACGATATAAATTTGTCTCTTCGAAGTTCTTCTACTAAACGGTTACACGCTTTTCTAAGTGAGCTACCAATTTGAAAAAGGAGAGCAGATGCGGGACGAAGTTTATCAAAAGAAGTACAAAAGGAAGTGTCAGAACATCTCAAAACCCTACAAAACTCCGTTGAGAGGTATTTTTCCCAGAAAGCCTTAATCAAGAAACATGGATGCGTAGTCAATTTATGTTTGATATGAACGATATCAATGATCTTATTAAAGATGATTTAATTCACATAAGATCCAAAGAAGTGTTGTGAGCTCAATTTAAAGCAACGAATGTTTGCGTTTTTTTGTGTAGTTTAGGACAATCTTACCCTCTACTTGTTAAACGGTTGTTAAACGAGCTATGTTTATATTAGTTCAGTTTGCTACTACGTACCTTTGTGAGTCAGAGTTCTCAGCATTAGTGTCAATTAAAACTAAAAATCGTAACCAACTAGACTAGACGTCAAAACTGATATGATAATAAATATTTTTTTCTTTTTCAAAATGCCTTGTTTTTTTTTTCTCTACAATTACGTTAAGAATGGGTTCATCAGATTACTACAATTTTGAAAGTGGTCCGCGTCTACAAAAAGGTTAAGAAACCCTGGGATAGATATTGATCTAATGAAAAATTCTTGAAAAATCGGCAATTTTATAACCGAAATTACTGATAAGTTTGTTGAATAAACGTATATAATATAAATAAATTATAGCAATTATTACGTAATTTTAAAACGACTGTTACGACTGAAAATATGCGAAAATAAAAAAAAACATATGCTATAATAATAATAACTTTATTGTCCATTACCACTTACAGTACAATTACAGGACAAGAAAATAAAAAATACAGGGTTTGTAAAGTTACTTAATATACAGGGCGAGTCACCGAAGTGCCCGTCTTCCATATTTCCCTTGATGTTAGAAATTCAGCATTAATTTATTAATAAAACTTCCTTGACTATGATTTCAAATGGAATACCCTATATGTTATTTTTATATTCGATTCCCTTTAAATTATCTTTACATCAATATATCATAGTCAATAGTTTTGACTAGCCGTTACTGCAGAAAAAAATATGTTCTAAAATATTTGAGAATTGCAGTGGTATACTAAAAAATCACTACTTTTTTGTGTTTAGAGATGGAGAAATGATTTTTTTATGCATACTTAGGTAATGCCATTCGATTCAATAATAACATTAAATGTGAAATATTTTTATACGAGGTGCTCAAAGAATAACTATGTGACTATTCAAACGGACGTAATTTATTTTTTTAAATGGCACCCTACATTTTCTATTTTTTCTTGAATTATAATAAATCGATACACATATTTCATTAATCAATCAATATACCTATCTTCTGTACTTCTCGAAATATTTCACATTTTATAGAATATATATTAGTGATGGGCAATAACAGTATAAAATGTGAAATATTTTGATCTACGAAAGATAAACATATAGAATTAAATCACATCAAATCAAATTAGCCCCGATTGGTATCTAATGGTGTCACACACCTACCCTGACTTCCCATATAGCATGCTATATGAAAAATGTTCCACTTTTTATGACAAGTAGAAATTAAAATTGATGCCAATTGAAAAAATAAAATTACACCGGGTTGAAAAATCACAGTTTTAACGTTATTTTTCAAACACCCTGTATAAAAATATTTCACATTTAAAATTTTCATTGCATATAATAGTATTATCTTAGTATGCATACAAAATTTCATTTCTCTATCTCGAAAAACAAAAAAGTAATATATTTAGTACACCTCTGCAACTGCCAAATTTTTTAGAAATACTTTTTCTGTAGTAAGCGCTGGTCAGAACTGCTAACTATGTTATATTACTGCGAAGACAATTTAAAGAGAAATTGAATAAAGATATACAAAGTAATATTTAAATTATCCTGTAATTGGCCTTTTGGCTGTTGGGTTAAACAAAGTTGATATTAATTCCGAGAAAATGGTCACCCTGTATATATGAAAATAATTTTATTTTATGCGTCTATAGTTTGTTTAATAACTTGGAGGAGTAAGTGTCGAAGCCTGATTTACACTATAAAAAGTCACCCGAAAAATCACCAGATACTTTTGGCAGCAAATTGAAATAATTTCGGATTTAGTATTCAAATTAAATCGAATATATAATGTAAATAACATTAAAAAGTCAACTATAAATAATTATTTTTATATAATATTTACATTTATCGAATAAATAATTGAATTATAGACGAAATTTTTTTATATGTTATCTATGAGTCAATTTCAGATGAGTCACTTTCATCATGAAAAAAAAAACTAAGAATGGTTCTTTTGAATTACCTATTATTCCATCCAATTTGGACATTTTTAATTCCTCTTTGATGACATGGTGAACACAATTTTCCCAATTTCCACTTGTTACGTCCAATAATATATTTTTACATCTGCCAATTTAAATGTTTGGTTTTCAGATTTTCAATTCACAATGATTATTACAATTTTGAATGTGGTCCGTGTCTACAAAAAGGTTAAGAAACCCTGGGATAGATATTGATCTAATGAAAAAATCTTAAAAAATCGGCAATTTTATAACCGAAATTACTGATAAGTTTGTTGTATAAACGTATATAATATAAATAAATTATAGCAATTATTAAGTAATTTTAAAATTTGTTGTTACGACTGAAAATATGCGAAAATAAAAAAAACATATGCTATAATAATAATAGCACAACTTTCTTATGAACATTGTTTGATGCTATAGCAGTCATTTTCATACGTGGATCATCTTTCAACATCTGTTTATACATATTTATTATTTTTCGGAAAGAGATAAATGCCCCAAATCCAATATCTTGCGCTTTCTTGGAGGCGTATATGATCCCATCGCCAAGTACGAGGTTCATAATCCATCACAAAAATATAAACGAAATAACACAACAGAACAACACTAACGAAACACTAAAGAAACCCGACTCGGAAGGATAATATGAAACAGAAAAATTTTAAACTCGGTGACGTTTTATTAACGGTTGTGTCAAAAAATAGCGTAATTAGCATAGTGTAAAAAGGCCGTACTCTTAGCCTATAAGAATTAATGGTTTGGTTGAAATTTAAAACACTCCTCCTATTTATTAAACAGACCATAATACTAATACTTTTATTCAGGGTGTCCCGTTAATGTTGGGAAATGTCTTATCCTCAAGTTCCTGGGTACAAAATATTATTTGTTTTAATAATAACAATTGAATGTTTCATTCGGTTTTGTCTAAAATTTACCATAATTTAATATAATAATATAATACATCATTCGTAATAATATGTTAATATGACCACCATCAATCAATATTAAATATAAAATACGGTAGTACCACTACATAAACATTTAAATACCTTTGTATTCGGACACACACTTGATTAAAAAAAAATATATTACTTGAAAGATTAATTCATTTTAAATATTTTTGGCCTCTATAGTTCTTGATAAATATTACGGTATTAGCACAAAAAATAAAATTAAAATCAATTAAATTAAATATTTGGTAAAAAAATTCAACCAAGCCATTCTGGAAACATTTATATTTAAAGATAATAAAATCTAGATTCGTATGTTACCAAATAAAAAGAAGGCATTGTTTTTCATTTTTTTTTTTTTCGACCAAACTGTGGAAATTATCGAAATTTATAAAGAGACAAAAATACTTCAAATGAAACATTCAAGTAATATTTTTAAAAACATTATTGCTTGTCCAAATGAAAACATATTTAGGTATTTATTTATAGGTTATGTTATATTTCACACTTACCATCAGGTGATGGTACTCATATTAACTCAAAGCATGTGTTACGTAATCATATTAAACCATAGCAAATTTTATTCAAATCGGATAAAGCATTCAATCGTTATCAATAGAATAAATATTATTTAGTTTACTTTGAAGATGAATTCCGGCTTAACGGTTAACTTTTGAATATAGACAAGTTCGGTTGAATCATCATATTTTGGTCCTAGGAGCCTGAGGTTAGACCATTTCCCAACATCAACAGAACACTCTGTATATAGTTACAAGTAAATACAAACGAAAATAACTTCAAATCACTCTACAATTTCATAAATGAATATAGCTCCAATACTGATATAACGTTGGCAATAAACTTCTTACAAGTTTAAATTTAATATTTAAAATTATAAACTTCTTTATTACCATGTAATGATTGCAAAATATATTTTAAAATAAATTTGTTTACAAAATTGAATAATTGAAAAATGGCGACTAGTGGCTTTTCTCCTTTGAGTTTTGTCCATTTACTATTTAAATATTAAGGACCGTGATTACTAGCGTTATTGTCAGTATCCGAATAAAGTAATAAAATTATGAATTGTCAAGGTGGGATATTTACATTTAGAAGCAACATTACCATTGCGGATTATATTTTGATTATTTTAACTTAATAAATTAATAGCGGAAAAAGAAAAATCTCAGTTGAATCATTTAATTGGTAAATACCATTGATTCTATCGCATTTCCTTCGACAAGGAAATAAATAATTAATTAATTACTGCGAGTGTTACACTTCGTTTATCTCGGAGTTAACAGCGTGTGTAAATTAAAGGGGCCTTTTAAGGGTCGCTCTTATTATCACGTTAGGACCTGCCCTTCGTTCGCCGATAGAGCGGATGGCGGTAATTAGATAAAAGAGGTACTGATTTTGAAAGAAAAGGGCTGCCGTCCCTTGGCTCACGGTTCGGAGAAGGCGAGGGAAGGGCGCGATTTATCGCTTCCTGATATCTGATTGTTTTCCCTAATGGGCTCATTTGCATTTTAAATCCGTGATTACGTCACCGAACTTTGCATTTTTTGCGCATTCGGACGGGGTGAAAAAATTTGGGACGAAGTAGAGTGGAAAATGATTCCGGGGGAATATATAAGATGTGATTTATACGATTGTAAATATATCACGAAAAATTAATTGAATTAAAAAAATATCCATCGTAATGTGTACTTATCGCTTTGTTCACAACTAATATTCGACTGAAAGATGTCGACCCTTCTGTTTAAACAAAGATAAAATCATTCGTAATTTTTATATACTCTTCATTCAGGAAAAGCCATAGGAAAAAGTCGGACAGGTCTAAAGTTTGATATATCCGATCATAATTTATCTTTTAAAAATCGATGAAATATTAAATGTTAGTATTTGAATCTTTAGATATATTAAAAATATTCTATCAAGCAAATTTCGAATCTTTAGTCAGATTTGAAATCATACACTACACTTAAGATTTTATTTATGTATTAGAGTACCTCATGTCTATTTGGAAACAAAAGCCCCTTTTTGTAGATAGAATTCAAACTCACATTTACAATGCACGGCATAAGGATAACCTTAACTATCCTATACACCGATATTCACTTACCGAAAAATGCGTGAAATTATTTAATAAATTGCCAGCAACCTTGAAAAAATGAGCGGTGCTCAAAAACTTACAAATCGAAAATATACTCTTTAGGTAGATATTGAACCCTACACTCTAAATGAGTTCTTAGAATTAAATCTAAATTATTTATATTTTCCTATTATTTGAGAATGTTTTTTTAAGTAACGCATATTCTTCTTAAATTAAGTATTCATTCATGTATATCTTGTATGTTTATATTTATATTAGAATAAATTTTACTTATTATTATTAATCTTTCATAGTCATTCGAATAACTACAATCAAATTTCATTGTAAGAAGAACCATTATATTATTTTTCATAATAATGATAAAAATGCAAAATTTTTGGGCTATTTACATAATTCCATTTCAGAGGTAGAGACAAATCTTTAAGTCGGAGTTTGATAATTGTTTCTAAACGTAGACAATAGCATTTCTGAGTTCACGTATTTAAAAAATATTAGTTACGAAACTGACCTAATATTTATGCATTAAATGTAACAATTTTGGAACTTTGAGAACATTATCTTGCCTCCTAGATGATTTATTCAAAGACTCCATTCGCAGCGTAAAGTAAACGCACAAAATATTGAACTTTAAACTTAATAAAGATATTCATTCATAACACTTGTAATATGAAGGTTTCTTAGGCATAATATTCTTTTTTAAATCAGAGCATCTCGTAAGTCAAACTTCATAAGAAATAAAAACCTATAATTTATTTTGCCAAAATAAATTGTTAATGAAATATAATTAATATTATTTTCTACATCGTTTATTTTTTAGAGTATTGAAAGATAATTGGTATATGAAAAGTAATCGATTCGCTGGGCTACGAAGATATTTTAATACTTTTGAAAGTATTGTTTACTTACCACAGTAATTATAATTAATACGTTTGACTCAATAACATGTCATACCTGTAACAAAAAAATAAATGATCATAATATACCAAGACATTATTCATATTATTTTACAAATTATTACCAATTCTATTTGCTACTTGATACTGTTTAATTGCAATTTAATTTATATTGTGTTAAATTTGTCGCGATGTCTACAAACAAATTATTATTATGAAATACGCTTATTTGTGGATTTATTGCCAAGATTAGGTAATGAGTGTGCCTTAAAAATCCAAACTAGGTAGGTAGGTTCTAGATACAATTTTATAAAAACGAAGGATTCAGCTAAATAATTTATGACTGACTAATTCTAATGTATATATTTCATATTCAAAATGCTAGAGAGAACTTTACAGTTTCATATTATTTTACTACATGAAATAAAGTTAACGTTTAATTATGAGAGAAATTTGTATTTAAAGTTTGGTAATTTACACAATAGAGAAAAATATACATTTAAATCAAGACTCTTATGGTACCTTCCAGCGTAAGCTCGATATTGAGCTTGACATCAACTAGAATATGCTTTCGCGTTTCTCTATGCTGACAGTATACCTGTCTTAGTTCCTAAAGAATGTAGATTTAATATTGCTAAGCGTTTAAAAACATTTTTGGTCTGTATTAATATTCCAATATTTAAATATTAAGAAGGATTCAATTAGTAATTATAGTTCTATAGCAATTGTTTCTAACTTAGTTCAATAATTTGAAATTCTTCTACGGTCTTATGCAAGTCCTTTTATAAATTCTAGAGTAGTTAAATATCAACAGCATTCAATAGATTTTTTACATAAATGGTTTGGGTCATATTCATGATCTATTTTGACCAGCTTCAAAGGTGGAATGGAATTTAGACATCACAGGAAATTAACTTCTTTGATCTTATTAAACTTATCTATTCTGATTGAGAGTGTTCATAAACGATTTGTAAAATATTTGTACTTAATGAAAATTTGTAACTATATAAGTGAGAAGTTAACATATTGGAGTAATGATAATTTGCATTATTTTATATACGGTCACAAAGCTCACCAAATCACATTTTGAACAATCCCCGCCCATTGTGCGCTCAATCTGCCAATTATGTAAGCCCGCCGCGTAGGAAATCAAAAGCTGAAATTCTCTCTGTTGTGACATATAACCTGCACAAGTTAAACTGGACCCCAGTGTGAGTAAAAATTGCCAAATCAGTAAAATGTAATAAATGACAACTTTTTGGCTGCTGCAAAGTAGTAGCCCTCTGCGCCAAGTGCGGTGACAACAACCACACGTTGTCACTCTCAAATGCTGCAAATAAAACGGCCAGCATTTAGCAAACAATCGCGGATCCCGAAACTTAATTTCGTCGCCAATCAAGGCAGCAATTAATGCGGTATAACGACCGGACATTCTAGACTTCTTTCCCATTAACCGAATCGAGTATAATATTGACATGTTACTTACGAATTACACAATCCAGATTTTCTGGACATTCACGCTATGTTAATTAAATCTCAAAGAATAATTGCTAGTAATAACTGGAAAAAATTGATCAATGAAATGTTCAACTTGCTCATCACTATTCAGAAAACAAGGAATATCGAACAAATCAATGAGGAAATTAATTTCCTCTCTTCCTCTATTCAGTCTGCAATTTCTGTCGCCTCGAAAACACGAGTCGTACCATAAATGAGCAGAAAAATCTTTCATTCCATTCATGTTAAAATACGTAAGCGTAAAGCGACGATGACGCTATCCAATTCTAAGAAATCCCTAAAACGGATGCAAGCAGACATTTGGAAAGAAGTCGGAGAGTTTAAAAATTCTCAATGGATACGTTTTACTAACAATACTTCTCAACACCGCCTTAATTTGTGGAAACACGCTAAGAGATTCACGACACATATTCACATAGTCGTTATTCACGACAGAACGACAGTCCCGGTCATTCACGGCAGCAACGGATGGCAAGGCCGAAGCATTCGCGGAGAGTCTGGAATCATAGTTCTCCAAATATGCTTACAACTAGTGACTCCTCAAAATCACCAGCCAATTAGTCTGCTTTCAGCAGTTTGAAAAACAAACATGCCCGCTTAAAGAATGGTCATATAATCACAAAATAATGTCCAACACTCAACGAGGCTTTATCCAAAGCTTCTCCACTAATCATCAACTTCAGAACCAGTGAGCCGGATTTCTAGACATTACAAAAGGACTCAATAGAGTATGGCAAGAGGGCCTCCTGTATAAGCTCAGGACCTTAAACTGCCTCATCTGATCAAAATGTTCAAAGAATTCTTAAACCATGCTTTTTTCAAGAACACCCCATCAGAACTGCGCTTTATCACTTCCAGTATTCCCTAGGGCACTGTCCTATCTCCTTAACTCTTCAATATATTCGTGCATCGTCTTAAGATCACGCCGAAAGATACGGCCTTCTTATACCACTGTAAAAACTTACTGCACGCAATATCCAAAATCCAAGTTGTCATCGATAATCTTAAGTAGTGGGCCAATGGGCGAATGAAACGGTCTTCTTATACCGCAATATCCAAAGTGGGTCAATGATTGAAATATTTCAATAGACCACCAAAATACAAGGCAATTCTTTTTATAAAGACCCACCGACAGCCCGACAAAATCAATGATTCAGAGACACATCATTTCCATGGCTAAAATATGTGACATACCTTCGTTTACAAATGGACAGCATATCGACGTGGAACCACCACGCCATCGCCGAAGACAAAGATATCTTTGCAGTACTAAATTACCCTCTTCTAACTTAAAACGAACTCTTCGCATGAAGTAAAATACGTATCTATAAAACAATAATACGGTAAAAAATGACACATTCCTGGATAAATATTTCAAAAACACACATGATCAATCTGGAAGAACGAAGAACAATATAGAATCGTAAAGATTCACTGGTACAACAGAAATATTCAGCTATACTCTGAAACCAGAATACCGAGATTTCAGGATTTAAGCCATCAGCTTGCCATTGCATATTCCCCCAAATTCGATGATAATATCTTTACTGGTCATATCGACCTAACTAATAAGCGAGGTAAAACACATCATCTTTAGATGTACGACTGAATCTGTTTTACAACTATCTCAAAACTCCTATTAATAAATGATCGCCTACAATCAGCACCTCAAAGCCATAAAATACCCCATAAGACAAACCTAACTGTATATGTTCTAAATGAACTTAACCTTTTACGAGGTTTTTTAATCAGTCTAACCTGTCATTATACACTGCTCAAAATAATTGACGGGTCACTAATTTATGCCGCTATAAACTTCAAACGAGAAATTACATGCAAATAAAATTAAGGGCATCTGAAAGACGTTATAATTAATTGTTTTAACTGACACATAGGGAATTATTAGCATGGCATACTTCCGGAGTATCCGTAATAATGAACAAGAACTACAAAACTAAAGTGAAATAATGAAGGAATCAAATCTGAAGGCAACATGACCCATCCGAAAGCCCTCTTTGATAGGATGCCACAGAATAGCAAGGTTGAATTTTGATCGTGAACAAGTCGCATGACAACTTCGACAATGAAAGTTTATGCTCTTCACGGACGTTCCACATTGCTCATTGCGATGACCGTGTACGTGTTTGATGTCCAGGAGAACGTTACGCAGCTGTTACTATCCAGGAAGTAGAAAGATTTGGAAGTGATTCAGTTATGGTTTGAGGTGAGATTAGTATCAACAGTAGAACAGAACTTGTTGTGATTCCATGAACTCGTAACACTAATCTCTATGGTAACATTATGACAGGAGGTTGCCTCTGTGGTATATGGAATAGGTCCAATTTTTTATTAATGCAGAATAACGCAAGACCACATACTGCGCGTATAATTCCTTCTCCTTCCAAGAACCATAAATTCAAATAATGGTGTGGCCTGCGTTAAGTTTTGATTTAAATCTCATCGAGCATGTTTGGGATATGCTCGACAGTCGCCCGCATCATCCTCAAACCATCCAGTAGCTAACGGCGGCTCTTATTCAAGAAAGGAAAGCTATACCACAAGAAGACCTTCAAACACTTTTGCGAAGTATACCAAGACGGTTTAATGCCATTGTTCCTGCTATGGGGACACATACTCGTTATTAACTCACCACTTTATGTACAAAAACAATTATTTTTGTTTTTTTTGGGGGGGGGGGTTGTGGAAGGGGAAAAATCCATTTAAGGACACTCCGACAGAATAATAAAATGTTTACAGTTTTTTTTAGTCGGTCACACATAGAAATAAGTAGATAAATATAATAAATATAATACATATACAAATAAATAACTTAATCTACTATCACAGTCATTCCTATGTTATTAATAATTATTAATATATTGCATGAGACCCGTTTCTTCTAGGAATCTCATGCATTTCCTTGTTTCATTTTCATCATTGGTTAGTAAATTTTCAATTTTGTTTTTTTAGCTTCAATCTATTTCGCGCATCTGCATATACCACACAATCTTCCAGCAAATGCTTGACCGATAATGCAATTTTGCAGGTTGAGCAAACGGGTTGCTCCTCTCCCGCGAGTCGGTAAGCCGATGTAAGTCGTGTGTGTCCTATACGGAGTCGACAGATGGCTACTTCCTCTTTCCTCGTTAGGTAATGTGGTGATTTCCACGATTCTATTTTTGGTTTAATGGATCTCAAGTAGCTCCTAGAGTCGTTCCATTTCCTCTGCCAATCCTCTACGATTTTGCTATTGATGTATCTCTTAACGGAGGATTCCGGTCTTACTGGGATATCGTTTGTATTCTCCCCGGCCGCCGCTAATCGGGCACCCTCAATTGCTAGCTCAACATCTTCCATACCACTATGCGCTGGTATCCAAATAAACATTAGGGTCGAACGCTGTCGCAGCTGGAAGATCTGTGCTTGGATGAGTTGTATTAGGGGGTCGTAAGTAAGTATTTCAGAGATTCCATCAATAGCAGATTGAGAATTTGTGCAAATTACTGCAGTTTCAAACGTTGCCATATTAATATAGAGAATTGACTGATAAATAGCGTACAGTTCTGCCGTGAAGGCACTGGCTGACTGGTGGAGGGTCCACGAATATACAATTCCGCCAATAGAGAAAGCGGATCCTGTTCCCGTGTTGGCTCTTATTCCGGCAGTGTTTATATTGATTGCCTTCGAATATTCATGTAGTAATTTCGAAAACTCTGCCTTCAACAATTCCAGACAGTTGGATTGCTTATTAAAGGCAGCCAGATCAAGTCTGATTTTGGGTTTCCGAAAGTACCAGTAAGGAAATTCGGCAAACCCAACCTTAAACACCCTAGGCAGTGTTATGTTGAGTCGATCCTTGATTTCCTTGGCTCTTATATTTGCTGGTCTTGTTATGGTTGGTTTAATGGCATACTTTTGTTATAGTTTAGATTGGTTTAGGAACAAGACTTCATTAAAATGTCCTTTCTTATAATGCATTCCTGCATCATATTGTAGGACTAATTTGTTTCGTCAGTGTAGTAATGACTCGATGTTAGAATCGCAGTGGAGGCTTTCCGTTGGACTTGTATAGAAAGCTCAAGTCGCGTATCTTATTCCCATATTATGCACTACATTCATGGTTTTCAGCCATGATTTCCTAGCTGTTGAGTATGCAATACAACCATAGTCTATTTTGGAAAGTACCATCGCCTTGTAGAGGCGGAACAGGACATCTCTTCTTACTCCCCAAGTTGTATTTGCCAAGCATTTAATTAAATTGAGAGCTTGTTTTGCTTTTAGTATTACCTCTTTTATGTGTTGTCTATATGACAAGGTCCTATCTAGCGTTAAGACTAGGAAACGAGTATCTTCCACGCATCTAATTCTAATATTTTTAAGGAATAAGCGTGGGTCGTGGTGCGGTCGCCGGAGTCTACAGAAATGGAGGCACGTAGTTTTTGATGGTGAGAATCGAAAACCTACAGATTCGGCATTGCTGCTTATATCGTTAATTGCTGCTTGAAGTTTATTCGATATACTGGGAATTGTATCGCCGGACATATATATGGCCAGGTCATCCACATATATGCATTTTTTAATAGGGTTTTCAAATTTTCTAGTAATGTCATTTATGGCTATGAGGAACAACATCGCACTAATTGTTGAGCCTTTTGGTGCTTCATTTTCCAAGTTTGCCGCCGAGGATAGCTCATTACCAATTCTAACTTTAAAGGTGCGATCAGTCATAAATGATCGAAGGAATGTTGGTAATTGTCCTCTTGCTCCCCAATCATGCAACTTTCTTAATATTCCGTGTCTCCATGTCATATCGAATGCCTTCTCTAGATCGAAGAACACAGCAACAAGGTGTTTTCTCTCTAGGAAGGCATTCTGTATTGAACAGTCCAGGGCGATCAGTTGGTTCTATTTCCGTTTTTCTCTGAAGGAATACCGGATCATAATTCTGGGAACTACTTGTTGCCTGGAAATGGGAGGCAAATGCTTCAGCAATATCTCTAGAATTGGTGATATTCTGTCCATCAATTGTTATTACTGGTATTGTTACAGGTAGGTTTCTTCCTGAAATAGCACTAACTTTTTTCCACACTTCGTTCATAGGTGTAGTAGTGGTAATTGATGTCACGTAGCTTTCCCAAGACTTTTTCTTGCTTTCCATTATCCTACGTCGTGCGATCGCCCGGGATTTCTTGAAGGCTATCAGGTTATGTAAGCAGGAATTTTGCTTAAAATTATTAAGTGCCCTCTTTTTCTCCTGTAATGCCTTTTTAATTTCCGCATTCCACCAAGGTACTATAGGACCACGTATCTTACCGCTGGTTTTTGGTACGTGTTTTTCTGCTGCTTGCAGAATATGTTTGGTGAAATAATTTACTGCGGCATCTACTTGTCCCTGTTGTTTTTTAGGCATACTTAAGCTGGTTTGAAAATCTTCCCAGTTTGCATTTCCTAAACACCATCTCCTAGGAATTTTGTTTTTTGTTTTGGTAGTTGTTGTTAAATATAACGGATACTTTAAAAGTACGTTTAAAAAGTCCACATTTGCCAATTAAATAGAGCATCTTTCAGATGTCCTTAATTTTATATGGATGTAATTTCCCATTTGGAGGCACAAATTAGTGACCCGTTAATTGTTTTGAGCAGTGATAAGTATCAATTCAGCTTGGTCATTTCTTCCCTTTACCAACATCAAAAACTAATGTACTTATAAACACTCCTTTTTACAATATTTAGTTTTTATAATCACTTCGTTTCTTTTGAGTCTAGTATTATTTTAATTTTACTAGGGCTAAAATGTATTTCGTCGTAATATTTTAGCTCAGTTACACAAAACACACTATTTGTTTTCATTATTGTATACTATCTATAATATTTGTTAGTTTAGTATTATGTTTGTCCTTTATATTCGAAATAGGACGGGATTATTACGCGGATTTCGTTTAATTAAATATAGAAATAAGAAAATAAAATCGAATTTACTAAGTTGAAGTAAGAAATTGTCTTATTTCTCAATTTTTCTTCAATGTTGAATTATAAAAATTCTCTATTAAGATTTATTTTCACTTGGTGGAAAATTTTTATATTTCATTAAACGAAATCCGCTTAACAATTCCGCCCGGTTTCCAATATTTACGCGAAGCCGACGGAGCGGCGCGGGGGATTGAAAAATATTTAATAAAGAAAAATTGTCGAAATCAAGCGGATTTTAAAGTTTTACACTTTATCAACGATAAAACCGGAGTAATCTAATTGCCGTAGTTTCTCATGGACGAAAGTTAAAAGGCGGATTTTTGTGTAAACATCCTCGCCGGCGGAAGAAGTTGCCAGAGTGGGATAAAATCTTAAATCTCCGGCGAAACTGAAACGAGTCCCGCGGAAAACTTCCATTTTATCGCGGAAAAACGGAAAATCGGACAGGAGACCTGCAATTATCTTTTCTCTGCGGTTCTTTTTTTTGTATTCACTTCTTTTAGTCTCTCAGTTATATCTATTAGTTACTGAGTGCGGGTGTGATGAATTAAAATTAATTGGATTAAACACTGCAATTAAAAACAATCAATATTTTCAATATTTCCTCTTAATCAAAATTTTAAAAATACAAACAAGACACAATTACATGCAAATTTTACTTGGCTAACTTTAATTTAACTAGTCATGAACTGATATGTGTATCAAATAAAAAAAATGCAGTGATTGAAAACATGTAAAAGAAAAGCAGTTCTCTATCAAATATAATGAAGTTATACTAACAAATTGATTAATTTGGATAAAAGTCAGTGAAACAACCAATTATACAAAATTACTTGCAGTTGGAAGGATTTATTAATTTTTATTTAATTTATAACCAAAAAACCTATTTATATTTTCCGTTCGAATAGACTTCTAATAACCTTTAAATAAAGATTAACAATTTCATTAAAACATACAATAAATCATGCGTTTCGATCATCTCTAGAAATTCAATGACCTTGTCTATAAAATTCACGGTCATGTAACAAACCTATCACATTTATAATACGGATCAACTTATATTATTATTTTTAAATATTAATTAGAAGGATAAAATAGTGGTCAAAAATGTTTTTAATTGCCTACATGAACAAACAAAAATCCTTTCCATCGTGGTTCTCCCCTAAAAATTTACCCTAAACCCAACTACTCGCGACCTTCTACACATTTTAGGTTTCCTACGAACCCCAAACACAAGACCTATCCGTAAAAATCCCTCCACATCAATATGTCATTGCATAGACAGTTAAATTTACTGACGATTTCAAAAGACAGTTTAACAATAACGATCAACGACGAAATAATTTGAAAAAAGCCAATGAAAAAAAAAAACAGAAAGACCAATGGTCAATAGCCGATTGACAAGTAACATTTACATTTTTTAAAATATTTTTATTATTTTCATTATTGTCAACTCAAAAAAAACTTGTCAATAAAGATATAAAGTGCATTTTTTTATCTAGGCCTCGTAGGGATTTACATAGGAAAATCTTTTCGTCGCGTTAATGGTTTTTCTATGGTATGGATTTTGATCAAATTAAACACACATTTAATTTAGAGTAATATGTACAAAATTCAGTAGTTTTTAAACTATTTTAAATGCGTTTTATGTTTTTAAAATTGATTTTAAATGATAATAATTTTGAATATTTTTTTAAATAGTAGGCTTAGTTCACTGACATCAATCGTAATTTTCAAAGTGTTCCAATTTATTGTACTCCTTTTATTGAAAGAATGTCGGTTTATACTACCCAAGAAAAGGTTAAAATGGTGATGGAATACATAAAAGGGCTATCAAGTAGACAAGTGCGTGATCATTTCTTTGACAACTTCAGTAGATGTCAGAGAACTAAACCTATTAATTAAGAAAATATTTAAAATTCTCATTATTTTAAATCACTATTTAAAACATTAAATGCATTTAAAATAAAAAAAACTGCTGAACTTTGCACAAATTACTCTAAATTAAATGTGTGTTTAATTTGATCAAAATCCATACCATAGAAAAACCATTAACGCGACGAAAAGATTTTCCTATGTAAATCCCTATGAGGCCTAGATAAAAAAATGCACTGTATATTATTATTATTATTATTATTATATAGAAATCAGTGATTACATTTTTATATTGAACACGAAATAGTAAATAATTATAATTAATGGTTTTAATATTTAGACATTGGTAGTTCATATTGTATGAAATAAATATGAATAAATTATTAAAAATCAACCAATAAAACACAGATTTGTTTTAATAACTTTAAATTCTCAACTAGTTTCGGGTTATCAGCCCATTTTCAAGAGATTTTTTTTTTTTTTTTTTTTTTTTTTCTTGAAAATGGGCTGATAACCCGAAACTAGTTGAGAATTTAAAGTTATTCAAACAAATCTGTGTTTTATTGGTTGATTTTTAATAATTTATTCATATTTATTTCATTCAGTAAATAATTAATTAATAGTAAAATCTCATTCAATAATTATTTACTATTTCATTCTTTATTTAATTTCGTTATTTTGTTAAACAAAACAAAAAACGCCTAATGAAGTGCAAAAGTTTGAATCCTCCCGGAAACTTTCTTTCTTTATGAATATCGAATTTTGTTAATAGATCCGATAACTACCGCGCAGCAGTCCTAAATCAAACCCTCCCTAAAAACTAGTCGGAAACTGGGAAAACTTTGGGAGTTCTCGACGATTTCTAAATGTCCCCCCGATGGGAGGGTTGGCCGAGGGGCGACAATTTGCAGTGAGTTAGTGCACCGCGGGGCCATGCAATTTGCACTTGCAAATTACCCACCGAATAAAATCAGAAAACCGACTTGTTCAACTACCAATTTGCGTTTAACTGTTAAATGTTTAACGGAGCGTAAAGACAAATCGCCCGAAAAAACGATCGATGTTTTTCGATTGAGGTGATTAATTAAACATTCGGTGAGAAAATTAACACACAGTACGTATGATCTGGATTGTGTAATTTAAGTAGGTTAAAAGTTAATGAAATTAAAAATAATTATGATTTAAAAAATAAATATAAATAGATTATTAACAATCAACGAATAAAACAATTAAACGCAGATAGATTGAATAACTTTAAAATCACGACTGGTTTCGGGTAATTATCCCATTTTCACGAAAAAAACTAGTCGAGAATTTAAAGTTATTCAATCTATCTCTGTTTAATTGTTTTATTGGTTATTTTATACAATATGAACTACCAATGTTAAAACAATTAATTCAATTATAATTTAAGGTAAAACGCATTTAGTTTGGCATTCGTTAATGAAAGTAATTAAACATTGATTGAAATAACAGTTTTTAAATCAACGAATAATACAATATAATCAAACATTCACTTGTTTTATATCATAGACACATTAAAACGCTGCAGCGTGAAACGATACAAATGGAATTAACTTTAAATCAAAATTGTACTATAGAAAGACCCAATCACTATATCAAATATTTGATAATCAAGGCTATGATAGGTGAAGAATACAATTTTTAAAAGGACAAATAATATACACGTTAACTCCTGAAATTTTAAATACGGGCATTTGAATGCATTACTTGGCACATAGCTATCACGCTCCTTTTTTGCATAGCTGAGTCAAATACTTTAATTAGCTGCATTATGAGCAGGAGATCCGTCGTGCTGATACCAGATGCGAGCCATATCAATTTTCTGTAATCCTTGTACTGCTGGTATTACTTGGTTCTCAAGCAGTTCCAAGTACTTTTGACCATTTGGATTCCCCTCAATATAAAATGGTCCTATAATTGTGTCCACCACAATGCTGGTCCGAACGTTAATTTTGTAGGGGTACTGAGTTCTTAAATTTATTCTTCGGTGCTTGTTTTCTTGGAACTAGTATCTTACCGCCGAAGGATTATGACGACCATGTAATGGGAAAGTCACATCCATAACATCTTCACAAAATTCCATTGGAAGACCATGGTCACCCGCGAAAACTTCTTGTGCTGTTTTATTTTTGAAAGTCTTAAAACCATTGTTTTTAAGTACTCTATGTACTTCTGATTTTCCGGCATTAATTTCGAAATATTCCGCTAGAGATCTTGTTGATAACGTGTCATTTTCTGTTATTATTTTATAAATCGTAATTTTTTGCTATTTCACTTTGAGGCCTTTGTTACTTTGAACACATTTGAATTTACAGAAGCAGTTTCCTCAAACAAATGTATAACATGGAAGACCAAACTCTTGTTTACTGTCACATCGTATGCCAATACAAACGACTTTTGCGATTTCATTCATGGAATGACCTCCATAAAACCATTTAACAATTTGAGTTTTCAGTTCACTTTTTAACATTTTGAAGCAATGTAAGTCAAATTAACATGCATATTGCAATAACAACCATGGCGACCAATAAAAATAATCGAGATGCAATACAAATATTTTATCTTACATTAGTCATATTCAACATTTTAGGGGACAACGTGTATATACTTAGGCATAATACTTGAAGACGATAAAGAAAAAAGAGAGATTGGACATAGAGAAACAATATTCAATCCAACAGTCAAAATATTAAGACTTATTATATCGTAGAAAAGTATAACACAAATAGAAAGTACGGATATATTATATAAATCAATAATCAGACCAATAAAACACACAGCCGTGAAATTTGGTCTATGAATAACAAAAATGCCAAAATTGAAGAATACATGAAGAACTTAAATGATGATTAAAAGCCAAAGGATATGATGGTTAGAACACCTAGATAGACCTCTAGCCAATCGATCACTGATTTAAGATTTAAAACAGGAATCAATGGGAAACAAAATACAGGGTAGACCATGAAGGGAACTAAAGGATGAAAAGGATTTGAATACATTGAAAATCACAACTGGAAAAAAAAACTGCCTCTATCGATGTAAAATGTTGTTTCATTGTTTAACTCTTGAATTAATTTATCACTTAACTCAAACTAAAAAATGTATGTTTGAATAAATAAATACCCCTTTATTATACAATGAGGATTTTATTTCATGAACAAAGCAATGCATTTTTCTTTTATAATGAGGCATTGCATGTTAAATTTAATAAAATCCATACCAACATTATTCAAATAATCTGCGAAATCTTATTAATTTCATAAGCTTTCATAAACTGAACATATAGTAAAATCCTCCTTGTATAATCATTAAATAAAATTATGCTCGTATTTTCTTGTAATGTCAATAATACTTGTCGAGGCTTGTTTATAGAAACCGACACCGGGATTTTACAATTTTGATTGCGGAATCATGTGTGTAAAATACATGGGACGCACGAATCTCAAGTCTGTCTTTATCAAAAACATACCGTTTAGTCGCGATTTCAATGTTACGACTTTGAGGTTATATGCGTTCGTATTTATGGCGAAATAGACACATTGCGAGTCTAAATTATACATGCGGAGAACTTTTCTACAAAAATATGACGTAATAAACCGAAATAAAAATTTATTCTTCGTTTATGCAGATTTTTCGTTATTAACAACACATTTGACGTTTACTGACGTTTATTTAAAATAATAAATATGTAATTCTAAATAGATTAGAAAATAATTGTAATTTTAATGTAACATTAATAATGTAGATGGCGCTAATACTACTCATCATTTAAAAAAAACAACATTATAATCAATAATAATAATAATAAATGAAATCAGTTAAAGATTTAATCTAATATATACTTTGAAGTAAATGTGTAATTTGTATAGTTATGAAGGGTCCTGCATCACAGCTCAAGTCTTCAATAGTTCAGTTTAGGATTTAGGGGAGAGAGAGCAGCAAGCACACCGCGCCCACTTAGGCCATGACCTCTGACCCATTGTAGTGCCTCCCATCCAAGTGGCTAGATCCAATCAGCCTGATTTCCAGCATCTCAGTTACTAATTATGTTATGACATTGAAATTTTAGAAACTTTATTTGGGTCCTAGGACGTAATTCTATACAGGGTGTCTCAAAAAAGAGTTACGGCATGATAATGTTTTTTTTTTTAATTGCATAATATACATTTCATTCATTACTTAGATGCCTTTTATGATTGCCTACATACCCTTAAAATTTTATTAAAATCGGTTCAGTCATACCAAAAAGTCATTTAAAAAGTACAAATAGGTTTTGCGCCATTCGTTTAAAAAATATAAAAAATAAAATACGATCTTGTGATAAAAATTATACAAAGCATTTGTTAAATAAGGTCTAATAATCTTAATAGTCAAACTTTATTAGTATAAATTATACAGAGTGTTTAAAATTTAATGTCAAACTATTGACATTTGAATGTACATTATTTTCTTATTTCCATGCAGAATTAAAAAAGAAAACATTTTTCTACCTAACAACCCTACCTATTCTTAACAGATTAAAAGTTATTTGCAAAAAACTTTTTTTTCGTCCATTTCAATAAGCATTTTGATGAACACAAATTGAAGGTTGCTTTGAAAAACATTCTATTGACAGAAATGTTTTCTAATTACAATTATTATAACGATACTTTTAAAGGTTTCACAGATCTTTGTCTAAATCACACATTATGAAAGTATTAAGCTTTGTATAAAACATAGTTTTAGTTATAATATTAAAAGAATAGAAGAAAAATATTTCTAAAATAAATTACATACTAGAACTTATGTTTGACATATTTTCAATTTTTTTGGAGTCATAAATGAAGACGAGCCAGTTTCGGGTGTAATATTCTGAAATACCTACCTAGAAAAAATGATACCAAAAAAAAATTGATATATGATACCAAAATAATTCTTATTAGCTCATCTCGATTGAATTCGCTGTCAACAAATATTGATTATATAGAGCTTAAGGGAACAATTATTTATACTTTTGATTTAACTAAAGCTAACGTATGTGCATATCACTTTGACAGTTGATGTTTATGGTTAATTTTGTATTGTCTTTTCGACTTTGTCACTTGTAAGGCGACTAGTTGTTACGACCATCGAATAATTTGTTCAACGAAATAAAACGAGTTACACTTTTCTGGATAACTTCTATTGAACCTTCTTCTACAGAGTTTTAAAACTTAATGACTAAAAATACATGACAATATTTACAAAATACATAAGTGGGGGTAAACTGATTACTACGCCGTTCGGGGTGGATTTTGCGCCGGGCACAAAGCAGGTACTCAGCAATTCCAGGAAGAAAGGCAACATCTGGAATACCCTCTAGCTGGCAGCGTTGACAATCTAACGCGTGTTTACGCATAAATTAACAGCGACGGTTTAAAATTTCTTCGGTCCAAGGACAGGAATTATTGTAAACAACAAAAATTCTTCGTCTAACCCGAACATGCCGCCCCCTATCAAGGAATGAAGTCTCCTCAGCTTAATTTGTTGGGAGAACTGCCAACCTGGTTATCGCTCTCTTTAACTCTCCTGTGGTAGTTTTCATTGTTGCTACTCGAGCAACTCCGTCCTTGCCTGGATGTAGTTCATGGACTCGTCCAACGAGCCACTTTAATGGAGGTAGATTTTCTTCCTTGATGATCACAAGGTCCCCAACCTGGATCTTGTTAGAATTCCTGGTCCATTTGGTGCGAGGAAGTTGCGTAGGAAGATACTCCTTCACCCATCTCTTCCAAAAGTGCTGCTTCATGTATTGAAGGTGTTGCCATCTGGATAATCTTCCGATTTTTATATCGCAAAGACTCGGATCTGCTACACCTGTTAATGAATCTCCGACAAGGAAATGACCAGGAGTTAAGAAAGAGGGATCGTTAGGGTCGTTGGAAATACTACACAGGGGTTGAGAGTTTAGGACTGCCTCAATTTGTGTTAATAATGTAGACAGCTCTTCAAATGTCAAAATACAGTTTCCCATTACTCTTTTTAAATGATATTTTACCTTTTTTATGTTTGCTTCCCAGATTCCCCCAAAATGTGGGGATCGGGGAGGTATAAAATTCCATTCTAAATTGTCTGTTGCAAAAATATTATTTAATTTATTATTTGTTAATTCTGCTTTAATTAATTTAAAAAGTGAGTTTAATTCTTTACTAGCACCGGTAAAATTAGTCGCATTATCCGAAAATATACGAGAGATTTTCCCGCGACGGGCTACGAAACGACGCAATGCTGCAATAAATGCGCCTGTTGATAAATTGCTGACCACTTCTAAGTGAACAGCTTTAGTTGCTAGACAAATGAATAAACAACCATAAGCCTTTCTTGTGATGCCTTTTCTAACACCGTCTTTTATCAAGAAGGGCCCACAAAAATCAATTCCAGTAGAATTAAACGGTTTTTGAATAACGACACGAGCTTCAGGTAATTCACCCATAAGTGGTTCATTCAATTTAGGGCTTACTCGAAAGCAGCGAACACACTTTCGTATTATCCTTTTAATGTTGTTTTTTGCAGACAGTGGCCAATAATTTGATCGAATTGAGGCTAGAGTCGCATTAATTCCCGAATGCAGATTTTTTAGGTGGTTATGTTCAATTATCAATTCGGTTAATTTATGTTTCCCAGGTATAACCAGGGGATGTTTGTTATTATACGGGATCAAAGATTTTTTTAATCTACCACCGACTCTTATAACCCGATCTATTTCATCGATAAATGGGGTTAAAGTTATCAAAGAACTATTTTTATTAATATCCCGACCAGCGATTAAATCTTTAAATTCATGTGGGAATGATTGCATTTGAACGGCTCGTATTAAGGACAAAGTGCCCTTTTTAATTTCAATTGATGTAAGGAAATTGATTGATTTTTCTTTACCGCTTTTCCTTGCCTTGCAATTTTCTAAAAATCGATGACAATACGCAGTTACTCTGATTAATTTCGTAAAACTAGAATATTTGTCCCAAATACTAAAATTATTATTTACACTATTTACAACACAAACATTTCTAGTTTCAGGAATATCAGTAATTATATTGAATTTTGATTGAGGCCATTCAGATTCATCTTTCGCGAGCCATGACGGGCCTTGCCACCAAATATCTAACTTAATTAAATCTTGGGCAGTGCATCCTCGAGAAAGTATGTCTGCGGGGTTATCGGTCGTAGATACGTGCCTCCAACTATTATTATCAGTTAATTCCCTGATTTCAGCTACCCGATTGGAGACGAACGTTTTAAATTTGGCATTTTCGGCATTAATCCAGCAAAGTACTATTGATGAATCACTCCACATATAGGTTTTGTACTGAATATTTTTAAATTTTAATGCATTTTGCACGGTGTTAATTAATCGCGACAGTAGCAATGCGCCACATAATTCCAACCTGGGAAGTGATTGCGTTTTTAAAGGGGCAACGCGGGATTTTGCTGCGATCAAATTTGTAAAATAATTATTATCATTAATTTTGACACGTGCATATATGCATGCCCCAAAAGCTGCTTCACTTGCGTCGCAAAACCCGTGAAGCTCAAAATCTGAATTAAATTTGATATTTCGAGAAATTTCTACATTGTTAATTAGTTTCAGATTAGATCGAAATGATTTCCATTCTGTGTGTATATTTAAAGGAACACTCTCATTCCAAGCTAAGTTTAATTGCCACAATTTTTGTATAATTAATTTTGCTGACACGATTACGGGATTAACGATACCTAACGGGTCAAACAAACTGGCCACCTGCGACAGAATGGTTCTCTTAGTAATACGATTTTCATCTGATTTACAAGCAGAAAAAGTAAATAAGTCTGAAGCAGAATCCCACTGACAGCCAAGAATTTTCGTACTGACATCTTTGTCAAGTCTAATTAACGTGTTCTCTCTGTCATGTGGGATATCACTTAAAATTAAATCATTATTAGCATTCCATTTATTTAGTTTAAATCCACCATTATTTAAAACGACTATGATGTTATTTCTGATGTTAATTAAATCGCTAATAGAATCACTACCCGTCAGCAAGTCGTCCATATAAAAATCTCTTTTAATTATCGCACAGGCTTGAGGATATTGCTTTTCTTCATTATTTGCCAATTCGTGTAAACAACGAGTTGCTAAAAATGAAGCGGGGGTGGTACCGTAAGTGACAGTGTCTAATTTATAAGAATTTAATTTATCTGAGGAATCAAAACGCCAAAGTATTTTCTGAAATTTCGATGAATGTTCGTCTACTCGAACCTGCCTATACATTTTTTCTATGTCTGCTGATAGTACATAGTTATGTGCGCGAAACCTAATAAGAATTGTGAACAATTCGTTTTGTATGACCGGTCCTTTCATTAACACATCGTTCAACGATTTACCATTTGTCGTTTTACACGACCCATCAAAAACAACTCTTAGTTTAGTGGTGGCACTAGTACTTTTTAATACCGCATGATGCGGTAAATAATATCCGGATTTATCATCGGACGTTATTAATTGCATATGCCCTAAATCTAAATATTCTTTCATAAATTTTGAATATTGGGATTTAAGTTCAGCATTCTTACATAACTTATTTTCTAAATTATAGAATCTTTTTTGTGCTATGTTATACGATTCACCTAATTCTATTTTATCATTACTAAAAGGTAAAGCGACAGTGAAACGACCTGTATTATCACGATTAATATGATTAATAAAATGGCGTTCACATTTAAGTTCTTCGGGATTTAATCTTTTAGACATTACGTCGTTAACATTTTCAATTTCCCAAAAACGCTCCAAATTAAAATATTCTAAATCGGCTTTTAAATTAAGGGATTCAAGGGTTGCTACCTGACCCTGCTGAACAATAGACTTTGCCTCGCCTCCGCCTACAATCCACCCGAAGTGCGTCTTTTGCAACACCGGTTTTCCTATCCCTAAATCTACCTGACCGTTACATAATATGTTCCAAAATACATTCGCGCCAATTAACATATCAATTGGGCGCGAGACATTAAAATGTTGATCTGCTAATTGCATATTATGCGGGATTTTAATTGAAGCCTTTTTAAAGGTTTCGCGAGGCAAGGAATTTGTAATTTTCGGTACAATAAGACACGAAATATTTGCGGAGTAATTATTAAATTTAGAGGCAATGTTTATCTCTGTTCTTTCTGAAGAATTTGACACTGATTCAATTACACCGCGTATAGTTACATCAACCTTTTCTCGTTTCAAATTTAACTTATCGGCTACTTTCGAAGTGATTAAATTTAACTGTGAGCCATTATCTAATAATGCTCTGCATTCGTGTTTTTTCTTTAAATTATCAACAACATTTACAATTGCTGTTGACAATAAAACTTCGCCTTCATAACTGCAATGCGCGGACGTGGATTGAACTGGTTCATTATTTGGTTTTGATTTTATAATATGTAATAAAGAGTTATGCTTCTTTTTGCAAATTGAACACGGGCGCGCATAGCAGTTCTGAATAGCATGATTTGCTGGCCGCAAACAGCATACACAATATTTTATTTCATTTATTTTACCAATCCGATCATTAACAGTTAAATTTAAGAATCTATCGCACTTGTATATGGGATGTGAATCCTCACAAATAGCACATTTTTTATTAATTTGGCTTACGTGATTTACAAATTTTGACCTTTGATTAATTTTACAGTGGTCTGAATTTATTTTGCTGTTGTCAGAATCTATTGAGTCGCATTTTTTATCCAAAAAATTAATTAAATCCGCGAATGTTGGCAGTTTTTCCCGCTCAAGTGTCCTATCCCTCTCTTTTTTAGTGATTGAATCTAATTTAGATGCTGTTAAGACTACTAAAATGTCGTCCCAATGATCAACGGGCACTTTTAATGCGCGCAAAGAACGAATATTGCGGGTAGTTATATCCCTAACCTTTCTAATTTCTGCACAGGTTTCCCTATTTATTGATTTGATTTCCAAAATGTCAATAATATGGTTATGGATTAACTTTCTGGTATTATTATAGCGGTCATTTAATGCGTCCCAAGCTTCGCGGTAATTACTTTCGGATACACTTATCCCCTTTAAAAGTTGCGCCGCTTCGCCCTCAAGAGCTGCCTTTAAATATCGGTGCTTTTGTAAAGAGCTAAGCTCATTGTTATTGTGAATCATTGACTCAAAGGATTCTTTGAAACCTACCCAATCAGATAAAATTCCCGAAAAAGTTGGTGTATTTAATTTAGGCAAATCACTCTCGGATTTTGATTTAAATGAAACCGACGGATTATCTTCTTTAGGGGCAGTTTTTAATAATGTTTTAATCAAACTTGTTGTTGAAAAATATGCTTTTTCAAAACCATCCTCATCGTTATTTTCGTCTTCATTTATCATTTTAATTTTTGCAACAACATTAAAGAATGGGTCATAAAGTTCCTGCATTTTTTGCAAGCGATCAGCTAATTCAACGTAATCTAATTCATTTTTATTCATTGCGGAAACTACATTTTTACAACGTGTTACTTTGCCTTTAATCGTACCACGCTCTTGGATTAATTGTTTCAAATCCATTTTTGATTAAGTTATGTATAGAGAAGGTTAAAATAATTTAAATAAACTATACACGATTTAGTGTATAAATTTAAGTTAATTAAAAAACTGATCACAGTACAGGGCAAAGGTAGGAAATGGAAAATTGTCAGAGACTCACCACTTTTCCTCCAAAATAGTCTTCCTGGGCTGGATCTCAATCACCGGCTTGCGCTGCTCTCTTCGGCTACCTGGACGTCTACTTGGGCGAACTTTGGACCTGGACAGCTTCACCGACGATAACCACGATGAACAATTAATCTTCTGGTCACGGGGTTGGATAAACTCTTCTTCATCCGGTTCGAAGGACCATGTTTAATTTTGTATTGTCTTTTCGACTTTGTCACTTGTAAGGCGACTAGTTGTTACGACCATCGAATAATTTGTTCAACGAAATAAAACGAGTTACACTTTTCTGGATAACTTCTATTGAACCTTCTTCTACAGAGTTTTAAAACTTAATGACTAAAAATACATGACAATATTTACAAAATACATAAGTGGGGGTAAACTGATTACTACGCCGTTCGGGGTGGATTTTGCGCCGGGCACAAAGCAGGTACTCAGCAATTCCAGGAAGAAAGGCAACATCTGGAATACCCTCTAGCTGGCAGCGTTGACAATCTAACGCGTGTTTACGCATAAATTAACAGCGATGGTTTAAAATTTCTTCGGTCCAAGGACAGGAATTATTGTAAACAACAAAAATTCTTCGTCTAACCCGAACAGTTTACAATGCCAAAAAATGTTTTAAAAAGTAACCTTCGATTTTTATTCATCAAAATGGCTATTGAAATGGTCGATAAAAACAGTTTTTTTGCAAATAACTTTAAATCTGTTGGAAATTGAGGTAGGGTTGTTAGAAAAAAATATGTTTGTTTTTTAATTCTGCATAGAAAGGCGTAAAAGTTTACATTGAAGTTTCAAAAGTTTAACATTAAATTTTGAATCCTCTATATAATTCATATATCAATAAAATATGACTATTATTGTTAGATCCTATTTAATAAAATTGTTAATAACTGAGGCTTCAACTTTGTTACACATTGTTTATCAATTGAATAAATTACTTTAAATTTTGTTTGTGTTATACATACAAAGTTTAAAGTGTCCTATTTAATAAGCACCTTGTATAATTTGATAACAAGATTCTATTTTATTTTTTATTAATTTTTTAAACTAATGGCGCATTCATTTTTTTTTTTTTTTGTTATTACCGATTTCAATAAAATTTTAGGGGTATGTAGATAATGATAGGAAAATATTTAAAATTAGGAAACACGACAATAGTTGTCCACTTAATCAGTGAAAAAATAAAACATTTTTACTAAGATATATTAATTATGCTTATCAGAGTCTAAAGATTTATATTTTCAATTAAACATTTGAGTTATTCTAAATAAATATCAATTTTCCATCTTTAAATTTGTTTGATGTCACATGAATTATTATTGTCAGCTATTTCGTATTCGTATAGCTTTTAAGGCTAATTGCTCATTTTATTAAATTGTATTTTATTTGAAATATATATATCTTAAAAGTGTTTATGAAAAATTTCAATAATAATTATTAATAAATATAATTAATTTCCTTAATTCCGAAAAAATATTTAAGCAGTATACTTACTTATTTTTTTAATGTATAACTTACAATTGTGAATTGTTGAAATTGTTCGAAACTCCACAACATTTAAATGTATAAAATATATTATGAATTTTTTTTTCAGTTGATATTTATGTATATATTTTCTTAGAATCTTTATAAAAAAGTTATCCAACTGAGAGAAATTTATTAATTTAAATTAAAACTGTTATATGATTTCATTATTGTATAAGTGTTAGTACACTTATACAATAATATAAGGTATAAGGTTAAGTTAAATATATTGTTCTTAAGAATATTGTTGTTTTCATATGTTATTTTTATTTTTTCAGATAATTTTAATTGCGTTTATTGCATGACTAAATGACAAACCATATATAATTTTCTGAAAAAATATATATTTTTAGTTAATTAGTCTCATTAAAAAATATTGAAATTCAAATAATGAATCTAAAAATTTTCAAAAATCCCGTTGGTTATTCCATAATTTGTACATGAATTTAACCTCGAGTTTGATATTTAGAGAACAGTTGTGTACTTGAGCACTGCTTAGCGTTACGGGCGTTTCCCACAAAATACATGGATCTGGCTATCTTATTATCTATTCCTATCGTTTATAGCGACCAAGTCGTTTCAAATGTTTTACTGTTGTTTATTATCAGCAAAAAATACACGAGTAGTGGTTAAGAAGCATTGTTGAATTTTTTGTATATGTTTTTCATCGTTGCGTTTTCTGTGTTTTAAAAATCGAAAAAATATATATATATATATATCGCAGAATTTGAAAGTATATACATTTAAGATTATTTACTAAAAAGTTTCATATTGATTGGATACGAAGTGTCAAAGTTATGCGAGTTTATGCAAAGTTAGTCGAGTCCCTAGTAAAGATATCTCAAATCTTTAAACGCGATTATCTGGAAACCACATTTTCAAAATCGGTGACGGCGAACGTGTATTCAATATGAAAGCGGCTTTTTTCTCGTATTCTAAACTTTTTTCTAGTCGTTGGTCATTCGAATTTTGCCTATTATTTATTTTCTTTTTACAGCCGATCAAAGACAAATTTCTAGAATCGAAAAAGCACTTTTTTTACTGAAGAGGTCGCTATTTTGCCAAACTTTTTTTTTCTAAAATCGAAAGATCAATGACAGCATTTACTCAATCTTAATGCAACGCAATTTGAATTTTTAATTTCAAATGCTCTCTGCATCTCCAGGAGTCGTCACAGCAACAGAACTTTTTAGAAGGTCGTTTTCTACAGCGAGCCGAGTCGCGGGTCCTCAGGACTTTCGGAGAAGTCGAGAAAATTCTAAAATGACGAAATTTTGTGTCAAATAAAATGGTGTAATTGGATTTTGTCTATCTTGTTTCGTTTTCCAGAAAAAAATCACGAATCTACGTTTTTTTATGGCCATGCAGGTAAGCATTTCTTTTGTTTCTAGTCTTACAATATTATTAATCATTTTTATTTACATATCCAGAAACTTCTATAGCTATGTGGAACAGAAAAAAAAATATTGAAGAATTTATTGATGACGAAAATCCTCTTAGGTAGTGCCAACATAACGGCATTTTGCCTAAAGAAAAAAAAATGCTCAAATTTAGTAAATTTAAATGTACCTTTATCAAAAGGTACATGGCTAAACAATACAAAACTTCTCATTAATAAAGTGTGTAGGTCAGATATATAATTAATATTATCTAATTCTGTAGTAATATAATCTTATTTCACAACATAATGTACTCCTTCTGCCAAGATAAGATATATGAAGTTTATCCACAGAAAGTTAAAACTCCAAAACACATTAATAGTTTATCCCACAATATAATTTTTGATTGGTAAATTATTTTAAACTGTTATAAATTTTAAAGCTAACATTACTAGTTTTATTAAATAAAAATGATTTGAAAATAATTAATAAATTATTTTCCCATTTAGCTCTGTGACTTTAGAATTACGTTACGTAAGTACGTTAAACAAATGTACATTAAAACAACTACTTCCCGGGCAAATACCCAGGCGGACATTGAATTACATTATATACACCTGCTGTTGCACATCAATAAAATATTGCATAATGCAACAAAGTTTTGATCCGAGAAAAATTTAATGTAAAAACAACAAAAGGAACGTTACTTAATATAAGGCCATCTGTAGGCACGTGTTTCGGGATCTATCCCTCGTCAGTATAGCTATGCCTTACATCATTTAAAGATGTTAAAATAAACCAATTAAAATAATTCAAATACAATCAGCAAAATTAAATCAACTATATTAAATCAAATTAAACTAAATCAATTTAAATTAAATTAAATTAAACCAAATTAATTCAATTTAAATCAAAACCGAATAAAATTAAAGGAAAAGAATTGAATCAAATTAATTAAAAAGAGCGACCCTCACCTGCCGCGCACTGTTATAGTAATGACGGGCAGAGGAAGACGTGCGTTCTTGTATTGTTGTTATTGCAAAAGTCACAGAGCTAAATGTAAAAATAATTTATTAATTATTTTCAAATCATTTTTATTTAATATATTTAAATAACTGTGACCAAGTGAATGAATAAATACTCTTTTCTATTTGTATTACTAGTTTTGTTTAAGTATAGCTAATACCGAGAATTGGTGGTAGACGACTTCTTAGTAAACCAAGAACAGCGAAGAAAAATAGCCGTACATAAAAAATTCGTCCAAATTAACTACTCAACATTTGGAAAAAGAAAGTTCAATAGGAAATTTGATGGGCGCTGGATTTTGGGTTTAATCGAGGATTGCAGCGACGATGTTCGACTAGTCGTCTGTCCTGTAAATTACAGGGATAGTCTTCTGCCCATTATTTTATGTGACCCAAGCATCGGAAATTAGAACGGATATATGAAGGACTTACAACAAATTGGAGGAACATGGGTTTATAACTAAGTTGTAAACCACGGTGATCCCGAACATAGATTCATTCATATCGGAAGATGGAGTAAATATTTAAAGGATTGCGTCTTGATGGAGGCCAGCAAAGGACTGGTTTCGTTTTAAACCTACCTAATGATAAATTTATGGAGGCACTTGTTGAATACTAGTGGAGAAGGGAGTGCCACAAAATTGAAATAGGCAAATTTCATTCTTTATTAAATGCCATTTGTTTGGCATTTCCTCTTCGACAAGGACACTAATCTATATTCTTGACACTATGTGAGTTTATTGTGGATACATCTCCGCTTATGTTTTACCAATACTAATAATAACCATATTTTAAAACGCTGTAAAGATAATACTAAATATTATTAATTCTATAACATATTTTGATCAGTCATTTGTTTATCAATTTAAAAAAAAGTTTGTAATTGGTATTATTTTCTGCATTCTTCTGATAGGGCTATAAAATATTGTTTCATCATACAACTAAATTTATATTCATTTTAATAAAAACAATAACAATTCTATTTTACACAGACTAAAAATTGGACATTTATGAAAACGCTAACATCGCTTTGTAAATCGCTCTTCGCTTTCAACTATGTCTTAATATATGCTTTTTTAAAGAAAATATTTTTGACGTATATCATGTTTAATGACGTAACGATAAATATATCGTTTTATTCATAAAAAATCTTTATGGCCTCAAGTCAGAAGCACAAAATAGTTAATCGCGCAATAGTTTATTGATTCTCGGAATCTAACTGAAATGACGCTCACAGAACAGATGTCGGTGTTCTCTTCCAACTCATAACTCATTTCCCTTACTTATTCCGTTTTAGTGCGCCCGCTCTTTTTCCGGCAGGACAAAAAGCCCTAATTAAGGGCAATTTGTTATTAGATTATATTAAATTGGGTCAGATAAATGCTCGATTTCTGGGGACTTAATAAAATTAATCGCCCAAAATTAGTCCACGGCGCGTCCTTTTGTTACACTAATTAACTGGGAGAACACTAAATGTTTCCGAACCGACTCCGGGGGTACGTTTTAAGAAAATTTCTACGCATTAAAATAATTGGCTTCATTTAAGTAGTAATTTACTAAACGGGACGTTATCTATTTTTTTATATTAATTCCATTCTCTTCATATTTTTATTCTGTTTTACGTAAAATTTGGTTACTACAATTAATGAACTATTAATTAATGGTTATAAACATAAAAAATGGCAGAAAGACATATAATCGATTCCTCAAACAGAATGACACATACATGTATTGTAAATATCTGTTTTTTAGTATTACTTGTATAGTCTTAATAAATATGTATGAACAAAAAAAACGACAATAAACAATATGAGTCATATGGATAGTCCACTGATTGCGATTAACTAATCGCTACCAAATAATATTCCTATGTTTTTTAATAAGTTAGTTAGTATCCAATTAAGCAGACTAATAAACATTTAATTAAATAACAAGTGCAAAAATGTATAATCATTTACATCTACAATGATTATTAATCCTTACACTTGTTATTTAAAGAAATGCATTCCTAAATTTTCGCTCAACATTTTCTAGTTATAAATAATTTAAATTCTGAATAATTTATCTTCTTGGAATAAATTATCCATATTGCTAAAAAGTATATCAATAGACAATGGCCAAAGTCTGTAAATTAAATACATTGCTTCATAACTGAAGATATCAAAATCTGTTATTTGAAAAGTGGTATATATTCGCTTGGTTCTAAATGTTTGAGTAATTTAAAAGAAAAAATATATTATAAATAATTAAAATAACCTTGCATTGCATAACATTTTGTTCTTCGGGCCAAATATTCCGATTTAATAAACGATGAATTGTGCTAAAATATTGTGAACATTCTACTGGAAATTTCCATTGTGTAATACAATATCCAGCGGGGTATTTGTTCTATGCCAGAAGTAGTTATTTTAATGAATATTTATTGTTTTGAGTCATTATTGTAGTAGCTAAAGAGAAAATAATTTATCTTTATTAATTATCTGAAAATCCCTTTCCTTTTCAATTGTGTTTTTGGTTTTTGATTTATTCGCAACAATTCACACAAAAGCGTGCGAAACAATTGTCGCGAATAAAAGATAAATTTATATTTTGTAAGTATGTTTAATTTAAAAAATTAACAAGTATAAACTTTCAAAAATGTACAGCATCAAGAACTAAGTTCATAAACTATAATTTGGGAAAAATGGAGCAATATTAGTAATCGTGTATTTCTAAATTGGCAATTTTAAATTAATTAATTAATTAACAATAAATTGATAGTTTTTTAATAAATAGGGAAGGATTAATAATATTAATAGGATATGTTGCGTTAATAATATTGTCATGTACTTAATTTTTCAGTAATAAAAAAGATCGATTTTGTATAATTAAAAATACACTTACTATGTTTACTAATCCTAGTTATAAAAATTAATTTAAATTAAACGAAAGCAATTATCATTTGCCACAAAAGCATAAATTAGCTAAAAAAATAATTATATCTATGAAATTGTTTATTATTGCAAACAAGTTGGAATAGTATAGTGAAACATATAACAATGTTAATTGAAAAGAAATATGTATTTATTTGATTTTCTCTAACTATTTTCTAATTAAATAAGAAAGAATTCTTGCAAATAATTAAATAAAATTATTTATTTTTTCTTTAGCCAATGCAATAATGACTAATTTAAGTACGTATAGTGATATCATTGAACAAATACTTCCTAGGCAAATATCTTTCAAGATAATGGAGAACAGTAATCATAATTTTCAGGGATTATTAACACACCGAGTATTAATCAATGTCATGTCAATTTGAGTGTATTTTTAATTATTGTTTGAAAACATGGAATGAATTTAATTTGTCATATGTGTAAAATAATTAAGATTTTGTTACTTAAACATTTGTTTTTAATGAATAAAAAAATCACGTAATCACAGTTAATACATTTTGCACGAGAACATTACGATCTTTGTATTTTGCGTGTACAACAAATCGTTTTATAACCCCGCTTTTACATCCATTTTCCCATTGAAATGGTTATTCTGTGCTTATCGTTTACATGAAACGTGAGAGTGTTTATATTCGGCCGAGCATAAAAACGTTTTGTTGCCAGTTGTTGAGCGAGACATTACACATACATGCACGTTACTCTCGCGCTCATGCATGTGTGAGTGTGTTTTCCGAGGGTGGGGGAGGAGAGAGGGTGGAAATTGCGTTCATTTCCTGTTATTAATCGCCCCCGATTCGGAAATCCGATATCGCCGGTTTGTTTCAATTGATTCAAATCGTGTAAAACACAATTAGGTAATGAACATAAGGATGGATAAATGCGTCCGAATTGGGGTTTTAGTTCAGTGGAGTGAATAAAATATAAATCGATTGTCCTTTTACACTACAATTTATTCGTCTCGAAAAATAAATTTAGGCTACATATTTATATTACAAATAATATACTCCAAATGAAAAATAAAAAAAAAATAATAATAACGCTTAACTTAAAAAAATATTACTATTCTAGTAGAAAGACCTCTAGTCGATGGTAATTTAATAAATATAAGAACAATTACAAACAAATAATTTAATAACTTATTTTTTTATAAATAAATATTTATTATTTACTGTGATTGTTTATATTAAGAAATTTAGAAAAAGAATGAAACACTCACCTAGGAATAATGATATAATGATATAATGCTTATCGTAAAATCTCTTTCAGATTCCATCCATAAATATATTATCCGCATTTTCAATTCTTTCTGCAAATTCCGAAATGTGCCTAAGGAGTGGAAGCGAGGTGTAATCACATGCAATCATAAGTCTGGAAATAACTCAAAACTCATAGCGAGTTACAGAACAAAAACACTAATTCCAGTTCTCGGCAATTTTTTTGAATCCAATATCCAAAAGAAAATTTCAGCCCATGTCCAACATCAGATCCCTCCCTACCAGTTCCATCGAATATCGTTCTACGTACCCTTAGCAATTCTTACATCCAACAACCAAACTGCACATATCGAAGGTAGAAAATTTGCCGTTTTATTCCATGACATAAGGAAAGCTTATGACTCAGTATGGTATTGGGGTGCCGAATAAGTGCCACGCATTAGGTATACCACAACAAAATAAAATATCCTATACAGTTTTCTGTCCAATCGATCCATTAGCATTAAAATTCGCTACTCACTCCTACACATTTAGCCCTAAACAAAGTTTACCTGAAGGATCTCCACTATCCCCAATCATATACAAAATTTACGTACCTAATATTTACAACTCCAATCCCAAATATCTTAACCATTCTTTCTACCCTTTACTATACGCTGACTACACTATCATTATAGCCCACGCTCCCACAATTAATAAGCCGCAAGCGCTCTACAAGGGCTGACAGACAACTTACAAACTTGGTTTACTAAATGGAGAATCTCTATTAACCCTAATAAAATCCAACTCATTGTCCCTTACCATCGATAAACAATTCCCCATACAGAATTACTATCAATATCCACCCTATCCCGCCATCCCCCACCTGTAAGTACCTTGGATAACCCTAGATCCGAAATTAATTTTTATCAATCACTTCCAAAATCTTAATGCAAGCGTTAAAAGCAGGGCTCGACATTTTAGATTACTCAAGTACAAAAATCAAATACGCGGCTCTCCTGCACCACAATCTTCGTCATTATGTCCTAATAAACTTAGAATTCTGTGAACGCTCAGCCCTTAGAGTGCTTACAAAAACTAGACACCTTAATAATCATCTTTCCAGCTCTTCTAACACTTTCTTCTACGAAACATGCAAAATTCCCACTATTAAATACAGTCTAGAAATCCTTTGCCTAAAATTTGCCACCTATCCTCTCATAGCTTGTGTTATAAAAGCCTAACATTAATCCAAAATATGCTAGTTCTACACTAACAATTATCACAACTAGTTTACTTGGGTACGGACATTAGCAATCATGACGTTTGAATGAAACGACTAGAACTAGTCAGAGTCAGGCAGAAACACCTATATTCGAGAACCATTTTCTGAGGCTTAACTAGTTGTAAATTATTGTAATAATATAAATATTGTGATGTAATTTAATATAACTCTCAGAAATAAAGATTTTCTATATATTAGACTAAGAGAAGATAATTATTTTTTCTTTGCTCTAACATTAAAGAACTACAAAGTAAGAAAAACTTAAATCATTATCTATTGAAACAACTACTTCTCGGCTAAATATCCAGGTCAGATATTTAATTATTCAATATATTTCTGTTATGGCAATGAAATAAAAAACAGTTACATTGTTATTAATTGTTAATGGAGTTAGTTGGGGATATTATTACGATAATAAAAATAAATTATCGTTTCCGGCATATGAAAAATAATTATTTAAACTTTATGTAAGCGATGAAAGAGATATATATTTTTTTCTATGAATGTATGTAATATATTTTGTTCATCATCAGAAATAACGTTTTGGTATTATTTTTATTAATTACCACAAAAAAGTAATTTAATGTACAGTAATAGGCGGAAAGACCTCCGGTCGATAGCCCAGGACAAACAAACCTTCATTTTAGTATATTTATTCAATGTTTGTAAAAATGTAATTGTCTATACAGTAATATAATAATAATAATAACCTTTATAATAGTAAAATGTATGATAAAAATTACAAAATGGAATGTATAAAATATATCTGTTAATTGATTATAGACCAGTGGTCTTTCTGCCTATATACAGTAAATTTGAGTTTCGTTTATTTTAAGTACTTCAATCACACTGATACAATAATCATCTAAATCAAATAAAAATAAAATGACATTCTAAGAAAATGTAATCGAGTAAACAAACCTCTTTATTATGTGTTGAAAGTACAATTAATTGTTCGGTTTATTTTTTGTTTAAGGTCATTATACACATTACCCGAAACTAAATATAAAAAAACACTAAAAAGTATTGACATTAGTATCATCTGAACAGCTGCATTCTTCTTATGTGCAGTAATGACAAAATAATTACAGCTTTCCGCGGATAATAATACTTTATTATAGATTACTTGTCACAGATGCATTCAATCGTTTTTATAAGGAATTCGATGTGTTAAAAAAATCGTAATTAAATATATATAAGAAACGTGAGTTGTAATTAATTCACATTTAATTAAAGATATTTACATAATTATCTAAATTAATTACGCAGATAATTTAAGCTGAGTATGCTCGTTCTCATATTAATTCTAGATAATTTTCTAGGTAATTTATATATTTAAAGTGTTTGTGAATTTAAATAAAACACCGAATCGCTTTGTTTATATAACTATGAACTTTTGTGTTTTATTTAAATTTAAAACAATGTAGATGCCTCTATTATCAATAGTTGGTTTATAAATTGATGGCAAAGATTTTAAAGAGTATTTTTTTCTACAAAAATAAGGTAGGCCTTTCATATGTATTTTTTTGCATAACACCTTCCTCTATAAGTTACAGACCTCTAAAGATAAAGTAAAAGTATGTTTTGTTTCATATATACACTATAGAAAAACTTAGAAGAAATAAATTTTACAAATAGCTGTTCCTAATAAAAATTAGAGACACCCTGTATGTATATAAACAATATGATATGATTAAATCGACCCTCTTGAAACAAATCCCTTCCTTTGAATCCAGATTTTGCCACACATATCGATGCATATAAAAGAGAATTTGTGTGTGTGTAGGGCTGCTGGTTCTGCTTTCCCTTAGGACAATATTTGCGGAGCAAAGCAAATTTCCAACCCCCCGCAACATGCGGAATGCCAAGTATATTAATTTAATCACATTTCCATAATCGCTTTAAATTATTACATCCAGATACAGCGCTCGTATCTTTTTATCTTCTAAAAACGATAACCCAGCCGCCCGTGTGTGATTAATAAAGCAAACGTTTCGGTAAATATGTTTCGCGCTGAATCGAAACGGATTTAACCGAAATTAATTTTCGTATGTAATCATTCACAGATCAATCTTAATGGCCTTAAGATTTTAGAAGCTAATGGATACAGTGGTAAATATAATGTAAATATATTTTAGTAAGATTATAGCTTCTGTCACATAACTCTTTTTTTTTTGTTGTTAATGAAAAAAAAAAACTATAAAAGGGTATTTTTATGATGACTGATAGTCGTAGTAATTGAATTTTGATCGACTTCAGGAGTTTAAACTTATATTTTTCATGGTTCAATTCGAAAGTAGGGAGGTTATGTCACTGATTTTCGTATTTCTACCACAATAAAAACACTGATATTTTTCGCATCTATTTACATTTATACTATACAAACTACATCATCAAACTTTTATTATTTTATATATGTGTTAAAACGGTATTTAATAAGAAAATGAGTGCATTTATTCTTCACAAAACTACGTCATCCGTGCATCATTCATTGTTGTGATTGTGAAAAATGGCGTGTTTTTTTAACCCAATTATTAAATGTATACACTTGAAATTAACGAATATTTTGGGCATATTTATTTTCAACAATTCTTTAGCTATGTCATGGAACTGCTTATTTTTCATTATTAGAATTATTTATGAAGTTAGTTAGGTATAAAGTATTTCCGGTAATTTTTTCGTACTTTGTTATATCGCAAAAACCACAATGGCAAAAATAAAAAAAAAATGAATAGCCCTCCAACGAATATCTTTATGAATCCACCCAAATCCCCCCCATACCCCAGCGTATATTAGCCTTAAGTAAAAATTTTCCAATAATACTAATAACCTACCCCTTACAAAATTCTGTATTCCCCGTAACCCTACCCTACCTACCTAATACCGACTTATTCACGGTATACGAAACGGAGTATTGTGGCCAAAGTATAGCACTTTTTAAAATTTTGATTTCAGGAGTGTGTAGGGGCCTATAAGGGCTACATTATAAAATTATTTTTATGTTATACAGGGTATCCCAAATACCATAAAAATATCAAAGTTGTATTTTTTTAAATAGAACAAATAACTATGGTTTTCATTAAGATTGTTAGTACCTAAACTTAACGGTTTTTGAAATAATTTGAATTTTGTTAAAATCTAATCTATTTTTGAAATATCAACTATTTGAGAAGTATCTAGGTTATGTCAACGAATTTTTTAGGTATATTTAGCAATAGATTATATTTAATTATTCAATTACAAAAACCTTAAAATTTGTACAGAGTTTCCCAAAAAATAGTACTTAATAAGAAAATTAAGTTGGTTAAACTTGTTTTTTTTTTAAAAAAATGGAATGCTATATTTTTTAACATTCTAGTAAATGAACATTATAATTATCTATCAAAAGTTTCCTATACCTCTAACCTCTAAGTTGAGGTGTTTTTGCTGAAAATGCAAAAAACCAAATCTTCGCATCATTTGGGGTTTTCTCTTAGTGTATTGTTATATTTGTAGCTGACTGTGGATTTACGAAATGTCAAATAATTTATCTAAACTGTGACTTCAATTATCAAACTTGTTTTTTGCTATCATGGTATTATTTTGAATTTTTGTGAGAATTTGTAACATTTGAATTTAGGTAGTATAGTACTTTTCAAAATATTTATTCAAAAATGAAGGGCATTCGTATATTTGTAAAATTTAGACAATGTTATCGAGAAACCTTATTAGGCAACAAAAATAATACATAGACTTTTTGCTAAAGAAGTAATTCTAAATCGGCCATTTTAAAGAGACTATTAAACCGATTTATAAAGAAGGGAATGTGAGTTATAAAACTCATATATTGGGAAATCTGTCACTTTATAAGAATAGAATTGTGAATATACAGAACTTTTAACATTATTCTGATAAAAATGGTAATTAGTAATAAAAATAGTTTATTGGGTGATGTGGAATAGAGGGTCTGCATTTTATTCGATTTATATTTCCACTAAAGCACAAAATGGTATGGAGTGAATTTGTAAGCTAAAGTGACGAATCTACTAAAACGTTTGACATTTCTAAATTCCATAGCCAACTAAAATTATTAAAATATTAATCAAAAATGACGTAAAAAACTATTTTATGCCTATTTCGCAAAAACTAATTGGCTAAGAGCTTCGAGTTATAGGAAACTTTTGATAGATAATTATAACGTGCACTTAATGATAAGTTAAAAAATATGACATTCCATTTGAAAAAATCAAGTTTTGGCCACTTAAAGTCCTTGTTTAATTATTTTAATTTTTTGGGCCACCCTGTAAATATTTTACGATTGTAATAATTGGAAAATAAAATATGATTCATTGCTTAACTTCACTGGAAATTTCCTGTACAGAACCTAAATACTTCTCAAATAATTAAAATTGAAAATTAGGTTAGATTTTAAGAAAATTGTGATTATTTCAAAAGCCGTTCGGTTTAGGTACTGATAACCTTAATGAAAACAATAGTTATTTTGAACATAGAACCTAAAAATATGTTCCATTAAAAAAACACAACTTTGATACTTTTATGGTATATGGGACACCCTGTATAATATCAAAATAATTTTAAAAATATTTAAAATATGAATAATACAATTAATTGAGTTATAAGTTCATACAATTATTGTTCTTTACATACTACATCTAGCATTATAAATTTCATTTTTTATTTATATCGACAGATGTACCGGGTGTCCAGATAAGAAAGGTCATCGGCTATATCTCCGGAACTAAGACTTCTAGAGCTTTTAAATAAAAAATATGTTAATAAAAGTGACCATAAGAAAATGTCGAAAATAAATTTCAAGTTCGTATCTCTTCCAGTAGGGGGCGCAATGAAGAGTTGAACAATATTTCTGGGATTATCTCAAAAAAAGTTCAAATGAAGGCATCATAAAACTGCACTTTTTGAAATCATGATGAGTTTATAAAACAAAATGTTACAGAAAATTTTTTCTAAAGCGTGCTAAATTATTTGGATATACTCTTTCTTGAAGTCATTGGACAATTTGAAAAACAAAATTTTAATATAAATTTGGCATTGAAAATGTTTTTCCATTTGGTTTTAATACTCTTCACCTGTATTATATGTAATATTTCTTTATTTATAAAAATGAGAAAATTATTATTAAAATTAAAAAGCCCCCCCCCCCCCTTCCGGTGAGAAAATAATTTAATTTTGTTATTTTAGTTATAATTTCATTTATTTTAAATTTACACATTAAATACTTAAAATTTACATTAATAATTTTTAATTCTAAAAATTCTTTTAATTATAACTTGTAATAGGATTTAGATATAGACTTCCGGTTTTCACTAAATTTCTTACTTTTTAATCCTCTTTCTACTAACATTAAGAAAAATATATCATTCCATTTGAAATTTTTAAGAAAAATAGGAAAACTATCTATACTTTAAGTTGGCGCCACCTAGCGTCGATAAAGTTAGTTATTTTTCTGATTGTTGAAAATAATTTTAATCAGCACGATAAGTTCTTTCGTATGACATTAAAATCATTAAGATCAGTTAAAAAACAAAAGAGTTATTTGACATTTGCTCTTTATAAATTTTGACCTTCCCCCACCCTTTATATCAAGAGTAAGAAAAAAATGTCTGTAACATTTTTTTTTACGAACTTATCATGATTTCAAAAAGTGTAGTTTTATGACGTCTTTATCAAACATTTTTTTGAGGTACTCGCAATATTACTTTTCGACTGTTCATTGCGACCCCACCGAAAGAGTTACTAACTTGAAATTTATTTCCAGCATTTTCTTATGATCACTATTATTAACATTTTTTCTCTCGGTTTTTTTTTTGTGAATTTGCAATAACAACAATACACGAGCGCACGTCCTCCTCTGCCCGTCATTACTATCACAGCGCGCGGCAGGTGAGGGTCGCTCTTTTTAATTAATTTGATTCAATTCTTTTCGTTTAATTTCTTTCGGTTTTGATTTAAATTGAAGTAATTTGGTTTAATTTAATTTAAATTGATTTAGTTTAATTTAATTTTATATAATTGATTTAATTTTGCTGTTTGTTTTTATATGTGTTTAAATTTATTAAAAATATATATAATATTATATTTTATTATTCTAAGCTTATGTATTACGTTTATTTATTTAAATCTACATAGTCAGCAAATTAAATATTTTTTGTTTGTTATTCCATCTACATTTTCTTTTTTATGAAATCAAATTTCATTTTTATTTCTGTTCGTTTTAACCAGCCGATCGGATCGTATCGAGAAAATAGAATTAAACTAAGGCTGGGTCCCTTAATCATCCTAGTGTAAAGGTCGATCGTGTGTGGACTGCGAATTCCGATAAATTCATTTGTATAGGCCGGGGCCCCGATAGCCATCGTAAATGAACTTAATTGCTTAATCAAGTTAGAACCTAAACGATCGTGAAATGCCCGAAATCCGCGCTCACACGCAATTATGAATGGCCGCTCGTTTTCCTTTTAGCGAGAATCCAGATTGATTAAAATTAAGCAATAAGATTCAACACATGTAGAATATTAATAAAAAATGAAAACGAATAATATTCAAAATAAATTAAATGTGGATCTCGTTTTCCTTCTTTCATAAACAGGACAAGTTCGCCTTCCTTTAATGGACGAATCAATGATTCTCGGCCGTCTACCTTGTAGACCCAAATCGTTAACGATGCCACTTGAAATTAGGCAAAAATTATTAATTATTTATCAAATATTTTCTCTTTTGCTACTCTGACTTTTTGACTTACGCGTAAGTACTTTAATACAAATTAAAACAACTACTTCTCGAGCTTATACCCGCCAGGCATTCAAATTCTAGTCTCACCGTGGGGATCTCGCTTATTATAAGAGATAGAGGGTAGGTTTGAAATTGGCACTTTTGCAGAATTTCATGCTGATTAATATGGCTTTGAGAAAACTGAGATAATTTTCTTTGTTTTCAAGAAATTAAAAAAAAAACTGAAAAATGCGATTTTCTTTTTTTATTTATTTCTTCGTTAGTTGAAGCGATATTTCAATACAATGAAGACATTCTTGTTTCGTTTCTTCTAAACCATCATCAACTTTCTTATTTCTTATGGGCGCCAGATTGTTTTTTTTTTTGTTATATTAAAATCTTCTATTTCTTTTTTTTTGATTACATTGATACCACATATGTTATCTTCATTCTGATAAATAAACACAATCTTAACAAAATATTTTTTTAATACTAAGAAATCACGAATGCCATGAATTTAAAAGTAATCGATACAAAATATAATGTAACTTGTAGCTTTGTGAATACAATATTTATAAAAAAGTTTAGCAATGGAACAAAAATTTACATAACGATTTTTTTACAAACTAAAAATTATTTTAAAAAATAGTAATATGCAGAATACAAACATTAAAATATTTCTTTAATTTATGTCTTAGCAGCAACATAAATTCAAAGGTGTTCCTTAAATTATTTATTGTAGTATACAAATTCCCTCTAGGAATTTTATTGAATTTCGAGACGAAATTATTAATGTTTTATAATCTCCTAATTTATGTTCTGATTATACACATTCTATGTTAATATTGTGTAAGTTTTTATTTTTTTCCATTGTTCAGAAATGTTAAATGTTATAATAGTCCACGATACGTTGTAGCCAAACTGGTAAATAAATTGTATTAATTTTAAATTTATTGTAAGAATTTTATTTAGGTTTTCGATATACTTCAACCAATTGAGGAATTTATTTTAAGTAAATGCAGTACAAGAATGCAGTTTTCTCGCTTGGTTTCTATAATTCAAATTATTTTTATACAGCATTAAGAGAGGTGACGCAGAGAGATCACACGGTGCTCGTATTACTATTATTATGTTCATATAACTATATTTTTGATAGTGTCAGTAAAATAGTGCTTTAAACAAAGTGTATTTCCAAATTTGTTACTTTTTCATTCATTTATCTATCGCAAAATATTGACCTGCACCATCGATTACATAATCTTTATTATAAATAAATTAGTGTTATTCTGTTTAATGCTTTAATAGACCATTACCCCTTTAATTATTTCTGGAAATTACCATTATAAAGCCAATAACCATAAATTATTTACCATTATTATTTAAAAATGAATAAACAATAGAGATGGCATAAATACCTGCAGGATTTAAATTGAATTTTATTTAAACAATCACTATAAATTTCAAAATATTGCCAAGATAAAACGATAATCGTACACACCGAGGTTATGTTTTGGTCCCAACTGCCACATGTGTGCTGTTAAAAACCGACATACGTTTGATTAAAATTAATATCCATAATTTTCTCTTCAAATTTTTATATGAATTAGAAGATTTAATTTATCTTATTTATAAAACCTATTTCTTAAATATGCATAATAACTGAAGAGTTCACCACTAAAGTTTTTGGTAATCCTTATATACGTAATCAATAAGGTTCATTTATTTTTTAAAACGCCACACTTTTAAAATTGCCGCGATATGTGACGTTAGCACTATCGGATCCCATTGCAAATACATCACCGAAAGTATGTGGCCCCCGACATAAGAAACGCGCCGTTTATCCGACAGAGGCGTATAATTGAAGGGATGATCCCAGCAGCCATTATAAAAAACGCTCCGTTTTCCCCAGCAGAGGTCGCCTCAAACATATTATTAGAAGGATGGACCGAGCGGTTTTTTTTAAAGTCGCGCGGAAAATCAAAGTTCAGCTCAGAGCTTTACGAACTTCACAGATGCTACACCACTGCTGTGCAATTACTTTAATTTGAAAAGAATTTTTAATTGACAATCCATTAGGAATATCTTTAAACTATAAATTCCCCACTGTTGAAGCAATAAACACGTTTATAACTTTATTTATTATTTATTTATTGACCATTTATTTCGAATATTGTTTCTATCAGACTATTAAACCGTAGACAGAATCTTAGAGAAACTCACTTTTTATTTAAATCCTAAAAACAGAAAAGATATTTTATTGAAAAAATATATTTAAAGTATTTATAAACAAAATAAAAAGCTGAAGTGTTATCTGTACGTTGAAGTCAACTTTGCAGCATAGATAATTACTCGAGATTTGTGTACACTTCCCCCACATTTAGAGAGAGATGTATTAAAGTAAAACAGTCGTGTCGCTTTTTTTGTCTAGTCGTGCGATGGAATAATCACTTGTTTTTGTTTTAGCGTGGGCGGATTTTTTTTACAACGGGATAATTAGGTTTCGGTGGCGTATAAGAAGGATCATTAATATCTCAACCCCCGAGGGAAGGATAGTAGAGTGGATAGTTGGAATGAACAAAATGCTTAATTATAAATGATTTATATCTAATGAGGTTGTTATATATTTTTTCTGTTCGTCACTGACTATTTTATTTATTGTTATGTAATATTAGCTACCCTGTAGAACAACAATTGTTACACCATTTGAGGGACCATTTGAATACATGTTTTGTATAATTTTTCGTTACTATTTGTTTATGCATAAATTCATTTTTGGCTTTAGTTGTTTGTTATATATTTTTAATATAATTATATATAACCTTTAAATATTGAAGATTTCGTAAATAAATATTATTGTATGTAGAAAAATATACAAACAAAAACACTATCTATGTTATTTTTAGCAATGAGAGATGCAAATGTAATATTGTTTTATTTTTTAATGTTCAACATAATTTTACTATCAATAGAAAAGAGTATTAATTTTCAATCATTTGTTCACAGTAATTTAAATAAATTAAATAAAAAGAATTTGAAAATAATTAATATATTATTTCCTCTTTAATTTCAATGTCTGGCAGGGTACTTGCTGGAGATTTAATTGTTTTAATGCATATTTGTTTAAAAGTACTTATGTAACATACGTTAAAATATCATATTAACTAAAGAGGATATAGTTTATTATTTAATTTATTTTTTTTATATTTATTCTACTTATTGTGTTGTTGAATTTAATATGCTTAAATTTATTTTGAAATAAACATTTTATTGAAATGTTAAGTATCATTCAGCTCTGAAATAATTTATAATTGTCTGCTAATGTTAAACTTGTCTAAAATTACTTTAAAAATATATAACTTAAAGTTTGATTTACGAAACCAAATATCAGGATCTTTAAATACATTCAAATTGATCTCATTTGAGACAAGCTCAAAAATATAAATAATTTAAAAAAAAATAATCGATTTAATAAAAGGAGACATGCCAATGTATAATTGTTTCTTGTTTTCTCACCTGGTAAATAATCTATCATATGGAACTATGTTTTGGCAAAATTTGTTAATTTTTAAAATTAAATATACCGGGTATCCAAATAAGGCTATATCTCAGGAACTATGAGTGCTAGAGCTTTCTAATAAAAAAAGTTTATAAAAGTGATCATGAGAAAATGCTGAAAATAAATTTCAATTTATAAATTTGTAGTTTGTTGGACAGTCGAAAAGTAATATTGCGATTATCTCGAAAAAGGTTAAATAAAGACATCATAAAACTACACTTTTTGAAATCATGATAAGTTCATGACAGAAAAATGTTAGAGACTTTTTTGTCTTACTCTTGAAATAAAGAGTGGGGAAGGTCAGAATTTGTAACGAGCAAATATCAAATAACTCCTTTGTTTTTTTAACCGATCTTAAGAGGGAATCACACACGAAATACGCCATAAAGAATTGCATGGGAACGTACAGACAAGAAATCTCCAATACGGTTAATGATAAATCATTTCTGTTTGAAGAAATAGATTATAGATGATATTTTGAAATCAATATTGAAAGGGATTTTTTTACTGGTTGCATAATTTCACAATTTAATTATTGAAATTTAATTTAAAAAAATAAATTCCGCTCTCATTATTATTTTCTAAATATTATTCTAAATACAATTCTGAAATTAGATTGAGTATTTATTGGATAATAATTGCGTAATCTTGTCTGCTCTAAACAAAAATTTCGTTCCATATAGTGGTGCCACGACCGAGAACACTTTAGTCGCTGCTGATAAACTCCGCCCACAAGGACAGCAACCGTTATCTCATTCAAGTAGTGCCTTGAGTATATTTCATTCTTTGATTTAGATATTATTTCGCTATTTTGATTCCTGGAAATAAAGTTACGTATGTGGATTTATTATAATGAATGCATATTTTGGAATGCTAAAAAAGTGTACAAATAATTTATATTACCCACAAATTATTCCTTAAAGATCAACACCCTCTAAATAATAATTCCCAACAAACCACTCCTAGATAAACCATCCCCATAAAAATTGAAGTTTTTATATTGAATACGTATTTGGATCATAACGATTCGAATAGATGTTAAAATTATCATAATTACACTTTTTTTACATTATATGTTAACTTAAAACTAAGTATCCCTTATCGATACGTGTATGTACAAGGTGTCCTATTTTCGATGGTTTCTTCAAGTAAAATAGGGGTCAATTTTAATGCTAATATTATGTATCTTATCAAAATTTGTCTATCTTCAATTGTTTTCGAGTAAAATTTTGCCAATCTAGAAACATTAAAATAACGTGTTTATTTGAAAATATATTTACATCGTATAAAAACATTCTTGAGGCACTTTTTTATTAGAATATGCAGATTTTATTAGATTTTGTCTTAAGTTTCAAATTACTGTGATAAATGTATTTTTTTAATGCAAATCACAGTTGGCTGTGACATCAAATACTTATATTTTTCTAAGATTCCTATTACTTGTATTTAACCATACTTGACTTGTTTGCTCCTTACAAACATGGGCATGTGGTCCAACCTTTTCAAGAGTAAGACAAAGTCTGTAATATTTTTGTTTCATGACCTCATCACTATTTAAAAAAGTGTAGTTTTATGATGCCTTTATTAGAACTTTTATTTAAATAGTAATATTAAATTTTGGACTGTTCATTACAACCCCTAGCATTTTAAATGCGAATGTTTATTAATTATTAAAACATTTTCCTTAAAAATAAATAATATATTTTTCTGCATTTTTATGAATACCGGAACAAATAATTAATATAGCTTTCTTATTAAAACATTAAAATCAGGAATATTTATTAAAATAAAAGGAAATTAAAAATCTACTTTAAAATAACAAAATCCGATAATTTCCCAATGTAAGGAAATTAATATTGAAAATCATTTTTATTTTGTTCATATATTCCTTGTATTTTATTTAAACAAGATAATGATTAAAATCTTGTTTTATTACATTTATATATCTTAAAATAATATTAATTTCATATTTATTTACAAATATACTTTTCAAATATTTTTTCGAAGAAAAATCCGGTTGTTATGAAATATAATATATAGTCAAAGTTATTACAAAAAAATCCTACGTGCACACTTTATTAATAGTGTATTTATTCTCAAAATATACGGGCAGCAGTACACTGTACAGTGCGAACTACGAGCGTATGCAATAAGGTTTTCAGCTATCCTCGCAAGGAACGACTACAACACAATCCTAAATGCGTTTTTATTGGCTGTGAATTCGCGGTACGGTTCTAAATTCGCTCTACCTCGTCCCCGTTCCCGATACCCCTGAGAAACTTAAATGATTGTACCGATCCCTCTTAATGATTTTAATGTCATACTGATTAAAATTATTAGCAATAATCAGAAAAATAACTAACTCTATCGCCGCTACCTGGCGCCAACTTACAATATAGATAAATTTCTCATTTTCTTAAAAATTTTAAATGGAATGATTTACTTTTCTTAGTATTAGTAGAAATAGGATTAAAAAATAAGAAATTTAGAGAAAACCGGAAGTCTATATCTAAATCCTATCACAAGTTATAATTAAAAGAATTTTTAGAATTAAAAATTATTAATGTAAATTTTAAGAATTTCGTGTGTTAATTTAAAATAAAATAAATAAATTAACAAAATTAAATTATTTTGTCACCAGTATGAGGCGCTTTTTAATTTAAATAATAATTTTCTCATTTTTTAAATAAAGAAATATTTCTTATAATACAGGTGGAGGATATTAATACCAAATGGAAAAACATTTTAAGCGCCAAATTTATATCAAAATGTTGTCTTTCAAATTAGTCCACCGTCACATTTATACAATTAAATAAACAGCGACATCCACTCTAGCAATAGCAGTATATCTATTGCTGAAGTTAGTTACTTTAAGTGGAAATAATGTTACATTATATTTATCAGATTCGTCTGAATGAACTACACTGGTAAACTAGAATATGTGTAATGTAGTACACAGTCCAGTTTTTCTTGTATAGTTTACCAATTCAGGCAACCTGTAAATATAATTAACATTATTTTCATAAAAATTCCTAGTAGAAATAGAATATTGTTTGAATTACAACTTGTACAATATTGAAACATTATTGTACCAACTTGAATCAAGCCTGAAATACAAGATTGTGTCAATCTAGAAATTCATTATCGAGTCAAGATTGTATCAACATGATAGAATATTGTATCAACTTGACAAAATCTAGAAATTCATCATTGAGTCAAGATTGTGTCTACAATATTGTATCAACTTGACCCAATAAAGTGTCAATCTTGTATAAATATTTATTTTCAAGTTGTATTTAAATATTGCGTCAACCTAGTGTCGTGTTCACATCCCAATATTGCTACAAGATTGTAGAATTGATATTCAATAATGTGTCAACATTGCTACAAGATGTTATTTCTACTAGGGTATTCACCTCTCAAAAAAGAGTATATCTAAATAATTTCTCACGCTTTAGAAAATGGCCCCGGGTGTTGACATACTAATTAAATTTTATTGCTTTTGTTATAAATTTTATTAACCTCAAAAAATTTTCCAGTGATATTTGAAATTTTCTTTTATTTATAACTTGTGATAGAATAAAGGTATTGAGATGCGGTTTTCACAAAATTTCTTTCATTTTCTTTTTATTCATAGTAAGAAGTATATCATTCCATTTGAAGTTCGTAAGAAAAATGGGAAAATTATATTCTTTTTAACTTGGCGTCACCTAGCGGCGTATGAATTACTTATTTTGGTGATTGTTGTCAATTATTTTAATCAGTATAATAAGTAATTTGCTCTTTATAAATTCGGACCTTCCCCACCCTTTATTTCAAGAATAAGAAAAAAATCTCTGAATCATTTTTGTTTTATAAACTCATCATGATTTCAAAACATGTAGTTTTATGATGCCATTATTTGAACTATTTTTGAGATAATCGCAGTATTATTTTTCGACTGTTCATTGCGCCCACTACTGGAAGAGATACGAACTTTTCTCATGGTCACTTTTATTAACATATTTATTATTTGAAAATTCTTGAAGTCTTACTTCTTGAGATATAGCCGGTGACCTTTCTTTTCTGGACACCCGGTACATTACGAGTACAAAGACTCTTTTTTGAAAAAAATCTCTTCAGAGAGATTTTTTTGTATTTATAATGTACATACACTTTTATAAATAAAGTGAAAAAAAAAAACCTGAAGTCACTAGCGTAACATCAATATTTATTGAATATATATACAGGGTGAGTTTTTTTCGATGTTCTCTATGGGGATCTCGGAAACTATAAGAGATAGAAAAACGGTTAAATGGGGAAAGAAGTGTAGTTTTATAAGACGAATAAAATGACACTTTCAAATTATTTGAAAAAGTCAAGGGTAACTAGATATTTTGAAAAAAGTAAAATGTGTCAATTTTTTGAAATCAATATATCTCTATTATTATCATAGATAGAAAAAAACTGTAAAGGACAAAGTGGTAGAAAATTTTACACAGATTAATAACAAAAAATCAAAAAAAAATTTTCGCCCATATTTTGGGAGATATGACACAAACTTACCTTTTTTTAAATGGAAACAATAGTTGGCTATGACTTTATTAAAAGGGCTATTTTTTTCTCTTTAATCCGACATAACATATGCCATGGTTATTTTTAACATAAAATAAGTTACAGTCGTTTTTAATTTTACCATACACCAAAAAATAGTTAGCCATGAAAAAGACAAAAGTAAAACAATTGCGGTTGTTTATAGCAACGAAATCAATATTTCATTTATTATCATTCTTTAGATTTGTCAAACAACATAAGCAACATAAAGTAAAATAATTCCGAAATTATCAAAATAATAATAGAAGAAAATTTAAAATATTACATAAGATGCTCAAAAAGTCCACCATTATTATTATGGCATAAAGTACATCTTTTTAAAATCGAATTTGTGGCTTTTTTGACTTTTCTTCTGTCAATAGAATAAAATGTTTCAAGTACAGGTAGTCTAAGATCCTCCACGGATTGATATGATTGTTGATACACTTTGTTCTTCACATAACCCCACAGAAAAAAGTCTAAAACGGATAGGTCGCGTTTCATCTGTCCAAATTATTTTTGTAGGGAACGTATTATCCTCTTGGCACATGTTTTTGTATAAAACAACTGCAATTGTTTTACTTTTGTCTTTTTCATGGCTAACTATTTTTTGGTGTATGGTAAAATTAAAAACGACTGTAACTTATTTTATGTTAAAAATAACTATGGCATATGTTATATCGGATTAAAGGGAAAAAAATAGCCCTTTTAATAAAGTCATAGCCAACTATTGTTTCCATTTAAAAAAAAGGTAAGTTTGTGTCATATCTCCCAAAATATGGGTGAAAAAAAATTTTTGAGTTTTTGTTATTAATCTGTGTAAAATTTTCTACAACTTTGTCCTTTACAGTTTTTTTCTATCTAGGATAATAATAGAGATATATTGATTTCAAAAAATTGACATATTTTACTTTTTTCAAAATATCTAGTTACCCTTGACTTTTGCAAATATTTTGAAAGTGTCATTTTATTCGTCTTATAAAACTACACTTCTTTCCCCATTTAACCGTTTTTCTATCTCTTATAGTTTCCGAGATCCCCATAGAGAACATCGAAAAAAACTCACCCTGTATATATATATCGTGTACTTGTTTAATTTTATGTTAGTTCAAAAAGTAATAATAATAACCTTATTCACTATATTAAAATATATGTTCAATTTATAAATGAAAACATTTAAGTGCATATTCCAAAAGTGTTATTTATTTAAAAACATTATCTAATTAATTTTCACAAAATTAAATAATTAATCGACTTCCTGATAGATTAATAACATCTATAATTATTCACACATAATCCACGCATTAAGTTACTGAGCATAATAAGGATGTCTTGGATTTCCTCTCCCGCAAAAAAAATGAAGGCGTAACGCTGCAATTGTATACTGGGAAGCGGTTGAAACTCGAAACATCTACTCGTGTTCAGTACAATGACCATCTATCTCACACAGAACGCCAAGTCTGAATAAATTAATCTCGCACAATTCAATCTTAATTCGCCATCTTTGGGTCAGTGTGTTATTCGTTGAGTAATTGATGAATAATGGAATCACAAGGAAGCGAAAAGCGCATCTCTGACTCGATTTTATTGTCATTGGATGACTTTTTTCAAAGATAATAAAACGCTTCTATTGTTAAATACAAACAGAGAGGCTTTCAGATGTTTTGTTTTATTTTAATTGTTTCATTTATTTTCTTTCGTTGAATGTGCAGACTTGATTGCAAACAAAGGACACTTGGGAAAAAAAGGAAGAAGATAAAATTCGATATTATCATCATTGCAAATGCTTCTTATACATTTTATAAGAATAAATAATGGACTAATGTGATTTAAATAAAAATCCTTCAAAAGGTGTGAATTGATTCACACAAACAAAAATCAATAATGAATTGTCTTCAAAAGTTATTAAGGAAATAAATTTATCGGTTTGTTTCATGTTCTTTTCTCAATTGATAATAATTAAAATTTGAAATATGACCCCTAAGAAATAATTTTATTGCTGCAATTCTGTTCTACAGATCCAACAATCCTTTAGATAACCTTACCACTATCCTCCTATATAAAAAATCCATAAATCCAAAAGAACAACGGATTTCCAATTTATCAAAAAAATAACCGAAAACCCACAATCCTTTGAGGTCCTAAATTATTTGGGCATCACAATAAACCCAAATATCCCATTAAAATTCTTACATCCAGAAATCACAATTCATCAATTTATTTCATCTTTCAACTGTTGTTGCGTATGGAATCCGCATTATGAGAAATATTGTAAATTAATTGAATCTGTCCAAAAACAACTTCTAAAATTCCTTTATTTAAAGAAATATGGCATCTATCCCGACAATAATGTTATATTATTCTCTATTGCTTCAGTTTATATTGCATTCTTTACAGAGCAGACGCAAAGCTTTATTTAAAATTTTAAACAATCAAAACGATTGTCATGGGATTCTCTCGTGATGAAGTAGACATTTTTAATTTAGCTGGTAGTAATCTTTCTTTTCGCATGACATTGAACATTTTGTAATACATTTCTAAAATTGTGTTTAGCATATTTTGTTACTTTAATTAATTATTATTAATTGTATTACTTTTAGTTTATTTGTATTTACACATAAAATTTTTCGTTTATTTTAAGTAACCATTTAAACATCTATACACTATGTATGTATAGAAGTGAGTTTAACTCGGTATATGCATTAAATAAATAAATAAAAAATAAAAATAATCACTACTAAATGATGGAAAAAGTCGATAGAAAATGAATTGTTAACATATATAGTGCTACACTATTTGATATATATAAAGAAGAAAAATAAAAATCTTAATACATAATCAACTACAAAAAAAATTGATTTTTAATAGAGATAATGTATTCTTAGTTGGGCTTTAAAATTTTATCGTAGGGTATGCATTGTCATTTCAATCTCGAGAAATAATACCTCAAATTATTAGTTGGATTCCTCCCATTTACTAAACTATTAATTGATATTTATCGTCTGAATGAAGCTGCAACTGTCTTTTGGGGGGTTATTATACGAGTCATTTCTAAATAAACATAAAATTTAATTTAATCTCCAGAAACTGTTGGATTTTTCGTAATTAGAATTAAATATCAAAATGATTTGTAATTTTGTTTACTTTAAGAATTAAAGAATAGTAATATATATATATATATATATATATACAAATTATTATTTTTTTATTTCATCGTCGCTTAATTCTTAGAGTAAACCAAATTTCAAACCCATTCGATATTAAATTCTCAATCAGAAATCCCGTTCCCCTTCTGCATTTCCGTTTGGCGGTATAAGCAAACACAACTAGGAAATTCAATTAGCACGTGACACCGTCAACGCATCAGGACCAATACATAAACTGCACCCAAAGGGGGATCTTTCTGTTTGCAGTCGATATTGACTGCGGATACGCGGGCCGACATTTTTATCGGCGACCGTAAACATTTAAGTGCGCCTTTAGACCGGCATAATGAAACTTAATAAAAACTAATGTTTGACGCGCGACGAAAGGCGTATTCCCTTACAGCTAAAAGCCGCAGGGGTCGGCCCTTCGTCACCGGCCAAATTGACAGGTTTTGGGCGATATCGATATTTTCTCTCGGAGGCTTTTAAAGTTGAATAAATTAAGCCGCCGGGATGTTTTCGGTGATAAATTGATGATGGCTTATTTAATTTCGTTAGGGTTAATTTGGACACGGAATTTGTTTATAAGAAGATTGATTGAATTGAGTTTTTAGAAATGACCTTCAAACAATAACACTAATTTATTATGGTCTTATTAAATTTTCTGATGGAACAGAACGTAAGTTTTATGCGAAAGAAAAGAGGGCGCAAAATTGAAGAAGGTAGTCTCATTGTGGAGACAGCTAACAGGTTCTTAAGTATAAGTATAAGGAGTTCATATTTAAGCAAAGAAATAAACTCGCGATATATTTATTTAATAATAAGCGCTAAAGAAACATAAACTTCATGTTTGATAATGGCAAGTTGATTTTGACGAAACTGCAGTCACAAGTAAAAATACAGTGTTATACAAAACAAAGTTTAGAAGTAGTTTTATTATCATATTTAAACATGTATTATAAAGTAGAAGCCTCCACAATAGAAAACATAAACGAGATGGTCTTATAAGATTGCCATGATAACTAATTGATTACTATGAAATTATCTTTAGTAATGAAATAAATAATCAAACTTAGTATAAATAGTCTTTTAAGACTGAAAGACCTCCGGTCAATAGCCGATTCGTCTGCAAAATATATTCTAATTTTATATATTATTGTACATACATATACACATTTGAATAAAGATGTTTAGTTAGTCTTTTAAAAGTGTTATATCTTTTCTTTTGCGCGGCTGAGTTGAAATTAATTTCTAACGGGTGTGAAGTTAGCAATAAATTTCAAAAATTTAATTATAATAAATATCTTAAAAACAAATATTTTATTTTCGCTATAATTTAGTTTAGTTATTGTCTTCTAAGAGGCAGTATTTATCAATGAAATATACCCTGAACGAAATTGAATATTAAAAAATGTATCTCCAAACGGATTTTTTTAAATATATTTCAATAATACGTTTTTTGTTCCTAAAGGCACTACCTAACATAAAAAAATAAAATTGAATACCTCGGACATCTTCATCCCTATCATAAATATCAAATTAAAATATCTCCAAAAGGATTTTTTTATATTTTAAAAAGCACTACCAAAGATAAGAAATAAAAGTCAAGGAGATTTAGGTCAAGCGACCTAGGAGGCTAAGCAGCTGTACCTCCACGACTTATCCATCTTCCGGGAAACAAGATATTAAGATAATTTCGTACCTCTAATGGAGCACCGTCGTGAAGGAACCAGTCGAACGTCAAAATTAACTGCCTCCGGCAATTCTGGTAAATTTTCTATCAAAAATTCTATGTAAGAATCACGAGTTAAACGATTTGTCATTATAAAGGGCCCAATTAGTAATCGATTCACAATTCCAGCCCATACATTCATTGATAATCTTTGCTGAACGGAGTTATAAATTCGATAAGTCAATGTTTATATTTTTTATCTGCGCTAACGGATATGCTAAAAGAAAACGTCGATATTATTAACACTAATGTTAACCAATAATACTAGGTAATATAATTTTTAACTCCAAACTTGTGCACAAAAGCCTAATGAAATACGAGAGAGAAAAAAATGAAATTTTGAAGTACATCAGAAGTCGGTAACTGGTATACATTTTGCGCTAGATGTATAAAGTTATCTTAATATCTTCTTTAAGCGAAATCACATGGATAGAGACAGGAGAAATTGTTTACCAAGAAACTAAACATACCACGGACCTTCTAAAGTAATACAGAAAATACGGTCAACTAATATAACACTGTACATTCAACAAACAGGTGAAGAACAGTAAGGCGCTCTTCACATTCTTAAGCTGTGTCATACCAAATCAAGTGCAGAATATTATACCCAAGTCTCACTGTTAGGGTAAATAGTATTAATCAAAGAAGCGAATCTAAAGACCTTCATCTGTGATGGTTAGAATCCACAGATCTTTTTAGGTCCTAATGGTATAGGCCAATTAACATGTTTCTATCTAGAGAAGTAAATAAATACCATATTTTTAATACATTGCAATATTGCGATAAATCATAATATACACTATACATACTACAGAGTGATAAACAATGATTGCAGAGAAGTTAAATTTCCGGCCGAAAAATCTGGGGAGATTTATCGCTTCAAGTTCATGCCAAGGAAAAATGAATAAAGAGTAACTATATTCGACACTAGCAGCGTCGCTCGTCGTATTTTGTCATTCCGTTTTTGAAAATCGAAATTATTTTGACAATAACATGTTTGCTACGCAAATGGCAATCTATGGGATTTTCTTTTCATATAATCAGTTGTACCAACATGTGTATTTGAATGCCAACCTATCAATCTGCAATTATTGTTGATCACTTTGTACAATATTGTGTTTAAAACGATAAAATAATAAATTTGTGCAACTCCTCACCAATACAATATTTTCAAATTTCACATTTTATTTTCCGGTTTCACTTTTTAAAGAAACGACCTCTCTTTTTTTATAAACTCATTATACTGTCGTAGTTGAGCGCGGCATAGTGCTGATTAATAACACGGGGTAGAGGAGATTTAGTATTTTGTCGCACAGTGAACTTGTACGATGGAATAATTTTGCATGCACGAAGACACAAGTAACGAAACATAAATTCCGACCCATGTATCCGCTTATGTATCATGTCGCGTATTACATATGCTCTCAGCACTCCACATAAACTCGACAATGCACTAATGTGCATATCCCTACATATGTGCGCACCGACATTCTTTGCATAAAAAAAAGAGTGTATAAAAAGATAAAATATGGGTTTAGTTTACAGAGTTAATTACGCGTTTAGAATTATTTTCTATTTTACTTATATAATACTATAGCCTTTTTATTTGTTCTGTTTTAAACGTTGATTTCCCATTATTAATGATTGTACATAATTGTCTCTTTCGATATTGCTTATGGATATCTCGATAAATCATTTGACAATATCACGAAAATTTATGAAGAAAATAAAAATACCCACATCAATAGATTCTATTAAAAAAGGATGTTAAGAATTTAAATAGTTTATATCTTACTTACCATTATGGTAGATGGGGATTTTAGAATATATATATACAGGGTGGCGCAAGATTCCGATGAAGTCCAATATCTCAGTTATTTAGAAATTTACAAAAAAATATTACTGACATAATTTGTAGCTACTGTAAAACTTCACATTTTAAAATTGGTTTCATATATACAGGGTGTCCAATAATCACGTGACGTATCAAACATATGATTTTTTAAATGGAATGCTATATTTTTTATGTCGATTTTAGATTCTACGCTTAAAATTAATCATTTTTGACATAAGGTTTATTAGGTCAGTTTTTAATATTTTAAAAGTTATAAACAATTTAAGGTTGAAATCAATGGAACATTGGGGCCTTATTTTTCAAAAATGAAAAACGATGTAAACTTTCTGTTAACGCAATTTAATTGAAAAAATGTTTAATAATATAAGGAATAATCGTTTGTTACTATAAAGCAAATGTTGTGTACAGGGTGAAAAACCACTATGCATTTTTATGTGTAAGATTTTGATTTATACTTAAAATTTAACACTAGATTTATTAGTTTTATGATTATTTTGTTAAGATTGTATGATCTACCCTTACCAAATTTACATTTCTGTAAATTGGCTTTCCTCACAAGCCAATAAGCAACAACACAATATATTTCACTGTAGGTTTTCTACTAGAAAATAATCATTGAACAATTCAATCTGAAGATTAAAACACCTTCTAGGCCATTTTGTATTTTTAATAATAATATAGTCTGATGGTATATTTTAACTTTAAGGAATAATTCAGAGCGGTTAATGTAGGAATGTACTAATTAAACTGAAAATTGGGTTTTTGAAACATGAATTCGAGGATTTTGATGCGCCTTAAAAAATCAAATCATCACATCATCATCTGAGTGTAGCAATAGAAAAAATATTTATTCACTTAGTCACAGCTATTTATTTAATTTATCTGAGTATAGATTCCTTAACTTCAATGATGTAAAGAATATCTGGGCAAATGTTTAGCCAATTTCAATGGGATCAATTTTTACCTGCATTTTGTGTAGATTTTCTTATATATGTTATGTAAAATTCCCTAAATAGAATTCATTTATGTAATATATTTGTATAATTTTACAACTGTGTTAGATCCAACGCTCTGAGAAAAAACAAGGGATGACAGAATAAGAAATGCATCAGACTTTAAATACCTATATCCTCCTGTGGCAGTGATTTTATTAGAAAACTATAGAACTAGTATATTTTGTTTTGATGTTTACATAATTCCTTGATAGAACTCGCAAAAAAGATACAAATAATAAAAAAAAACAATACATAGATTATGCATATACTGCAATTCTAACTTCACTATAACTTATATAAAGTTATAATTTCAATACGAACTAATGTATATATATATATATATATATATATATCCAAAAAAGAACGAGAAACTAAGGACGTCTAAGTTCATTATGACACCATAAATTCTCATCCTATTATCCCCAGACAAAAACCCTTTCCCGTTGATTTTTTCCTGCCCAGAATGAATAATAGTTGCCATTATCCAGTCTGCACGTCAATCGATGATTCGGGGCGATTTTCCCTTCGGGTTTTTCTAATGAGAGCCGGGCCGTTTTTGCGGCCCCCTTTCCCGGCCCCGGGGCCTTTATCTTTCGCAATTGGCCCGATTTCCAGCGCCCCGGATCATTTTCGGGACAGAATCGACGCCCCCACTCCACTATTTTATTCTCCTGTATGCACAATTGTAGCTCGGATGTATTGTCCTGTCCTGTATGTGCCGTAATTAAAGTTTTATCTAACGAGATCGTGACGCGAAAAATTCGTTCGTAAAATAAAATGTACGAAAATGGGAGTAAACGTTTTAAAACGGACAAGATTTATTCGATTTTGAAACTATAAATAAAAACATTATTCAGAATGAAATGTATTTTATAAAATATTTAAAATAAAATAGAAAATCTAATGACGGCCGATGAGTTAACATGAGTAATCGAGAAGTCAACATTGTGTTTTTAACAACATTAACTTGTTCAGATTTTTATGTGGAACAGAGTCACACTTTAAATTTTATCCAGAATATTAGAATTCTCCTACATCAAACATAATTCCTTTTAAACATTTTCGTAATTTTAAATGTCAATTCTTTGTCAATTCTTTCTTTGAATTCTACATGCAAAAAGAAAAAAAAAACGTTAAAATTGTGATTTCTAATAGAAAAACTTTTATTTGTACTATTTTTTTCATATTCTTTGTATCCGAAATAATTTATAGAAACACTGTTTCTTATTTTGAACTATTTATTGTATTTTACTACAATTAAAATAGATAATTCTACTAATCAACTGTTAGACTGTTTTTTTTTTCTATTCTGTCATTATTATATAAAAATGGTGATATGTCCATCATGTTACTTTCCCCAGTGAATACGGTCAAATAAGTTTCTGATTGAAAATTTAATAGGGAAGCAAAATGATTAATAGAAAAAATTGATTGTTGTCTTTCAAAATTAAAAGCGAGTATTTAGAAGAATATTATAATTAAGTGTGTTATTTCTTACCTTACAATGGGTTTAAATAATTACTGCACACTCTTCTTCATTTTTTCTAACTGGAGGCGTTTGCGAATGTGTTGAATATGACGGCATTTTGACGTTTTATTTGTCATTAAAATAATTATTTCAAAAATTTATAAAAAGAAAACCGGAGGTCCTGCAATAAAAGTTTTATAACAGAAATTATTTATTTTCCAAGATCTAAAACTTTTATTTGAAACATTTTTCTAAAAATGAAAAATTGCTAAGAGTAAAGTTGCACTTAATGAGTTTTGATTCTAACCAAAAGCTTTTCAGATCATTCCACTGCTATGAAAAGCTTAGATATAAAGTTTGGGCTTAATCCATTTAGCCGTTTTTGCGCTATCGCGGAAACACACAGACACACACACACACAGACATTTTTCAAAACTCGATGGAATGGACTCAGGGGACCTCAAAACGTGTATATTTGTTGAAATTGGCGGTTCGAAAATTTTCACGATCACAATACTTTCCCTTGGACAGGGGTCCGGGGAAAGTAAAAATTATAGATGTATATCTAGCGTGTTGTCGCCATCTCACTTTGACTGTCGCAAAATTCTGTCATGAAGTGAACCGATGTGAAGTTACCCAGGGGTAAATTATTTACTTTTAAAGTGATTCACAGTTTATAAACGAATGAAAATAACCCAATTGCGCAAGAACTGTAACAAGATTTATCCAATTTAATTTAAAATAATGTTTACTTTTAATTATTAACCTCGAATAAAGACTTAGACATATCAGATTCAACAAAGGTGTTTGCCACAATTTAGGAACTTGTTTTTCTTCTTAGATTGTTAGTAAAGGTCTGAATAATCATTTAAAATAATAAAATAGCGGTATGTATTTAAAATGAGGGGTATGTAATATTTCGTAATTTTCTATCGCCCAGCCACGGATTTCGTAGAGAAATCTCATTTTTAATCTCATTATGAGAAATCCATGGCTGAGAGTTTACATTATTTTTAAAAAGTTAAAGAACTTACATCCGTGATGTTATTGTTTTATATCGGTAATTAAACCCTTAGCAACAATTTAGTACGAAAACGAAGAACCTAGATAATAGTCTTCCTCTAATCTAAAACTCACAGCTTGTATTTAGAGTGCGTTTAAATTTTTGAAATTTCAAATTTGAAAGAACATATTAAAAAAAAATTTATATATTACATTAAATTCTATTTTTTTTAATTCGTTAAGAATGAGGTAAATAAATAATTATATAAATCAAAGTAAATATTAAAACAGACGAAATAAAAATATAATTAACAGGCGAATAAACCTACCAGAGCGTAAAAGTAGGGGAGTTTTACATAAAACCCCATCGCATCAACATATTGCCGATGCAAATTTATGCGGCCTTCGGGAAGTCGTCGATGGATAGTAAAGGGTCGTGTTTTTCAAATAAACAAAAAGAGAAAGATATCGTTCCGGTTCGGACTCACGTGCCAGTAAAACTTCCTTCCTTCCTTTAAGGTGGCTCGTCGTTACGGATTATGACCTGGCACCGGACTCGCGACCCATCAGACTATAACGAGACTGCGATCATGAAGCGTGCCTTTTTACATAAAACACATTTGCTGCACTTTAGATCTTAATTATTTGTAAGTGCTTACAAAATTGATAATTGTGATGAACGATTTTTTCTTTGTTTTGTCCTAATCCAATAATTAAAATTCGCTACTTTGTTTTCGATTCCTAGTATTAAAATCAATTTATTTACAAACTAATAAATAGAGTTTGCAATAAACAAACGCGATTTTTGCAAAACTATAATGTTAAGACTTTCTCCACCTCCCTCAAAAACTACCCTATTGTAAGAGTAAGAGGAAGTAGCCGAGGTTTCAAGACGGGTACGGGAGGTACAAGAAATTAAAATGAATGTAACATTCACGTAAAAGCTTGTGTTATTGTAAGAGCTTAAAAGTTAATGTAAAGGTATTTTTGATCTTGCATATATCTCCAACATCGAGGACTTAACATATATATATGCCTACAAATTAGCTCCAAATTCAGTAATAAAGGATCGTTATTTCATAAATTTCGTGAAGATAATAAATATGAAATCTAAACAGCAACTGTAAAAATATTATTAACTGGACTTATATACCGTGTGATCAAATTCAACTGTTCGAAGTTGGCTATAATAAATCCCAACATTAAAACATTTTCATGTTTGGTAGTTTACAAACATAATTATGTAATTTATTACTTCTGTCAAATTATCGCAGTTCGTCTGTCTTATTGAGAGTTTTATAGTTACCATTATAAAATTAAAATATAACTTTTGAATCTTCATATTTTAGAGGCATTCACTTCATTATCAATAACAACTAATTCTAAAAACATTCAGTGGATTAAAGGGAAAAAGCAGGATTAAGGGAAACCCCTGGGGTAGTTATTTTATTATGATTGAGTTTATTGCGGTAACAAATTTAACAGTATTTTATTATAGTGGCAACAAATTTAAAAGCGGATTATTTAAGGCACTTAGATCAAAATTCAATAAATTATCTTTATTTTTTCGCATTTCTATAGCTTCCAACATAAACAGATTATAATTATTTTCAGAAGTTTCATGTTATTAATGTTCAATTTATGACCAGTTATAAAATAATGGTGTGTGATTGCTGATTTTTCAGGGTTCTAATTTTTAATGTGATAACTGTATTTCCATAAATCTAATATTTAGATTACGGTTTGTTTGCCATATATATATAGTTATCACATTTAATCGAATAAATTCCCTATTTATCCATTCTTTGACTAAATGTCTTATCTAAAAGCATGCCGCTTTACGAATTTGTATAATGTGCTGCGTTGAGGTTGAACTTTTGAATAGTTTTTATATGTGATTATTTCGACTGGGGACGTAAATAACTCTAGCGTACCTATTAGTTTGTTTTTCTTTGGAATGTAAACTTGTTATTAGTTTGACCTTATGGGCTTTCCTGTGTCTATTAATTAACCTTTTTATTGTATTTGAATTGTAGTTTAAAAATTTAGCTATTTCTAATATTAACTGATTTTCTCTTTCCCTATACTCTTCTGAAAGTGGTAATTTAATTGCTCTGTGTATCATAGTTTCAAATGCTGATAGTTTGTATAAAAGTAAATTAATATAACTGTCGTTAATTTCTAGATATCGTATCCTTTTTTTTTCTTGAATAACTTTCTCACTTATCACTTGGTGAAACATTTTGAATATTAAAAGGTAAATAATGTAAAATTAAAATCACTTGATTTATTTCCCCAAACAAAAATATATATTGACTCAACTAGTTTCGCCTTTTACAGCATTATCAAGAGTAATTTACAAATAATATAATAAGGGATTTAAGGATCGGGGATGACCAAAGCTCTTCATTGTCATTAACAAGGGGTTTTCCAAGTTTTATTGCCTTGTGTATTTCTAGACCTTATCGCAGAATTAAATTAAATCCCTAATTACCTGAATACATTTTTTTTAAATTATTAACATTAATTGAGTGGTTATTGGAGATACAATGTTTCGCGATTCCTGCACATTGTTTATTATATATTATGGATTTTTTGTGTTCTTCCAGCCGCGTTTGAAAGAATCTTCCTGTTTGCCCTATATATATACAAAGACATAATCATTGCAATTTAGTTCATATATTCTGCATTTTTTTCATTTTTTTGACAGATTTGTTATTAATGACTTTCCTAAGTTGCTTCGATTGGTGCACGTGATACCAAATTCTTTATTTTTAATACTGTTAATTATTTTATTTGATAGATCTTTCATGTAATTAATTTTACTCCATTTAATATCTTCTTTTTGTTCTTTTATATAAAAATATGAAGTTAAATGTTGCTTCATTTTCTTTTTTAATATATTGTTTATGATTTCACTATTGTATCCATTATTTCGAGCAATTATTTTAATTAAGTTTAATTCATTTTCAAAATATTGTTTATTCATTGAGATATTAATTAAACGATGAATGTATGAATTAAAGTATTATATTTAATTTGAATAGGGTGATTTGAGGAATTAGGAACTATACTGTCTGTAAATGTTTCTTTTCTGTAAATTTTGAAATGTAGTTTATTATTTTCGTCTTTATGAATTGTTAAATCCAAAAAGTTTAAACTATTGTTGATCTCCAGTTCTGAGGTAAATTGAATTTTGCTATTTATTGAATTTAAATATATTTCGAATTGATTTAATTGACGATTTGTATTCTTGATAATGTTGTAAAAGGCGAAACTAGTTGAGTCAATATATATTTTTTTGTGAAACAAACTAAGTGATTTTAATTTTACATTATTTACCTTTTAATATCGTATTCTTTCCAAAAAGGAATTCAATAAATAACGATAAAAAAATATCAAATAAAGGCATCAATAAGTAATAAATTGACTTTAGTTTAAGAATGATATTCTTTAAAAATATTATTCTATTTACGTTAAACACAAAGGCTGAGCTAATTCAATAGGCAATCGATAATATAATTGCTGTAAACCGGCATTGAGCACTTTAATTGTCATCGGAAATTGAGTTTGGTACCACAATTACCAGTTAGTTGCCGATTAATTTGAAATTCCTAGCTAATTATGTTCACCGCTGCATGTTTAAATTTAATTACAGTATAATAGCATGTAACACTATTAACAGGGACATCAGCTCCTTTTTAAAATGTTATTATAATAATAAAATAATCAGAAATTTTCAAAAGGAATAAAGAAATCGCTTCATATTCATTTCATTTTCTATAAATATTAGTCTATACATTAAAAAAATTATTACCATCTGACAATGATAGAAATTCCTATCGAAACGCGAGTTATATAATGAAATTAATAAATTATGGCAAAATAAAAAAAAATATTTAATTTACTTTATTTTAAACAAAAAACATAATTGATATGAGAAGTACATTAAAAGACTTGTTCTTGAACGAAGGAAAATAAAATTATTGCTTATAAACAAAATGATGTTTCAACAAGCTAAAAAAATGAACTGATTTATAAGCACCAAATATAGTAATCCTGCCCTTTATACTTTCATCACCGGAAAGAAAACTTATAATTCTTCGATTAATTTGAAATTTTGGAAATCGATACTATGGGATAATACTTTCATACGGTATCATTAAAAAAAATATTTTACATTTTCCTCTATGTTACATTTTTTAATGTAACTCCTTAATTCTATACGTTAATGTCGCTACACTTTTACACTTATAATTACACTGCAATTATCCTTCAACTATTTGTACACTTCAAAAGTTAAAAAAAATAACAAGTTTATTTAAAATAAACCTATCAAAATCTCATCTTTTTATACCAGTTCACAAAATATCGCCTTCATCCCCCACATGTATGCAAGAACCTTAGAGTCCTCTTCGATTCCAAACTATCCTTCAAATCCTAAAATCTATCCATAATAACTAAAATCAAAATAATGACACGTCATTTTAGATCGATCACTTACAAACAAGAAGGTATAACTGTATATACTCTTACTGAGAGTTGTCGAAAGATTCTCCCTAAGAACACTCAACAAACTTACACATACTAACAATCCTTTCAACGAATTTCTTTATGAATCCACCAAAGTCAGACCTACATTCCAACGTATAACAAACCTTTCCAAGAAAATTGCAAATAATATAGGGATCAGCCCCTTCTTACAAAATTCTGCATTCGCTGAAATCCAAACATCCCTCCAAAATATATAAATCCTACTCTCACAATTAACGAATTCATCAAAATGCATCAAGACAGTTCAGCTAGCTATCACAAACATTTATATTGCGCATTGCCATTATTTTTTTGTGGATGTAGAAGGGGAAAATCCATTTACGGACTGAGTGTCGGACTCCTCCCAATTCCAACGTATAACAAACCTTTCCAAGAAAATTGCAAATAATCCCTATAATCAACCCCTTCTTACAAAATTCTGCATTTGCTGAAATCCAAACATCCCTCCAAAATACATCAATCCTACTCTCATAATTCACGAATTCATCAAAATGCATCAAGACAGTTCAGCTAGCTATCACAAACATTTATATTGCGCATTGCCATTATTTTTTTTGTGGAAGTAGAAGGGGAAAATCCATTTACGGACTGAGTGTCCGGGAGACTACCGATGTACTTATCTTAAACCTACTATCACAATAATTCCTAAATCTAATATCACAGCTAATTGTAACACCTACCCTAATTTAACCTAGCCTAGATCTATTAATAAATAAGAAGAAGGCCAGTCATTACAAGGACAATCACGAACATGAACCACCTAAATTCGCCTGAACAGTCCTGTCTCTTTTATGAAATTGATAATTCGTCTAATGAAGCGCTGTTCAAAAAATCTCTCGTACTCATTTGGAAGCATCAGTCTATTTCTGTGGGCCGTATAAAGTAGACATTCCTCCAAGACATGCATTACAGTTAAGGTGCTGTGATATGTTTTGCGTGTAGGTGTTGGATCACCGGCAAGGAGATATGAGTGGGTCAAGTTAGTATGGCCCGCTCTGAGGCGAACAAGTGCCACCTCCTATCTCCTTGTTAGTGGTTCCGATGACCTCCATGCAGTCACAGTCTGCTTAACAACACTCAGCTTACTCTCAAATCTCAACCAGTCTTTTTGCCAAGCTCTGCCGACCGCAGATGTGAGAATATTCTTCAAATCTTCTGGTCGGCAGTATTTGCAGTCTACATGATCTTCATCGGCTGCTAGACGTGCGGCAGAATCTGCCAACTCATTACCTTCAATCCCCAAAAAGTAATGTTTTTGTTTTGCGTTACCAGATGATGGTGGGCCAATAAAATGTTGCGTACCATAGGATCATGTATTTCTGGTTAGAGATGACTGCGAGTCAGATAGGACGAGGAATGTGTTGTGTTGAGCTATATTACAAACACGTAATGCTTGCCAAATGGCGTATATACGCTACACGCGTTTGCTAGGGACCAGGAATGTTCTGTGCCTTTTATAGATAACGCGGCGCCAACTCCAGATTCGGTTTTAGACCTGTCTGTATACACAGCAAGAGGAGAATTGTATTCTTTTGTAACGTCGGTCAATACAGTCAAATACTCGAAGTGGCGTAGTGTTTTTTGGAAAAAAGGAAAGATCCCACCTCACCGATACTTCATGGTGGGATATCTCCCCATCCGACCGGTAGGCAGTCTGGGATATCTAATTGCATACCCTCTCTAAATTCACGCGCACAGACGTTCGCTGGTCTCGTAATTGTTGGCCTCCGCTGGTAAGCCTCATGCTGCGTATTGTTATTGAAAATAAAGTAGTTTATGTGACTCGGGTTAGCCCTTACAGAAGCCTCGTATCGCAATGCGAAAGCGAGACGTCTGTAGTGCAATGGCATAATTCCCGAGTCGCAGCAGAGATTTCTAAATGGTGAGGTCCGGAATGCTCCCGTAACGAGTCTGATGCCTATACCATGCACACTCTCTACGACTTTCAGTTGCGACTTACGGGCAGACGAGTAGACGGCGCAGCCATAATCGAGTTTAGAAAGAACCAAAGCTCTATATAGCTGCAGCAACACATCCCTACTTCCCCCCCCAGTTGATATTAGCGTGACACCTCCTGAGATTAAGTGCCTTCCTGCAACGAATCGCCAGGTCTTCAATATGTTTATTAAAGCTTAAAAGCTCTGTCGAAAGTAAGACCTAGAAATCGATGACTTTCAACACAATAGATGCGGGAGTCTTTAATAAATATTTTAGGTTCCAAGTGCGGCCTTCTCAGTCGGCAGAAGTGGACGCAGTCATTTTGGCTTTGGAAAACCGGAAGCCTTTCGCCTCCGCACCACTTACTATCCCATCGACTGCCTCCTGCAACCTTCGAGCGCAATATGTTGTGGTTGATCCAATGACATCCAATGACATATATTGCTAAGTCATCCACGCAATGGCGAACAAGGTTACACTACTAATGGAATCTTGTGGGATTCCATTTTCGAGAACATGAAGGGAAGATAATTTATCCTCAACACGTACTCGAATTTTGCGGTCGCTGAGAAAAGACGAGATGAAAAGCGGGAGGTTTCCCTGAAAATCCCACTCGTGTAGCTGTTTTAAAATTCCATAGCGCCATGTCATATCATAGGTTTTTTCTAAATCAAAGAACACAGCTACTAAATGTTGACGAGTTAGGAAGGCATGTTGAGCAGCATTTTCTAGTCGAATTAAGCGGTCCATGGTGGAGTAGCGCTTCCTGAACCCTGCCTGGTAGTTGACAAAAAGTCCTTTGGATTCTAGCAGCCACATAAGACGTGCACTTACCATTTTTTCTAGTAGTTTACCCATACAACAGATAAGCGATATCGGACGGTAGCTAGACCTCAGACTCGGATCTTTGCCTGGCTTAAGGATGGGTACTAAAATTGTCTCTTTCCAAGCTTGAGGATAATTCCCTGATGCCCATATGCTGTTGAAAATTTCCATTAATCTGGCTCTAAAAGAAGCTGGTAACCGCTGGAGCATCTCGTATAGGATATTATCTGAACCAGGCGACGATTTTTTTTTTTTTGATAGCGTAATGCCATTTCCAACCATTAATTCAAGACAGGGCAGAAATAACTCCGGTCCACAGACCAAGAGAGACAAACCTTTATTTTAATGTATATACTCAATGTTTGTACAAATGTAATTTTCTGAATAAAGATTTCGTATCGCTTCAGTAAGTTCTCCTATGGAAAGGGGATGATTTATATAGATTGTTTTTTTTTAGGTAAGGAAAAATGAAGGTGACTTTGACGAGAACTTGACTATACGTTTGTGAAATCTGTTGTATTGTTTTGTTAAAATTGTCCACTTTCAAGTTCGTTATCGTGTAATTGATTTATCTTTGACGAAGAGTCTGTCAAGGACATCGTTGTTGTTAATATTATTTTAGAAACATTGGTAATAATTAATACGGTTTTGGTAAATTTGCTCTCAACAAAGTGTATACGAAAATTTGTAACGATCTTTTTTAAGAAGTTATTGGCATGTTCCATATGAAAAGTCTACTTGCTATGAAAGCCTTCGGAGGGATTTTTGGGCGAATGATTTTTTGATTCCTCTATGTTTGCGATATTTCCCGCCATCCGTTTTGTTGATCTGCTATTTGCAGATCCTGTTTCACGAAGCTTTAGAACACATTATTGAATAGCATGCCACAAATGGTAGTAGGAAACCGCAATGGCGAAGAAAATCAGCGCGGAATTCTTCAATACACGATTTGAACGAAATACGTCCACTATTGATTTTCTCTTTTTGTCCCGTTTTTGAAGAAGCTTTCGACTAGGAAAACTTTATGTTCGGTAGTAAACATTATGTTTTCATAAATAATGACACATGGGATAATTCATTTATTTGTTTTGATTAGTGACAACAAAATGTAAAATAAATTATGAAAAAGCACTCTAGACGAGAAAAGTTCTCGACCATATGCTATTTATTTATACGTGTTACAATAACTTTATTCAAAGAAAATGATTTATTTTGAATTTAAATATTTACTGTTAGGTACATGTCATTACTAACCCGATATATTTATTGATTGATTGTGGTATTGAATGAAATTTTGTATTTAAAATAAATTTTAATTATAATTACTATTAAAGAAAGTATTGTTTTTATTTACTCTTCCATAAGAATTTATTATAAAAATTAAGAATTTTATCTATATTAACGTGTAAAATTTTTGAATTACGATAACTGTCCCAAGATTTATATTGGCAATATGAGAAAACCATTTTTAAAAAGAATAAAGGAACACTTTAAAGCATCTATGCTCATGAAATGTAAAGATTTTTTAGACGTGAATCGCCTAAACAAAGAACATTATATATTAAACAGAGAATACTAAATCCTTCATATCGAGAAAAACATAGAAAAAATCATAAATCAACAAACGAGTTTCTTATAAGAAAAAACACCTGGATTTTTGAAATTTTAATTGGAAAACATTTGTCCCACTTCAAGGCACAAAATGATATACAAGGTGAAGAGAAAAGGTATGATAATCTTTTGGTAAAGTGGTTCATTGATTAATTTCAAGTAGAAAATTTAAGAAAAAAAATATTGTACAGTTCTTCATTAACACTCACGAGGCCATTGATACAATAAATACGTGACTAGAAATCAGTGTTTTTGAAATATGTTGATTAAAATTAGTTTTATTGACATCCAGTTAAACATTGCAAATGTTTATTTAATGATAAGTCGATTATTAATAGCAATAATTATACATGAAATGTTAAAATCGAATTCTAGTCACATATTTAGTATATTAATGGCCTCATAAAGCTTATTGAATACTTACGTAATATTTTTTTGGGTTTTATTTTGTTTAATTTTTTTCCTTTTCAATTTATTTTTAGTTTTTTTTTACTACCTTTCTACTTAAAATTGATAAACGGACCACTTTAACTGAAGATTATGCGTTCACAATGAACAATTTAATGGTTGACAATTGAAGATAGGTATACGTTATTATATATGAATAATATTTAGAATTAAGGCTGGGAAATCCAAATATGTAATAATATATAGGGTGTTCCATTTAACAAAGATAACTTTGTATGGCTAATGCTTATGGGACACCATGTATATAAAATCTTTTATTCAAAAAATGCACCGCTAAAAAACTAATCGACTTATCGAAGCCTTTTTTTCTAAAAATGATCACCTGAATACAATTTATTTAAAGATAAACGTGTTGTTTTCATAATGATTCCACTGTATAAGGTCGTTTTAATCTGGCAATATTTCGTTAACCGTTGAAGATAGGTATATGGTGTAATGTATTCGTACCGCTCTCGACCGCTGTCGTTACAATAAATACGCGTTATTATTGACACACATTTCGAAATATGCTTCCATCTGCATATTTCGTAATGTACGCTTTATTATACCTGTACAATGGCACTATATTAAAAAAAATATTTAGAATGCTCCAAATAATTCAAATATGTAATCACATATAGAGTGTTCCATTTAAGAAAAGGTAACTATGTGTCGGCATTTGTTTATGGGACACCCTGTACATACATTTTTTTACTAATAGACCTGACCGAGCGTTTTTCGAGAAATTAATCAGCAGCAGATTAAATGAACTTGTTCCTTTCATTGTGAACTCATTGTATAATTCAAATGTTTGTAAATAATAACATCAATTATATTATTCACCTGAAGAAGCTATAGCGTTGCAAAAAAATGTAGTTAAAAAAAATAAATATTTAATAAAATGTTCAACCATCATTCTAGCGTATCGATCACTAGTGATGGCCATTTCGGTAGAAATTGTACAATTGCCGCAAGTTAAATTCTTATGACTAAATATAATGAATTCAACATCTACCGATGATAAATGTATGACAATTTAATTCCAAAAAATAAAACAATTTATTAGAATGGATGTGTGAGCTATGTACAGATAATTAATTTAACAATGAAGCACGGTTTAAATGCATCTCTCATTATTTTATTTCAGCCCTTTACATCGATTATTAATAAATTACGGCTAACACAGAATCGGGGCGCACTAGTGCGCACTGAATGAGAGCTGTGGCGTATTGCTCAGCCCCAATTTTCAAACACTGCATGCAATTCAGCACTGACAGCGAGAAGTAAAAAGCCGGGAAATATGAATTGGCATCCTATTTCAAAACATACAATTATGCCGGGTCAAATGAGAGAAATACCAGGGGTGTTAGTTGAAGTTTGCCAGTTTTACTAGTAGTTGTCGCTAGCAATATGTATAAATTTTTATGATTTGTCTTTTGTTTCTATTGACTTTAACCTACAAAAATACGCAAATCACATTCCCCCAAAATAATAGCGTCATATTTGTTTACCTCAGTGAATATGTCGAGTTTCGTTCCAAGTAAATCGCATTTGCGGCATTCGTTGCTTTTTTTATTTCATCAAAAGAAAAAAGCAGCTGAAGCCCACCGGTTGCTGGTAGAAACTTATGTGAGACATGGTTTCGTCAATTTAAAAGTGGAGATTTCGATTTGAGAGACAATGAACATCCTGGTGCAGCGAAAAAGTTCGAAGACGAGGAATTGCAGGCGTTATTGGATGTTGATCCAACCCAATCGCAACAAAAATTGGCAGAAACACTAAATGTGATTCGAGGAGCAATTTGCCAACGTTTAAAAGCCATGGGAAAGATTCAGAAGTATGGAAAATAGGTGCCACACCAGCTGAACGATAGACAAATGGAAAATCGAAAAACCGTTTGTGAAATGCTGCTTCAACGATTCGAAAGGAAATCTTTTCTGCATCGATTGGTCACGGGGGAAGAAAAATGGATTTATTTTGAGAACCCGAAGCGAAAAAAATCATGGCTTTCACCTGGTGAAGCCGGCCCATCGACTGCAAGGCCAAATCGCTTTGGCCGTAAGACAATGCTCTGTGTTTGGTGGGACCAGTGTGGTGTGGTGTACTACGAGTTGTTAAAACCTGGTGAAACGGTGAACACGGATCGCTACCGACAACAAATGATCAATTTGAATCATGCGTTGATCGAAAAACGGCCGGAATGGGCCCGAAGATATGGCAAAGTTATCTTGCAACATGCCGTCTCATACGCTAAACTGGTGAAAGACACATTAAAAACACTTAATTGGGAAATATTATTGCACCCGCCGTACTCTCCAAACCTCGCCCCGTCCGACTATCACCTTTTCGCATCGATGGGACACTCCCTTGCAGAGCAGTGCTTCGCTAATTTTGAAGAAGTCGAAAAATGGCTCGTCGAATGGTTTGCCTCGAAAGAGAAAAAGTTTTTTTAGGATGGTATCCATAATTTGCCTGAGAGATGGGTGAAATGTGTAGAAACCAATGGTCAATACTTTGAATAAAAAAATTTTGAGATTCCTCTGAAAATTAAGTGTTTTCTTTATCAAAAAAACCGGCAAATTTCAACCAACACCCCTGGTACATTTCGTTATAGATACGACAAAAAAATGGACGAGAATTCGTATGTCGTAAGTACATAGATTTAATAAATATTCGAACAACTCATTAATTAATTAGGCTTCACAAACGTAATTAAACATGCTGGGCCAAACGATCACATAATTAAACAATGTCCCGTTAATTAATTACGACTCACAATTGTAATTAACCGTGCTTGAAACGAACTGATCAACTGACGAACTAACACCATGCGTGGTAAATTCATTTCACTTATATGTAATTTTATTTGATTTTTGGATAAATTGATTAATTACATTAATTACATTTTTTCATGCTCAGAGGTGGATATTTTAGCTTTTTTCAACCTCTCATTTAAATAAAGAGCAAAGGACATTTAAACTAATTGCTAGCACAATAATGCGTTTATATTATAAAATTATTGTGTTAACAAAATTTTTGAGAAAATGTCATGCCTTAATTGAATAAAATGCGTGCTGTTTATTTTTTAAACCCATTTTATTTCTTTTATTTATTTTCCATTGATAATTTTTTATTAATGGAATGACAACACGGTAAGTGCTGAAAATACATATTTAAACAAGTGTTGAACCTGGAGGAGGAAATTTTCAGGTTAACGTTGTGATTAACCTAACCCTTTTTTTATAAATTTGTACCCCTGTCATCTCCGTGACGATTGAGGATGGATTGCGAAGGAAATAAACGAAGTACTTGCCACAGTGAAAACATTATTGAAATCATATATGATCAGTAAGTAATTTAATTTCAGGCAACATTTTCTTCAGGCTCTCATTTCGTCAAAACCTAATAATCATAAATAGCCTTAATTGTGATTTGGTTTAATTTTATTTGTATTAATATTTCGACCCATTAATTGTTAAGGATCCTTCTTATACAACTTTGTAGTTAAAGCTGTTATTTAATTCACTTTTAATAAATAAAATAAATTATTTTAAATTGCATACATTTATTTTGTAGTGAACACTGCTTCAATTGCTTCGATACAGTATTTAAGTATTTTTAATTTAAAACTATAGTAACATTGAGCAAGAACCGGTATGCCGTTACCCCACTGTTTCCAGTTCGCGGTTTTTGTCATCGGTGCCTCCACCACGGCGGAGACGTCGGGATGTCTCTATTAATATTTTCTATATTTCTAACAATAAATTTAAAATATATATATATATATTGTATTCCAATTAAATCCTCAACTTTAAATTTTACGTTTTCTAGCAGCTGTATGAAAACCGCATCACACTACACCACACTCCCCTCCCCCACCCCCGTATTATATAATACTGCCATTTTTTACGTTAATGTATTAAGACATTTTGATATTTCAAAATAAAGTTTTTGTGATATTTTTGTCTCGCCCCACGAAACTCTCGAAATTTTTCAAAGCCCTACAAAACATTGCTTGTCGTTTTTTTTTATTTTAACGTTAATTTGTTGCTGAGGACCTTTTTAAAATATTTTGAGGACATAAAAGTGAGATGTTTCAAAATAAAGACACATCGGTTTAACAAAGATGTATTATTTGCTGCTTGACATTAATATTTATTCCTCGATAACTAGAAAATGTCAGCTGACAATATCAAAACAACCTATTCACCAGAAGACAGGCACATATGCATATATTTCTAACAAGGGACGTACATATACGGTTATTAGAAGCAGTGTTAATTAGTGTGACAACAGATCCTATATCTGACTGGCGCGCATTGAGGTACGCTCCATTTAAATGACAATCCGACTGAAACCAATTCGGTATTCCCCACGTGATTATTGCCCTCGATTGCATACATGCCTCCACAGTAATTGTGTTTAATCCATGACGCAAAACCCAAAATACGTCGTCCAAATCACACAAAATCGGAACGAGACCAAACTGGGAAATATAAAATATTTAAAAAGCAATTGGGTATTTGGAAAATCAATATTATATTGTTATTGCTACGAGTCATTGTATTAATAAGCAATACAAATTTGAAACTACAATATTAATAAAGAATACGTGATTAACTTGTATGATATTTTATGCAGAATTAATTAAATATAATTAGTAATTACTTTATTTAGGGATTAAATTCTTTGCATATACACAATTTAGCACTTTAACGAAAAACAACTTGCTTACAAGGAAAAAAGTTTTATATGTTAACAATAAAAATTGTTGACACTTACGCACATTTTTAATAAAAAAATAAATCTATTAAGGGTGCGGTTTAGATGAAAGAGATAGCTATATAAATATTGGCAATCGCTAATTCGAGTTATATTGCAACAACATAATCTTAAAATAAGCAGGAATTTCATCAGATGAATTAAGAAATTATTTAATGTTTAGTTTGTGTGAAAAACAATTATATAAAAACAATGAAAATTGATCAAATATATAGCAAATTTTAAATTAATTTTTTGCTAATAAAAACTTGTGCAATGAAAATTTCAAGGATTTCACTGAATTCTGCATTCAATCAACTTAGCAGTCATTACCTATTAATTTCATTTTATCTTACAATTTTCTTTTCTAACTTGAACTAGTAAACTGAAGTAACATACGAAAATTAACGATTTAAATTTAAACTGATACTTTATACTTGGTAAATAAAAAATGTAAATACATATTCATATTATTAAATCCAAAAGAATGTCTCTTTTCTCAAACGAATATTGTCATTTTACTATATAGCTATCTCTTTCTACTAAACCGCAACCTTAATCTATGAATCATAATGAAAAGAATGAAATAAAGTTAATTTTAAAAACACTTTATTGGCATTTTTTATTTAAAACATCATACGTCACTCTTAGACCTGTATTGAATTTGAAAACACTTAACAAATCAAAATTAAATTAAATTGATTAATTGGTAGTTCATATTATTATAGAAACAATTGTAGCAGTGTATCTACAATAAATATTGTGAAACTAAAAGTTTAACATCGTGTTTTATTTTGAAAATAAATATGAATGGGGTTATTAGAAAAAAAACAATTTAATCTGTGTTTTATTTGTTTTAGTGGTAGATTTTTAATAATTTATTCATCTATATACACACACCTTCATTCACACCACACAGATAATACAAAACAATATAACATAAATAATTACAATACATTATTAAAAATTCCCCTTTTTATCACTCGAAAATTTAAATTATATGTAAGTAACTGCAATATGTTTTTTGTTTTTATTTTTTCTCAATAATTTTCTTTTATTGTTGGGTAAGGTAGATATTTATATCTATTCACTCGAAAATGTTTACAATGTGTGTGTATATATTTTTTAGTCCGAAAAGTTGTTAGCTCTTCACCAGCCGAGTTTAGGCTATAAATAATATTTATCTTAATGCACAATTCATAAGAGGCATATTTACATTGAACAGAGGCTAACATTTCTCAAATAGATATTTGTAAAAAAAACTAGAGAATATAAAAATGGTAATTAGTAGAATAATATTTTTAAAATACAACAGAATATATTATATATTAATTGTTTAAGGCTTATACTTTATTAAACATAGTAATTCAAATAATGAAGGTTTTAACTTTGTTTGCATAAATAAAATGTATTTAGTATCTATAGTTTCTACGTCATTAACACGTTGTTGTCAAAGTGACTGTTAAAATATGTTTTCATTATAAAATGATAAATTAAATATTTTGTAATTAAAGTATTTTTTAATTGTCTCATTGACATGTAATGACGCACAAACCATAAACACTAAATTAATTTTAGTTATACAAACAATGAAGACACTTTTTTCTTCATTATTTGAATAACTATGTCTAACGATGTAGAATATAATATATATTTTTTAATTCAATAAAATTTATAACTTATTCCTTGATATATTTTTTTGTAGTTTAAGATCTATTTTTTAAATTCTGTTTTAGGCTAAACTTGCCTTACTCAATAAAATACAAATTATTAAATTTCAATTAAAATAATGTTATAAACAATTATAAATGTTTGATCAAAAATAAAATATTTATAAGGAAAAATAATATTAGTATCGACAATGGATTCTTGCAGCTTGGAAGAAAATAAAGTTGTAATTAACACTACAAATAACATCGCTTTGCTATGGAAAATATTTTTTTTAAAGAGAAGCGAAATACCGTGTAATGAAAACAAATTTTATATGAATACACCTTTTTATATTTAGATAAAGTGTTTAAAATAATTATAAGTTGATTTTTTGTAAAGATTAATATGTGGAAATGAAGAATAAAGCAGTTCAATTGCGCACTATTTCTCTCTCGTAAGGAAAAAAAAAACTGTTATCGTTTTCATTCCAAACAGCATCGGTCATCAACATGACCGTAACGCACACTAAAATCATCAGCAATTCCATCTCTAGAAACAATTACAACGAAGAACGCCATCGCTTTAATATCACACACCCACAACAAACTCCGCATAAAACGTGACCCAGAAGGCAACAAGTGAGAGAAAAAAAGCAGCTTTAGCATTTTTGCGTGATGAAAGGGACCCCCGGGAGAACGAGACGTAAAAAAACTAGGGCTTTTACACGACAATGGAATCATATTGCCATAAATGTAGTGCGGAAAATGATTTTTTTTGCGCATAATGCCCCTTTCCTCGCTTCATCGGGGCCGAAATCTGGATGGAAATCATTTTATGGGCAGGAGGCCGTGACGATTTTAATAGGATTTTCCCAGCGTTATGTACAGCGATAACCGCACGGATTTTTTTTCCTGTCGTGGGTTTGTTATTAAACGGGTTCTGGGTTTAGTAATTAATATCAAGTGAACGAAAATCGATATTTGCGATTGATAAAATTCAATTAATTGAGCTGACATTGAGTATTTGGATATCTTTATATTTCATTTTTAAAATTCAACGATTAAAATTTGATAGTTGTAAAACATTATGCAATTCGAATAAATACCTGTCGATTATATCTGGGTTACATCACTGAAAGTTTTAATTATTTGAGGTATATAATTTACGTTGCCTTTCCTCAATCTCGCTAACCATCGCTTCGCAAGAAATGACATGACTCGATAATAAAATCTTTAATCGGGGCTATTTTGTATGTGAAATGTTATTTAACGTATACGTTATTTTTGACCTCACAATACAAATATCCATAATTATAAAAAAACCTTTATTGGCATCATTCCTTTACATAGTCAAAATTCTAGCATCTAATACCACCCTCCTTTCTCTTTTCCCTCTCCCACCGCAGCTTCTCCAACGTCCTTAGCCCGATCCCATCCTCTCTCATCCACTCCATCACCCTCCTACTCCCTTTCGCTCCCACCCATTCACCCTTCACCCCCTCGTATTCCTCCGCCAAGTGGCCCCACGTATCCTTTCCATGCTCACACAATAAACACCTTCCATATTCTTCCCCCATCCATACTTTTCTTCCTCTCTCCTCCGATCCACACCTCGCCCTTGCTACAATCACCCTATCCTCTCTACTCTATCCCCTCTCTATCAAATATCTGGGCACTTTTCCATGCACTTGTCATCTCCCATACATATGATTGTACTCACTTCTCTCCATACACCCTTGCCTTTCCTGCCCTTCCACCTCCCTCCCTTTCCCCTTTATCCACTCATCCACCTTCACCCCATTATAGCTTACGACGGGCTCCTACCTTGTTGGATACGCTGACGATATCGCCCTCATTATGTCCAACCAAAACTCTATAAGGAACACCTTAATTCCTTAATTTGTGTAGCGTTTTGGCTGCCAAAAAAATGCTGAATGGAATACCACAGTAGGACTGGAGATTGCTACCCATAAAACGGAGGCTGTGTGGCTCTCCACAAAAAGGGCCGGCAAAGTAAACGCGGACTCGGTAAACGTTCTCGGACAAGACGTGACAATAGGAGACGAAGTTAAGTACTTGGGAGTCATACTCGGGCCAAACCCTAATTTTTCACCACATATTAGGTATACCGCAGAAAAATCAACATAAAATTCATACAGAACGGTGTTTACTGACGCAGCCGAAATTCTTGCGGGTCAAATCAACCCCCACCCCCCTCTCAGATCTATAGGTCGAGGAATGTCTTCATGTATAGAGCACCAGAGAGTTGAAGTGTATGGCGCGAGCGCGCACCTTAAGGGACTGGCAAAAGGGATGGCAAATGGCTTGAGAATGGACGCAGAGCATTATCACCAGCATTGAAGAATGGATAAATACGAAACATGGGCAGTACAGGTACTACCTTTCACAATTCTTAACAGGCCACAGATGCTTCAGGAAGTACATCTATTGTATAAAAAAAAGATAGACTCCAATACGTGCGTTTTCTGCCAAGGGGATACAGAAGAATCACTTCTTATCACTTATCACATGCCCCGCAAGGACGTTGAAGAGAACCTTAATACAGGAAACTACAGGTTTCCTTAAGGATGATAGCACTTTTGTAGAGGACATACTATCAGACGAAATCGCGTGGGATGCAGCGGAGAACTTCTCATGGATGTGCTTAAGAAGAAAACTAGAATTTCTTTTCCTTCTCACCTTCCTTCATTCCCCTTCCTTTTTTCTTCTATACAGTGATGATATACGCTTCGTCGTTTCCGCTGGATATTTTTCTTCCACCCCCATTCTGACTTGGATACATCATCCATGGCCCAATAACATCTGAGTTTCCACAACAAATATACAATGGTGGGAGTAAAAAAAAGTTGTTCCGCCAATCATTAGGTTCATCACATAATTCACGAAGTAACTTAATGTGGGAAAAGTGCTGTCTTTTTAAAAGCCATTTCCTCGACATTGTTTTTTTTGTTCTTTTTTCTAAATAGAAAAATAGTTTGCATTGCAGTTCCAAGCCATTTTTAATGTATATGATTTGCAAGAAAACGTGTGTAATGATTTTTTAAAGATTTCAATTAATTCTACATTGAAATAGCTTCACATTCATTACTAATTAATTTCATTATATCTTACAATTATTCTAACAAGAACTAGTAAATTGGAGAGATGATAAATCATGATGAACTATTTGTCCAATTCAGGCCTACATTTTTCTATTTATAATGTAAAAAGCAAGTACATATTTATATTAATAATTCTGGAGCCTGATTATTTTTTTATTAACGACTATTTTCATTTTACAATAAGCTATCTCTTTCTAGTGAACTGTTATCTTAATAAGCATTTAAATAGGATGCCCATACTTCCAAAAAAACCAACCCCAATAATTATTATGAAGCTCAAAGGTCATACAAATCATCTGCATAATTTATGAAATTATCTTATGTGTGAATCTATTTAAGTTAAATATATGATAATTTATGCTATAAATAAAATTATTACTCGTGTCATTCTTTTTCAATTATATTCCTACTAACATTTTTTGTAAACCTTTGTGTTTATTTTCACTATTATTACGCGTATGAATTAATTCTATAACCTACCCCGGAGTTAGTCAGTCGACATATTTATAATTAGTACAAACCCGGTATAATTCCGTTTTGATCTACAAATATTCCCTTCTGTACTATCTGTACAAGCTGCTTAATAACGTACGCGCTCACTCACTAATGACAATCCATTTATTTTAATAGCGCTTGCACACACAAACAAACGCCCAAAGGACAATCCGCTGCACAACCGGCTCCCAACAAAGTTGCTGTTTACTAGCCAGCTACCTAGCAACTAAGCCATTCAGTTTCGGTTTACACTTTACAGTTGGATGGATGGAAATACCACAGACAAACATCCCTTGCATTTATGAATCCCGCGGAACTTTCCTCCGCTGTTCTGTTATTCGCAGTGTTTCGGCTAACGGTGGAGTTTATTCAGTGAATCAGAATTTTGATTAAATATTAAGAAGAGGAGATTATGAAAAGGATGATAAATTTAAAAAAAAATATACTTGTTTTCATTTGTATATTCATATAATCATATATCAATATTTATTATTTTAACAACAAAAAATATCAAACTTCTTATGAGCTCAAATGAACCAAGAGCAATGATAATTACCCTTAATTTTGTATAGCCATTCTTACGTAAGCACCTGAAAGAAACAGACTTCAGGGCTAAACAAAATTTTATGTAATTTTCATTGCACAAGTTACATTTGGTTAGATAAGTTCTCGAATAGACGTACTTTCACATCACATTTAACGTACTTATTTTTAATATTTATATATAATGTAATCAAATTTAAAAAAGTGATTTATTAAACAAAATTTATTACTTAAAAAAATATGCTCTCTAATTAAATATTATAAAGTACACATACAATATATTAAATAAAAATGATTGAAAATAATTAATAAATTATTTCCACATTTAGCTCTGTGACTATTGACTTACTTACGTAAGTACGTTAAACTAATGCACATTAAAACAACTACTTCCCGGGCAAATACCCACGCCGGACATTGAATTACATAATGTACACCTGCCGCTGCATATCAACAAATATTGAATAATGCAACAATATTTTTGATCCGAGAAAAATTTTATGTAAAAACAACAAAAATTAACGTTACTTAATATAAGGCCATCTGCAGACACGTGTTTCGGGATCTATCCCTCGTCAGTACAGCTATGCCTTACACAATTTAAAGATGTTAAAAATATCAATTAAATTAATTCAAATACAATCAGCAAAATTAAATCAGTTATATTAAATCAAATTAAACTAAATCAATTTAAATTAAATTAAACCAAATTAATTCAATTTAAATCAAAACCGAATAAAATTAAACGAAAAGAATTAAATCAAATTAATTAAAAAGAGCGACCCTCACCTGCCGCGCGCTGAGATAGTAATGACCGGCGAAGGAGGACGTGCGCTCGTGTATTTTGTTATCGCAAATTCACAAAAAACTTCTCTCGGTTCGGATTTTGAATAAATGCCTCGCTGGCCATTAATATAAATAGAAAACAAGTATTCATTCCACTTGGTCACAGTTATTTAAATATATTAAATAAAAATGCTCTTTTTGACATTTGTTATAGTACTTATGTAACATAAGTCAAATTATCGCAGTAGCTAAAGAGGAAATAATTTATTAATTATTTTCAAATCCATTATTTAATTTCTTTAAATAACTATGATCAAGTAAATAAATCCCCCATTTTTATTATTATATATCTTACAAGTGTTTCAAATACATCTTAAAATTAAATAAAAAGAATTTGAAAATAAATAATTATTAATCAAATTTTTTCTCTCTTGGTACTGTGATTTATGACTTACGTTACGTAAGTAGTTTAAAACAAATATACATTAAAACAACCACTACTCAGACCTATGATTTTCAGACTTTGAATTGCATAATGGACACGGTTGCATTGCAATAACGTATTGTATTTATTTTATTTTTGATTCGAAAATATTTAATGCAAATAACAAAAAGCAACAAACAATGTATATATATATTTCATATACCTATCTTTAACTGTTAACGAAATATTGACAGATTACAGCTTTATGCAGTGCAATCATAATGAAAAGAACACATTTATTTTTTAAATAAATTGTATTTAAAAAAAAACGCTCGGATAACTCGATTAGTGTTTTTAACTCTTCCGGATAAAAACTCTTCCGGACTAAATAATGCATATACAGGGTGGCGGCCAATATAAAATTATGTTTTTTTATAGAACACCATATATATTATTACATATTTAGATTCCTCAGAGAATTATAGACATTTTTTTTTCATCACACAAAAATGAGAATATAAGAATATATTTTCATTTTTATGTGATATATTACTGTAAATTATCGTTTAAACATGATTGCATCGCATTACTACTGTTGCTACGTATATTTTATAAAATAATTGGCATTATTTCGTTAAAGTTGAAGATAGGTATAGGTAAGGAATCCAAATATCTAAAATATATAGGGTAATTCGATGACTTGCCCTGTACATATACGAGTTAAGAGTATTTGCTTGAATTTATTATTCTACGCAATAAAATGCGTGGGAAAATCCCAATTACCTGCAAGGTGTTGATGTAAATATCTACGTCTTAGATTTCACCATTTAACAATTTCTTATGTATTTTATTAATACTTTATTCTGGATGAATAATAGACTAAAAAAAATACTCTAAAAATAACTGAAAACATCCTGTTTGGTTGCGAGTTACGAGATACTAGTGCAGATTATTCCGGAATGTACAGTTCCTACATTGCATCACGTCAGGTGGGTCAAAAACGTGCCACCGCATGAAAAGTGCGCAATTTTTATTATATCAGGGACAATCGGCACGACAGATGTTTTTTTTGTGAAATGCAAGGGGACCAAAAGGTGTGCCCTTTCATTCCATTTCATCTGAACCGGTATCAACTTAATGGATCGGTGTAGCAATCGCAATATTCACCTGAATTGTTTACTGCCAACAATCATGGGATTACTGATGGTTGTAATGTGTTCTTTGTTGGTGGTTAAAATACCTCACAGGATTAATAAGAATGTCGGATGAAGATGTATTATAATTAATAAAAAAGGCGTTTTAAAAAGGAGATACAATTAAACATCAAATATGGGGAAATTATCTACGCAAAATTTACTCTAAATTGAGATATACGTAACATTTTCACAAGATTTTCAGGAATCTTTTGATTGATTGCCAATAAAATAGGATTTTGCTAAAGGTATTGGAAGTATTAATACTTGTAAAATATTCCTTGAGAATGACTAAAGGTCAAAGCTAATCGAACAGTAAATAAATTTTTAAGCAAGTGATTCCAAATTGAAATTCTTAAAATTAATTACATTTTGAAATTATTGGTGCTTCTTAAACTTTTCAACTAATTTGTTAAATGCACACTATTTTTAATGCTGTATTTAGAATAATACAGAAGAAATACATATAAATTAAAACAGACAACCATAACAAAAATAATGAATAATAGAATTGAATAAAATGTATATTCACTAGCAAAGCAATTACTTTAATAATAATTCATTATTAATTGGAAAGTTTTCTTTGTGAGTTTTAATATATCTCGAACCATAAAGTTTTTAAATAATATTTTTTGTTAATTTATTGATAATAATCTTTTCATTCGTCAAAAATATTTGACTACAGTGAATGTCAATGTGGCGGATATATATTTTACATTTATGTCTTATAAAAAACGCTTTATACATAACTATCCTAAGTGGTTCAATAAAGACTTCATTCAATTAGTTTCTCGGAAAAAAGTAGCTCATAATAAGTAGAAATAAACATTTGCTTATTGTGATTATTTAATTTATTGAATTAATGCAAATATTAAACAAAATATTGTATTCAGATTACATACGTATTGAATGTAATATAAGAATAAGTCGAACTGTTTTTGTCTTTTGTTAAGGATAAAAAACTGTCAAAGGAATCCCACTGCTCATGAAATATAAAGGCAACATAAGTGAAAATTACAGACAACTTCTGAATATTTTCCTCAACATTTTTCTGAAGCATATTCATTATGATATTAGCGAGGTATCATAGATAAAACATCTGTTAATTTTAATTATTTATTTAAAAATCAATCCGAGGTATTTGAATCAATTAATCGCCCTGGTATGTTGCATTTATTCATTGACGACATCAATTACACTTATTTTTAACTTATCTTTAAATCAAATAATATTTATTGATTTTTTTATTTTATTTTTATTTTATTTTATTTTATTTTATTTTATTTTATTTTATTTTATTTTATTTTATTTTATTTTATTTTATTTTATTTTATTTTATTTTATTTTATTTTATTTTATTTTATTTTATTTTATTTTATTTTATTTTATTTTATTTTATTTTATTTTATTTTATTTTATTTTATTTTATTTTATTTTATTTTATTTTATTTTATTTTTATTTTATTTTATTACCCCTATTTTCAAATCTGCTATTTCGAAAATCATGGACTCCATTTTATATTAACAAATGCGTTGGTTGTGCCGTAACAGAATTGATTACGATTTTAAAAGAGGCAAATCTACAGTTACAAACCTATTATTATTAGAAAACGCTCTGTTGGAAGTCTTTGAGTATCGTTTACAAATGGATGTCATTTATACTGATTTCTCAAAGGCTTTTGACAGAGACGGTCATACCTTGCTTATAACCTAACCAAAATCCTATTGGATTTAATAAGTCTATCTGTAACTGGTCACAAAATTTTCTCACTGAACGGGCACTGTGTGTGAAAATTAAGTTTTTGAACTAATATTAAGTAAATACATTTACCATCAAGTCAGTTCATTCTTATCCATTCAACAGCATGGTTTCATTAAGCAATCTTATACGTCTACGAATTTTATTAATATTACACGGAATTATTCTACTGAGATATATCAAAGGCATTTGATAAACTGGATCATATTTTTTCAAAAAAAATGTACCGAATGACAATATCATTCATGTATTGAAATTATATTTATCTAACCGCTTCCAACAGGTCGAGATATAAAGTTTTCAATATTTAAGTTCAGTGCTCTTTTATACGCCGATGACATTAAATTGTATAAAGTTATTAGCAACGTCCAGGATTCCTTCTAGCTACAACAAGATATCAACAATTTTATCGATTGGCGCTATGACAACAAACTAACATTGAATATTAAAAAGTGCTATATATAGCACATATGTAAATATGCTAGAAAATCTAACTTAATTTTATATCAATATACATTGAATGATTTAGTACTAAATAGTTCAGCTGATATTAAAGTCCGTGAAACTCATTTTGATTTTAATACGCAAATAATGCAAGTATCAAGACTATCCCTTGATACTGGTATTACATATCGTTTGTTTGGTTTTATAATAAGTAATTGTGGACAGTTTAGCGATTTAAAAGTTTTAAGTCTTATATTTTAAACGTTTATGTTATTTATTAATAATAGTATATGGTTCTGTTATTTTGACACATATGTATCAAAAATATATCAATATGCTTGAAAATGTCCAAAAAATCTCTGGTATCTTTATTTTAACAAGTATGGGATATATAGATAAGATGTCCTTTATATTCAATTATTGTCCAAATTTGATTTTATTTCTGTATATGGGCACATTTGCTTTTTGTATAAAATAATAAATTCTAAAACTGATGATCAGAGAATATTGGGTATGTTATATTTTAGAATACCATTAGTATTCAAAGGACCAATGACATTTTTTACAATTCTTGTGTAAATTTTCTTAAATTCTCCAATTATTAGATTATCACGTTTGTATAACGAATTTCTTATATTGCAGACATATTCTCATCTTCATTTCATAATATTAAATGCGATATTGTGAACTATTTTAAAGAATCTAATTTAAGTATAATACATAGTTAATTTTTAATACATAATTATTTTGTTATTAATATTAAGTATTTATACCATAATTAAATTTATATTTAATTCTACTCTATAGTTGGATATATTGTCTGTTGAATTGTATTATATAAATAAATAAATATCACCCCCCTCAAAGGAAGACTTTCTTATTATCTAAAAAAATGCCTTAAATCCTATAAACATAGAAATAATAAACTCCATATGCATGCCTCGTAACAAAACTTTAAGTTCGAAACGTAAATTCCCCAGTCTAATCCTTCATGAATTCATTACTATTATTTTTGACAAGGACGAAAATACAAAATCCAAGTGGAAATACCATTGGTCGATAGTCGATTAGCATATTTTACAATATACATAGTAATATTTTATATTAAAAGTGGATATTGTATTACGTTTGTCAATAAAGATTATGTATATATAATCGATTAAATATTATAATAACAAAATAGAGTTTTTGTTGCTCCGAACACTGTTCTTTATATAAAAAAAAAACAAAGAAACATTAATATAATTTTTTTCTTATATATTGTAAAATTAATGTGATATTAAAAATATTTCTCATAATTAATAAAAGAATCAATATTTTCATAAAATCCCCAAAATGTTCACGGAATTATATGAATGCCCAATATGTACACACGAGCATATATTTCGTTTGAACCCATACGAATTTAATGTATTATAATGTAATCCTAACTATTTGGGAAACTTGCCCGAGCCATAATCACGTACACGTGCACCCCCGGATATTTTATGTGTGGGAAACGATTTTCGGCGGCATTGTATTTGGATATTTCAATGAAAGCATTGATTATACTCGCCGTATTCAATAGATTTTGGGGAAACGTTCGAATAATCGAAAGATTCACACGCAAAACTGAAATTTCTGATAATTATTCATAGTACAGAAAAGTTGTCATGCGTGATTAACTAGCTTCATGATTGGTGAAGTAGTGGGAAAAGAATTCTGACACAAAACTAACATGCTTTTTCTAAAGGTAATATTGTGAAAATATATTGGATTTTTCTCGTTTTTCATTTGGTAAAGCATGATTAATATTTAAATCGTTTTTCGGTAAAATAATAAATATTTTTTTACAAATAAGAAAGTAAGAGAATGAAAAACAGTTTTATTAATAATTAAGAATCAAAAAATGATGTTATACAAAAACTCGTCGTAATAAATTTTAAGATAAAAAATCAAGCGAATTTTTATCGATCGATTTAAATAATATAAAAATGATCAATGCATTTTCCCGTTAACTACTCTTAAATACGAAAGTGAAGTTTAAAAATGTCTGTCTATCTATGTGCCCACTACAGGCCAAACGCTTTAATCGATCAGCATCATATTGCATATTTGAGCATATTCAGAAAATAATTATTTTCTGAAAAGCCAAGTAACTTAACCAAAAAAACATCCAAAAGTACACATCTTAAATTACTTTTAGCGATTTTTTTAAATGCCATATTTTGTGATGGAAAATATTAAATTTAATAAGTGTGGTTAATTTTAAATTACATTTTTATTTGAATAAATAGATCAGGCGGTTATTTTAATAAATAAATGTTGTTTAATAATTAACAAAGATAAGTTATAAATTAACTTAAAATACACTATAAATTTAATTACAATGAACACTAATTGAATCATGGACGCAATTACTTAAATAAATAAACAACTGCACCAAACGCCATATGTATGAAGAACACTTACACGCAATCGCAATTAAACTTTAATTAATCCCAACCCTTCCTGATCGAATCATTTATATAGATCATTTAAAACGAAAACGATGTTTCGAATGATTAAAGTTCGCCATGTGTGGCATTTTTGGGGTAGCTGTAATAAATGATTGGACGGACCCCTTTCCGCCAGCACATAGCGTCGAAATTGTTAAGCGCGAATTAAGGGCATTTCAAGGTGCCAGCGTGAGGTATAAATATTTTCGGGACACAATTAAACGAATTTTCCCGTCTATTGAATCGTCCGTATTGAATAGAGTGTGGCTTAACAAGAGGTCACAGTCTCGTAAGCATTTGGGTCATAGAATTATTCGACTCATCTCAGGAATGATTTTGATCGTGTTTCGGCAAATGTTACTCTTATATTCTTTATAAAAAAAGAATATTGCACGCAAGAGTTGCGTGCAATATTAGAAAGAGATAGCTGTATAGTTATTGACAGTCACTAAATATTTTTATATTGTCCCGATTAATGAACAATATTGTATTGTATAATAAATAATCTTTTAAAATGAAGAAATTGTTTTCGCTAAAATCACTTTAATAAGTAATATTTCCTAAAATCAGTTATAAAAATCAATAAAAAATAAGTCATAATAATCTTGATTTTCAATCTATATGTTTGGTAACACAAACGTGTGCATTGAAAATTTGAAGGATATCACTAAATTCTGCATTCAATGTGAAGTTTCATTCAATGTCATTATATCTTGAAAGCATAAAACTTTTCTTGAAATTTAAAACTTGTGGTTCGTCGTAGTACGCAATAATTAGCCTTTTTTAAAATGTAGTTATATTTTTCTACTTGACAGATAAAAAATGTAAGTATACATTAATTTTATTCTAATTCTAGAGAGACTGAAACTTTTTAAATAGCTACATAGATTATGTACATTTTATATATAGATATCACTTTCTACTAAACTACAACCTTCTAAACGATTTAATATTTATATTTTTGCATATGTTTTTGTTCGATTACAAAAATAATCATAATAAATATGAATAAAATTTTAACAATCGCTTTATTAACCAAATAAACTCATTAAATTGAATATCTCCGAGTGAAGAAAATAACCAGAAACTAATAGATAATTTAAAGATATTATTTTTTTTTTTTTCAATTTATATTTATTTTATTTTGCTTTATGATATTAAACATATTAACATTCCTGATTTGCAAAATTAATATTTCGAATCCTTTCATAAGAATTATAATAGAAAATTACAAAAACTAACTTAAATATAATTATTATAATCAGTATTTTATATTTCAATACCTATCATTTTAAAGCTATAAATATTACAATTATTTTTTTATTGGGCATAAAGAAAATTAAATATTAATTTATTGTACTAATTTATGAATTATATTTAATTACATTAGAAGAGTTTATATTTTTTGTATTCTTACCCAGTATTTGAATTAAAATTTAGTTTAACAAGTCCATTATTAGTGGATTCATGATTTGAATCATATGAAGTTATTCAAATTAGTAATTCGATTCTTGTTTTGTGAGCATACAGCTCAGTTCTGGTTTCCATATCGAGGATATAAAAAAATAAGTTCCTGCTGAAATATTAAGTTAACAATAACTCCAACGCCCGTAACTAACAAGAACAGTCGCTGTCATTAGTATATATCAGTGCAATTCGCCCCTGCGAGATCTGCCAAAAAGGAGGGTGCATATAAATCCCCCTCATTAAAATCCAAGGGTAGTGTAATGCAATTTTCTAATCAAACAAAACCGACATACCCTCTCATTCGAGACGACAGCATCGAATTAACTGTGATGTGGGCTTTAATCAATATAAATCCTACTATAATTTCAACAGCAATTTCTAGAGAAGAAAAAAATAACCACATAGTTTTAGTATCGAAATTGTGACAGGAAAATAAAACAGTTGATATTATTAAAAGCTGTTGACGGAAATAAAATAACCCTGGCATGGACCAAAAGTCATATAACAGATAAAAAATGATATAATACTGCTGTCAAATTATCTGCGAGATATTTATCACAGTATTTACTGGAGAAAATATAATATCCCTAACGTGGAGAAAAAGTCGTACAAATGAAAATAAAGAAAATAATTAGGTTAAAATTAAACATGTTTTTCCAAGTGTTAAGTGAGAAATAATATTGCTGATAAATTTTCTAACTGAATTTATAAATTATCAGTAAATAAGTTAGTTTCAATAACAAAATTAATAAACACAACCAACTCATTCAACAATAATAATTAACAGTTTTGTTGATAGTAAAGCATTATATTCTTAATTAAATACTCGTAATCCATTGTATCCTTTACTAAAAATTACTCTAAGTACTAATATTTTAAGCTTGAATAGCTAAAATTCTCGAATTGTAAAAAATAAACATACCTGTTGTGCCAAGTGAAACGTTGATATCCTATAGACGCCCTGAAACAAATACATTAAAAGATTAGAAATGAGTTTATTAACATCAATGCATATATTTAAATAATTAAATAGGAAAACATTATCTCAAAAAAATATAACAAACAAATAAATTCTATTTAAAAATATAAATGTGTAATAATAACAGATTACTTACAATTGACAAATATAAGTTAATTCTTATTGTTGCTTAGTTAAAAGTTGTAATAGAAATTAACAAGTATTTTATTTCGGGTTTGTCTAGAAATATTGCTTTCAATAAACATAACTCTTATTGGAATAATAACGCTAGTTTACAAATAATTATTTTTTTATATACTTTTGATCAAACACTTAATTTTACAAATAAATTTTATATTAAAATAATTAATACATTATTGCCACATTTAGCTCGGTGATATTTTAACTTACGTTACGTAAGTACTTTAAACAAATGCACATTAAAACAACTACTTCTCGGACAAATACCCCGCCAGACAATGAATTACATAATGTACACCTGCTGTTGCATATCAATAAAATATTGCATTATGCAACAATTTTTGATGAGAGAAAAATCCAATGTAAAACACAAAAAAGAACGTTTCTTAATGTAAGGCACAATATGAAAACCCTGTATTATTTAAACAAAGACAATTTATTAAAGGAATAGAGGAAAACAAGTAATAATTATATGTAACATTGCATTAATTCAAATTATATGGTTACAAAACATTCAGATCGTAGTGGGTTAAGCATATCAATATGGTTTGGCTAAGGATTATATACACGCATTGCCCTAAATAATGGTTTAGTGTAACCATAGTTCAACCAGGAAGTAGTATGCGATCCTAAACAAATGGTGATGTCGTGATAGGTATGATGGTAAAATACTTTTAGTTTAAATGAACTAAAAGAGCACTGCAGTTGATAGATCCATTGATCAATATAAATGTTCTACTAATCTGCCTGACTGTAGAAATGCAAATTTGATAATATACTGATATTTTTTTTATCACGGTTGCTATGACCGATTCTATGAATTTTAATTGAACAATTTCAATTTTAGAAACTCCAGTGAGTAATTAATTTCAGAAAATTAAAATTTAATTACGAAGAGTAATATTTTAATCGTAAATAATGAGTTTTCCACAGCAATTGTGTTTTTGGATTAAAACCTCAGGAAAATGTTTTAATGTAATTTGAGAAATTACTTTTATCAAACTCATGTGAGGTATTAACGATTTTTTGTATTTAAAAGACCTATGTATACCATTATGTATAAAATATGACATTATTCAAATGTCCGCCGCGGTTTCTCACGGTTGCTCGGATCCGAGAGATCCAATTTTCAATTATTCTGCCGGCTGAATTTGAGCGATGACCTGGGTTATGCGACTTTGAGGGCATCGGTAGATTGCGGCTTATTGGCATAGACCTGCGACTTCAGAAAACCCCACAAGAAAAAGTCTAGCGGGGTCAAATCGCACGATCCTTGTGGTCATATCACGTCACCTTTATTAGAGATAACCATACAGCTCATGCAAAATGTCATGCAAAATGTCCTTCGTGGCACATAGCGCCGTCCTGCTACAATACATATTATGAACGTCTATATCATTCAATTCGGGCCAAAAGAAATTGTTTATCATTGATTTGTAGCGCTCTTCGTTAATGGTGATTGTCTTACGAATGTCATCTTCGAAAAAGTACGGGCAAAATCTACACCAAACCGTCACTTTTTGTTGATGCATTGCCATCTGGCGAACCTCATGTGGATTGGCGTTGACCCACATACGGAAATTTTGTTTGTTAACATAGCCATTCATCCAAAAATGCGCCTCGTCGCTAAATATGATTTTTCACCCAAAATTGGGGTCATCTTCCAAACGCTCCAAAGCAAAGTCAGCAAAAAAAACGGCGTTGTTTATGGTCATTGAGTTTTAGATCCTGGATCAAGCTGAAGTCTGCGAAAGGTCGAGTTCTTGTGCACGACAGAAAATTGACTGCTTCGAGTTCTCCTGCACACTTTCATGGACAGCGGCGATGTTCTCGGCCAATCTGCCATTCTTTTGGCGAATGGGTGTTGGCTAATTGTTTACCGAACCATTGCATCAAATTTGAACACCAAACGTTGGAGAGTCGACTTTGAAGGACCATAAAATGGGCGCATTGCGTGCAATATTTGACTAATAAACAATCTTTTTGATAATAGAGTTGTATCATTTGGACGTGTTTCTCACCATGGTGACTTGGAATCAGTGACTGAATAATAAATAATAGTTTTGACAGACGCCACCAAAACAACATGGCCACCACAGCTTCTCAAAATCGATCCGCCCATATTGGAAAACCCTGTATTTACCATGAATAAGATCTTTATTTTTGTTAATATAATTATTCATTGATAATTATTTTAATAATTATTTAATGAATAATTTAATTGTAATTTCTTACAATTTTCTAGTGTAAAAAGTTTATTGTTATTAAATATTCATGTTACGAAATTGGAAAGGTATAGTAACGTTGGTCGCCGCATTTCATAGCTCTTTTTATTTTCAACTATAGTAACAATTGAATAAAGTTAAATGGTATAAAAAAGTGAAAGATTTTTCATGTACCACGAAGTGAACGCTTTAAAGATCCAAGAACAAATTATAATTACGTTATTTTTAATTTATAATCACAAATTAAAAAAAATCTACTTTTATCAGTTCAAAAGAATTCAAATATTTATTAAAAATAATTACATCTGGAAAATCCTGCGATTATTTCATATAATCCCCCCTGCACAAATAATATAAAAACGAATAATAATAATTCAAACAAAATAAAACTCAATTCCGCATTGGAACAAATTTTCATTCCCCTGAATACTTTTCCGAGTTCCGATATTAAATTTTACACGAAAATTCAAATAAACACAATATGGACTACGATAAATATGTTTACAAGTAGCGGGGTTTTAAATAAGTCCGGGGCTTTGTTGTTCGGTGTTTCTCGTATTATTTAATGGACGTTCTGGTATTTATTATGGAGAATAAAAGGGAAACGTTCAAACAGGAAACAATCCCAAAGCGTATTAAAATGAATTCACGAATTCACCGTTTTTGTATGGAAGTGTTTGCGCGCGTGTGTGGGCGTTTTTCTTTCTTTATCCTCTCGATACGCGTTTTCGTGCGCTCAGTGTAATCCGTTTATTTTAATCCTTCGTATGTTATTTAATGATACGCTAAAGTCATTTTTTATAGATTTGAATTATAATTTTGATATATGCAGTAAAGATTTTGCTTCTTTAAATATAGCTCTATATTCAATTAAAATAAAATTTGTTAATGAATTGTAAGCTCATATTCAATTAATCAATGAAATCAAATTATGGCAATAAACTATCATAATATTACTTAAATCAATGAAACCCACTAACGTAATTTTTCTAAATGTTATAAGGTTATGTTCAGTGAAATAAAATCCTCTCTCAAAATAAATATGGAGATATTTCGGGAAGAAAGAAACTTTATGCGTTATCGAGCTTTCAAAATTGTCTGCCTACCCCCTTCTTCAAGATTATCACTTCAAGAAAATGACAATAAAATCACACCACACATTACACAATAAATCAACTTAGTTATTTTTAAATAAAACAAGTTATTTTGAACATATAAAATAAACAAAGTAACATTTGCAATTGAGATGCAAACTGTTTTTGTTTTGCCAATGTAACATTGATTATGGTGACACTTCTCGTCTAATGAGTGTATTTTGAGATTTTGCTAAACATCGTGGTTATTCTATAACAAAAATGTTAAGATTAACGTACACGTTATTTTTTATCATCACAATCTAAGCAGTTTTTTTTAATAAATACATAGAATGTAAATTAATTTAATTAATAAGATAAATGTTAAACGTAACGTAACCTATAGCGTGTGGTTACTTTTATTGTCAACATATTTTTCTTAATTAAAAAATCAAAACACTCTAGAGAAGTAAAGTTCTCGATCATATGTTATCTTTATTCAGACAATTACATACATTTTTACAAACATTAACATTCAGTAATCACAATAAAATGAAAGTATCTGTCCTAGGTTATCGACCGGGTTCTTACTACTTTCGAGTTTTTATTAATTTTATGAAATAATATATATAATTCCCCCGATGTCTTAATGAGTACCAGCAATATTAAGCACCTAATCACGGATGTGAATTTAACCCCAGCTATCGGTTCCGATCATCTCTCAATCCTATTTTCCCTTCAACTGAACCCTCCAAAACCCAACCCACTAAAAACTTTTTTTTAAATTCAAAGACTGTAACATACAAAAACTGACCGAAGATATGACAAACTTTCTATCACAACACCAAGAGATTTCAGAACTCTCCATTACACTTTTCCTTAATTCCCTAACAGACTCAGTCACGAAAAATACCCCATCTTACACCAAACCTTCATTCAAATATCCCTCGCCAAAATTTATTCTCCGACTTATTAAATATAAAAGACAATTGTACAGAGACATTAGACTAACGGACGAACCCTTAAACAAAAATTTAACGCACTTAACAAGGACATTCATAAACTGATAAAGGAATATAAGACGGATAAATGGATAAGGACTTGCGAGGAAATTTACAGAAGACAAGGAAAAGACTATTGGACAGAAATAAAAAAAAACTTAATAAATATAAGAAATATGACATATTTCGACAATTAAGAAACCCTATTTTAAAGAGACATTCACAGAAAAGACATTGACAACTTACAATAATAACTTTTACAACACTGTTAACTCCTGGTACTCCACATTCCTAAATAATCCTAAACCTTACCCTATTAATGACGCTATAGAAGAGGAAGAGTATTACTCAGTTCTGTTTGAGGGAAAAAAATCATCGGCCGGTTATGATAACATTCCCCGATCTATCCTTAAATCCTTACCCAACGAAATCCATGTATACATCATCCAGATATTTAACTTCCTCTATAAAACTCAATCCTTCCCCCAAGAGTGGAAGCAGGGTATAATAACTTGCATCCTAAAAAATGACAGCGACCCACTTGATGCATCTAGCTACCGACCAATTACTCTGCTTCCAGTCCTTGGAAAAACTTTTGAAGCCATCCTGAAAAACAAACTCCTGACCCTTGTTTCGCGACACATCCCACCATACCAATTCGGTTTCCTAGAAAAAAGATCCACAACGCTCCCACTTTCAATCCTAACATCAAACTGCCAAATCTCCCACCTTGAAAACAAAAAATCCGCAATCCTTTTCCTCGACATCCAAAAGGCTTTGATTCCGTTTGGCATAAAGGACTTCTCTATAAATGTCATTCCCTAAACATACCTTATCACCTAATCGCACTCATTGATAGTTTCCTTAAAAATAGAGCCCTGAAAATACGCATTCAAAATACCCTCTCTCAACCCTTTTCGCCCCAACAAGGTGTTCCACAAGGATCTCCTCTCTCCCCTCTCCTATTCAACATCTACGTCCACGACATCTATCATCCTAATCCACAATACCTACACCCATCTGCCTATCTTCTGCAGTTTGCGGACGACACGGCTCTAATTGCTCACCAATCCACTCTCCCGAAAGCCCTCACCACCCTACAGGAGCTGATCGATTCGCTAGCGCTATGGTTCGCAAAATGGAGAATCTCTATTAACCCCAACAAATCACAACTTTTTATTCCTTACCACAAACCTCTCACCTCCCCATACAAAGTTAATATCAACAACACCTTGATCTCCCTTTCTCTCACCTGTAAATATCTCGGAATTACCTTTGACCCCAAACTTTCCTTTAAACCTCATTCCCAATCAATCAAAACCAAAGTCCAGAATAGGGCACGACATTTTAGATCATTAACATACGCCAATAGAGGCATTTCCACAAAAACAGCGACGCATATATATAAAATGATTTGTCGGCCCCTTCTGGACTACGGCGCAATCCTTTTCCACAATTCAAGACCTCCAACAATGAACAACATGGAGGTGGCGGAACGATCAGCCCTTCGAATACTCACAAAAATCCGAGATCCCAACAATCCCTTACATAACCCTTCCAATACACTCCTATATGAAAAAACCGGTATTGACCCAATATCACAAAGAATTACCCAATTAGCCCACAAATTTGCTTCAAAATCCCTCACCCAAGATATACTAAATATCCTCTGCCTCAAACGAAACCCTAATATCCCTCCTAAATTCCACAACCCCCAAACCACTATTCATCAATTCATCTCATCTCTCATTAACGACTAACCGACATACTAGACATATGACAAGGACTACTGGCTGAAAGACCTAAGATCGATAGCCATTTATAAGTTTAGATCAAATATTTTGTATAATATTTGTATATGTAAATACCACAATAAAGATGATTGTATATATATATATATATATATATATATATATAATTTTTTGATGAAATAATCAGGTTTTGAATTAAATACATTAATGAAATTAATTAATTAATATATTAAATATAAAGAATATATTTGTTATTATTATTTATTATTATTAAAACGCAATTATAACTCAAATATTGTAGTTAAATTTTTTGTTGCCTCGTGGATAAAATATTTCCATTTAATATTTAACGTGCTTTCCGCACAGTGAATAATGGTTTTAATTAAGAATATTAAATCACGTGCATTAGCGGGTAATTATAAATGTTCTGAATGGGATAAAATCGCTTATACATAATTTATGAGTAAGCCGTGTTTTAACTAAAGCGGAGCGAATGAAAAATGCACCTCTGGCGCAACGGTTTGCGTAACGTTTCCGGTTTGGACGGAAACTCTAATTAAAGATGAACACAGTCCATTCCAGCGTAATACTCTAATTTCATTCAATCGCGGATCGAATTATTTGTTAGAATGTGTGACACGTAAGAAATTAGTTATTGACTTGTTGAAATCAATTAAAAATAAAATACTTTGAAAATTGATTGCTATATTAATTAGCTTAAAGTTGTGTTTATAGAATATTCTTAATATATACTCTATTTACATTTTATTCTCACCGCAGAGATCTTAACATAACTTTGGTTTACTATTGTATTCAAAAAAATACCCGGAAACTGTCTATTTAAACTACGCATGTAATTATTTTCGCCGAAATATTACTTTCTCCGGACCCCCGTCCAAGAGAATGTATCGGGATCGTAAAAAATTTCGAATCACCAATTTCAACGAATATGCATGTTTTGAGGTCCCCTGAGTCCATTCCATCGAATTTTGAAAATATCTGTGTGTGGGTTTTTCCATGATAGCGCATAAACGGATTGAGTCCAAACATTACATCCACGTTTTTTTATAGCAGTGGAAAGATCTGAATCACAATCAAAACTCAACGTTATTCTTAGCCATTATTCATTTTTTAATTCGGATACAAAAATGTTTCAAGTAAAAGTTGTAGATCTTGAAAAAATTAATAAATTTCCTTATAAACCTTTTTATTGTATGACCTTCAGTTTTCATTTTATGAGCAGAAGAATTTCATCCATCTGATAAATTCGCTTAGAAATAAACAATTATTTTTATATTTTTTATGTTGGCTGTGGAGACTTTACTTATTTAAATAATTATTGTTATATCAAATAAAACATCAAAGTGCCGTCATATTTCATACATCTTTCGCAAACTCCTTGAGAATATTCAATAAATGTAAAATAGTGTGGAGAAATTTGATGAAGTCATTGTAAGCTAAGAAATAACAAAATAACTTGTAATATTCACTGATTTTTGGAAAATCAGCGTCGAGTTGAGGTTTGTGAAACAATGCTCTTTGGCTTTCAGGATAAGATGAGATACTTACGAACAGGAAATAACCGATCAATCAAGCGAATATCGTGCTAAAGACGAGACATGATAAAAAAATCGCGTCAAAGTTGTTGAAAAATCAAGGTCATGTTGACAGTTTTCTTCGACTACTTTCCACCGGAACAAACTGTTAACATGGAATATTATTTTGAGCGTTATGCGTCATTTGCATAAAGCTATTCGCCAAAAGAGCCCATATTTGCAAAATGATATCTTATTTTTTGCACTTTGATAATACGCCATCTCAAAGTGCTAACGCAAGATCGTTAGTTTTTCGCCAAAAATGCTGCTAATATCGTTCTGCGACCACCGTATTCGCCTGATTTAGCTCAGTGTGACTTCTGGTTATTCGCTTAACTAAAGAAAACCGTTTCGGGGACATCGTGTTGAGTCCATTGAAGAAAAAAAAAAACAGAAACGAAGAAGGTGTTGAAGGCTATTCCGGAAAATGACTATTTGGTGTGCTTCAAGAATTGAAAAAAAAGGTGGAATAAAAATGTACTGCATCGAATGGAGAGTACTTTGAAGGCGATGAAATAGATTTGGAAAAATAAATACGATTTTTGCATTTTATAACAAAATACCGGCTATCTTTGGACACAGTAGTATGATTTTAGTCAAGCTGATTTAAGAAAGGCAAATGTTCTTCAGTATTTAATAATATATGTCGTTATTATATAAAATACAAGGGTTACTATTTAGGTATTGAGAATAGAAAAAATAAACAAATAAATTTGATTCCAAACATTTTCATTGCTTTTCAAAATAATCGCCTTTAAGATCTATACACTTTTAAATGCGATTGAACCACCCTTCAAAGCATTTTCTCCAGTCAGAAGATGGTAGGCCCAAAATAAGCATTTTGAAGGTCTCAACCGCTTCTTCGGGCGATGAAAATCGTTGTCCATACAGTTTATCTTTAATTATTTGGAATAAGAAGAAGTCATTGTGTGTCAAGTTGGGGCTGTAAGGCGAATGACCCATCAATTCGATCTTTTGTGTGTCGAAATACTCGTTTGTTGCATGTAATGTGTGTGAGTTTGCATTATCATGATGCAAAATGATTCCTCGTTTTGGGTTTATTTCTCTCAATTTATCGAAAACTTCAGGCAAACAAATAGTAGTATACCACGCTGAATTAACATGACCTGTTTTTATGAAGAAAAACGCCACCATTTGCTTCTTAACGCTTCGAGAACAAACAACTTTTGTCGGCTTTGCTTCACATTAAAACACCCAAACTGACTAGTCTTTTCTTTCTTGCTCATACGCATAAATACACGACTTGTCACCTGTGACGATCCTAATGCTTAAACATTTTTCTATTTCCTGATATGTCACAAGACGATCTTCTTCAATTAGATTTCACATAGCATCGATATTTTCCGACACAACAACCGATTTTGGACTACCTTCTTTAACTTCGTCTGTGAGCAAACTAAGTCCATGTTTTAAATTCGAATACCAGCAATTTACAGTAGCTGTTGATGGCGCTTCGTCGCCAAAAGTTGAATTTAGTTAATTGATGCATTATTTTTAAGTTAGATCACGTAGAAAGTGATATTATATCACGGCCAAGGTGACATTTTCAACTTACTATAAACTACACAAATTGTGTTCCCACATCAAAACGTTCTGAGTACGTATAACCTCAAAAATGTCAAACATTACGATGGTATTGTCAGATTTCACCTGGCAATATCTGTGTTGCCAATTCTCAATACATACCTAGTATCCCTCGTAATTTCTATACTCAACAGCTGTACTTTCAATTGATCGGGAGAAAGTGTCACTAGATCTTCCCATCACAAAATGCTAATTCTCTTTGATGCTTTAGGGCCATTATACATACACAAGAATTCTCGCAGAAAGTTTTGCGAAAATGATATATAAAAGTTTCGCTATAATTGTATATATTTGAATTTTTTTTTTCCTATTTTGCACAGCAAAGAATTATTGTGGAAATAAATGCCGTTTACTTGCAGAAAATCTGATTACTGGCCAATTAAATTATGAAAATCATGAATAAAAACAAGTTACTTCTTCCAGCAACTGCCTCTGTAGTAAGATACTTTAACAAAGTATTATTTAAAAAAAATGTTTATAATTTATAAGCACAAAATCACAAACACAGGTACAAAAACAGGAACTATTTTGTAGGTAAAGACTGGATACTTGGGTGACAGAAAATGATGGCATACGAAACTTAGTCTCCCGGGAAAGTTTTTTTAATAATCCGCTGGATGATTGTTTTTACAATCGTCTAATACAAACAGACGTGGATTTATGTATAGTATGCTATACTTTACTGGGAGACTGTTTTATATTATTCTTTTGTAGATTATATTAAACATGTTCGTGAGAATTCTCGCGAGAAATATATTATAAAAATATATTATAAAATTACACTATTATATAATTATAATATTTTTCTATATATAATTATATTATGGATTTATGCAAGAATACTTGTGTGTGTAAAGCGGCCCTTAAAAACGAATAATAAACTTTTCGTGCGTTCACACGAGGGGAATAACGGGGATCAGGACTTTTTAAAACTCCACATGAGTAGTCATAACAACTCTATCCTGCAAATGTTCCAGACTCACTAAACCACGTCTTCCAATAAAACTTGGGAGGCACAATCGAGATACTAACGACCTAAGGTGCATGTTTCTGAATAAATTTATTATTTTCCTTGTACCGATATGTACAGCTCACAATTCATATCTTTGCAATATTATTATGCAAAACAGTATATAATCAACGTCACAGCAAGCATGTTGATGGCAAATACTTTATTCTTTTAAGCAGATCTTCCAGATAAGATATTTATACTTGTTTTGAAGAATATGTTAGCATCTTATATATGGTTGTGGCAAACATAAATATTGATGGATCTCACCATGATTTATATGTCGTTAAACAATTGCGAAACTCCTTCGAAGATATTACTGTTCTCCTTTTAAGTGAATAAGAGTACATTTCCTAATTCAAGTTCCATGATAGTGTTTGAGTATTCCTACCTAACCTTCAAACTGTAGTTTAAGTCTTTTTTCACAGAATTATTAGATCTCTAAAAAATACATGTAAATAAGGTGGATGGTTCCTACATATAGCCACAAGTATCTCTCAGTGAAACTGACAATGGTAATAGTGAGATACAGAAAAGAAAGTGGCTAAGAGAATTGTCTTGGAATAATATCCTTTTGATATGAAATCATCTCAGTTGTAACGCTGTGGTTCCTAGAGTATTTGTAAAACGGGTAGGTATTCCAGAATGACATCAGTTGTTCAGTGATTCTTGCTATAGGTATCGGTACCACAAGACATGTGAGGAAATGATGAATTATTTCATGTATATAGTATCTAATATATTACGGTAGTCAATTCAAACCTTTAATAAGTTTCACTTAAACTACCTGCTGCCCTGTGTGATGCTAATATCAATTAACAAGTGGTATATTTGTCCGAAAATTCCGTTGGCTGTATGAAGTATACACGTCTATATCAAACAGGTGAAAGCATTATAACAAATATTAAAGCATGTAATCGGTTAGTTATAATTGTTATTATTATTATTATTTTAATCATTGACCTTTTTACCACTGTGTGGTGTAAGGCAAAATATACACATATATATGCAATATACAACACAATTTGTATTTATATTATTTGTTGTCCAGTAGAGCACAAACTTCTCCAGTTTTTCCTGTCTTGTGTAAGGTTTTTCATTCCTTTCCATTTTATGCCCTTTCTTAAAGCTCCTTCTCTGACTCCATCTATCCACGTTTTTCTTAGTCTTCCTCTGTAGTTTTTCCCTAAAGCTCGTGTTTCGAATATTATTTTGGTTTTTCTACTGTCTTTCATACGGCATACATGACCAAACCACCTTAACTGGTAATTGTTAAATAGACAAAAATCTCTGGTCTTAGGGAGTAATTTATTTCGCCCTTCAATAAACCATGCTAGGATTTGCTGTTTAAATCGAGCCACATTTCAAATATTTTAGGTAATTTTTGATGAGTAGATATATTTTTTCATGAGTAACTTTCTCAGTAGTCTGTCGATCGAGTTCTACAAAAGGATTCAAATTGTCTTATAACTGCATTATCAAGTTTTAATGGATTTTTTCGTTTACAGAATTACCGCCATCACTAATTGTATTAAAATAATAGAGAAGACATTTTCTAAAGGTTAAATTATCTAATAGGTTCCTTGTTCGTTTTTTCGGTGTTAGTGGTATTAAGGAAACATATCCACTCTAAGAATTCTTCTTTATTGTTACCAGGGTTATTTTACGAATGGTAATTGCGCCTTATATTATTAACGATTCTTCTTACTTTGTTCGCAAAATGCTAATAAATACTAGTATATTGTATAACACACTAGTCGATTTTTTTCTTCCATTTTGCATACGCTGTTAAACTCTTTAATACCTTTAATAGCTTTAATATCTTGAAAGCGTTTTAGAATAGCTTCGTATAATGGCTAATAATGGTCCATAAATCAATATCTTCAAAAATTAGTTCAAAATGAGAATATCACCTTTGTTATTGCAGCTCACAAAGTGCGTATGTAATCAGAGATTTTCATTCATCGATGCATCGTGGTCCGTGAACTGAAATCATATTCGATTATTGTGTTTGTTTCAATCAAAGGTACCTCAATTGTGTTACTATAGGTCTAAATTTATAACATGATTTACGTAGGTATGATGCATAATTTGCAATTGTGTCTTGTATCCCCTTCAATAGGGCTATCTTTTATTGTAGCATTGCATCTGGCTAACCTCATCCGTTTATTTTAAATTCCTGTCATTATTATTATTATTTTTCTTAAAAATCATATTTGATGTATTTACATTTTAAACGGAATTTATACAATTTTAAGTGTATTTAGTTTATGTAATGTGTCATTATTTTCAGTGTTTAAAACGTTCAAGGCTACACTACATATGCTCAAGATTATAGATCTTTGAATATTTATAATTATTTTGGGCAGATTTAGAATCAATATATTCTCTATGATACATATTAGTTGTATTATATAATATAGCACATATTGCTATAGCAATATATACCAATATGTAATAAATACATTGTGTTTCTTTGTCTGTCCATGCAATGTCAGATTTGTTTAGCAAAATTGTTTTTGTCTGTAATAGTTTGTAATATTTAATGTATATGCGTATTTATTATTTGAATATATATATTAATTTTTCAACATTATTGTATCGTTGAATGTATGCTGTAATATAAAGCCTGATGTTATATGATCAATAGATTCTGATTATATATGACATTTTCTACATTTATCTCATGTTATCGATGTATATTTAATGTATTGATCACTTTATCTTATGCGGCAATTATAAATCCTTCGATTTCGGGCTGCCATGGGAGCCATCTATGTGTATATTCAATATTTAAGAGTTCTTGATGATTTCTGTAATAATGCCTTCCATGTAGTTCTTTCCTAGGCAATGTTTCTCTTATTTTCTTTTATAAAACTGCTTTGTTGGTCCAACTTATTAACAGTTTGATTTGACTTATGCGAAGTTATCGCTATTAAATTAATATTCATAATGTTTTACTAAGTGATAAATAAGAAAACAGTAACATAAATATTAAACACTTTGTTATTTCCTTCTTTTGCTTTCATATTCACATTTATTCCCCATCTAAGTTGAACTATTAAATTAAAACACTTTATTATTTTTATATGTCATTGACAATGAGTACATCATACTCAAAATGTACATCTAATAAAAATAAAAGCGAAGGAAGGAATAATAAAGTATTTTAATTTAATAGTGATAACTTCGATGAGGATAAAATGTAATTGTAATTATAGGTTTGTTACAAAAAAAACATAATTTAATTCATTATTGTCAAAACTGCAAAAAAAAAACAAATTAGTGGAAGGATATAATGTAAATGAAATATAGTTATACCCCTTTTTATTAAACTTAACATTGCTATTAAAACAATGCAAAATAATAAATCAAAGTCTTAATATGAAATTAAAATAAACGTGTCTATTTATAAGGGTTGAACTACTGCGGAATTTAATGTATTTATATTAAAAGTACACTAATGTGTTTTTCTTATTTTTACCTTCCGAAGTAACGCGATCCACGACAATATCGCATTACATGTTTACATGTCCATCGGGACGGCCACTGCACCGTTAGTTTCCTTTTCAATGTCAGAGTGCCGTGTTTCCTAATGGGACAGGAAAGACACAATAACGTCCCGGGGCAAATATTTTCATTTCCCACGCCGCGTGCCGCGCGTCATTTATTTGCGGCGCCCCCTCTTGACCATCAAATTCGTGGTATTTAATTACCAAAATTGGGGTTGATGGATTGCGATGTTGCACAATGATGTTAGGAAACAATGAGGATTACTCTTCCCTGGTGATATATGCGCCCTGTTTCAGCAGAGAAAGCCCCCCAAGAGGGAACAGGGGGGAAATAGAGAGAGTCTTGCGTTTCCGCCTTTTTGTTTGGCGGGCGCCTTTGTTCAGCCATTTTCTTATTTATCGAGGGCCATTCATTTCGGTCATTAGCCGATGCTGCTGCACTTGCACCTCATTTGAATTTAATTCCGAGAGGGGTTTAAATTCGTGCCTAATTTGTGAAGAAAGGAAATCCACTTTTTTTAAAGGGATGCATTTTTCATTTAAGAAATACATAATTAACTGTTGCTACTGCAACTTGCATCTCATTTGAATTTAATCTCGAGGGGAGAAATTCTTACCATTCATAATTTTAGGAATGCAGTTCTCATTTAGCATTTCAGACAATTATAAAAAATGGTGATATGTCCATCGTGGTACTTTCCTCGGTGAATTTGGTCAAATGAGTTTTTGAATAAACATTTAATAGTAAATGAAAATATGAATTGTTGTCTTTTAAAGTTAAAGCCAAGTATTTAGAGGAATGTTACAAGTTATTTTGTTATTTCTTACCTTACAATGACTACACGTTTTCCACGCTATATATAATTTTTAGAACATTTTTGTACTTTCTAAAATATGACGATATTTGGACGTTATATTTGACATATAAATAATAGTTAATTTTTAAGGGAATTTAAACGGCTGACGTTCACTTATAACTTGAAAATTAAAGGTCTTAGGATAAAAAGTTATATAACAAAAAGTTTTTTTTTAATCTATAACTTATTTTAAACATCTTTCTATCAGAATACAAAAATAATCGCTAAGAGTAAAATTGCACTTTAACCAAAATAAAAGTTTTTCAAATTATTCCACTCTTATAAAAAGCATGGATATAACGATTGGGTTAAATCCATTTAGCCGCTTATCCGCTATCGCGGAAATACACACACAATCATAGACATTTTTCAAAACTCGATGGAATGGACTCAGGGGAACTCAAAACGTGCGTTGAAATTGGCGATTCGAAAATTGTTACGAGTAGCTAGTTTAGAATTTCCAACTCCTGTTGTCCTTTCAATGAATTTGCTGAAATATTTTCAATAAATATACTGAAATGATAAGGAAATACAGAATTAAATATAGAAACCCAATTTTAATTAGCTTTTTTATGCATCATCTACAGCAAGGATCACCAATTAGTATCATTTGAAATCCATTTATAAAAATAACATGACTATCGTGGACCCTTTGGTATAGGTTTAGGGTTTATCCAATCACGTGAGTTTTTAGTATAACTTTTCTACACCATTTCTCTTTAAATAACACCATCACGAAAGTTGGTGAATGTTAAATAAATAAATACTTGACGCAAGCATAGTACAAAGATTTAAATCTGTTTCTTTTTATTCTACATATATACAGGGTGTTTCAAATTCGAGTCTCACCATGGGGATCTCGCTTATTATAAGAGATAGAAGGTAGGTTTAAATTTGGCATTTTTGAAGAATTTCATGCTGGTTAATATCCCGTTGAGAAAACTGGGCTAAGTTGCTTTGTTTTCAAGAAAAATGAAAAACAAAAATGAAAAATGCGATTTTCTTATTTTATTTATATCTTCGTTATTTGAAGCAATATTTCAATACAATGAAGACATTCTTATAGCACTTTTTTATTATCTAATCGATGGCGTACTAATTTTACTAATAGCATGTTTCGTTTCTTTTGGACCATCATCAACTTTCTTATTTCTTATGGGTTGCGTACTGTTTTTTTTTTATCAGATTAAAATCCTCTATTTATTCTGATTACAATGATATAATATATCGTACGTATATTGTAATTAGTTATGTTTTTTTTTGTAATTTTCTTTATTAACACTAAAGAAGCCCTCATTTATAGCAACTAGATGGTTGCAATTCTGTCATTGATTGTCAAAATTTAAAATTAAATATTACTATTTTTTAAATATTTAAATCGTTCAATTTTTATTATCAGCAATGGCTTTTTTATAATTAATAAATGTACCTTAGTTTATAGGGTTGAATATGAAATTCCAATTTTCCTTTAGAATAAATGTTTAGCCAAATGTGTATAATCAGAACATAAATTAGGAGATTATAAAACATTAATAATTTCGTCTTGAAATTCAATAAAATTCCTAAAGGGTATTTTTATACTACAATAAATAATTTAAAAAAACATCTTTGAATTTCTGTTGCTCTATCTACTTTTTGAATATAAATTAAAGAAATATGTTTTGTGTTAATATTTTTATTGATATAAATGTTGATATATATATGCATATTATTTTTTTTTAATAATTTTTAGTTTGTAAAAACTTTATTATGTAAATTTTTGTTCCATTGCAAAACTTTTTAATAAATATTGTATTCACAAAGCTACAAGTTACATTATATTTTCTACTGATTACTTTTAATTTCATGGCATGAGTGATTTATTAGTATTAAAATATAAATATTTGTTAAGACTGTGTTTATTTATCAGAATAAAGATATCATATGTGGTATCATTTTAATAAAAAAATGGAGGATTTTAATCTGATATAAAACCAATATGGCGCCCATTAGAAATAAGAAAGTTGATGATGGTCCAGAAGAAACGAAACATGTTATTGATAAAATTAGTACGCCATCGATTAGATTATAAAAAAGTGCTATAAGAATGTCTTCATTTTATTGAATTACTGTTTCAAATAACGAAGATATAAATAAAAAACAATCTCATTTTTCAGTTTTTTCATTTTTCTTGAAAACATAGAAACTTAGCCCAGTTTTCTAAAAGGAATATTAATCAGCATGAAATTCTGCAAAATGCCGAATTTAAACCTACCCTCTATCTCTTATAATAAGCAAGATCCCCATGGTGAGACTCGAATTTGAAACACCTTGTATATATACTTTTTTAAAAGTGTTTGCAATAAGCGTCCTTATTTTAGGATTCATAGTTTTCTGCATAGGGAAGTAGTATATACAAGAGATTCATTGATGGATACCGAAATGGGATTTGGTGGAATTCAGTGGGATGGTAGAAATAGTTGGGAATTGTAATTATTAATTAGGAGCCTACAATTGGCAAACCAACTATATGGGCCTGTGAATAACTAATTCCGTATCATCTGCGAATAGGATGGAGTTATAAAATGAAATCTAAATGAAAGTAGGATCGGAATGAACGGAGATCCTTAGGCAAGATTTTGTTCTGGTTCGAACGCGGAGGTTAGGGATAGGGATGGTTGAATGAGGAATTGAAATTGGCGATTTGTAAGGAAACTTTAGAATAGGTTGATGATGTGATTCAGCATATCGAGAACAATGTGCCTGTTTATAAGACATCGATGCCAGAAAGAGTCAAAAGCCTTGAGTTTCTATAGAAGACTTATTTCTTTCCCTCTAGATCGATCGGTTTCTAGATTGAAATTTAAGGATATTTAATGAGAGTGTTGTTGAGGCATTTAAAAGGAAGCCATATTATCTTTATTCCTGATCTCTAAGTTAGTGAATAAGTTTGAATATGCATTTATTTATTCAAACCCAAATTGATATTTTACATCTAATAACAGGAAATATTAAATTCATATACAATTTATAACATATGAAGTAATGTGTTACAATATTAAAGAAATGCGAATAACAAAACTTATATTTACACATAACATCAATAACCCCTCTCACAAAATGCTTTACATTGTTTTCGATATATCCACAGAGTTAACGTATATTATTATCAACAGATAATTGAAGATTAATAGAGAGAATTTTGTGTTTTAGTAGGTTATTATATAGCTTACCTAGAAAGGGATGGGGGAGGAGCGAAATAGTTTGGTTTATTCTTGTAATCGTCCATTTTCAATGTGTGAAAATTATGAAGATAAAAAAGTTATTCCATAACGGCCACTCGAGCTTTTATCTAGCGATGGATGCATCAGAAAAGCGCATTTTCACGGCGGAAGTGATTTCCTTGAGAGTAATTAAACCGGGCGCACATGCCCTCCAGAAGGGCCATTTATACGGCATTATTAGAAATTACAAGTGGGACCGCTCTTGTAGCAGCGCGGCCCTTTGTTCCAACAATAGATCGACAATTGGACCCTGGAGGAGTGCTTTCGGAGTCACTCGTGGTCTATTCATCATCGTAGTTAAAAAGAATCATAGAACGGTTGACGGTCAATAACAGTTTCAAAATATTATTGGGGGATGGTTTTTAAAATAAATGTCTTCGTATTATAAAAAAATATTAATACACACTGTAAATCTTTTTTTATATAAAATGATTAATACACATTAACATATTCAACAATATTTTTGATTAACTTATAAATTATTAAGCAAAAATATAATTATTCAAAACAACCAAATTATTGAATTTGTTAACATATAATCATTAGAATTGATATAAAACAGTTGTTTTGTCATTCTGAAGTAACTTTTAATAAGATTTTACAATTTTTTTATAAAATTCTCCAAATTTCAAATTTATTTATATTGAAATTTAACAAATTTATTGTAGGTTCTATTGAATTTAAATGTAATTAAAAAAATAATACTAATTTATAGACAGATTTTTAATATTTGAACGGCCATGTAAAGAGTTTTAAAGATTTCAATACTTTTTACTTAAATTTTCAATTAGAAACTAGGCAATGAACCCATACATATGCTTAATAATTTATAAGTTAATCAAAAATATTGTTTAATATGTTAATGTGTATTAATCATTCTAATAGAACATTTAAGTAAAAAGTATTGAAATCTTTAAAACACTTTACAAGGCCGTTCAAATATTAAAAATCTGTCTATAAATTAGTATTAATACATTACATTCATTACATGAATATTGTCACAAATTTTCTGACCACCTTAAATACCTATTAATACCTATTATAGTAGTAAAAAAATTCATTGGATGAATGCAGAGACTTGATTGTCAAAATCAAATGACTTTCCTTTAAATTAATTTATACAAAGGAAAATCTATCCATGAATAATGCATATTCATGGATAGATTTCAACAACTTTGACAATAATTATAATAATATCAATCCAACTATAAAATTCATTTATGTTTAAGCAAATATTATAATTTCAAATGAAATACATTTTGACATATTTTAATTTCATTCAAAAAAAAAAACGTTTTTGTTCCCATTGTCCTATTATTAAGGATGGGCGGGCAATTAACGTTAAAAGAAGAGAATTTAGCTGTGAAAATGCAATTTGATCCCTTTCACGCCCGTCCAGGCTACAAAGATGCGACCCAGAATGTCCGTTTTAGGACGCAGTGACACATATAAAAGACATTTAATTAAGTCCGCAACTAAAGCGACATCAAGCCTTCCTTTTATTATCTAATAACGTTTAATTGCAAACGTTGTAGCGATGATTTACTTTCCTGCTTTACAAGTTTTTTTTTGTGTGTGCTAATTAATTATCTATATACCGGGAGATAAATAGTATATTATTCGAAGAGTATACAAAAAGTCCCGGAATATTCAAATCCATATAAAAAGTGGGGCTTTCTATTTAACTTTTCTATTTCTCACCCCCTACACCCTAGGGGGTTGAGGGTAGGGGGACGAGTTTCGTATCATTAGATGTCCCCCTTCAAGGCGAACAATTTTTTTTTATTGGATGTGTAGTTTTCGAGATATTTCAATGTCTTCACTTAAATTGAACACCCTACATTACGAAGTTGAAGCCTCAATCATCAATATTTTTTTTTTAAATTTTAATCATTGAGAATTCGGAAATATGATTTTTCTTTAATCAATATAAAGTTAATTTTTTTAATGTTAACAACTTGAAAGTTTTCTCTTTATTAATCAATTAAAGATCAAGAGTGTTGCATTGCGTTTTCGAAATGTTTCAATTAAGTCGGTGAAAATGTTCCGTGCGAGGCGAACGGCTTATTACCAACCCTTATTGCGGGATTAAGCTCCAAGGGTGTGGTAATGTGAAAATTGAATGGAACTTTAGAAAGTTCACTCACCTGAGGAACAAACCGGCTCACATGACATAATAATAAGCGCCAGCCTTCTTACTCGTTCGATATGAAAAAAGTTTAAGTATTTCAATTCATTCAGAATGTAAATAAGTAGTTGTAAATGTGTCCCTTAGATTTTAATCATTGAGAGTAGTGTTCGTGGGAATTATGATTTTTTTTTGTTGATTTAATACAAGAAATAATTTAAATAATAAAGTAAAGAAGAAATTTCTTCGATTTACAAAATGGATTCACGTGAAGCATACATTAATAATAATATATCTTTATTCCACACAAGAAATAGAATAATTTACATTATATGTTTTTGTTATTATACATAAAACATGATTATCTTGTTCTGCAATAGCCTATCGCCCAGACCACAGTATACGTATACATATACTATGCCCAGAGATCTTTCCGTCAGTCCTTTTCTAGTCTATGTCGTATTCATATTTCATGATCGCTAACGTTACTGTCTCTGTCCTGCTGATGAAATGTAATGGATAAATGAATTATAATTCCGGATTATTCGCATTGCATTTCGAACTGGTATTAGGGTTGCGTTTTATACATATAGGATTTATGATTTTAGTATTTTTGGGATTTGATGCAAATTTTAAGAAGCGTGTTTGAAGAGTTATGTAAATGTTTGTTAAGGTGTATAATTTTGCACTCTTAAGGCAGATCTCTCGGCGACTGATTATGATGAAGGATAGCAGCGTATTCAAGCAGAGCGCGACCAATCATTTTGTATATACATATTTTTTGTACATATTCCCTCGGTTTTGTATGTTGGTAACACTCCATTCTCACGCTCTGCTCTTAACGTATGCTTTAAAGTTTTGAGAGTGTGTTGTGAAAGTGAATTTAGGATTAATTATTATTCATATATATTTACATTGAGAATAGGATGCTATAGTGGGGTATTGATAGTTATACTAAAGTTGGGTTTTATTAGGATTTATTTTGATCCGCCATTTGGCACCATCGATCATTTCCTGGAGACTACTTAGGGTTTTTAGGATGGTTGGACGTGGTTTATTAATACAGTGTCATCGGTGTACATATATTATTTAAAATGTATGCTTATGTAATTAAATATTTTGAAAATATTAATGAAATAAAAATCCTGCACTTTCTCATACTTGTTCTATTTAACTAAATATTGTATTTAGTATTTTCATCATTTTTCACTTTAAAAAGGCGTTTATTCAGAAAAATGGTGCTATTATTCGAGCTGCTTCAATGTATCCTTCACAACGGTTGTAACACGTCGCCGAGCGTTGTTATATAAAAGGATGACTTTGTGTCTGTTATTCGCTATTGCTTTTCTCTTTAGCGACACTAGGTGGTTCAATTTGTTCAATTGACGTTGGTAGACATCTGCAATAACAGATTCGTAAGGTTTTATCAGCACGTAGTACAATACAACTTGCTGATCTCACCTTTTGCATAGCGATACTTTGTGATCACAAATATTTCATTTCGTTGTCGATGTGGATGGCTCTCCTAGACTATATATCCACTTATCATCGTTAGTCACAATACGCTACAGATCTTCTTTTTTCGCCTTACAAGCAATGAAACCGGTTCGAAATGGCATTTTCAGACATTTTGTGTGGTGGACATGTTCACTCCTTCCTTATTATTCTCACTGCATGTAAGTTTATAAAAACAATTGTTTCATCAACTGCTGTTATCTGTAAGTTTTTTGAGAGTTTGAGCTGGGTTTTCGTCCAATAAGTCTTGCAATTCATTGTTTTCAAACTTTTTTGATCCTCCAGGTTGTTTTTTGTCATTGACATACATTTAAATGGTTGAAAGCGAAACCAATAATTGTGACATGACTGAGCAACATCGCCATATATTTCTAAAAGTATGTGATGGGCTTCGGCAACAGATTTCTTAAAATCAAACAACAGACGGTACGTAAAAAATGTTTAACAACTAAGGGCGGGCAGAGCTGTACTGATAAGGAATGAATCGCGAAACACAGGTCGTTTCCTTTCATTAAATATTTTCTATTCAAACCGTTGCAATTGTATTGTCTAATCGAATATCCGGTGGGGTATATGCTCGTGAAGTAGTTGTTTCAATAGATATTTGTCAAAAACTTACAGTGTAAGTAATTTTTGCAGTTGAAAAAAAGGATTGGTCGAATTTTATTGATCATTGCCAGAAATTTTCATTGTAATTTAAATAACTGCAAATGTGTGGATCATTTTTGTTTTATTTTATTTAACAGTAGTGAATGTCGAAAATACAATTTCGAGCGTCCCATGATTAGCACGTATATACACTAAATAACTAGATAATACTAAATAGATTATTTATTATTTTAGGTAGAAAAAAATTAAAACCATCGAATTTAACAATTAGGTTAGGTTGCTTGCATGTATTCTTCACATTTTCACGAATAGAAGTCGTTGTTCAAAACTGATACAAACACCTTTTACATGTATACGAAACTGTTTCCAAATTCACTAGTAGTGTAGTTAAACAAACAATTTGAAATATTCTATAATCATACGAATGATTATATGAATTATCATTCAAATGATTATCCAAATAATGATATAAATTGTGATTCAAATGATCATCCAAATGTGATATGGTATACATGTATAATTGTTGATATAAATAAAAAATATAAAATATTCACATAAACATTTAAACAATAAGTGTGATTCATTAGTCATATTACATATTTTCGTATTTTATATTTCAAAAAAGCCGACATTATTGAATTGATTATTCATATTGACATTTCAATGATTACAAAGTATCATTCATGTAAGAATTTGATTGCTGATTCAAATTTATGCTTATTGCACACAAAACATAAAAAATAAAAATCTTATCTCAGGACTGTTTTTTTTTTTTTAATTTGGTATGATAAATTTTGTTTTTGAAAATAATCCTTTAAGAAATTCTGGTATTTATTAAATAAAATGCAACTAAAAACCCGGGTCGGGTCTGAATTAGTGCGCTGACTTCAGATGGTAGCGTTGTCAGGCATTGCCCAAATTAACTTAAAACTAATATCACAGCCTAACATAACCTAAAAATAAATATAAAGAAACCTAACCCTAGAATAAATAAAATATATATAAGGATATTGTAATCATAATAAAAACTATAATTCTGAAAAATCTGCTATAGCTTTTCATTCAATAAATGCATGATATGCGTTCTACTATTTTACATTTCAAGAAATATTATGGACTTTGGCAATAACGTTAGCGATCATAATGAGTATGGAGATAATGAGAAGAACTATAAAATGGCAGACTGGACATATATGTATTGTTATTTTTGTAAACTTAATTATGTACTACTAAAGATGTAAACATTATCTTTAGTAGTAGTACAAAATCAAGTTTATATAAATAACTTTATGTAACGATATTGCGAAATTAGTCTGGTCGATCTCTGTCATCTGTCCTTTTTTGTTCTTGTTTCCGTAGGACAAGAATTTTATTCAATTATCTAAATATAACATGATATTTATAACAATATACCAATATTGACTAAACTTCCACGCAATCCTACAATTCCTTCGAAAAGTCCGACCTTGTCAATCATAAGTGACAAAAACAATAGCATGGATGTTAGGACAGACAAAATCTAAACAAAGAGAGGCAGAAAAATCACCGGTCGATAGTCATTTTTTACTATCTTATTTAATTATATAATTGTAATGCATATTATATTTATAACATGGAAATAAAGATGTTTAGTGGTTTATAAACAAAATAAAAACATATTAAAATTGTTTTGTGAAATGTTATTTAATGTCTAACTATTTTGTTTATATAATTAGATATTCAAGGAAATGTTAAATTTAACAAATAGGTTATTATTTAACCTAACAATCAAGCATAAAGGTCCGTTACAAAACTCACTTAGATTGTGATGATAAAAAAATAATGCACACTTCAAAAAAAGTTACATTTTCGTACAGAATAGGTTTGATTTTAGTTATTTAATCTGTGTATTTGTAATTTTTTTAACTGTAGAGGTTCATGCCCTTTTGAAATAAATATCACGTTCGTTAGCCCGGCCGAAAAATGATACATTGAAAACATCTGCGCAAATTGTTTGTATCGATATGCCACAAAAACAATGGGCCGTGTAATTCCAAAAACAAATTGCGTCCCGGATCGGCCGCGTGTCCGGGAATTAATTGAGCGTGCATCGGAAGTACCTTATAATTCCGACACCATTTTCCGTACTTTGTTCCCTTTTCGAGCCCGAAGCGCATTACGATTCACAATTTTTTTACAGTTACCGCACGTGCGCACTGAAAGAAAATAAAGAATAAAAATATATGTAATTATCAACACGCACAAAGGATAAAAAAAATGAAAATTTCATATGTTGATATAGTTCACGGATTATAATATAATTATTATTGCTACATTTGAACATTTTTCACATTAGACAACAATTGGTATTTTTTTAATAAATTTAGGCGCAATTTTTTGCTTTACTCTCTTACATCATTCAGGAATCCTAAGAGATCATGCAAAATAAATACTTTTAATCATTATTTTAAAGTAAACAAATTTCGTCAAAATTCGAATATTTTAACAGGGGAACGCGTAGAAAAAAGTGGATTTTGGTGAAACCGAAACTGGAAAAATAGTTTTCATATAGCAGCCATATAAATTAAATCATTGAAAGATGATATGAAAAAATAATAGAAGAGTATTCATTCATTTGGTCACCCTTATTTAAATAAATTAAATAAAAATAATTTGAAAATAATTAATAAATTAAATAATGCCTCAATTGTGTGTGCAGATGGCCTTATATTAAGTAACGTATTTGTTACATTAAATATTCTCGAATCAAAAATTGTTGCATTATGCAATATGTTTTTGATATGTTCATTAAGTAATTCCGTCCCCACCAGACATTATTCGACCGAGAAGTAAGTTTTTTTAATGTACATTTGTTTTTAAGTACTTACGTAACGTAAGTCAAAATGTCACAGCAGCTAAAGAGAAAATAATTTATTAATTATTTTCAAATTCTTTTTATTTAATTTATGAGAAAAGTTGTTAACTTTGGAAAACATATTTTTTATGATTATAAGAAAACGTAGATAAACCTTTCCAGAATCCCATTCTTCAAGTCGCATCTAGAAACAATGTTATCTTATTTTAATCAACGTCGCGTAGAAAAATAATGACAAAATAAATATTCTATGTTCTTTTTAACACCTTCAAGAATATTTGTGAATTATTTCAGATTTATTCGAAAGAAATAACATAATATTGTCAAAGCGAAAAAAAAAATCAATTTTTGTGAAATATTCAAAACTTCAAATTATACCAAAATATAGTAAGATTGAGTTAAGACAGCTTAGATTTGGTTAGATTATATAACTTAGGTTAGTATAAGTTATATACCTCAAATTAGGTTACATCAAACAGCACGCTGACAATCACAAGTACGCAAACTGCGAATTGTCAGTTAGATTACCCGCCAGATCACCGTTCAACAAGGGTTCTTCAAATTAACCTGAGCAAAGACAAAAGGGCCATGAGCCTGTTGAAATAAAACAAACTGCAGTGTAAAAGGGAACGATGTAAATATTATCTAATGGACCGAACAACTTTTTGTCGAACAGGAATTTGACTTACTACATAGAGCTGCCAAAAGATATAGCTATTTATATCCCAAAACAAACCAATTGTGCTTGGAAAAATTGAGTACAGTGGCGAGTAAAGAAGGGTTCGCCAGATTTCTGGTAAGGTCCTCCGTCCTACGTCTGAAGGATTTTATTGGTAAGTATTTCGGATAGCGATCGCCTATCAAAGACGAGAAGAGTAAGCTCCCCTCTTCTTGAACGACAAAACACGGCATAGCAGTATTGAAACAATCAAATGTACATACATTTGAAAGAAATAGTAGTAGCTCATATACAGACCAACAGAAGACTTGAGGAGTCTATACGCCCTTCGCCCATGAAACAACTGAAGATGCCGACCGCAGATGTGCGAAATGTTCAGAGTATTAATTAATTCAAATTTTACGAAAATGAAGTTAACTTGGGTTAAGGCAACTTAGATTTGGTTAGATTACACAACTTTTGGTTAGGTTATTTTCATTAGGTTATTTTAATATATGTTACAATGGTTTATGTTAAGAAGAATACATAAGAACAATTAATTTATTGATAATTTTCTTTATTTCATCTTCGTAAACATTTTGGACCCCACCAATGAGAATAACATTATTTTCTATTTTTCTTAAATAATTCTGGTTGAAATTTCAATAAAATATTAAAACTATTAGTATAATAATATATGTATATAATATAAAGCGTCCGTATTAACATTAATCATATAATTTTCCCTACACTCTTATTTATTTCTAAAAGCCATCACGTGATTTTAGAGATAAAAAAGACTGTATGAAATTATACGTTAATTCGAATGGTGATTCAATTAGTTATGTTTTGAATAGTGTTTTGAATCACCATGTTTCGAATCGTCATAATTTTTATCAATTTTATTAATTAAATTTACAAATATAGACTGAAATTGATAGTAAATCTTAAAAAAGATATCCCTTTATGCTAACTTGCATTTCCTACAAAGAATGGCACAAACAACATTTCCAGAATAACATAATATTTTAATTATCCAATAAATTTCCTCGAATCCTTTCGTGAATTATCATTAATTCCCGACAGGAAGCTCGGGAGGTATTCGTAAGTAGTTTCCAGGTCCGGACTGAGACAGTCGGAATATATAATTCCTGAGTAATGCCCTCCTTGAAACATTAAAATAAATAAGAGGAGGGCACGGAGTTTCCATAATGGTCCCATTACGCCACTTATGCGCGTATACGATCCAAGTAACCGCTTTATCTAATTAGAATGCATCATTAAATAATGGTGTACATCCTGAAGTCGGCGTACGCAATTCCTCGTGAAAGAATTACAACTAACCGCGAAAATTTTACAGGAAATACGTTTACTTTAAAAACTAGAAAGTTCGTTTATTCGCTCTTTTAAGTATTTCTGTAAGTATATTTTAATATTTAGACATTTACAAAAGAATCCTCAAACCTAAGAATCTGAATATTATGTATTGTAAAATTCCAGGGATTTTATGATTATTTCAAAGTAAAGCAATTAAATAAGAAAATATATTCCACATAATTAAACTATAAGTCCTAAACATAAACTCCCCAGAGTGACCCTTCATATATGACGAGGATCTTTGATATAGACTGTTAACAATCATCACTTTCTACTTTCCCAGGATCCCTGTCCAAGGGAAAGTATTGTAATCGTAAAAAAATTCGAATCGCTAATTTCAACGAATGTGCACGTTTTGAGGTCCCCTGAGTTCATTCCATCAAGTTTTGAAAAATATTTGTGTGTGTGTCTGTGTGTTTCCGCGATAGCGCATAAACGGCTAAATAGAATGAACCCAAACGTTATATGTAAGCTTTTTATTAAAATGGTATAATCTGAATAGCTTTTGATTAGAATCAAAACTCAATAAGTACAACTTTACTCTTAGCGATTTTTCCTTTCTTTTAATTCAGGTAGAAAAATATTTTAAATAAAAATAATTAAAAAAAAATCCTGAAAAAAAAAATACTTGAACGGAACGAAGTAAATAAATTCTATGAATTGATAGAATTTTTATTGGCGATAAACATCCGGCCTTTGATCCTCTCTCCCTCACTCCACTCCCCACCAAGCAATATTAATTGCTGCGAATTCCCGGGAAACTCCCGCGGATAATTAATCCCCCATAAAACGGCGAGCAATTCATCAGCAAGCCCTTTGCCTATTCACTAGACGCCCAGACACCGAAAGGCAACGGCAACAACAAGATCCGAACAGCAATTACAACCAGAAACCGCCGAAACTCGTTAACCTCCCCGCCGCCCTCCAACGAAATCCGATCCAATCCACCTTCGCATAAGTAATAAGTTATGCGTTAACCTAATTGCTCCTTACACGCAAGTTTAACTCGGTTATTGTTTGGGAATTGTGGTGATTGAGCGGATTGATTTAGGACGTACAAATGGAATAAAAGTTTCAATGAAATTTCATATAACTTATTTAAATAATTTAAATAATTAATTAGCTTTACTAATATCAATTGCTTGAATAAGGAATTGTGGAAGATTTTATAAGAAATAATTTTGTACTATTGATACTTTTTAACCGAAATGTATATTTAGCCTTAAAAAACTAGTGAAGAAAAGTGAACTTAAGGTTTTCATTGTAATTAAAATGATATACTTATAAAAATTATTTGTTATTTAAAAGTATTTGATCCTGTAACAAAAAGACTTTTTTTGTTATAGAAAATTCAATTTCATTTATGATTACCTGCGTCTATTTCATATAACTGTGTCATTTAAACACCTAGAGTATAGTATACTGCAAGCCAAAATAACGGCAATTGATAGATGCGCACAAATATGCCTAGGAAGAAATTTCAAAGGCAGTGAGTCTAAAAACCAACAGCTTTGACTCCAGGGTTGTCTGGCAATGCAAACAGGTTCGCAATCAGCTAGCGATGGGAAACAGAATAGCCTTATAGTGGTCTCCCGTATACCAGGGAATAGAGAGTAACGAAAACGCTGATGCCCTCGCAAAAAGCGAGGTCGCAGCTTCCTTCACGGCACCAGAGTCTACTTGTGGGCTTACCAAATCCCACTTTAGGCAAGTGGCCAAAGAATGGGAAGACGTACAGAAGCGAGCCCACTGAGGAAACATTTTAGGGCTAAGGCAAGGGGCTAAAATTCTCATAGAGTATTGGGCAGAGTGGATCAAAAAGGTCCTGTGCTTCTTCTAAAAAGATATTAAAATTGTGGTAGGATTATACACTGGGTACTGCCCGGTAAAGTATCACCTTCACAGGATGGGTAAGGCAGCGGAAACCATCTGCCGGTTATGTGACATAAGGTGTAAGTGTGCGGCACTAGCACACAAAAAACTTGTGAGGTTCGAAGAGGCAATTCAGACTCCTCACAATCTACGAACCAAGTCTCTCAAGGACTTCCTAGACTTCACTCAAGAGGTAGGATTCCTTGCAGAATAAAGGCAGAGGGTCAGGCAAAATAGACCTCATTGGTCGCGGTGCAGGAAGGGCTTCAAAAAATACCATTAATTATAAAAAATACAAAACTACAGTTTTTAATTATATGCAAATTCCACTTAAAGGGATAATGGGTATTTTATAATTCTGCACTTTTTATAACATGGAGCCATTTTAGCTACCCATAAATATATTTGATTTTAGTATTAGCTCTAAATAAACTCCAGAAGAAATATTAAAATCGGCTATATTAAAATTCAGAAAATAATTTGAAAAGGCTAAAAGATCTAGAACTTATGCAATCAATACACTTCTGTATTTACTAGTAGTAGTAATTGGGCGATCTATGCATACTGTCCACAGAGGAAAAATGACAAAAAAATGATATCGGTGTTTAATCTAATACTCAGTAGAAGTTGTAAATTAAACTATTATCGGAATAAAATGCTAGAAAAATAAATCACTTTCATCTTTATTTTTCAACATTTTCTTTTTTGGGAAACCTTTTATTTCATCTAACCTAGATAGCATATTTTATTAAATCTTTATGTCTTGAGGAACCCGAAAGAATTATTGCCCAGTTGACATTTTCAACAAAGAAGTGGATTCAATACTGGAAGGATATATCTGTTCCGGAAAAGTCAATCGTTAAGTGTTGTGGTAAATACAGATGTATAACAACGTTTCTTTTTGCGACATTTGGATAATGAACCAGTTTTTAATATGGCCCTAATGCTTATGAATTAGTACAAGTAAACTTGTAGAAATGAATACCCAAACTTATAAATTAAACGTCTATGTTGAAACTAAAATATTGTAATAATGTCCTCTTATTCGTCGAAACTAATAAATTCATATTTAAAAAAATCCTTGTTTGAATATGAATATCATCTGATAATATAAAATTTTAATACCATTTTATTTTTATAATACTTCATTAAAGCAATTCAGTGTGTCGGAAATGTTTTCCGTAAAGCGCAGCTTAATTGGCCGTTGCAGTTGGTCGTATGCAAAAAAAAAACTGCAATTTGCGGCTTTATTGCGGCACAATGTATTCGCGTCTGGAGAGTGTGGTTAGGGGGATTTTATGCTTGTACTAAAAAGGGATTTATGCACCTGTTGCAAAATTTCTCACTTTTAAGGACATCCTGCGAAGCCTTTATTAAAACATTTCAATATTATCTTTGAAAAGAAAAAATAATTTAATTAGGAAATTTGATAACAATATAAAATACTTAATATCACCTATAATGTAGCAATACATATTACCCAACAGATACATTTATCCAATTACAGGGTAACATATATATAAAGAAAAAGGAAATGTATAATAATATTACAAAAAAGATATATAATGACTGCAAATCACATACAAAAATAAGTAGAAACGCACTGTATAAAATTGTATAAAATGAAATTAATTATAAAAGACACGCATTAAAACTTGATGTAAATTCCCTGAGTGAATCGCCAAAGATATCCGCATTATATTGTACATTGTGATAGGCCTTAAACATCTTAAGTAAGGGAGAGTTGCTATGGTGAACAGTACGAGGAGTTTTGTAAGATAAGGTTAAACTTGTCCTGTTAGCCAGCCTAGGTAATGAAAAGTTATTAGTTCCGTGAGCGATGAATCGTCAACAAAATTATTAATTAATTTATAGAAACATAAACATGATTGTGCTTGTGTCTGTCACTGATAGTTGTAAATTTAAATTCATCCAATAAGCTGGAATAACTGACCGTATTATCAGGATAAACTTTATATTTGGTAGAGTATAGATATTTTAAAAATCTACGTTGAATACTCTCAAGTAATACAATGCATTTTGTGTATTGAGGTGCCCAAACAATAGAGCAATATTCCAGTTTACTGCATATAAAAGTATTGAAGAGAACTTTTAATGTATCGATAGATGTGAAAGACTTGGTATTCCTAATAATAAAACCAATAGTACGATAACGCTCATTAACGATATTCGTTATATGATCATTGAAAGTGGGATGGGAATCATATAATACTCCAAGATCTTTATAACTATCCACTCTCTGTAAAGAAACACTATCAATAATATAATCATGATGGATTTTATTTAGTTTTCTGGAAAACGATATTACACAGCATTTCTTTGTGTTGAGACATAGATCATTATCATTACACCAGTTATATATTGTGTCTAAGTCATTTTGTAGAATAACACAATCGGCATCACTTTCAATTCTGAAAATCTTCAAGTCATCAGCATATAGTAAGTATGACGATGTGAATGAGTTGCATATATCATTAACGAAAAGTTAAAATAATAGTGGGCCAAGATTGGAGCCTTGCGAAACACCAGAATTGGCTATAAAGCTAAAGGATTTAACACCCTCATTACTCTACTATTTGCGATCTATCAACTAAATAAGATGAAATTATATTAATTATGTTGTTATTAATATTATATTCACACAATTTATTAATTAGTATATTATGATTCATACGATCAAACGCTTTAGTCGTATCTGTGTAAATAACATCAGTTTGGCAACCATCATCTAAGTTAGTCGATATATACTGAGTGATGTTCAACAGGTTGCACGCAGTAAATCTCTTTGACAAAAATCCATGTTGGTGTTCTGACAATATGTTACGTACATTCCAAGTGATATGTTCAGACAAAATACTTTCAAATACTTTCGAAAAATTGGGAAGTATCGATATTGGTCTATAATTTTCAATATTCATTTTATTGCCTGATTTAAAGACAGGACATATTCTAACATTTTTCCAGACATTTGGATTAGCTATCGCCAAAATAATAATGATCTTTATTATTTAATATTAACAAAATATTTTTAATATAACTATTCATTTATTTCAATGGCCATCAACCTTAGATCTTTCAAATCTATGATTTATAGCTATAGTAAGAAATTGTTATTGTCTGTTGTAAGCAAAATTAACAAATATGTACAGAAATAATATAAAATGAAAACAAAGTATGACTCTGGCCCATTTGTAATTGTCACTATTACGAAAAACCGTCCGAAAAGTATTTTTGTAATCGTCATTAAAATAATCGCTAATGTTATGAAATGATAGAATAATTTAGAAAATTTTGGAGGAATAATAATTACATTTAGTAGTTAAAAGTTTATTGCGAGGGATGCACAATTATATGATTTAAAGCAATTTTACAGCAAGTCAGAGAGGCGGGTTAACGTGGATTAGGTTGTACGATATGATGTTTGGGGGATTGTAAAATGGTATTTTGACGATAACGAATTTTTCTAAGCACTCTGAGGGCTGATCTTGCAACTTTTAAGCGTGACACGATGGGAATTATGGGAATAATGGCGGCATAATCGAACATAGGGCAGCATATAATTTTGTAAATGTATACAGCAGTATTAGTTGAGGAAACTGATTCTGTAATAAAAAAAAAATCATTTAAAAAACTGAGTTGACCTTGATTTAGAACAATAGCGCCATCTAGGACAAGGCCAATGTATGTTATTGTGGCCCTCTTCTATACGCTTATTTTTGTGCAGGTTATTTCTGCGTAAAAATTATTATTTTCGAGATATTTCCTGCAAATACTTTAAATGGCGGTCGTGTATATTTACACGCTTCAATCGGTGAGTTGTATTTTTAGTGGAAATTAAGAAAGGGGAGTTATTCAGTCTGTGGAATGGAATTAGAAATTTTCATTTATTAGGATTTATCGATTTTCGCCACTTGGCGAACATGGTTTAATCGTATCAATTAGAGCCTGCAGAGTGTTATAAGAACTACGAATTATATTTGAATTCAATTATTTAAAATTTAAACAATCGCTCATTATCACTCAAGAATTTAAGTTTCATTTTCAAAATTTGTAATGATTTGAATATGACTTTCAGTAAAAATCTTAAAATTATTTTTTCCTTTCTCATATAAATATAAAAAGAAAGTCGAAAATAAAACACATCGCAAATATCGAAAGTTGTACTGTTTTGAAGTGCACTGAATCCCTTATGTCCTTTTATTAAATATCTATGGGCATGTGTATCTGTGTTTGTAGCTTCTTAATAATTTCCAAAAAGCTTTTGGTTAAAATTGGCAAATCGGAAGAGTTGCTTTATTTATTGATAATATGAATAATCCTTCATAATTAATTAAACAGAAAATATTAAGAAAATAATTAATAAAATAAATTATTTCCTTTAATCCGCAACCAAACTCTTACAAAGTAAGAATTTAAACGTAACAAATATTTATTGAAACAACTATTTGCCAGACAAATACCTACGCTGGATTTTAAATTAAAACTATTACTTTAAAATATGTTATTTTGTTTTTAATTTTAGAACAATTGAAGGAAATACTTAATTTTATGAATTATTTTCGCAATCTTTTCTATTTAATATCAATTAAACCTGTACTGAAAAAAAATCAATTACTTCATAATAAATTAAATAAAAAGATTTGGAAATAATTAATTATCAATCAATTATCTTCTCTTTGGCTACTGTGACTTTTTTACATACGTAAGTACTTTAAAATAAGATATTTTATTTCTAAGGTACTTATATTTATGCAAGAATCGAACTTAACCTGACAATTGTATGTCGTACGACTCGCTACTGTTGGAGTTTCTTTTGTTATCTCTTTATAATGGACATAAATACATCCAAATATATGAACTTTATAAATTAATGCATTATGAGATTGACAATAGTATTTTTCTGAGTCAGTTGTATTTAAATATCCCACGGCCATGCAGTAGTAATGACCAAGTGTTTTATTTTCCTACTCCCCATACAACTCATCATCCGTTTTCTCCGCTTATTTATATGTTACGTAAATAGCATGAGGTGCAGTACTCTGTTCATATAATTAATCTACCAAAACCAAATTTTATTGCAACATTAAAATCTTGTTTATAATAATTATATTTAGCTGCACGTTATAAATTTTAATAGTTTTAAGTATATTAATTTGTAAATTAAATTCACTTGGTTTTGTTTCACTTATTTGTATTTTATTTTCTACTAGTTTCGGCTTGATGCCATTAATATTTTTAAAAAATGTTTTACCAAGTGATTAATGAGAAAGAAGTGTCCAATAGTTTTAAGTATGTTTATTTGCATTATGTTATTTTTTGTTTTGTTATATAATTATTTTCAAATTCTTTTTATTTAATTTTATTAAATGATCAAGTGAACGAATACTCTTTGTATTCGTTCATAATATTATTTATAAATTGAGCAAAATGAATTGGAAAGGTCTTTCAAAGCGTTTCCTAATTCACTAATTCAATTAGCTGATTTAAAAGGAACCGTTACCACACAATGACATTAATAATTTTGGCTAGGCTATCCTTTTTAGAAAAACAATCCAATTTATAAAAATACAAGGTGGCTACATTTAAGGTACCGCAAAGTTGTACGAGTTAAATAATAAATATTAACGGTACTGTTAGAAATTATGAATGACATGAATCTAATTAATAAAGACAACAAACAAGTAAGTATTGAAAGAACTACTTCTATACTAAAGCTAATTCACAAAGGATTTTCTATTATATATAGAAAATGCTCAACAAGTTTTATAATAAGTTATTTCATTCTGGTCGTCCATATTGAATAATAGGGATAAAAATTGAATTTAAAAAGAATACATGGGAATTCCCTACGATGCGTCTTCAAACGGGACATATGATATATTAATTTGCTTTAAAAAATGAGAGAAGTACGTACGTGGTAGATTTGGGGAATATTATTCTATTACGTTAATATATTTTATATTCGTAATAATCGCAACATAATAAGGAAATTTAATTGGTGAGATAATCATTGCAATTATAATTGACGTTTCATATACCTCACTTAAATAAAAATCAGTTGTTATTTGTTTTAAATGAAATTCAATATATTTTGCAAAAAGTTAAAAAATAAATTGATAAAAAAATGAAGACGTTTTCAACCAAAAAGTACTCTGTCGATTGCCATAACTATTTTATATAACTTTAATTTCGTTCTTATTGATCACTGATGAAACATTTTAACTATCGCTTATCGACTTCCAACAGGCAACAACACCAGAATTGAACGTATAGTCACTAAACCAATTCTTCAAATATACCGTGCTATTCTCTAATTAAACCCTTTAGAATTATCTATGAGGAGGAAGAGAAGAACAGCAACCTGACACCTGGAACATGGAACACTGATCTGGTACACAGATGGGTCATGTAGGAAAGGTGGATCTAGCGCAGGAATTCATGACTTAACCCCCAAATGCAATATTAGTATTTCGTAGGGGAAAATGATAAGCGTCCAGCAAGCCGAAATCTATGCGATCAACCACTCTATCTTGGAAAATGTACGGAGAAGATATAAAAAAACAAAAAATCTTAATCTACTCCGACAGCCAAGCTGCTTTGAGAGCCCCCACGACAATCATAAGATCCAATCAAAGCATACATGGGAATGCCTCCAAAACATGAAGATATTTGGAGAAGAACCAGTGTGCAGACTCTGCAATGAAGAGGATGAAGACGCCTCACATATAATATTCAAGTGTGCAGCGCTTACCAACTGGTGGGAAGAAAACCTGAACCAAGGGTATCCACATCACTCATCCCAAAAGACAAAATGATCAAGAGGATGCTGGAATTTGCAGAAACCACAAAACTCTTTGATTAACTATAAGAGTAAAAGCAGTACAATGGATGGCTGCAGCCACTTTTCGCTCTAATAAAATAAAAGAATCACCGTCTTCGATATATCCCTTGTCGTTAGAAATTCAGGATTATTTCGTCAATAATACTTGCTTGACTACTGAAGGCTCATAATCTTTATATATACGGGATGTCTCATTATCTCGAAATTCGTATCAACTTTGTTATTTCAAATGGAACATCCTGTTATTTTTTATTTCGAATAAAAAAAATATCCCCTTTAAATTATCTTTTCGTCAATATAGTTAGTAGTGTTGACAAGCCGTTATTGCAGGACAAAATATTTATTAAAAATTTTGACAGTTGCAGTGATATACTAAAAAATTAATTGTGTTTTGAAATGGACCAATGAAATTTTTTATACATAATATCATTTTATTCAATAATAAGTTTAAATGTGAAATAATTTTATACGGGGTGCTCGAAAAATAATTTTAAGTATGTGGCTTTTCTCACGAACGTATTTTTTTTAAAGGCACCCTATACGTTTCTATTTTTTTTGCATTATAATGAAAAGATATAAATATTTCATTAAGCATGCTACATGGCTATCTTCTGTACTTATCAAAATATTCCATATTTTATAGTATTTATATGACATTTTAGAAGTGAATTGAATAGTTGGACATGAAAAACAATAGAAATGACAGTAATCAAGCATCAAAAATAAAGGAAATTGAAAACAAATGCCAAATAATTACTATTTTCTATTTAAATTAGCGTTATTATAATAATTATTATATGTTTCTTTACTGTCCTCTGTTTCCATGGTCAACCATTTAATTAATTCTTAAAATGTCTTAAAAACAGTATAAAATGTGAAATATATATATATATATATATATATATATATATATACAGGGTGTCTCAGCGTGCGCGCCGAGTAGCTTTACGGCTAAATGGTTTATTTTTTACAAAATCGGCTTTCGCAGGCCTATGTAGGTCTATTAGGACCATATTTTAAAATTAGTTTCAAATATACAGGGTGTCCCATAAAAGCATGGCGTATCATAGTTATATTTTTTCTAATGGAATGACCCATATTTTATATTTTTTTCAGATTCTACATCAAAAATAAAGTTAACTTTTATAATATATTCATATGCCTAAACCTAATAATTTTTGAAATATTTAAATATTTTTGGAAAAATTGACGTTTCGAAAAAAAATCATAACTCTCAAATGGATGAATGAAAACAGATGAAATTTTGTACCAGTATATTAGACTAATCGATAAATATTTTAGGCTATTTATATAAATTTTAAATCTTAAGATGTTTTGATAATTTAACGTAACTCCAGAAACATATTCAAGGTCAAATTTCATGCTTATTTTAAATGGCACACCCTATATCTAATAGCCCTATCTTGTAGGAAATTGTATTATCTTTCAAAAAGTATAAAGGTATTTTTTAGCTAAACCTAATAGTTTTCAAGATATATGCATTTTCGTTAACTTTTGACATAATATTTATTATTCATAATATGGAAAGTCGATACAAAGCGCCATCTATTGTTCAATATAATATTTATTATTATTATTCCATAAAGGCAAGTGTTTAGTTATTGTTTATAAATAAATTCAGTTGACCCAACAAATGACTTTCGAGATATTTCCTAAATTAATATACTAATTTTATTAATTGTGAATATACTAATTGCATTTATTTATACATGTGTAAATTATATGATAAAAACTTGTTAGAATGGTAAAACAAATTTAACGAAATACATTAAATAAATTGACGAAATAGAATTAAAAGTAATTGATAATAAAATCATAATCAAAAATACTACCATCGAATACATGATTCAATTTTATTTTAAATGATATTTTGACATTTCTCAGCATATTAGGTATAATTGATCTAAATGTATTATTAATTCTGCCTTCCATGTATTCAATTTTTGTGTGAGGAGTGCTGTATATTTGATTTGACAGAAATAAATCCATGGGGATTAAATCAGAGAATCTAGGTGACCATGCTCTTCCAATTTATTACTTATTAAACCACCTGTTTTGACGAATATTCAATGGAATTAAACTTGTAATTGTGTCTCCTCATTATTAGTTACTGTATTCAAGGTAGTTTTTTTTTTCAAATACTTCATACTGCCTACAGTTTTAAATGTATTTAAAACTTCCTCTACCTTCTTCTTATTAGGATGTCTTCCATCAGAGAACATTTTGTACACTAAGAGACAATCTTATTAACATTACATTATTATTAGAATCATGATAATTATTTCATTTAAGGGAAACATTATTTTTTCAATTGTTAGTAATAATACGATTGTGTCAATTAAATTTGCTTATAAACAAAAGCCTATTAGAATAACTGGCAATAATGATTATTAAATTAAGCAATAGATGGCGCTTTATGTTACATTGCCTTATTAAAACAATAATGATAATGACGAAAATTAACAAAAATGGATATATCTTGAAAACTATTAGGTTTAGGTGTGGAATACCTTTATACTTTCTGAAAGACAATACAATTTCCTACAAGATAGGCCTATTAGATATAGGGTATGCGATTTAAAATAAGCACGAAATTTGACTTTGAATGTGCTTCTGGAGATATGTTGAACTATCAAAACATCTTAAGATTTTAAATTCCTCTTAATAGTCTAAAATATTCACCCATTAGTCAGATATACTGACACAAAATTTCATTTGTTTTCATTCATTCATTTGAAAGTTATGATTTTTTTTGAAACGTCAATTTTTCCAAAAATATTTAAATATTTCAAAAGTTATTAGGTTTAGGCATATGAATATGTTATGAAAGTTAACTTTATTTTTGATGTAGAATCTGAAAAAAATATAAAATATGGGTCATTCCATTAGAAAAAATATAACTATGATACGCCATGCTTTTATGGTACACCCTGTATGTTTGATACTAATTTTAAAATGTGGTTCTAATAGACCTACATAGGCCTGCGAAAGCCGATTTTGAAAAAAATAAACCATTTAGCCCTAAAGCTACTCGGCGCGCACGCTGAGACACCCTGTATATAAAATATAAGAAATAATACATAAAAAGTGTGAAAAAATGAAATTACACCGGTTTGAAAAGTCACACTTTTAACATTATTTTTCATCCTATGTAAAAATATTTCACATTTCAAATTATCATTGCATAGAGTAGTATTATCTTAGAATGCATCCAAAATTTCATTTCTCTATCTCAAAAAAGGTTATTATTTTTTAGTATACCTCTGCAACTGTCAAAATGTTTATAAAGTATTTTTTTCTGCAGTAACGGCTAGTCAAAACTAATAACTATGTTACATGACTGTAAAGAAAATTTAAAGAGGAATCGAATAAAAATATAATATATAGGGTGCTCCGTTTAAAATAAAAAAGTTGATATCAATTCCGTGAAAATGGATCAGCCTGTATATATGAAAAGAAATTTTATATTATGCGTCTTCAGAAGTCAAGCAAGTTTTGTTAATAATTTAATGCTGAATTTCTAATGACAAGGGAGATATCGAAGACGGGCCCTTCGGTGACTCACCATGTATAATTCCTTAATAATGAAGATAAGACTAAACTCGTTGGAAAATAAAAAATTGTGAAACAAACCAAGTTAATTTTAAATTCTATAAGTTTATATAATGCAATTGTTTGGTTAGAAAATTGTAAATATATTCCAAATTTCCCATAAATGGCCACAAAAGAAATATACGGTGTTCCCAGAAAAATAAAAAAAAAATAGATATTGTATTTATGAAACAAATTGTTGGAATTTAATACTGTTATTCCATTTTTGACTTACGATTTAATAATCTTAACTGAAAACTGGTTGTAAAACTCAAGCCAGGAATTAGGATTCTATAATTGCAAAACTTATCGCTAGCAAGAGAAGTTTGTATTTAGTAATTAACTTAAATTTTTAATAATAACTGTATTTTTATGATTCTAGAAATTGTAATTGCACAAACTGTTAATTTTATATTCCTATTTGAAATGCAATAAAACAATTTCTGTTAAAAAATCGTTAAACATTTTCAACATACAAGAAATTTAGTTACACAAATAGTTGTAAGCGAGTTACTTGAATATGATGTAATTATAAATGAAAAGAGTATTCATTCACTTGATCTCAGTTATTTAAATATATTAAATAAAAATGATTTGAAAATAATTAATAAATTATTTTCACATTTAGCTTTGTGACATAATAACTTACGTTACGTAAGTACTTTAAACAAATGCATAATAAAACATCTACTTCTCGGGGAAATACCCTGCCAGACATTGAATTTCATAATGTAAACCTGCTGCTGCATATAAAAAACATATTGCATCATGCAACATTTTTTTTTTATCCGAAAAGTAGAAATAAATTATTAATTATTTTCAAATCATTTTATTTAATTTATGATAAAAAAAACACTGTTAAATTTTCTTCACTGAATATTTATTTGTTCTAAATGAAGATTTCTATCACAAAATGATCATTACAAGGTAGTGTTTTTATTTAATTATAATAGTTGCAGAAACAAATTTGAAACTTTTTTGTCCAAATCATTTTATCTCCTTACTGGCGCAGACCGGATTAAACGAAGATGTCGTCTTACGTCATAGGATATTAAATTCATTTTGCATCTATATCACATTCCAATAAGAAAAGAGGCACATGTGTTCACCACAAAATGATTGACGTATTGGAGATGTTTTTAATTGCTTCAAAACATGTGTTAATTATTGCTTATAATTTATTTATTATTATTATATTAATTGTGATTTATTTATAACACGATTATAATAGAAGTTGTTATAAAAGATGGATAAACTATTTTTTTATTACTCCTCAATTATCTATTCAATAATTTCCTAGAGTTATTAATTCAAATACAAACGGTAATTTTAATTACTATAATAATTGTAAATAATTTTCTTCGAATAAATGCTTGTTTAATGCGTATTATGTAAATAATGTAAAATAATTTATTTGCTTAGTCGCAGTTATTTAAATAATTAAATGACTTATGTAAGCCCTTCATACAGGGGAGAAAGCTAGATCTAATGTATGTGGACTAAAGCAAGAAGAGACACCAATGGGAAAAGATACATACGCTTATAAGAACAGAAGGCCAATCTTACAATGATAATGCCAAGTATTGTCATTGTCATAAAGTTATCAAGACTGGTCATTAAATATAGCTGTTTACGATGAACAATATTTACCAAATTATAGATATTATTATGTTTTGAACGATTTTTTCTTCCCACAAAGGATATTTAAAAGCTGGCCAAAATTTGTTACAATCAATAAAAAAAAATGAATTCAAGAATTTTTAACTCTATGTGCAACTGAAACTAATAGATTCCACGGTGCATCCATCCATCCATGCATCCATTCATTCATTCATTATTTTTGAGTGAAACGCGGGGAAAGCTGATGGATTATTTTGTGCGGACGATCGAATGTAAAAGCCCAGCGCGGCGCGGTGGCGTGAATTTGTGAAAGAAAGACGTGCTTCCTGCCGATGACAAAGGACGGAACGATGACGCTGCATCAATCAGCAGCAGCCCAGGTGGAAATTGCTCGAGCACTCTCATCGTTCAGATGAATCAGATTGTCCGGCACGGCACAGCACGAACTCATACGTGCACTCAAAACATAATGCGAGGAGGGATGAACTTTAAATGCGACGTAAAATAACGTTAGTGAAAAATAACTTTTCATTAAGAAATGAAAAATTGAATGTTGTTAACGATGCTCTAAACGAGAGTTTTACAACATATTATATATATTATAGGCGCTTCTATTGTTTAAAATCAAGATTTTTATTTAAATTAAGTTATATTTATCATGTTTCAGCAAATTATTTTTATTTATTTATTTAACGGTGGGCCATTACATAATAAAGTAATAAACAGTTTTGAACAAATAGAAATAATAACAAAAACAATTATACTACATATTACTTACAAGCGCATTTTTACAATCACGCTTGAAGCATTGCAAGCTCACGCCAAAAACATCTATAAATTTACAATATTTATTAATATTATCAATTAATGTATTTCTAGAGCTGTTGGATGCATAATATGTTGCGTGATACTTGCTTGCAAGAAGTTGTTGATGCTTAGTTAAGCGAGTCGGTACATGTAATGAAATTGATGAAAGTATCACAGAACAATTTATTCTGCCATTTAATATGCGGTACGCAAAACACAAAGAAAAGTACACTCTTCCTTGAATTAATGGAAGAAGTCCAAGATATTTAAGTATCATATTATAGTCATGATAAAATAAATGACAGCGAAAACAAATTAATTTTATCATTTTTCGTTGCACATTTTCTAAACGATCTACATGACATTTATAATGAGATGACCATATAATTGCGCAGTAATCAACAGTAGGCCTTACAATAGATATATACAGAGATATAAAAGTTCTAATAGAATTAAAATGTGAACTAAACCTACGTATAAAACCAAACAGCTGTAAAGCTTTTGCAGAGATTTTATTGATGTGATTATTAAACTGCACCCCTACACCACCATTATGGTAGATGGGGATTTTAGATTATATATATATATATATATATATATATATATTATTAAACTGCAGTTTAGCATCAAACAACTCTCTCAAGGATACGATTGTTTAATGAATAATCAAAAGGTAATATTGAATCTTTTTTACGTGAAAATCGCATGGACTTGCATTTATTTATATTTAAATAGAGATTATTATCATTACACCAAACCATAATCTCATTTAAATCATTTTGAAGGGTATTACAGTCGTGTATGGACTTTATATTCCGAAATACTTTCATATCATCTGCATATAGAAGAATATTGGAAACAAGATGTTTACCGATATCATTCACAAATATAAGAAAAAGTAACGGTCCTAAGTGAGAGCCCTGTGGTATCCCTGAGGTTGCATCAATTGTGATATCAGATGTGATGTTATTTACTCTGACCAACCATTTCCTATTACAAATAAGTAGCCATTCAAGCATGAGTCCCGAAACGCCATATGAACAAAGTTTATACAAGAGCCTCGTATGATTAACCCTGTCGAAGGCTTTAGAGAAGTCGGTGTAGATAGAATCAACAACCGAGCCTTCTTCCAAAGCATCCGATATAAAGTTTGAGTAAATAAATAGATTCGATTCTGTAGATCTTGATGGAAAGAATCCGTGTTGTTGATCAATGATTGTAGATGAAAAGTGCAACATCATATATTTATATACAATCTTGTCAAATAGTTGGCTATAGGGCGATAATTTTGAACATCATTTTTGATACCCGACTTAAAAACAGGAACGATATAGCAACGTTTCCAAATAGCAGGAAACTTACCATCTTGAAGAGATTTGTTAAACAGCAAGGTTAGAGGATGGCATAACACATTGGTACATGCTTTAATTATTGATGGAGGAATTCCATCCGGACCAGGAGAACTGTTCATCTTGATTTCAGAACTTGACTCTACGATATCATATTCAGTAAGCTGGAGGTAATTGAAAATTATATTAGATTCCGCGGTAAAATTAGGAACCACACTTGAATTATCAGAGTGTGACTCTTGAAAAAAAAGAGCGAATAAATTGGCTATATCTATATTAGAAGTAGCCATCACTGTTCCTTTGTGCATACGTGATGGAAAAGTACAAACACTGTCCCTTTTGGATTTGCAGTATTTCCAAAAGGCATTAACATTATTTGGTATATTATTTTCAATATCACGAATGTATGTAAGGTGGTCATTTTGAATGAGTTTTTTGCAATCTGCTCTTAATTTAGAGAAGATGTTATAGTCTTTAATACATCCAGTATTCTTGAATTTTGTATGTGCAAGACGTTTATTTTTAATTAAGTCAATTAACGTTGGCGAAAACCAATTCGGGAAATGTGATTTTAATTTTCTCCTTTATGCAAAATATTGTATAATATTTCATATAAAATATCAACAGCACTATTAATACAATGAGATTCTAAATTCTAAACATTTCGTAAAGTCCAGATAAAATTCCTCATTAGAAGTATCATTAGCAATTGCAGCATCAAAGTCGATATGCAACGGCGGGTGATAACCATCAGGTTTACATATAGGGTCACCTATGATGCAACTTATATTAGGATTATTAGAAAATATTAGATCTAAAACATTACAAGTACTATTTATGTTGTTATTAAATTGATATAACCCATTGCTAATAATACTTAATACTTTTAAACAACTTTAAATTTTTCATTTGTTAATGAAAATTTATTTTTAATAATTTTACTATAGTTATAACAGAAAAGTGTATTTATTCATTTGGTTACAGTTATATAAATTAAAGTAAAAAAAGTAGCAGAAACTAGAGGGAATAAATAATTAATTATTTTGAAATTATTTTTATTTAATTAAATTTACAATAATTAGTGAAATAAAATGATTTTAATGTAGTACTTATCACAATATCACGAGAACTTCACGAAGCGATTTTGTAAGATATACACCAACACTAAGATAGCGTTTTGTAATTACTGGAGTATTGTATTTTATATACAGCCTGTAAAACAAGTCCAAAGGACTGTGCTAATTCCACATTGAGTTCTCCAAAGAAATATAATAATCAATGTTATTTTGTGATTTTTTGCGAAAAAATGATCCACATTTTACTTCTAAAAATTCTAATATTGATTTTTCTATTCAGATTTTTTTAATACCATTTTTCGGAGTTTTAAAAATCTTTGTAAGCAATGAAAAGCTTTGTTCAAAATAAAAGTCATTAAGTGCCATTTTTTAATTATCTACTTTCACGATGAATGTCAAAACATTTTATAAGTACAATTTATCGGAAAATGAACCGAATTCGAAAATAGTTTTAATATTCAACTATTAGAAAACGATTATAATATAAACCATATTAAATCACATAAGCCTCTTGTCTATAGCCGATTCCAAAAAAATCTTATATTATGTGGGGTGTTTCAAATTCAAGTCTCACCATGGAGATCTAGCATATTATAAGAGATAGAAGATAGTGTTTAAATTTGGCACTTTTTCAGAATTTCATGCTTTATTTTCAAGGGAAAATGAAATAAATCAAAAAATGCGATTTTTATTTAAATCTTCTTTTATTGATTATGAATGCATTGTTTGAAATGAAATAATTTCATTTAAATTTATATCTTGGTTATTTTCAGAAATATTCCAATGCAATGAAGACATTCTTATGGCACTTTTTATGATCTAATTGATTTCTTACTCATTTTCTCAATAGCATGCTTCGTTTATTAGATTTTTTACCAGATTGAAATTGTCTGTTTTTTTTTATGATTACACAATCACGACCAAACACTGTCAACACTAAGAAATCATGTTTACTGTAAAATTGGAAGTAATCATTACAGTCACCAAAAATTATTTAAAATATGGCACATTTATAAATAAACAAACACTCCTGATAATAAATTTAAATATTTAATAAATGGTAATATTTAATATTGACAACCAATGACAGAATGACTTCCCTCTAGTTGTTGAAAGTAAGTGCTCCTTTAGTGATAAATGAGAAAATATAAAAAGCATAATTGATTACAATAAAGGTATAAGAAGTTATATTATTTTAAATCCTTTTCAATATTTATTTTAATCTCATAAAAAAACATTATAGCATTCATAAGAAATGAGAATGTTGATAATGATCCAATTGATACAAAACATGTTATTAATAAAATAAGTACGCCATCGATTAGATCATAAAAAACGCTTACGAATGCTTTCATTGTATTGTAATGTTGCTTCAAATGACGAAGATATAAATTAAAAACAAAATCGCATTTTTCAGGTTTTTTTATTTTATTTTTCTTGAAAACAAAGAAGCTTAGCCCAGTTTTCTAAACGGGATATTAACCAGCATGAAATTCTGCAGAAGTGCCAAATTTAAAACTACCCTCTATCCCTTTTAAAAAGCGAGAAACCTCATGGTGAGACTCAAATTTGACCCTGGCATATTATGAATTACATTTATTTTTCGAATAATTTTCTTATCCGATTTCGGACTGTCTGTTCTATACAGGGTGTTTCAAATTTGAGTCTCACCATGAGGTTTCTCGCTTTTTAAAAGGGATAGAGGGTAGGTTTAAATTTGGCACTTCTGCAGAATTTCATGCTGGTTAAGCCTTACGAGAAGGTTCTGATTCGAATGGCAAAAAGTTGGTTAATTTTTTGAATTTTGTTAACAACAATGAAAAAACATAATTTCAATTAATAACATTTTCCACTTTAATTTTTAAATTTTTCGGTAGTTCACAAAATTTTTGAATGAGAATCACATTTATGGATATCAATGGAAAGTCAACATCTTTAACTGTGATAATATTAATAACCTTGCAAGAATAGTAGGAATGAATTCGAATATTTAGAATTAACTACCATTCTTACAGGGTAATTAATATTACTCGATTTTTTTCTTAATGAAAATGTATTATTGCTAAAAATAAATTATATTCAATAGAAAAGAGTATTTATTCCCTTGTTCACAGATATTTAAATACATTAAGTAATAATTGAATTAAATTGAGCGATTCTTGCGGGTCGCGAGTATTTGCCCGAGGAATAGTTGTTTTAATGTGCATTTGTCTAAAGTACTTACGTAACGTAAGTTTAAATATCAGAGAGCTTGTGAAATTAATTAATTAATTATATTTAAATCATTTTGATTTTATTTATTGAATTATATTTGTGAAATTTTTAAATAAAAAAATAGCCGTTTCCTTTAAATTTATATAAAGTTAACCACGTATTGTAAATATATAAAGTATGGAGATCGTATCATTGCTAATAAGATCTCTGAATTTAAATTAATGCTGCTTTGAATTTGAGGAAGTGAGACCAGCTGGTGTATTCAAAGGAAAAATAATGATGTGAATGAACTACTGCGATTATTTTATTAACGAATGCCAAACACTTAAAGCAAAATAATGAATTGTTCGAATTGATAATATCTTCAGTTTAAGGAAGATAGGCAAAATAGATGTGTAAGTACAAGCGAAGGAATAGGGGGCGCACCAGTGCGCACTAAATGAGAGCTGACGTATTGCACTTCCCGGTTTTTTAAACACTGGGTGCAATTCAACACTGAGAGCGAGAAATAAAATGCGGGAAATATGAATTGGCAGCCGATTTAAAAACATAATCCGCATAGAAAATTAATAGATAATGATTATCCATCTACAATTATGCCGGGTGACACGAGATAAACATATTTCGTTATAAATACGACAAAAATATTACTAAAAAATGAACGAGAATTCATATTCCTTCACAATAAATACATAGATGTAATAAATATTCCAACAATTCATCACAAATTATCACATAACTCGTTGTTTTGTAGGCCATATTGCACTGGAACTCGTGAACTCACTCCCCGAGTCAATGTCGTTTTCTTGCACTCGGTCGGGGCGATTGCATATTTTTATGTAAGAAAACGATGTTGGCAGCGCGCACTGAAAAAGTGCACGAGCGGAAAACGCAAAAATCCGAGCGAGTGCGAATTGGTGCAGTAAGCAGAAAACACTATTAGATTTCAGCCTGAAAAAACACTTCAGGTGGAAAATATTTGTGTTATTGCTATTGAAGTATACGTCAAAACGAATAAAAAAATTAGTAAATGTTAAAAACAACCAATCGATGAATTATTAATATATAATCATTAAAATTAATAGAAAACAGCTTTTACGTCACTGTCAAGTAATATTTAATAAGATTTTATTTTTTTGATGAAATTTCTACAGGGTGTCTCAGCGTGCGCGCCGAGTAGCTTTACGGCTAAATGTTTTTTTTTTTCAAAATCGGTTTTCGGTGGCGTATGTAGGTCTTATTAGGACCACATTTTAAAATTAGTTTCAAATATACAGGGTCTCCCATAAAAGCATGGCGTACCATAGTTACATTTTTTCTAATGGAATACCCCATATATATTTTGTCCTGATTCTACATCAAAATTAAGGTTAACTTTCATAATAAGTTCATATGTCTAAACCTAATAATTTTTGAAATATTTAAATACTTTGGGAAAAATTGACGTTTCGAAAAAAAAATCGTAACTTTCAAATGGGTCAATGAAAATAAATGAAATTTCGTATCAGTATATTTGGCTAATGGGTAAATATTTTAGACTATTAAGAGAAATTTAAAATCTTAATATGTTTTGGTCAAATTTCTTACTTATTTTAAACGGCATAGCCTATATCTAATAGGCCTATCATGTAGGAAATTCATTACCTAATAGTTTTCAAGATATATCCATTTCTGTTAATTTTCGTCATAATCATTATTATTTTAATATGACAAGATAATATAAAGCGCCATCTATTACATAATTTAATAGTTATTTTAGACAGTTATTCCAATATTTATATATATATTATATATATTGTTTATAAACTAAATTTAATTGACACATTCGTATTATTAGTAACAATTGCAAAAATTATTTTTTTCCTTAAATAATAACAAGATTCTAATAATAATGGAACGTTATGAAAATGGTCTTTTAAATACATTTAAAACTGAAGGCAGTGTGAAGTATCTGAAAAAGAACTAACTTGAATACAGTAACTAATAATGAGGAGACACAATTACAAGTTTAATTCCATTGAATATTCGCCAAGTTTTTATCAAATAATTTACACGTGTAAATAAATAATGCAAATTATGTATTTAGAATCAATAACTTTAGTGTATTAATTTAAGAAATATCTCGAAAATAATTTGTTGGGTCAACTGACTTTATTTATAAACAAAAATGCCTATTAGAATAATTGGAAATAATAAATATTAAATTGAACAATAGATGGCGCTTTGTATCACCTATCCATATTATGAATAATAAATATTATATGAAAAGCTAACGAAAATTGATATATCTTGAAAACTATTAGGTTTAAGTGTAAAATACCTTTATACTTTTTAAAAGACAATAACATTTCCTATAAGATAGGGCTATTAGATATATGCTATTTAAAATAAGCTCGAAATTCGACCTTGAATGTGTTTCAGGAGTTACGTTGAATTATCGAAACATCTTAAGATTTTAAATTCCTGTAAATAGCATACACTTTTCACCTATTAGTCTAATATACTGATACCAAATTTCATTTGTTTTCATTCACCCATTTGAAAGTTATGATCAATTTTTCCAAAAATATTTAAATATTTCAAAAAATATTAGGTTTAGGCATATGAATATATTATAAAAGTTAACTTTATTTTTGATGTAGAATCTGAAAAAAAATGAAATATGGGGTATTCCATTAGAAAAAATATACTATGATACGCCATTGACCTACATACGCCTGCGAAAGTCGATTTTGAAAAAACCATTTAGGCGTAAAGCTACTAGGCGCGCATGCTAAGACACCCTGTATATATTTTCATATTATATTTTTATATTTTTTTAAAGTTACGTCATTAAAATTTTACGAATGTGTATTTTTAATAAATGATAATTTTAATAAAACGTACATAATACATTTATCCAAAATTTATAACATACCCGTGAGACATCATGAAGCAAAATTAAATATATTTTATTTAATAATAATAATCTTTTTTTCTCTCAAAGTGCATAAAAATACAATACAAATATAAAACAATAAACCACGAGTACAACTCTAAATTAATATAAACCGTAAGGCGAGATTCAGTTTATCATAAAAGATAATGATGAAGTGGTCTTCTATCTAAACCTTAAAACCTTAAAAGAATATAAGTGAACATACATGCATCAGTAAAGACATAACGAAAGGAATAAAATAAACAAGAGACACATTTTAAATTAGTCACATGTCTTATGATCCTAATCCTTGTTAGGTTTTGTGAATTTATATTTAATTTATTTCTATTGTATTCGCGATCGTTTTTTATAGTCGCGCACATCTGGCATTCATTCGCGGGATGAATCGCCAGTTTGGCTGATGGGGTCAAGGCGTGTGTATTGTATTCAATTGGAATAAAGTTTTGTTGGTGCAATCTGAGGTTTTATTCAATAAGTAACGAATTACAACAATCCTAAGAATATATGTGTTTAATACTTTTAACAAATGTGTACTTTATATATTTCAATTCAGACATAAACAACATAAATCATCTCTGTCCGTTCGCGCACTTTGGACAGAGATAGTGCGATGTGCTGAATAGGGCGTAAGAAAAGGAAAAGAAAGATGCGAAATTTCATGTACACAGCACGCGATATCAACATCATGCCGAATTCGGGACCGCACGACCTGATGCACGTTATGCTGTCATGATTTCGCGCACATACGTGCGCCAGAAGTTTCACAAGGTGGCGTACAAATACATCACTAGTTCTATGTTTGAGTGGTAATAAAGCGCCCTTAAATCTAATATTTAGCGTGTGAACATAGTTGCTGAATTGAATTATTTCAAACAAGTAGGTAGATGCTTTAGTAGTAATAACTTTATGATAAAAACACGTGTTTCCCAATTAGCCCAGCCTGCGTCCACTAGTTTGTGATATATACGTTCAAACTTACGCATGCTAAAAATATACCGTTGGTACAAATTTTGAACGTATTGTATTCTTTTGAAGTTATTTTGTCAATTGTAGGGTTATATAATATAGAGTAATATGAGAAGTGACACAATACAAAGCATAACTTTAGTAGGGACTGGTAGAATTTTTTGGCAAGAAAAAGATTTTTAATGATTTAAAAAATCATCCTTATCGATGAAGATGTAACTTTTTAAAGTTTATATAAGCTGTAGTATTTTTGATATAACAAATATACAAATTCTTGCTTTGCACAAAATTCTTCACAAGTTTATCTATTCGTGAGAAAGTTCTCAATTATTTTGACAAATTATAATTTCTCATTGACAATCGACTGCCAACGTCTCGAAAATACGTTCGAAAATCTCTTGCTTTTTAAGCAGGCATACAACTATTAGCAGTTAATGATGTGAAGTTCATTCATGGTTCAGCCATAGACTTTAATTTCCATTTCTTTACATTCATGCTCGAATTTCAATATAAAATCTAGCAAACTTCAATGTTAAACTTCACTTTGAAGTTGTCTTAGAATGTTAACAAGTATTTTAAAAAATATCCTAGCCAATAAACTTTTTTTTAATTATTGTAATAATATTATATTTTTTCCACATATGCACTCACTTTAACGCACTTTATTCGTCTTTGAACGTTACTAGTTATCTTAAGAAACATCTCAGCCAATAAAAAATGTTTCTACTCATATTCAATAATATATACATTACTAATGTATTTTGAATCGAGAAAAATATTCATTATTCATATGGTTCATTAATATTTTATTACTGAAAGCCTTTAACCAATCATATGCCGTTTTTTATTTATTCCACAGTGTCCACCAATCATATGACGAATTTTCCATTACACAATTTCTGTTTATTTCGATTTTATAAAATTATTTAATCCTGTAGCAATGTCTCTCAATAAATTTAATTTTAAATGTCAAAGAACAACAAACCAGTTCTAATTAAATACAACAAACTTCAAAGTTTAGTACTTTGAATGAAACTTAGTATTTTATAATTAAAGAGACTATCAAGGTGTAGAAAGAAAGTAATATGTAGTACTTATCAGTTTATTTAATGAACATTAATAAACAGAAATAAAATTTGAAGGTTTGTGTTCTTCACTACCTCATTCGACATTATGCACAGAGGATCAACTTGGCTACTGAGTTGATTAGTTTGTTTTTGATTAACTGTCATTCTCAGGGCAGATTGGTGTGTTGATTATGGTTCTAAGTGCTGAAGTGCAAAAGCTGTTGCTCTTGTGGCAGATGAAAGAAGCTAGTGATAATACCTTCATATTAGTTTTTCTACCGTTCAAAGAGCACTTGAGCGGTTTAGGGAGACAGGCAGAAATATTCTGATATGATATCGATAACCTATTTATCGTTCGTACTACTCTACAGAATCGTCATGTGACTTCAGTGGAGAACAGAAACCAATGCCGTGAGGTTGGAGATAGAGCTGTGAGTGTGTGGACAGTTTGTCAAAAGTTGCGAAAAGCTGGCTTAAAATCTTGCATACCAATAACTGGATCACGTTACCGAGAAGCCAGACTCTAATTTTCTAGCGAACATTTGAATTGGACATTGACGCAATAGAATATTTACTGATGAGTCTAGATTATATCTACATTCGCCGGATGAAAGAGAACGAGTATAGAAATGAACGTGAGAATAATTTGCGGACAGCACCTTTAAGCCCCGACTTAGCTATGAGGGAGGTTCCCTGAAGGTATGAGCAGGAATATAAATGGATGCCTGTACCGAATTGATTGTCATTAATCGATTAATTTATTTATTCAATATACGGCAAACCATTTACAATTTAGCTTAAAACTAAGAAAACAGATATTGTACTTAAATGTATACATTATGAATAATAAAAAGTTAACATTAAAAATTATAATACACAATTAACAAATACACAAAATTATAGCATACGTTATAACAATAAAACAAATAATTGGCTTCGCAAATTGGTTTTAAGAGATGTATACTTCCCTGCAAATAAATCAATGTTGACCATATTAGCATGGCGCAGAATACGCACCGAAGCCGAATTTTTCCCATAATCCGTACTTCTGAAGGGTACGTGAAACGTGTCATCATTACGCAGCATTCTAGCTGGAACACGAATGCCAATATTTTTAAGTAGATCCGGACAATCTGTAAGACCGTGTAAAATTTTAAAAACAAGTAGTACATCCGCGTCAATGCGTCTCTGCACCAAGCTTTTAAGTTTAAGTATATGCAGTAAATTTGTACATGACTACTGCATGTCAAATTTAAATGAAACGTATTTTAAAAACTTCCTCTGGACCAGCTCAATTTTATTGATACTGCATTGAGTGTAAGGTGACCACAGGGAGGACCAATACTCTAAATGTGGACGTACCAAGGAATTATATAGCAGCAACAAAGTCTTTTCATTAGATTGCTGTTTCGCTTAATAAAACCAATTAATTGGTAGGCCTTGGAAACAATATTAGAAATATGGTTAGAGAAGTTCCATCTGCTGCTTACTATAACTCCAGATCTTTTATAGAAGTCACACACTCCACGTCAATGTTATTTAAAGTGTATGAAGTGTACATTGAAGTAGTATGCCTTAAAAACGTTATGGTTTTGCATTTATCCACATTTAGGTTAACTGAAGATTAATTGCATTATCCAATTATTTTATAGTTAAAAATATCTTCATATCATCCGCGAATAATAAACATCGAGCATGTGAGAAACGGTTAGTAACATCATTAATAAACAAATTAAATAATAGAGGCCCAAGGTGGGAGCCCTGAGGTACCCCAGATGCAACATTTATGGCTCTTAACATAGATTGACCTATTTTAATAAACTGCATGCGGCAGGTATGATTCAATCCAAGACAAGAGTTTTCCAGAAATACCAGCACGTGCTAATTTGGACGATAAGATGCAATGATCCACACTGTCGAATGCTTTGAAGAAGTCCGTGTATATGGAATCAACTTAAAAACCACTCCCCAAAGCATCGACAATGTAGGAATCATACACTAATAGATTAGAGGTAGTTGAAGCCCCAGCACGAAATCCATGCTGATTGGAAGATATTGAGGATCGAAGAGCATTTGTTAAAAATGATGCCACTAACTTTTCAAACACCTTTGGGATTGCTGATATAATTGAGACTGGTCGATAATTTTAGACTCTCTTGTTATCACCACTTTTAAATATTGGATCATCGTTAGCAAGTTTCCAATAGGCGGGAAAAACACCACACGATATAGATTTATTAAATAATAACCATAAGGGCCTACATAAAGAAAATGAACATTTTTTTTTTTCAGAAAAGCGGACGGTATTCCATCGGGACCAGGGCTGTAATTTATTTTCAATGAGGAAAGAGAGTCCAAAATTTCAGTTATCATCAAATTTGGCGGATGAGGAATATGAGTAACAGAGAATGACGAACCAGACGACTTTGCAGTATTGCAAAAGATATGCAATGGGCAATAAACAGTTTCAAAATAATTTGCAAATAACTCAACGATTTGATTTTTATCGGTAACTACATTGCACCCATCCATAAATACAGTTGGCACTTGAGAACAGCCACGTTTAGTATTAACATAATTCCAAAAGAGTTTAGGGTTATTCTTAATGTCATCCTCGATACTATTATTAATCGATGATCTCTGACAGCAGTATATGGAGCAGGTTTTGGAAAATTACGTAGTCCCATTTGCCATTTATTGAAGATCGCTTTATTTTTATGAAGGATAACGTAAGGCCGCATTCTGAGATGTGCGTCACAGAATACTTGATTGTAGTAGAAATAATAAAGTTCAACTCGCCTGCATGTACCCCAGATGGAAATCATATAGAACATGTTCGGAAGATGTTGGACAAGCGTGTTTGAGGACGTGCAGTTGCACCAACTACAATAAACAAGCTTCGTATGTATGGCATTTCAATAATAATGGCAAAATTTTCCACAAAATGATATTCGTGAACTCATTAGTGGCATGGGCCGCCGTATGCAGACAATAATTAGGGCTTGAGGAGGCAATATGAAATATTGAAATTTTATTTAACTAAAATTTTCATTATTAATCTCTGTTAAGTTTATTTTTCAGAAATACATTTTCTTTCATGTATACATACATTATCGTTTTCGCTTTTTAATATCCATTAAATAAACTAATAAGTGCCATATGTTGTTTATTTGTTTTTGCATCCAAAAAGTTGTATTCATAATACTAAAAAAATCGTGTTTTTGCAAAAAAATACGTATTTTGGCATCTGAGTGTACATATATAGGGTCCTGCATTACAGCTCCCGTCTTCGATAGCTCAGATATTAATTAAGTTAGGACTTTGAAATTTTGGAAACTTTACTTGGGTCTTAGGACGTACTTCAAGAAAATATTTTTGATTATACAGGGTGTCCCAAAAAAACTTACGGCATGATGATATATATTTTTTTAAATTGCTTGAAATATATTTTATTCATTATTTAGGTGCCTTTGCAATTATCTACATACCCCTAAAATTTTATTGAAATCGGTTCAGTAATACCAACCAAAAAAAAAGTAGAAAAAATTTGTTTTGAGCCATTGGTTTAAAAAAATAATAAAAAATAAAATAGAATCTTATGAATAAAAGTATACAGAGTACTTATTAAATAAGGTCTAACGATCTTAACAGTAAAATTTTATTGATATGAATTATACAGGGTGTCCAAAATTTAGTGTCAAATTTTTCAAACTTGAATGTATTTTATTTTTCTTATTTCAAATTGTAATCCCTTTATATTTTTATATCGTTCTATGCAGAATTAGAAAACAAACATGTTTCTTCCTATCAACCCTACCTCAATTCCCAATAGATTAAAAGTAATTTGCAAAAAAACAATTTTTCTCGACTATTTCAATAGCCAGTTTGACGAATAAAAATTGAAGGTTGCTTTGAACAACATTTTTTTGCATTGTAAACTTCAACTGTCAAAGTGACATGAGTCTACGTTAACTTTAGTAATATTTAATAAAGTAATTGTTTGATTTAGCTTTTCATAAACAATATTTTTTTGACAACGAATTCAATCGAAATGATCTTATAGGAATGATTCTAGTATTTCTAAAATACGGAAAGAACTCGTTTTCACCTCCAACTATACAAGAAAACATGCAGCAAACAATCAAAGACGTATTTCAAAATATTACACCTAACCTATTACAAAGACTGGCAAGGTAATTTCATGTTCGTCTTCATTTGTGCCTCCAAAACAATTGAAAACATGTCAAACATAAATTCTAGTATGTAATTTATTTTTGGAAATATTTTTGTTCTATCCTTTTAATGTTATAACTAAAACTATATTTTATGCGAAGTTAAATACTTTCATAATGTGTGATTTAGACAAAGATATGTGAAACATTTAGAACTGTCGTCATAATAATTGTAGTTAGACGACATGCCTGTGAATAGAATGTTTTTTCAAAGCAACCTTTGATTTTTATTCATCAAAATGGCTATTGAAATGGTCAAAAAAATAGTTTTTTTCCAATTACTTTTAATGTGTTAGGAATTTAGGTAGGGTTGTAAGGAAGAAAAATGTTTTTTTTTTAATTCTGAATGGAATGACATAAAAATATACAGGGATTCCAATTTAAAATAAGAAAAATAAAATACATTCAAATTTGAAAAGTTTGACACTAAATTAAGAACACCCTGTATAATTCATATAAATAAAATGTGACTATTAGGATTGTTAGACGTTATTTAACAAGTACCCTTTATAATTTTATTCATAAGATCCTAATTTATTTTTTATTATTTTCTTTAAACCAATGGCGCAAAACAATTTTTTCTACTTTTTAATTTTTTGGTTAGTATTACTAAACCGATATCAATAAAAAGTTGGGGGTATGTAGGTAATAATAAAAGGCTCCTAAATAATGAATAAAATGGATATTAAGCAATTTAAAGAAATATATCATCATGCCGTAACTCTTTTTTGAGACACCCTGTATAATCAAAAATATTTTCCTGAAGTACGTCCTATGACCCAAGTAGTTTCCAAAATTTCAAAATCCTAACTTAATTAGTAACTGAGCTATCAAAGACGAGAGCTGTGCTGCAGGACCCTGTATATAGGAGACAATGGGATCATTATCATAAACCGTTGATACTAATTAATACTAGATCACCATTAATCCATACAAAATTTGTCAATTAAGTTTGATTTAAATCCAATAAAAAGAATATGAAAATAATTAATTTACTCAATTGCATAATTAATTAATTGAGTCAACTTTTTGACTTACGTTACGATAGTAAAGTACTGACATAAGTGCCAGTAAAGGTAAATAATTAATTATTCAGTTGGCTAAATTAATTACTTTAAAATCATTTTTACATAACTATAAGCAAGAGGATAAATACTCTTTTCTATTATAATTAAATTTGATCTTTACGAAACTTACTCAATCAATTAAAGGTTTAAAAGTGTTTTCATTTTTGATATTATTTTTTTTAAATATTATTTCTAATTAGTATACCATGACAGTATGATATTCCAAATAAATCAAAATAGCATATTGAGGTTGTTTACATGGTTACTTATCTAATAAAAGGTTTTTATTAGTATAAAATAAGAAATGAATCTTTTTTTTAATATTAATTAAGTTTAATGTTTTAATGTTATTATTAAATAAGTATTTTAATAGCGTTTCAAATAAAATAAGTTGTCATATCTGAATTTTTTATATTGTTAGATAAGTAAGCATGTACATTTAAAACTAAATTATTGAAAAAATGATTTTAGAAAAAGATATTTCAAAACAAAAAATTCCAAAGTTTTCTGATTATCGAAACCAAGAAGCAATGAAAGTTGGTTCAGATAAAATGGGAATTGAAGAGTGTAACAGTAGAGCAGCTAAAAATATGAACGGGGAACAAAAATTATGTGATATTTTTGTAAGAACATTTGTTATTAAATAGACAAGTTTGAATGAAAATTATATAGTTCAGTATGTGGAATTATAAAGCATATTTTTTGAATAACTATACGAAAGAGGTCCTTATTAATTAAAATCAATATTTCTTATATATTCAGGCTGATCGTAAGAACGTAATATGATAGTATAACAAATAAAGATATCAATAGAAGATATTTATTTCTTGAAATTATAACTAAATATAACAAACATGATACTATTTAATTACTGAATAATAAAACTACTCATTACGTTTAAAACTTCATATTTTTATATTGATGTTTTAGTGAAGAAAAAATAAAAAACATATCAGTACCTGTTGCTTTGTGATAACAATATATGAGTGTATACTTATGATGGAATTAGACAATAATCTTCAACGAACATTATCTAATAATAGAAAATACTTGTATTACACTTATTTAAAATAAATTAAATCAAAATAATTTGAACATAAATATTTATAGAATCGTGTAATCCTTACTTCACTAGTAAAAATAAATAAACAATCAAGTAAGGAATAAAACTGTTCATTATTGAAGTTACTCGACCTCACATAACACAAATACAAAATAAACAGTGTAACACACTTAAATATTGCAATACAATTGTTTATTGAATATTATATTAATACAATTCACTTATTCATGACGTGTCAATATTTTTTAATTGATGTTTTAGCAGAAAATTTAAAAATTAACTATTTATTTAGTGACTGCGGTATTGTCATAAAATGCATGAGTTGTATATTCCAATAAATTTAGTATAATAATAAATTAATCGTAATACTAATAAAATAAAATCCAACGTTACTGAAAATATTATTTTTATTGGTTTTAATATTTAGACATTGGTAGTTCATATTGTATGAAATAAATATGAATAAATTATTAAAAATCAACTAATAAAACACAGATTAGATTGAATAACTTTAAATTCTCGACTAGTTTCGGGTTATTAGCCCATTTATGTAAATATCCATAGAAATTTTAATAAAACAAATTTTAAATTCTCTTGAAAATGGGCTAATAACCCGAAACTAGTCGAGAATTTAAAGTTATTCAATCTAATCTGTGTTTTATTGGTTGATTTTAAATAATTTATTCATATTTATTTCATTCAGAAAATATTATTTTTATTCAGAAAACACCATCTTACATTTGTCACTTTTTACTATTAATGTCAGCTGATTCTGTGTTTACAAATATAAGCCAAGCATAAGCTTCTTAATTCCTAAATATTTAATTTTGAATTAATTTATATTGTAAGGTTATCTTTCATAATAAATTTAAATAACTAAATTTACGAATATGCAAATAATTCAAGATCAAATAATCAAAATTTCGTTATCCTTCAAGAAATACATAAATGGCGAAAGTGCGCCAATACGCAGGTCCAGGTCCAGGACCTTGACGCAATAAAACAGCATCCCTTCACGAACCACCCCCATTAACAACTTAATCACGACCAGGATCACACCCACAGAACAAATTACACACACGCGAAGAATAAGAAAAAACAACAGAATCAATTTCGCGAAATCAAGCTCCCGGCAGCATCCAATCCACGAGAGGAATTATCGATTAGCCCCGACGTACACAGCTGATCCCCTGCATCCCTCCGGAGCACGCTGAAAACCCCCATTTTCCGACTCACCTTCAAACTCAGCCGATCACCGATAGAGTTCTCGATAGGAAAAGAGTTCCAAAAGCACATAAAAGCACGTGTATCACCGTATTTTTTACACCCACTACACGCAACAGCATGGATTACACTGGTGTTGACGGCGGTGCGCGCACAATTTCAAAAGGCGCTCAATGAACCCTCCCTGCGCAGGGCCCCCACCGCGCACCCTTATGTTTACTACCGGCGAAATTTTTGTGAAATACGGCGCCCGGCAAAACAGGCGCATAAATATTTCCTGATTGCGCGCTGATTCTGTTATTTGTTGTTTGTTCGCGGGTGACACACTCTGCACGGTGAGTGCATCCGGTAATTTTATTGTTGTTTGTTGGAATTCGGATTTTATTTTTATTGCGTCGAATTCTTGTTCGTTTATTTGCACATCTCATTTACTTCGCATAAACTTTATATTAATTTTCAGGAATTTCTATGCATCAGGAAATGCTTTTATGCAATATTAAATAATGATAAAGACAATAACCCTTTATTCCGTTTATTCCAAAACATGCAGAAATGCTTTCGAACTAAAACAATCACTAATTAATATAAACAAAACAGAAGTTCACTGAAAGTGAATAATATGTGAATCATTAGCTTTATATCTAGAAACTGATATTTATAATTAAAGTGATTTTCAGATTTCATTTTAAATATTTTAAAAATTCTTAAAGTCTTAAAACTTCATTTATTTTCGATATTAAGCAATTGTATTATTTAGATATAAGGGCTATCTGCAATTAAATAAAAAGAATTTGAACTTGTTTTTGACTTACGTTACGAGGGTACTTTAAAACAAATGTATATTAAAACAATTACTTCTCGGGCAAATACCCCGCTAGACATTGAATTGCATATGGACACTTGATGTATACTAATTATTTTCAAATTCGTTTCATTAAATTTATTTAAATAACTGTTATCAAATGAATGAATATTCTATTGACTATCTGCATGCACAAAAACAAACGAAACTTTATTCAGTATACAATCAAGTATTAAAACCCTTGAAATACCTGGCGGTATTGGAGGCCATTCACATTGATGTGATTTTGAAAAAAAGCCCCTTGATGTGATAAGGAATAGCAGTTATTTGAAATCACTTTTTAATAAGGTAATTAACATTCTTAAAAAAGTTGATTACCTTTAACCTTCTTAAAATTTTTGATTAAGTAAAAAAATGAATTAGTAAATTCAAACCGAGATCGAAGCTATATTGTTTTGCCTAATAGTGACCTTTCAAGATTAAAGTATCATTTTTTAATAACAATCTGTCTTTAATTATCTATACAAAAATCGAACTTTAATAACATGCGAAATCCGAATGATCAAATACTTAAGAGCGCGCGTTACCACCTTCTTTTGAAATAAAGTTGAATTTTTAATTATTATTAGAGATATTGAAAATCTGTTTTCGCTAATATTTCTATTTTTTAGTTGCGGGGTACACTATGACGCGTTTTTTTAAATATTTTTTTTAAATATAAAAAATAGAATTAAAAAATATAAAAATTAAAAAAACGGACACCATGTTACCATCTTAAATATTTTTTATGAAATTTAATCTAAATAACATTTTTTTATAAAAAATATTTTTAAATGCAAAAATAACTTTTTTAGCTAGTAAAAAAATAGACCCGCAAAATGCTGCCATGAAGCGGGATTAATGTGAATCACACTTTATGGGCGGAGTTGTCGTAAGTATTCGATCCCACTTCTTTGAAACATTGTTATTTGAGTAAGTGTATATTTCTAAAATTAATTAAATACGACCCGTTCCTGGAACAATTTTTCGAGCGAACGCGGACTCAGGATGTCGCGCGGCCAGGCGCGTTCGACGGTCTCGTAATGAGATTGTTGTTTTTAGCAGAGCGGACTGTTTATTCATTCGTTATTATAACACCTTTATTACATTTGTACAAACACGATTAAAATGTTATTACTTATTGTTTTTTTTTTTATTATATATACAACTTTTTCTCAATGAAGTGCGCATTGTTAACTTTGTTATTAGTTGAGCCAGAGAGTCGGTTAAATTAGCAAAGTAGTAGTAAATTTCCGGGGATTACAACGGAAAAATCAGAAAAGCAAAAGAATATCGCATCTTCAAAATATTAATAAAACAAACATTTTTTTTACATGGAAATCAGTATCTCTTCTATGATCACATCACCAGAGGGTAGTTTTAACAAACAAATTATAGAATATTACACAAAAATTACTCGCAAATAATGAAGTTATTGGCATTTACGTATTTTGTTTTCAATTGAATTAAGTTAGTATAAAAAAACAAAACACTTACAAATAATGTTAAGAAAGGATGTAATAATTTAAAGGAAATGCATCCAGTGGAAGCTATACAAAAAAAAAATATAAAATTTGCAGTTCTGGATGAAAACAATGAAATGCATTTAAAACGCACACACTCGTATTTTTATCAAGTACAAGGGCAAATGCACATATGCCGTAGGAATTATTGCTACTTTTTAATATGGACTCCTAAGGGATTATTGGTGGAAAAGGTGAGTTTTTTTAATTATTTTACAATTACATAAATTTTAATTTTAATTTAATATTTGTTATTTTGGAAGTTTACATTTGCATCATTTAGCTAATTTAAATAAATTTGTTTAAAAAATAAATATATTTCTTAAATACTTTCATATTAGAGTAACTTTTGTTGTACAAATTTGAAACAAATTTTGGTTTTTATCTTTAAATAAAATATTTCTTTACGACATGCTCATTGATATGTGGACATAAACATGTTACATGTTTTTATCTTCGCTTTTAAAGTTTAAATTAACAATAGAAATAATTAAACCAAAGGTTTACAAGGTCCAACTAAAGCTTGTTTGTATGTATTATGATTTTTCAAAAAAATCCTATTTCTTCACATTAATAAACTTTCATGCGAATTTTTAACATTTACTTGAAATATTCGCCAAGTTGTGTAATTGTTTCTGTGAATAATTTTACTTTGAAACCGAAAATAAAAAAAAATAATATGTTTATGATCTTCTAGCAATGTGCAAAAAAAGTTTTAAATGGGGCACAATTTTTACTATGTAAATACCTATCCTTAAATAACACTCACGGTATATGTATTATATATTTATATTTATTTTACCATACATATATTTTTCCTATCATTATCTGATATTTAAAGGCTAGTTTTCTTCTTTTTCTATTATAAATTATTTCGTCAAATTGAAAAATGTCTTTATGGTAATTATGTTTTTAAGTCCAGTAAAACTTCTGTAAACGATGTCTTTTTGTTGAATACATGATAAAGAAGTGTTTCCCATATAAGAGGTCATCCTGGACATACTCTATATGTATATTGTATGTGCATGTTGCTAAATAGAATAACAACCACTTATCTACTTACATTTTTCTAATTTAATTTGTTGTTCTATTTTTGAATGGTTTCTTTATGTTGTTTCAGATATCAAAAGATGACATGTTCTGGCAAAAATGATACCATCATTAAAAACATTTTATTTTAATTGTATTTTACCAGAATTGGTCGACCCACGTCATCCAAGGGGTTTAAATATTAGGAATTTTAAAAGAAATTCATTAATGTACTCCACAAATTGTCCCAGACACCAATTATAAAATAAAACTATATACTAATATTAAAAATGTTTGAATTTCTGATAACTTTATTATAAATGACTACTGGCTGAAAGACCTAAGGTCGATAGCCATTTATAAGTTTAGATCAAATATTTTGTATAATATATGTATATGTAAATACCACAATAAAGATGATTGTATATATATATATGACAATAAAATGTCAATAAACATAATTATAAAAAGTGAGTGTAAAAGATAAAAAAAATATTAATTATTTTCAAATTATTTTTATTTAAAATTAAAAAGTTCAAACGCTGAATTCAAATTTATGACAATTTATTAATGGAATCATTTTATCTGTGTTATAATCCTTAATTTTAATTTCCATTATATATTGAAAATAATAGAATAGAAGAAGAATATTAAGAACTCTAATACAGTTTTTAATCTAAGGCAAATATCAAAATTTATGTGGCAATATCTCTGTTTATAAATATTAAAATTTTTCTCCATTGCATTAAATAATGATAAAGCCAAAACTTTTGGCTCAATCACATTTACTAATTACGTAAACTATTTAAAAAGGTTTTGTATTAATTATACAAAAAAAATATGTTTGGAATCATATATTTCTCTTGAAAATTCTTCATTCTTGAATTCATGATTAAAATCTTATAAAGTGATTCGGATTCATTTTTTAAGAATTACTTGTTTAGCTAGCAGTTGTAAAACAATTTTTGTATTCAATTTTAATACATTTGAAAAAAATCTGACACCCTCGAAATATCTCTGAAAATTATGCCATAAATCAATATTATGTATAATACGAATTAATTCAAAAATTGATTTTATGATTATTACAGTGATATCTTAAAATTATTTATAATTAGCATGGTTAACGAGAATTTAACTGTAAAATTAGTGTGTTCAATAAGTGTGGAACCTATTGAATATTTCTGAAACCGTTTGTGGAATTTATTTTAAAATTTAGAATATATATTTGACTAATTAATTTCTATTTATGGAAATTTGCGATATCTCTTATAGTTTCTAAAATACAGCGACAACTTGTTTTTTAATAAAGGGTGTTCAAAATCATACTAATTTTATAGCGCATTGATTTGTCTATTTGACTGTAATTATTTGTATCAAAATATTGCCAAATAAATAACATTTTTACTATTTAATACATTTATTTAATTCGCATTTTTAAGAAAACAATAAAAAAACTTGATTTTTTAAAATTTTTAATAGCTAGTTGCTAATATCAAAAGTATAATCAGTAATTACGTTCTAACATATTTTATAAAAAATAATTTGAAACCGTTTCAATACACAAGCCACGAATGCAGATCGATTGAAAAGTGCGGTCTATAAGTTATAGACTATAACAAGAAAATACAAAATAAATAGGATGAATACGTGTATATTTGTATAGAAAATAAAAAAAATCTTGGAGGGGAGACTGAACGCGCCCACTCCGCGACTATCTTCGTCTGACAACGTTGACTCCTCATATGTACTCTTCCTAATCCGCGTTCGCGGGTTAGATACAGATGTAAGGGGAAAGCATGTTTACGTCTCACTAATTGCTTGTGTATCGCCTCCTCTTAAGAGTGTTCGTCACGAATTGGCCTTGAAGCTCTCTTATGGGATTTGTTAACAAATCTGCACGCATCCACAGAGTTTATTAATAGAGATAATGACATGGGTTTTTTTATGCGTGATCTTGTGTTATTTGACTATTAGTTGTATAAATTTAAAATTTTATAATTATTTTCGTTTTTGTTGTAAAAAATTATTACGAAACGTTCTATTTCAACTAATTTTCCCAGTTTTATTATAAAATTCGGTGAATATATTGAATGCATGACATTTTTATTGCTTTTAAAACAACACCATTATTAATCGAGCGCGCTCGGCTTGTTTATTTATTTTAGAAAAGTATCCAATTTCGGAGACACACTCCGCGTCGCGCTAAGCTGCATAAAATCATTTCGATTTATAGATTTGAATTTAAACATAGGATTTTCATTTTCTGTATTATTTTAGTTTTTATAATTATTAAAATTATAATTTAATAAATATTATTAATAATAATTTTACAAATACACATATAATGCAAGTATAATTAAAAATTAAACTAGATTTTTAGCATAAAAATTGAATTTTAATAATTGGTAATCATAAATTCTTTTAGACATTAATAATGTTTTTATTGTTTTTAAATAGAACAATTATTTCTTTTCAATAATTTATTTTTCTTAATGCAATATGATTTCATATTTATCAATTACAGATGCAATTAGTTTCTAAACAGTTCAGATGTTGGTGCAAAAAATGGTGTTCCGTATTACACAATTAAAAAAATAATTAATAAAGTATTTAGAGGAGAAAGTACTTTTTTAAATTTACCCAAATGAAGACAATAACAAATATTTAACTTATTTTGGAGACATTTCGAAAAAAATACAAACATATTTAGATTAATATTACAAAATAGGATATAAAAGTAACAATAAATTATGTAATGTATTATATAACAGAAAAGATAAAACCAAACAACAAATCTGGTATTTATAAACTTATATGATCTGATTGTAATAGTGTGTATATTGAGCAATTTATTTAGAGCATTTAGTTGAATAATCACAATTTTTCAAATTTAAATGGTACAAAAATCTTGTATCATTGTGAGAAAGCTAAAAAATTAGATATAGTTGAAGCAATTGACATTTATTTTGCACAATAAAGACTCAATTCATCACACAATTATATTATAATTTGTTATAAATACAGCTTTCCACTTTATTCTATTATTAAACTAATTTTCACTTTAGAAATACAATTTAATTATAATATTAATCGATTAATTAATTTTATTTTAGCAAAATAATTCCATGATGATCCTGAGGATTTTTAGTGGGGTTTTCTACCTTGTAAACGAAGACTGGGACCGAAATGATTTTGTCCGCCCCACAAATCAATAACTACATTTTTAATTCTCTTGATAATGGACTGATATACCGAACCTAGTCGAGAATTTAAAGTTATTAAATTTAATCTGTATTTTATTTATTTTATTGATAGATTTTTAATAACCTATTCATATTTATTATTATAATATGAATTACCAATGTTAAACTTATTAAAACTATTGATGAAATAAAAATAATTTGAAAATAATTAATAAATTATTCTCTCTTTAACTACTGTGACATTTGACTTACTTTACCTAAGTACTTTAAAACAAATTTACATTAATGGACACTAGTTGTTGAATAACAATAACATATTGTATAACACAACAATTTTTGTTTTCAAAATATTTAATGAAAGAAGAATAACAAAATACGTAATATATGGGAAGGATAAAATCCTGAAGCACGTGCCTACAGATAGCCTTATATTATTTTTTGTTCTTTGCATTAAATATGTTTGAATAAAAAATTATTGCATTATACAATACTTTATTGTAATACAACAGCAAATGTCCATTATCGCATATTCGTTTTAAAGTACTTACGTAAGTCGGAATGTCATAGTAGCTAAAGAGGAAATTATTTTATTAATTATTTTAAAATTATTTTTATTTAATTTATTTAATTAACTGTGACCACGTGAATAAATCCTTTTTTCTATTGAAATTATATATTTTCTAATAAAATAAATCTAATTAAGTCTCAAACTAAAAATATAATGTTATTTAAAAAAATGACAATTGAGGCGCGAACTAAAATGGTTTTGAAAATGTGGTTTTAAAAAGTTCACATTTATGTATCCAGTATTTATTTTGTATGAATCGGCGCGGCGCCGAGTGTGTCTCCGAAATTGGATACTTTTCTAAAATAAATAAACAAGCCGAGCGCGCTCGATTAATAATGGTGTTGTTTTAAAAGCAATAAAAATGTCATGCATTCAATATATTCACCGAATTTTATAATAAAACTGGGAAAATTAGTTGAAATAGAACGTTTCGTAATAATTTTTTACAACAAAAACGAAAATAATTATAAAATTTTAAATTTATACAACTAATAGTCAAATAACACAAGATCACGCATAAAAAAACCCATGTCATTATCTCTATTAATAAACTCTGTGGATGCGTGCAGATTTGTTAACAAATCCCATAAGAGAGCTTCAAGGCCAATTCGTGACGAACACTCTTAAGGAAGCAATATTGATTAAAAATCAAAAACAAACGAACAAAGCGGATGAATACATTTTGTGAAATTACTGCTACTGTTTTGAAAATATCTTTTCTAGATAATCGCACTATTGCAATCTGAACACAAGTTTAGAAATATCATACTTGTTAAATTTTTCTTTTTTGCCTATCTACAAATCAATATATCTTTTTTTATTAAAAAATACATTAAAAATTACTGTATAACCATAGAAGAAGATTTACTTTTTTTAGATAATAATATAATTTAATATAATTAAGTTTTTCTAATTTAATTTAATTATTTAAACAACAAAAACATAATCTATTACTATTTCTTTATTATTATTATATTTCCTTGGTTCTTGTTTTACTACCAGATTTTATAATATAAAAACAATAGTTTAATTTCTAAATTCCTCCTCCATCTGACAGAAGATAACGAAATAACTGCAATTGTATGTTTTTTATTGTATTTTTTATCAAGCTTTTTTACAATAACCCATTTAGAGCAAATTAGTTTAATGCCAAACAATTTTCCTATTAATTTATATGTCACGTCTCCGCATTACTTAATATAGGTGTAAAAGAATCTGGACTTAGTTCAGTGCGCGAACAATGATAGAATTCTGAACTAAATCCAATGGCGATTCCTTGGCCTATTTATCACAATTTGGCCGATTAGTAACAAATCGACAATTTCCTGGATTTCAATGGCAAAGACAAATCGTATTTTAACGGAATACAGCAATTGCTTTATCGTATCTGAAACAACAATATATATTTTATATATTTATTTTTAAGTATCGTTAATGAAAGAATATTAATCAATTACCTCTTTCCAACTGCATTTTTTAAGTAGAATTTTATTTTTCTTGATTGTTTATAAAAATATTGATTATTTAAAGTAATCAAATCATAACTTTTTTACGAATAGTCGAATTCATTAAAATTGAACCATTTTCGATTATATTAAGACATATGTATAATATGGACATAAGTCCACATTATACGTATTAAATTACCAAGTGAGAGAAAAAAATGTATATCTTTAATAATGTATATATCACATTTCGTGAATCTGGCAATAGTGTGTTATATATTTTTTAATAATAAAAACTTTTTCTTTCAAAATAAATTGTCGAAATTATCGTAATTTTGAAATCAACAATTTATTTTAATAAATAATAATATTCTTTATTAATATGTATATATATACAACAAAAAATTATGCAAATAAGAATTACAAAATCAAATGTATAATTTATAATTGTTAAACAGCTACCGACCCGTGGTCTTTCCGCCTGGAAATCTCGTTTAAAGATTTGAGATGTGTTCACTTGGGTTTGTACTAACTTTTCATATACTCGCATAACTTCAACAATTTGTGTTCAATCAATATGAAAAATTTTAGGAAATAATATTAAATAAACACACTTTCAAATTCTGCGATAAAAACGATGTTTTGAACCTTTGCAGGTAGGATTTAAATGATTATTGTTTTCATATATGTCCAATAAATAAATATTTCTCAATGAATATTTCAAAGTCGAGAAACAAGTGGAAACAAGTTTCTGTCAGACAGTATGTTACTTTGTTCAAAACATACTCGGGAGTCTATTTAAAGTACGCAGGTAATGTTTAATTTTTTTTTTTTTTTTTGTAAAAACAAAAAAATATTTTTTTCGATTTAAATCGTATTAACGCCGCGAAAACGTTGCAGAAGGCTTTCAGGGACCAAGCTCTTATGAAAAACAACAATAAATCAAGGTCAGGTTGACAGATTTTTTCTATTATCGTGGTTAAACCAAAATATATATTAGACTGTGGTTAAACTATTAACAATGAATAGTATTTGAGAAACAAAAAAAAGTTATAATAAGTGTACTGCATCGAATGAAAAGTACTTTAAAGGCGATGAAATAAATTTGGAAGAATATATAAAATTTTTCATTTTATAACAATATCCGCGTATTTACACAGCAGTGTATCGAAATCGTTCACACAGACATTATTATAAAGCGTTGATGTTTTGGATCATAAGTCTCAAACGTTTTGATAAAATATTAAAAATATTGAATTTCGGGAGATATTATTATATGTAAAAAGATATTTGGATAATTTCATTTCTTTTTGCATTTAGAAACAGAGCAACAATATAAAAATTTATGTTTCCATTAAAAAACAAACAAAATTTACCTCTAGATTACCTTGAAATAGGCATCAACAAAATTTGTAAATTTGTAGTTTATGTCATTAGATGTACCTCTTCTCATACTAAATATTTAACTGAAATATGTGAGTGGTAGACTTATTCTTTCAAAACATTACACCAAACTGGTTCGCTAAATTATTGAATTTATTGATTGTAATTAGAATGAAATCATTTTAACGCTTGCAAAATTTGGTTTTCATTTTCACGTGGTGAGTGATATCCATATCTTTGCCGTGGTTTTACGAAGGAACCATATTCTAATAAATTTTTATGTAGTTTTATAAAGTTACTTTCACTTGGCTAGTACTCTTTTGGATAGCACTGTAGATAGACTTCCGTTGAAATATATAAATTTTTGTTTGAAGAATTATAAACTTCAACCATATCTCGTTGTTCTTGCTTCAAAAACGACATTTATATTTTATGTATTATGTATAAGGATCATATCTTATTGACAGATCAATAATAGAATAACGTGTCATTATTATTATTGTTTCCAAGGCACTCTTTACAAAAAAAAACGAAAGGTTGCAATGTTTCATGTGAATCGCAAATAAATTATAAATGTGATATACTGTTGAATTCAGAAAAAAGTTTTTTCCAAAAATATGAAAATCTAATATGGCGCCCATTAGAAAAACAAAAGTTGGCTATGGTTCCAGGACAAGTATTAGAGTTATTTTAAATGTAAGAAACCATTAAATTATAATATAAAAGTATAATGTAAAAGTTACAAATACCTAGATCCAGTAGTTTTTGAATTTCACTTATTTGCCCTAATTTAACCAACTCTGGTACTCTTCAAATAACCGAGATCCCCATGCATGTATACACCATATATAAATTAGTTCAAAATGTAATAATCTCTCTAAAATAATGCCTTGGTCAATTTTAGAATTGATGTATAATTAATAACTAATAAATTAAAAGTAATTAAATTTTCCAATTATCACATAATTAAATTACATTAGCCATTAAACCAATGGCTAATATAGTTTAATTTAAAAATGGCGATGTGTCCATCATGGTACTTTCCTCGATGATCTACAACTTTTATTTGAAATATTTTTTATCCGAATTAAAAAATTAAAAATCGCTAAGATTAAAGTTACATTTAATGAGTTTTGATTATAGACAAAAGCTTTTCAGATCATTCCACAGTTATAAAAAGCTTAGACATAAAGTTTAGATTTAATCCATTTAGCCGTTCATACGCTATCGTGGAAACACAGAGACACACACACAGATATTTTTCAAAACTCGATGGAATGAGCTCAGGGGACCTCAAAACGTGCATATTTGTTGAAATTGGCGTTTCGAAAATTTTTACGATTACAATACTTTCCCTTGGACAGGGATCCGGGGAAAATAAAAAATCATTTAAAATAAACGTCACTTTTGACATATTTCTATGATTGTAAATTAACATAGATTTTATTGATAAGTCATGGCAATTTAAACATTAATTAATTATACATCGATTTTAAAAATTAATTATGAGTCGCATTTCATAGATTTTTAAGTTCTGAACACATTTCAATTCTTGTAGTTTTTCTCTGAAATAAACAGGGAAGCAGGTTTTAAAAAAATATTTCTACCTAAATAATCCCTATTTATACTTGGTCGTTTCAACACCCGGTATACATATATTGAATGAGAATAAATAGTAAATGAAAGTAAATATTAATAAATTGATATTTATTAATAAATAGAAAATGTGTGTGAGTTGATATCAGTGGATTGAATTATAAAAATAATTTAGCAGTGATAAAGTGATTATAGTCCCAACATTCTTCACACTCTTCATAATGAATCTGAAAATATGCAAAATAAATATTAATAACTATGCAAATATTATGTCACTGAAACATCCCCTTTAATAAATCCGAATTTAAAATTAGTTCAAAATAACATAAAGGGGACAAACACGAACTCACTATTACAGAGAGGGACAAAGTCCAGTGCATTCCTAAATTATTGATTACAACTTTAATCCGTTTCATTACCTACCCATACTCTTCACGTCGTCATTTACACAACAGCTACGTTAATGACGATGATTCTTGCACACACAGAGATTGCGATTTCCACCCCTAGCGGCACGCATCTCTAATCGAATTATACCCTACATGCTCCGAAAAGAGAGAGGGCTACATCTGTAAAAATATGAATTCAGTGCAGATTCATCGTGCACTCCCCTTTCGCCGTTTGCAAGTGATGGAAGTGGGGGGACGAGATTTAGGGGATGGTTTTAGTTTTAGGGGTCTCGCTGAGTGTAATATTAAAAGAATTACGCGCGGACGAATTGCCGGATGTGGGGTTGAATTTGACGCAACTGGGCGTTCGCAATTTTTTGACACATTGGGAACGTTTTGTTGTGTAATTGTAAAGATGTTGATTAAAGGGCGGAACGAAAAAAATCTACGAGTATAAAAATGAAGATATTTATAGCATATTAAAACAAAGTCGTTTCATGCAAATTTCAAATGAGTGAATAAGCGCATTCCCCACACTATATTATATGTAAACATTAGATATTCTGTGGGGAACGTCACTTTGAAATTTCCATGAACTTTAATAACCATTTTTTCAGTTGTAAACATAAATACTCAATAATTGGGGAAATGTGATGATTTTATTCAAGTAACCAATTAAGATTAGTTACTTTATTAAATACATTGATTAGTTGAACTTAGATTTTTATAATATTAAAGCCAGGCTAATGATTATCAATACTCAAAAAGAGTGGACACAATTATTGCAATTAAATTAAATAAAAATAAATTTTAAAATAAATAATTATAAATTAAACAAATAATTACTTTCACTTTAACTACAGCAACTTTCGACTTACATAACGTAAGTTCTACATCCATTCAAGCAACTACTTCCCGTGCAAATACCCCGCCGTATATTGAACTATATAATGGCCATTTGCTGTTGCACGATAAATTATTGCATAATGTAACAATTTGTTATTTGATAATATTTAATGCAGATAACGAAAAACTTTACGTAATGTAAAATCTTCAGCAGACATGTGTTTCGGAATTCATCCTTTGTCAGTACAACTTTGACTAAAATATCTTCAACGTTTTAAATTCAATTTAAATTAAATTAAGGTAAAGGGAAAATAATTAATTATTTTATTTGTATTAATTAATATCAAATTTCTTTTTATTTAATTTTGTTGATTTTCATTTGTGTAGCGAAACAATTGTAAAAATGCAATAAATAATGGTTAAATCTGAAACAGAATATATTTTCATTTAATATTATACTAATATGACATTTCACCAAGTAACAGATTCTACAATTAATTTAGCGGATGATTCCTCAAAAACTTAGATTAGTTGAATAGTAGAACAGCTTTTATTCAGACTAATTTCAGCTATTAAATTTAATAACGAGCTTTCGAATGTGATCATTGATTCATGGGAACATTCGTGAATAAAATGTCATGTAGAATTTTTTTTTTTTCACATGACCACAGTTATTTAAAAAGAATTAAATATAAAGAATTTGAAAATAAATAATAAATTATTCCCTCTTTAACTACTGTGACATTTTGACTTATGTTACGTAAGTACTTTAAAACAAATGTACATTAAAACAACAGACATTGAATTACATAATGGATACTTGCTGTTGCATAGCAATAACATATTGCATAATGCAACAATTTTTAATTACAAAATATTTAATGCAAATAACAAAAAAAAAATAAAAAAATCTTAATATAAGGCTATCTGCAGACGCGGGGTCCATTCCTCTTGAGTACAGCTCTGACTTATAAAATTACAAAGTTATAAAATTAAATTAATCAAACGTACCGTCCCTACTGCGATCTCTGTCGAGTCCGGCGACGGACGCGAATGCTACGCGCATTCTTAATTGTTCTCAACAAAAAATGTCCATTGTCTAAGTACAAACCCGAAAAGTAGTTGTCTTAATGTACATTTGTTTTAAAGCACTGGAACGTAAGTCAAAAAGTCACAGTGGCTGAAGAGAGAATAGTTTATTAATTATCTTCAAATTCTTTTTATTTAATTTATTAATTAAAAATCACATAATAAACCTGAAATTAACAATTAAACTACACCTTTTGACTGAACTGTTTATGGACGTCTAACATTGACATTTTATTAATAATGTTTTTACATAACTCATTATAAGGCTGGCGTTTACTAGAAAAGGAATGATGCGATGACAGAGATAGTTGCCAATCGTCAAGGAGGTGATGGCCTCTCGATTTTAATAGCGAACTATTTGAGAAATATGTAGAACACTGCAGTTTGGTTTCCTTATCTATGTGTGTGTCTGTGTATTCGACAACCGACGCTGACGCGATAGATTTTTTTATTAATGAATATGTTATTTATTATTTAGACAGTGTATAAATATATTTGATGAATTTTGTCGTATCATCGAAAGAATTACTCAATGCATGCTATTATATTTTTGTTCTCATTTTTAAGAAAAAATCATTTTCACTGTAAGTTTGGATTCTTCGTGTGATGTTATTAAAAAAAAGCGGTAAAAAGTCGTTATACTTATACCTAACCGTTTTTATTAATATTTGAATATTCATAAAAATTACCTTTTATGCAGAATTGATCCTCAAATTATATTTCGCGAGATAAAATGCATTTTGAAATAATAAATATAGTAAGATAATATATACATCAAATTAAAGGAGTAATTTAGTGAAATCAAATGGATAAAATTATGTATACAGGGTGGGCCACTAATTACGGCCATTAAAAGTTTACGGGGATCTTGACTGATTATATCGGAAATGGCTACCAACTTTGTTATTTTAAATAGAACACTACATATTATTATTTTTTGGATTCCCCATTTAATTGTCCATCCACTTATATGAATTTATATCCACATAATTGTTACAGTTTTTGAGTTAAAAATTTATTTTTCGAATATTAACACCAAATAGATCTTTCGAAAAATGTCTTCAATTTTTACTAATAGATCCTTCTAGTATTAAAAAAAACATTTGTCAATTTTGACAATAGGTATTTCCATAAGATCCATATTTCAGTGCCCAATTAAAAACAGCATAATTCATTTTTTTAAATGGAATGCTCAATATTTTATCTCACAGATCGATTAGCAAATTAATTTGCAACATAAAAATATTATATATCTATTTATCCAGAGCAAGTAGTTTTTGAGTTATTTCTAAATTTCTTTCCTCACATTTTTTTTTTTTTTTTTTCATAATTGAGTAATTCCTGTTCTATTTACGCGTGCATCAATATTCTTTAGGAAAGATATGGAAATCTAGCAGGCCAATTCTGCAGACCTAAATTTCGAATCCATCTATCTTTATCGTTTTTAATGCGAATATGAATCGATAGAGAATTTGATTGCATAAAAATCTACAGAGGTTCCACTAAAAAAACAGTTGAAACCTTACAAAGTTATGATATTTTTTTATAGATAAATTGGTTTATTAAAAGAATATTAACATAACACCCTTAATGGCGAATAACATTCCGTCGAAATAAAATATAATAAAAAAACGCAGCATTTCTTTTTGTTTTAAATTTTCCAATGTTACATTATATAGAATATGAAAAAGAAAATATGATTTGCGCTTTAGTCACTCATTTATCTTGAAGGAATTTTCTTATTTTCCCTCATTAACCATTTGTTTTAGTATTGTCGGTTCTTGGATTATACTTTTTTGGGATAGATAAATATTTTAAATAGAAGTATAGAACTTGAATAACTAAATATTTTTGTATAGCATTATCAAACGTCCTATTCTCTTTTAAATTTCTTTAAAAAATGGTGATGTGTCCGTCATGGTACTTTCCCCGGTGAATTTGGTCAAATAAGTTTCTGATTGAAAATTTAATAGGAAATCAAAAATGATTAATTAAAAAAATGGATTGTTGTCTTTTACAGTTAAAGCCGAGTACTTGGAAGGATATTATAATTTAGTGTGATATTTATTACCTTACAATGGATTAAAGACATTTCTCTACACCCTTTTCTTTCCAAACTGGAGGCGTTTGTGAATGATATGTTGAATATGGAGGGAACTTTGACGTTTTATTTGTCATTAAAATAACTATTTCAATAATTAATATCTCCACATTCAACACAAAGAAGATTATAAAAATAATTGTTTATTTCTAAGGGAATTTATTAGGTAGATGAAATTCTTCCGCTTATAAAATGAAAACTGAAAGTCCTACAATAAAAGTTTGGTAACAAAAATTACTTATTTTTTAAGATCCTCAACTTTTATTTGAAACATTTTTCTATCCGAAATAAAAATGAACCTTCCCTGGCCGGGATTCCATTTTATTTTAAATTGTAATTATAAAAAAATTGACATCAATGTTAATAATCATATGTCATAAGTATACCAAAATTTAAAATTCTCTTTATTTGGGATGAATAACCCCAACTATTATTCTACACATAGTGTAGAACTAAATACATTTTTGGAAAGTATAATTTCTGCTTACATTACAATCATTCTATATTTTTTTTTATTATTTTTTGTATCCGTAAATATAATAAAATAAAAGTGAAATTAAAAATGGCCTATCGGGAAATATGAAGGCAAACATTTATATATATTTTGTGAAATATGACGAAAACTGCTACCACCATAATAAGTGTTTGGTTTGAAATGTATACTTCAAAAATAAAAAAATAGAACATACAGTTCAAAAGAACCTATGAAACAGTAAGTAAAGTAACACTTGATACAATTTAATAATTTTTAATAATAATTTTAATTTTACAATTATATTGATCTATTTTAGATCATTAGCCTCTTATTACATTCCTAAGGCTCAAATAAAATTATTTGAAAACATTACATTTTTTTATAAAATAAAAAAGAAATCCATAATAATAATTTTTCACCGTGCAAACATTAGCAAAAAAGATTCATTCATATTTGTATGCTGCTTACTGAACTTTATTTAAAATGATTATTATTTTAGAATGGCATGTGCATCGTCGGTGTTTTAAAAACGCGACGCGCAGAGATAATTATAAAAGATATTTTTGTCTTTCTCATATTCATTGAATGTGAAACAGCAATAAGCATACATACACAACATTGTCAAGAAGAGGGGAGAAACATCTATTGAGTATCTCTTGAAAATTAATTAAAAATCTTTGTTTGTGTTTTTCCATAGTATTAATTATTTAAATTATTACTCATAACATTAATTTTATAAATAATTTAAAGGTGATAAACGCAAATGACATTTATTAAAATATAGTAAACTATTTCCCGCTATCTATATGAGACTTAATGAACTAATATTTGTCTAGTCAAATGCAGAAAACTATATGTAACTTGCCGGTTTTATTCAATATGGCCGAATTTCACGGGAATTGATGATATTTTCGGAACGACCTTCCTCAGTAAACAGCATTGTTTTCTGACGAAAAAATGTATTGAACCATAACTACATTCAATGTAGATTATTACGACATATTTCATTTTCTTTCAATAATTATATTAATAAGTAAAAATATAGCACATTCTTTGCATAAAATGTGCTAACTTTGGACGTAATTTTCTTCTAAACTATTAATCAGATTAATTTTTCAATAACTCGTTCGAAATCTGTGGAGTTTTAGGATTATTTTGATATATAATATGATGAAATTCATCATTCAGGGTTTGTTTGTTAGAGGAATTCAATTGGTACAAAATCGCTTCATTTTACATACGATAAACGCCAGCCTTATAAATCTCAATTTTGCAGAATTATAAATTATAGATTAAAAAAAACACTTGACTTGTTTTACCTTTGATAATTTATCATTTTATGCCATGTGCCAACCTTAATCTACTTTACATTTCAAAACAATATCTCCTCAAAACAATTTATCTGTTTATCACGATCTTCGCACATAAATCAATTGGAGATCATCCGAATTGCGACTAATCATATTATAAAACGCGACGTCGATTCTCTTTGACAGATTTACGCTGAGCACGGGAGCAAACGTGGCGACATGTTTGTTTGCTGAATTCAATTTTTCAAATGCGAAATAAATGTTCGTCCCTATCTAGCCGAGTGCGGTTTAAGTAAATTGGAACTAGTATCCCCTTTCCTCTGTACACTCTACATGCGATCCAATCAATAATGCATGTTTTCTTTTTTACGTACATCGGCGTACTCCTGTCTCGACACTGACGCTTCATGAATTTTATATTATGCCATCAATGAAATGCAATTCAATATGTTTTTATAATTTATAAAAATATATACCGGATTATTCACGCTATGTGAAACGTAGTATCGTGGCCAATGTACACCACTTTTTAAATTTTTGATATCTGGGATATAAAGAGGTCTATAATGGCTACTTTCTAAAATTATTTTCATATTATACAGGGGGTACCATATACCATAAAAGGATCAAAGTTATATTTTTTTAAATAGAATACCCTGTATATTATTATATTTTTAGATTATACGTTCAAAATTACTATTGTAATCCTAACGATTTTTGAAATAATTGATTTTTTTTAAATCTAACCTAATTTTCAAATTTCAACTATTTGAGAAGTATTTAGGTTATCTACGGAAAATATTTATTTATTTATTTATTTACGGAAGTCCATTTACAATAATATAATACAGATTCGACTTATGGCTAGTTAATCTAAAACTAAACTAAAAGTAAATTACATATAATAAATAAAAAAAAACGCAACACAATTTACATAAAAAGCACTAACAATCTTTAACATTTAGATGTTGACTGCCCTGACGAAGTAATTTCCTCAGACCAGCGCGGCTAATATTTCCAAAATCAGCGTTGAACTCATTACAGTTATTGGCGATTCTGGCCAAACTATAGTTCCTACAGTACTCGGTTCTACAATATGGAACATGAAAGAGATCGAAGGAGCGCAAAACTTCGATCAAATTGAATTTGATTAAGTAAATAAAAACTATTGATTTTCCCGTTAATCAAATCATAGCCTAGCAGTATATCAGTATTTCTCCGTCTCTGTTCCAATGTGTCAATATTTAGAACTTGTAGTACATTCAGGTAAGAGCCGATTAAAGAAAATTTAAATGAAACAAACTTTATAAATTTGGTTTGAACCTTCTCAACCATAAGTATTTCTGATTTGCTATAGGGATTCCAAATTGTGCAACAGTATTCAAGATGGGGGCGGACAAGTGTGACATATAATATTTTAAAGGTATTAATGTTGAAAAAATGTTTACTATTTCTTTTTAGAAAACCTAGTACACGACTTGCCTTAGAAGTTATAAGGTGTAAATGCTTGCTGAAGTTCCAATTATATGTTAGTAACACTCCCAAGTCTTATTTCGAAGACCCGCGATAATAGAACGTCGGAAATAAAATAGTTTCTTATTGACTTTTCTTTTTTTTAGTAAATGTTATCGAGTGGAATTTATCTAGGTTAAGATACATACGGTTATCACTGCACCAGATGGAAAATCTATTCAAATCATCTTGTAATTGAATTGAAGAACATTCATCAGAAATTCGTAAATATATTTTTATATCGTCAGCAAATAGTAAACACTGAGCGTGGATGAAACAGTCGACCACATCGTTTATGAAGATATTAAACAACAGAGGGCCCAAGTGAGATCCTTGGGTAACCCCTGAAGTAACCGGAATTTTTGAAGATAAAACACTGCCAATATGCACGGTCTGTGATCTACCAGACAAATACGATTGCAGCCAATTCAACATGGTCCCATCAATACCGATTCGCATTAGCTTCGAAAGAAGAATACTATGATCAACCGTATCGAACGCCTTGGAAAAGTCGGTGTAGACGGAGTCCACATCATACCCAGCGTCCAAGGCTAAAACGATATAGCTGCCATAAGAGAGCAAGTTAGATGAAGTGGAACATCCCCTTTTGAAACCATGTTGCTTGTCAGATATGCATTCAGATAGAGGAGCAGTTATTATTTTTCAAATATTTTTCGAATAAATGATAAAAGAGAAATCGGCCGATAGTTAGAAACAATGTTCCTTTTTCCACTTTTAAAAATGGGTACAATTATAGCATTTTTCCATAGTGATGGGAAGCAGCCTGTACTTAGAGATTGATTGAAAAGAAGCCACAGAGGGCGACTAAGGGAGAAGGAACATTGCTTCAATAGAATTGATGGTAAACCATCTGGGCCAGTACAGTATGAATCTTTCAAACAGATTAGTTGATTAAGAACGTCTGTAATTTTTAATGCCTCATTGGTGCTGTAATTAATATGATTGAAGGAAGTAATTGATAATTTTGAAGATAAGGTAACATTACTTGAGGGTACATTATAAACTGAACCAAAGTGATCAGCAAACAACTCAACAATTTCTTGAACACTAGTAATGGAGGTACCATTATTCTCAAATGAGTCTGGTACAGTAGAGAATGAACGATTTGAATTTAGGTGGCTCCAAAATAATTTAGGATTATTTACAAGAGATTCTTCAACTGACTGTATATGATTCCTATAGCAAATCAGAGACAGTTGCTTACATCGTGCCCGCGTTTCTTTAAAAATATCGTAGTCGATTGCTAGACCATGTATTTTTTTCATAGAAATAAGTTCAATGAGATCTGAGGAAAACCACTTAGGGTAACAATGCTTTCGACAAGTAGAGGATTTATCAATGACCCTTGGGGTAAACAAGTCAATAATAGAATATAATACTGAATAAAAAATGGTAACATTAATGTTTACATCATTATCATTGAACAAGCTGTCCCAAGGGGTAAATAGATTTTTTTCAGAAATAGATTTATAATCAGCCCGCGAGAAGTTATATAAAAATTTAGAGTTCCAATTCGAAGTAGGCTGAGAAATGTTTAAGTCATTAAAATCAAGTGCAATTGCCGGATGATGAAAATCGCAGGGAATAATATTGACACTGGCTCTAGAAACAACAAACTGACCCAATAAATTAGCATCGAGAAATATTAAATCTAGAATCACAGAGTTTTTATTAGTAATAGTATTCAATTGAAAAGAATTCAATGCGCTAAATGTGCTTGCAGTAGTTTGCACTGAGGGAAGGGTAGAGTTCGTTGTTATAACGTTGTCAATATTATTCCATGATACATTGGGGAGATTATAATCACCTAAAATACAAGTATAATGATCATTCAAATTATCACCTAATTCTTCAACAAGATGAGCATGACTATCGTAACAGGAATCGGGGGCATTGGGTGGAATATAAATACCACCGATTAGAAACTTAAAACTTTTTACAGAAACAGACACGTATAGTTCTTCCTGTAAATCGGATACGCTTCGTACACAATATGAATTAAATCTAGCAGATACTGCAATTAGCACACCTCCGCCACGTGATTTACCAGATGCTATGGCATTCCTGTCGCATCGATAAATATTGTAGCCGTAAAAACCAAGATCTCCATCACAAATTTCAGCACATAACCAAGATTCGGTGAGTATAAAAATATCAAATTCTGCTAGAGAAACTGAAGAACGTAGTTCATCTAATTTTGTCCGAAGACCTCTCACATTCTGATAATACACTCTAAGTGGACTGTTAATGTTAGGCCCGTCGTTCACTGTAGGTTCTGGGATTAAAAAATATCTTTTACAGATATATTAGCATTATTGTCCTTACTTGCGTTTTTACGACGTCTGCGGTTCTTAAATGGTCTGATCGAAATCCTTTTAGGCCATTTATCTGCATTCAGGAAGGAAGGAGAATCTACTTCGTTAATACCAACCTTGAAGGATGAATAAAATGTATTATCCGTCAAAAGCCAACAGTTGACATTCGAAATACCGACCGAGTTAATAATAAAATTATTTATATCATTGACCGACGTTCCAGGAGCGCAGTTATAAATATGATAAAATACTCGTTTGCTAGCAGCTTTAAGTGAAGAATTATCCGCAGTTCCATAAACAATGAGATTCGAAATGTCTTCATGATTTGCAGCATGAGAAAATGTTGAAGTTGACTGACTGGACTTATGAAGTGTCTTTTTGTTGTTGTTGTTTACTGTCCCAGTTGAAGCTTGATTGTAAACGAGCGGCGTCTTATCAGCAGTAGAACTTAACGTATTTGAGGCTAATGAAGCAGCGGAAGAGGAGTAATTTTCCTTATTAGTACTATTAGCAGACTTGATTATTATATTACTTCTACTAGTATTAACTGTCTCCAGCTTTTTAGAAGATGTAGCAAGAGAGCCGCTATTATTCAGATTACACTTATTGCCTTCATAGTTGTTATTAGTATTACTGAGCTCTACAGGTTTGTTATTTAAATGATGCATATGTATAGTATTTTGGTTTGCAAAAAGGAAAGACTTTAAATCGGTAATTTCATTGCTTAATTTCACAATTTCATCCTTCAAGGACAAAACTATATTACACAATGATTGCAAAAGTTGTGTGTTGGATTCTGGTGAGATATCGGCAGAAAAAACATTATCATTTTGATCAGTTTCGTCAAGTTCACAGTGTTCATCATTTTTATTTTCAATAATATCTATATTTTCGCCCTCTACACCGTTAGTCGAACGTAATTTTTTGCAACGCGGACATTGAGTGATTGGAGTACTATCACTAGACAAGTCAATAAAATGTTTAAAATCTTTGAAACGAGTAATACATTTAGGGTGAAAAATAGAATTACACGAGTTACAGGTAATTCCTGCATTAACAGGATTCTTACAACGCGAGCAATTCATTTAGTCCGATTACTCGTTATAAAATGACAAATAGTAAAATTATAGTCGAAAAGTATAAAAGACAAGGAATCACGGGGACACTTTTCACACCAGGGGGTGACTGACGGTCACACAGGGTACGCTACGGTAAGGATACACTAGAAAACATAGGGTTAAAAAGCAGTTTAAACTAAATTTAAAATTAAACGAAACGAATAATTGCAGATAGATAAATATATACGACCCGACGATAAATGAAGAATAATAAAAAACAGTAATAAAAACAGCCGTTTTTGTTTTGCTTTAAATGCCCACTCGGATATCGTAGCGGTTGAAATCGGTTAACACTTACCGATTATAACTCACCAACCATAGGAAGATCAGGCACAGTATTTTTACACACGATATAAAAAATAGAAAACACACTTGATACAAAGTTACATTAATATACGTAAAACAACTCTCCGTCAATTAATAAAAGTTAAGGAGCACGATGTGAACGCCGCGTTTCTTAAACTGTATATATCATATCAATCTCGCTATAGTAAAATTCTTGGGATTTTTATTAAAAAAAAATCGTTCAAGGCGTTTTTGAGGCACTCTTCATTATTGAAATGTTTTCCAAGAAGAACATTTTATAAGGAACGGAACAAATGGTAATCGGATGAGGCAATATGAATATGATTGTGGGAAAACTTCACATACATTCACGTACAATAATTACATGGCATTCATAGAAATATAAAGCGATACATTGAAAGATCGAATCGCGCCGGTTGACTTACTTCTGTCTTGTGATCTGATAGAAGTCTAGAATTGAATAGTTCAGGCATAAACACAGGAATTTCTGATGGTAGTAGTTCAATTGAGCAGAATTCAATATAATTAATTAAATATATGTATAAAATTAGTGTTCGTCAGGGACACATGTTGCGCGCATTTTATTTTATCCGTGGTGACCCTTAAAAAAATTAGCACTTTGGCAAATAATTTTGCATCGCGACTTAGGCCTACATCTGTTCAAAATTCAAACATACATTATTTGAGGGTATTTTTTCTCTGGCATAAGTGATATAAATTGGACACAAAAATAATATTATTCCAATAAAAAAGCTGAGGGTTAGCTTTTTTCTTGTAGGGTTTTCTGAAGTTGCATGCAAATGCCAGTAATCCGTAATCGACCGATGCCCATTAAATCCTCTAAAATTCATCTGGATCTAAGCAACAGAGTAATCATAAATAGACTCCATACATAATGATATACATAGGTTTTCAAATAAAAAAAGAAATTGCTAACTCATATACAGCAAATTGATTGATAAGGCTGATAAATGTTGAAAGTTCATTTTCACTTTTATATAAATAAAACAATTTATAACTTTCAAATATATTGTAAACTCGCTACAATTGTTTCGCCACACTGTGGCTTCTTCAGTCGAAGAAATGATAAATTACATTTGTCAGTACAGGTATATCAATCAATTATTTGAAACAATCCAGTGATGGTGAATTGGCTAAATGGTATTTTAAATTACGACTTAAGTAAAATACGTGCGAACTAAACATCTGGTTCGAACATCAGTGCAAGGAAAACGGCATTACACCACAACACATATCCCTCAAAACTAACAACATAAGCAGACCCGCGAAGAACGGCCAAAACACAGGACAACGAAGATGGTTACGTGACGAAATCGCCATCCTCAACGCCAAAAGAGATATGCTGTCCGCTTACTTGAAGATATGTCAGAGTGAATTAGCGAGTAGATTACACAATGTTGAGTTTGATATTATAGATAGAGACATTAGAGATAAAGTTAATCAAATTACATTTTCAAAAAGTAGAATTCAAAACGACAAAATTAAACGATTAATAAAACAAAAATCAACTCATCAAGTAACCAAACAATATGTGCAAGAACATAATTTTTTCAATAGATTCATAATTTTATCAAAGGTCAATTTCAACAAAAATCAAATAGAATTGTTAGAAAAAGGTTTTAAATACAATATTAAACAAAATCAAAATATTAAACAAATTGAACTATTAGCAACAGAAACCGAACTTGCGTTAAATAAAATAGATAATACTTTCCTAGAAAAATATAAATTCGCGAATTACCTGAAGAACAAAAATAATATCAAATGTGTTAATCATTATAATAATGAAATTAAAATAGCGAAATGAACTGTCAAAACTACATAATTTAATTTTTACTAAAGCTGATAAAGGTAACACGGTAATAGCATTAGATAAGAATGAATACATAAAAAAAAATAGAAACCTTTTTCGCGGATAATGAAATCACAATAATCACTAAAGATCCGACAAAGCAAAAAAAAATGTAAAAGAAGCAATAAATAACTCTAGCGCATTGTTCTCCGAAAAAGAAAAATACTTTTTGACATGTATGAACCCGCAAGCCCCTAAGTTATATGGATTAATTAAACTCCATAAAGAGAAAACAGCCCAATTAGACCGGTTGTGTCATATGTTAGTGCCCCATGTACCCGACTAGCTAAGAAGTTAAACAACATTATTATAGAACATAATAAATTCAAATCAAAATTTTCAATTAAAAATAGCGTAGAATTAATTAATAAAATCAAAGACATATATTTACCTAACACAACAAAACTAGTGTCATTTGATGTTAAGAATTTATTCACGAACGTGCCTCTGACCGAAGTTTTCGCATTGATTAAAGATAGGTTAATAAAAAACAACACAGATCCCGTAATAAAATCGGAAATTCTGAACCTTTTGGAAATCTGCCTCTCGCAGAACTATTTACAGTTTGATAATAAATGTTTTCGCCAGAATGAAGGCTTAGCCATGGGAAACCCACTAAGCCCCCTCACGGCGGAGATATTTATGGATAACTTTGAAGAGGGATTATCTCAGTTACCGGCCTTTAAGAAATGCGTTTATTGGTTCAGGTATGTCGACGATGTTATTTTAGCGTTCAATAGCACCGACAGACAATTAGATTCATTTTTAAATCTGTTAAATTCACAACATAATAAAATACAATTTACAAAAGAAATAGAAACAGAGTGCTCCATAAATTTTTTAGACTTAACCATAAAAAAAATTAATAATAGACATGATTTTTCAATTTTTCACAAACCCACACATACAAACACAACGATTAATTATAAATCCAACCATCCAATCTCACACAAATTAGCTGCTTATCATAGTATGGTACATAGGTTACTATCAATCCCAATGACACAACATAATTATGATAAAGAAGTAAAAAATATTTTTCAAATTGCATATAAAAACGGTTTCAAAAAATCTATAATTGAAAAAATAATACAAACATAACAAAGACATAAAATAATTAATTCCATTTACCCTATTATCAAAGACAAATCTATAAAAAACTATTCATCACTAAAATACACAGGAGAAATAAGCAATAAAGTCGCGAAAATGTTGGAAAAAATAAATATCAAGGTAGCATTCAAAACAAATAATACAATAGGGAAAATAATTAAAAATAACAAAGATAAAACCTGTATAACTAAACAAAGTGGTGTCTATTTGCTAAATTGCAAAGACTGTCCTAAGACATATGTAGGACAAACAGGAAGGTCGTTCAAAGAAAGAATCAAAGAGCATAAAACCTCTTATGAACAAAGGAAAACCAACTCCACATACTCCAACCACCTCATCGAAGAAAACCACCACTTCGACGAAAACTTCATAGTGCTTCACAGAGAAGAAAAAGGCCGGAAACTCAACATCTTGGAGAGCATGGAAATTAATAAAAGAAAATACACAGAACAACTTTTTAACGACCAATTAGATTTAACAAACTCACCACTCCTAAATTTAAATTTCGCTGAAAAACCAACCCCCCCATAAACATTGTATATATACCTGTACTGACAAATGTAATTTATCATTTCTTCGCCTGAAGAAGCCACAGTGTGGCGAAACAATTGTAGCGAGTTTACAATATATTTGAAAGTTATAAATTGTTTTATTTATATAAAAGTCATATACAGCTTGTTTTATTCAATTTTAACATCCACCCTGCCTTATTGGAAAACCATGTGTTTGAGAGAGAATTTCAGGAGGAACGTGGACTGTAAAATAATTAAGAAACCTCCTGCGTAGGGTGAGACGTTGCGGTTTTCCGTTGGTTGCAAAGCGATAAGTTGGGGAAAAGCGGTTTAAAGGAAACACTTACCTGTAGGCTTCTAGTCTGGCACAACAGGTACGTCCTGGACACTAGTGAAATAATAGTAACGAATATGTGTAATAATTAGCGGTTGACCGATAACGTTGATGCACTCGCTTCACTCAACACTCTGTCTCTGCCTACAGGCAATGGGAGAAGGGGTAGGTTGAGCGGGTCATGAGCGGGACACTTGCGCCCCCAACGGAATAATGTATAAGTACCGAACATACCCCCCACCCAAAATAAGAAATATTTTGCGGTATAAACCAAAAAAAAAATGATTAAGAATCGCGATTGTTATAAAAAAAATATATTAATATAATAGGAATTTAATTCATTCCTCCCAAAATTGCAAACAAAAATGAAATCCCTTAAGGAACGCGAAAATGAGAACGAAAAACAACTTTAATAAGTAAAAAGATGAGAAATAATATTTATGATGAAGGTAAAGGTATAACCTTCGAGATCGGTCGAGTTATCTCACCTGCGGTGGTACGAATTTTAACAACCCTCGCAATCCCGTCCTCGCCCGGCATCAGTCGCGTAACTATGCCCTTTGGCCATTGTGTAGGTGACATTCCCGGCGCATACCAAAACACGAGATCTCCTTCAGAGAGCGTTCGGGAAGATTGTTGCCATTTTGGCCGATGCATTTGAGTGTGGATATATTCAAGGCTCCACCGCTTCCAAAAGCTTTGAACGAGTTGACGAGTGAGTTGCCATCGAGTTTGACGATTTATAGGTTCATCTAATAAATCTATTTCAGGGCTAGCAAGAATAGGACCACCAATTAAAAAATGGCCTGGTGTGAGATAATCAGTATCATCCTCAGGAGAGTTTGATACGGTGCAAAGTGGACGCGAGTTTAGTACGCCCTCTATGCGAGTAATAACGGTCTGAAACTCTTCTAATGTTAAAATTTGTGCACCTATGGCCCGTTTGAGATGAAATTTTACGGATTTCACCCCGGCCTCCCACAAACCGCCGAAGTGTGGGGCATATGGTGGATTAAAGTGCCATTCTATGTGGCGTGAAGCTAAATAATGTGCAAAGTCATCCTTTGATTTGTCAAAATATTGAGAAATTTCAGATATGTTTCTTGCGGCGCCTTTAAAGTTGCGACCTTGGTCAGAATATAAGTGTTTAGGCAATCCCCGTCTAGCAATAAATCTATCTATGGCGGCAAGGCAGCCATCGGTAGTGAGTGTTGTAACTACCTCTAAATGCAGGGCTTTGGTTACCATACATACAAATAGAGACAAATAACATTTAACCGTACGTGTAGTTCTCAACATAGATGCTTTAACGTGAAATGGGCCAGCAAAATCGATTCCAGTGTGAGTGAAACATCGACTAGGTTTCAGCCTGTATGACGGGAGATCAGCCATAGGAGGATGAATTGGTTCTGCTTTGAAGCGATAGCATACTAAACACTTGAATATTCGTTTTCGAATAAGGTTACGTGCGGATGGTATCCAATACATGCGGTGTAAAAGTGATTGTACCAATTGAGGACCACCATGAGCAGACATTAAATGAAAATGATCACACAATAAAGTGGCAAGGCGACTTTGATGTGGAATTAAAAATGGATGACGTGAAGTATGAGAAAGATTTGATCTCTTTAATCGTCCCCCACCATGATAAATCCATGGGGCGAGAGAAAAGGATATAAACTACGAAAACGTTTGGAACATAACATTCCATTCGTGAGAAGGTTGAATTCATCGTTAAGATAATGAGATTGCGTAATCTTAACTGCGAATAATGCGGCTTGTGTGTATTCCTGACTACCGAGAGGGCCAGAAAAACACTTCTGAGAATATTTTGCTTTAATTGAAGCCTTCATGCGTTGTGTAAAGCGAAAAATATATGCGATTATACGTTGAAGTTTTGAGAATGAGTGAACGCGATCAAATAGTTCAATGAAGGCTGTGGTGTCAATAGAAGAAAAATTAACAATCATTGTAACTTCCTTTGTTTCTGGAAGATGCGGAAGAATAGCTTTATTTTCTAAAGGCCATTCTGTTAAGGGTTTGTAAAGAAAATCCGGACCTTTCCACCAGAGTGAGCAATTCAAAAGCTCGGATGCATATAAGCCGCGACTGGCAAGATCGGCAGGATTTTGCGAACCAGAAACGTGTTTCCAATACGCTTCAGGACAGTTTTCATGGATTTGTACCACCCGATTTGAGACAAATGTTTTTAAGAGATATGGTGGAGTACGAATCCAAGAAAGTACAGTAGTAGAGTCTGTGAAGCAAATTGGTGCTTCCAATGTAAGAGATAAAACTGAGAGTATAGTGTTTTTTATGAGTTTAGAAAGGAGACAGGATGCTCCGAGTTCTAATCTAGGAATAGTCCAGCTTTTCAGCGGGGCTACGCGAGTTTTTGCGGTTACTAAATGAACTAGAATAGTGTCAGATAGTTCTAAACGAATATAAACAACTGCAGCCATGCCTTTGGAACTGGCATCTAAAAACCCTATTAAACGTGCACTGCAGTAATTAGCCGAAAGTATATAACGAGGGATGTGAAGATTTGATATTGAAGGTAATTCTGAAATGAGACGATTCCACTGTGAAGCGACATCAGTGGGCAAAGGATCATCCCAATCACTTTTAATTATCCAAAGATATTGTAGTAATACTTTGAATAAGAAAACCACTGGGCTGAGGTATCCGTTGACATCATAGATGCGTGCAACACGAGATAATATACCTCTTTTAGTAGGAATGTCATTATCGGAGTTAATTGTGTAAATAAAAGAATCACTTTCAGGATTCCAAGATAAGCCTAAGACTTTCATGGTTGAACAATTGACATTCAATATTTCAGGTGAATGTGTGTTATGAGAAATTACATTGAGGTTAGAACTTGCCCATTTGCCAAGCTCAAATCCGCCGGCTTTTAATAAATTAATAAGTTCATCACGTAATTTAATGGCCTCAACTACAGTATCGGCACCTGTCAGGATATCATCTACGTAAGTGTGATGTTTTAATGCATTAACAGCACAGGGATATTGTGAACCTTCATCTTGAATTAATTGAAGAATTGTTCGTTGTGCCAAAAATGGACTACAAGTGGCTCCGAAAATAACACGTGTGTGTTCAAATTCTATAAGTGGCTCCTCTGAACTAAAACGCCAGAAAATATGTTGGAATTTGCGATCATCGGCATGTAGAGATATTTCTCTGAACATGGATCGAACTACATGATTGTAGTTTCGGACCGCTAAGGAGAGTATCGTTTAAACTTTCGTTATTGGAACCTTTTTCGGCAGGGTTAAATACAACTCTGACAGTTAAACCTTTGGATGTCTGTTTAGAGACACCATGATGTGTGAGAATGTAAGACATAGGATGCAATGTAGGAATTAAGTGACCTCGAGAAATATAATCTTGAATATTTTGTGAATATAATTTGTGAAACTCTTTATCTCGTTTAAAGCGAACTTCTAATTTAAAAAAAACGTGCTAACGCGATTTCTCTATTAGAACCTAACTGAGGAGGTGTTCCCTGTTTGAAGGGTAATCTAACAACATATCGACCTGTATGATCTCTGGTAGTGGATTCAGTGAAGTATTGCTCACATTTTTTATCATCTTCTGAGAGTTGAGGTGGGGAAAGAATTTCTTCAACTTCCCAAAAACTTCTAAGAGTTTGATTTAAAGAAGGTTCTGCATCAATGTGAGTGTACATGGAAATTGCGGAAGGCAAAGTTGCCTGTAAATTGGGAACTGAACCCATAATAACCCAACCAAATGTTGTGAGAATGGCAGTAGGACTGCCCTTGATATGAGAAGGATGCGTTGGGGTTATGTCAAGAACGGCTCCTACACCTAATAATAAATCGATGGGTGCAGGAATGTGAAAATCAGGATCTGCTAAGTCTAAAATTGAAAATTTATTTATAAGTTCAGAATTGATGGGAGTGGTCGGTAAATCCGATGTAATTCTAGAAAGTACCACTGCAGACAAATTTAAAATTTGATCGAAAGATTTTAGAGATGAAATTTGACATTCGACTAAACCTTGTGATAGCCCTACGGAAGCCTGGCCTACGCCTTTCAAATCATATGGGCATTGCTTTCGTTTTAAACCTAAACGAGTGGCTAATGAATTTGTGATAAAATTCACCTGACTTCCGGAATCAAGTACTAATCTGCAGAAATGCCATTGACCAGATGAACTTAGAATTCTAGCTTGAGCGGTGCCTAAAATGGTGGTTAACCCTGTATTAGGTTTACATGAATTTGCTAAAGAAATTGAAGGTTGAGAAATATTGACAGAATTATTAGGTTGGTTATTCACAATTGATGGTTGAGGTTCTGACGAATTATCGAAATGTAATAGAGTATTGTGACGTTTGCTACCACACTTCTTACAACAAGAAGTAGATAAACAATGAGAAATGTTATGAGTGCCTAAGCATGCAAAACAACGTTTGTGTAATTTGACTATATCATGCCTGGCTTTAGGAGTTGCAGCGAGAAAAGAAGGACAACTAATTAATTTGTGTTGAGATTTACAATGACAACATTCAATATTATAGCTTTGAGAAAATTGAGAATTAGAATTTTGCACTGTCATTGCAATGTGTTTACGTTTTTGAGATTTATCGTTAAATGAGATTGATTTATTAGCAGTATGCGTTGAAGTAGAAATTATATCAGATACAGCGCTCTGATCACGTAAAAAAGTAACAAGGTCATCGAATTTGGGTAATGTTTTATTATCAGATGAACGCTGTTCATAATTGTTTCTAAGTTTTGGATCCAATAAACGAAGAGATAATTCAACAAGTATGTAATCTGCTAAATCTTCTATAGCGAGAGATTTTAATGAAGTTACATTAGCTTGTAAAGTATCGACTAAATCACGCAAAGATTGTGGTGAGTTGGGTTTGATAGGAGTTAAATTGAAAATAACTGATAAATAATGATTCGCCAATACACGATTGTTTGTGTATCTATCTTTAAGCATTTGATATGCAATCGTGTAATTATCAGGAGCAAAAGTAACAGTTTCGATTAAACGTAATGCACTACCCTGTAGATAATTTATAAGATAAGAGAATTTTTTAATATTTGGAAGTTTTGTGTTGTGAATTAAATTATCATAAAGAGCAATAAAAGCGGGGAAATTTTCAGCACGTCCTTCGAATTTATTAATTTGAATTTCAGGTAAACTAACATCAGGTTCTATGGATGTTGATGGTAAATATTTGTCAACTTCTGCTTGAACAGCAAAATAAAGTTCTTCAAAGGATTTACTTAATTCAATTGTGTTAGTTTTAAAATCATCATGAATTGTTGACAAAACAGTAAGTTCATCCATTATTGTTGAAAATTCAGTAAATGCCGATGGAAGCCGTGAAGCGCGAGTTTTAAAAACATTTAAATTGTTTGGTAAATCTTCTAATAAATCATAACATAACTGTACTCTATTCCACAAACGCTCTTTCTTATTTGTAAGTAAAATAAAACGTTGGTTATCTTCGAGTTTTGGTGCTTTACTCATTTTGAATAAATGAAAGAATTAGAAAAATAATAATGTGTAAAAAAGTTTATTAAAATAATAGCGCGAGCGATGTGTACGGCGACAGGTGTGAGCGCAGAGTGATGCAGAGCGAGATTGGCGAACTGAGAGGGGTGCGGCGGCGTGCGTTAGAAATGGATGAGGATGTGTGCGCGGAGTGCGCTGAAGAGGCGCACAGCCGAAAAGTATGAATGAGAGATTAGCAAGTGAGACTGCGCGGACCGATTTCGAGGTTTCGCGACAAGAAAGACAAAAAACGGTGATTGATACACGGACAATAAAAATGATAAAAATGGCGACTTATATTAAATTGAATGTGAGAAATACGAATTTAATGACAAAATACGCGGATTTTTACTAACAGATCCGGTTCGAAGGACCATTTATGTTTGAGAGAGAATTTCAGGAGGAACGTGGACTGTAAAATAATTAAGAAACCTCCTGCGTAGGGTGAGACGTTGCGGTTTTCCGTTGGTTGCAAAGCGATAAGTTGGGGAAAAGCGGTTTAAAGGAAACACTTACCTGTAGGCTTCTAGTCTGGCACAACAGGTACGTCCTTGACACTAGTGAAATAATAGCAACGAATATGTGTAATAATTAGCGGTTGACCGATAACGTTGATGCACTCGCTTCACTCAACACTCTGTCTCTGCCTACAGGCAATGGGAGAAGGGGTAGGTTGAGCGGGTCATGAGCGGGACACTTGCACCCCCAACGGAATAATGTATAAGTACCGAACACCATGTATATTAAATATAGAATAGTATTGCGTTATAATTGATATTTTCAATCATGTTATTAGATCATATGTATCTGTTGATTAAAAATTAAATAAATACTTGAGGCTAGCAATATTAATAAATAAATCATTCACTAAACTTATATTACGTTACTATTTTAAGTACATTTCAATATATTTTTCACGCTTTATTGCTTCTGAGACACTTTTAAATTTATAATGATAACACTTTTTGACTTTGTATAACTGAACTGTATTTAGCGATGTCAACGGGAGGGAAGGTACCTCACGCTGATTATCAACTAGCTCGGGTTAATTTAAAGACGAAGCAACTAACCTTTAAAACACAATTGGTTTTTAAATAATTTATTTACAAAAAATTAGAAAAAAAAAAAACAAAAAAAACAGAGAGAGTAGTCACACAGTGTACATGTAGGTAGACCTGAGGTTGCGTCGGCATCTGAATGGAAGCGGCGTTCAGGCGGCAGCTCGGCGTCCGGTGATCGGCGTCGGAGTCCGTGGGTTATTGCGTCGGGGTTGGATCCAGGGACAGGAACAAACACTACCCTCGTAGTGTTGACGTCGAAGCGGTTGTACTGGCAACCTAGGTGCTTGGCGTCGGTGTTGACTGCAGGAACGACGGCGGAACGGCTAACGTCGGCGTCGGGCTGAGTTTCCTGGAGTCGGCAGGTTCCTGGATTGGACTGGATCCGGCAACAGCATAGGACACTACACTGGTAGCGTCGATGTGGCGTCGAGACGGTTACACCAGTAACCGTGAAGCTCGGCGTTGGTGGACTTCAGGAAGCACTGGTCCTGGAGTCGACTTCTTCTGGCAGGAACGACGTCTGGAACATCTGGCGTCTGCGTCGGTCAAAGTTTCCTGTCTCAGAGAGAAGGTTAAATATCGAGGAACAAAAGTTCCTCATGAATCCACATGCTGCCCCCTGTACAGCACCAGAGTGGACTGAAGATCTGGGTGGATGCATCCCGTATTTAAGCACCGAAAATCGTCCGGAGTAGGGATGATTTTCGAGGACCACGTGGCCGTTGGCAAAGAATTCACTGGAAAATAACTATCGTAAACAAGATAATTATTTCCAACGAATTCTTAAATCCAACCGTTAAAATGCAATTTGAAAGAATTACGTTAATCTGTAATCTCTCTTCTTTCAAATTGCAACGGCGGCCTGTGTCCTCTCCCTGGGTGTCTTAATCTCCTTAATCTGCTGCTCGGGCCCTAATTGCTGCACGATAATCCGGAGGGCCGGGCGGTGATCTTCCAACCTCGGGTCAGGTAAATGTTGACCCGATGGTTAATCCGCGGCGGCCGGCAGGTAGAGTGCTGGCCAAAACTCATTTTATACAAAAAAAAAAATTAAAATTGAAAATTTTAATTTCGTTGACGACGATTAAAATTAATCGCCGGTAACAGCGACTATAGTTTCGACGTCATTATGAAAGTGACAGTCGCATTAATGATGTTGAAACTATAATCACTAAATAACTTTGAGTTCAAAAAAGCAAATAATCATATATAACGAAGTAAAAGTGTTAAGAAATAATAAATTAATCAAAGTATGTAATAAATACAATCACAAATTATCAAACGGCTTTTAAAATTTAAAAATCCTACTATCTTCTATTATAATTACATTAAACTTTATCCCGAAAAGAGGTGACTGTTTAGTGAATCACCATATAATATATGATTGAGCCAACACTTGCAAACTCCATCAACTCCAGTTGATTCGCTAAGCCCGAGAATTTCCTCTTAAGCTGGGAATAATTGAATGCAGGATTTTTATCCTGTAGATATCACGCGAAACGGTGAGCGGCCCGGTAATGCCGATTTAATGGGTAAAGTCTTCAGCCCGAAGTATCCAAGCACTCGCTCTCATTGATGGCTTATAAAGTTTTCTTACGACGGCTCTGGTATTGAAAGACCGGCAATAACCGATTCTATTTACATAATATTTGCAGCGATTCGGAAACGCGTCCCTGTGTGTCTCAGACAGTTTTATTCTTCCGGCTGATATTTATTAATAATAATCAGTTAGTAACTTTACTATATTTGTATTTTATGACATATTAAGTAAAATATATAAAAATATATATTTATTACTTAATATATAGTAAAATCCAAATCCAGTAAAGTGCAACATAAAAATAAATACTATTTTATAAATTAAATAGATATACAAATTATTATATTTGTTTCTATAATTGTTAGTATTACAAAAGTATATTATATTACAAATTTATTCAATTTTTAAGGAATACACCATTTAACAGCTTTAAATTATAAAATAAGGATAACTATTAATCACAAGAACGATTAATATACTTTGGGGAACAGTAACATAAAGTGTTCTATAGGGTATAAGCATAAAAAAGTTTAAATATAAAATTCACCATTCTATGGAAACCCAATCAAAGTGAAATTTCCCAAACTACCCCTCTTTTGGGACAGGAAATAACTTTGAAATTTCAAACCAGAACCCTCAATTTTTATAGTATATTCGGATTATACGTTAAACAATAATAAGGTTTTATTTAAATTAATTTTTACGATTACTAATAGATAGTGGTGTTGCCGATAAATTTGCATTCTGTTGATTCGTTTCAGTTTCAAACACCAATGTATAGTAATAAATTAATTCAACTGTAATAATCATATGTATGAATATGAAATGTAAAAATTTATCATGAGAATGGTATTTTTCCTGAAGATCCGCATCATCTCTCGTTGTTATATGAGCTATCTATTGACAACTCTAATACTCCTATATGCTTTATATATATATATATATATATATATATGAGACAGATTACTTTGGAGTTTAGAAACGCTAATCTTCGGATACAGTATACGGAAATGTCTTTAATTAATAATTGGAATACTGTGTTGGAAGAAAAAAATTGATACAGCTTGCAGTTTATTTATGTATCCATGAGTACATGGATGTTGTTATTGTCAGGTTTGCGAGTGTCAACACTTAGGGTCAGGTTTGCGAGCGACAGCGAACTTATCAGGATTCTTGACTGGCAGCGCTTAGTGTCATGTTTGCGAGCGATACAAACTCTGATTTTTATATAAAAAATATTTCATTTACATAACAAAAATAAATAAAACAAGGCTGTCAATGCAATACACAAAATTTCGCGCAAAAATTAATGTGCATATAAATCAAATAATTTATTTCGCCGCGGAATAAATTACATTTTGATTGAATGAATTATTTATCGCGCAGTGTAATTAAATTCAATGACCGTCGTTTAAATGCATTCGATTCGGCCGATAATCCCCTGAAAATAATTCATTACACGGGTCCACGTCGAGATCGACGGGCGGGGCTTTGAATAACAATTGTATTTAACACCAAAAATAACGTTAAGCACTTTTTTCGGAGCATTAACATTTCGCACACGAATATTTTAATGAGCAGGAGAGTGAAAGTACGCGAAAAATATACAAACGGCTTGAGTTCATTAAATCGAAGGAAGGATGCATTTATTGTGTATTAATGTATTTTTTTTTTTTAACAAATGGCTCGTACAAAATAAAATTAAAAATATAAAAAATAACACAAGAGAGTATTAAAAACGATTTACTGCATACAGTGCAATTTTTAAACTTATTAAATAGCTATGAATAAATGATTAAAACCTTACTGGATCTGTACGGATCAATCTACCGAATCGATCTTTACGAACCAATCTATTGAATCAATCTTTACGGATCAATCTATTGAATCGATCTTTACGGATCAATCTATCGAATCGATCTGTACGGATCAATCTATTGAATCAATCTTTGAGGATCAATCTATTGAATCGATCTTTACGAACCAATCTATTGAATCAATCTTTACGGATCAATCTATTGAATCAATCTTTACGGATCAATCTATTGAATCAATCTTTACGGATCAATCTATTAAATCGATCTTTACGGATCAATCTATCGAATCGATCTGTACGGATCAATCTATCGAATCGATCTTTATGGATCAATCTTAAATAATAATAATAATAATATTTATTTACGGGAAACCCCATTATTTACAGAGACATTACATATATAAATACAGATCAAAAACAATAACTTATATAACATTAAAACATACAAATTAACATCAAATGAATCGATCTTTTCAGATCAATCTATTGAAGTGATTTTTATGGATTAGTCTATCGATCGATCTGATCCCTTCACAACTACGATTTGATCTTTCCATTTATCTTGATTATAACACAGAATCGACGCAGTTCGTAAGCTGTGTCATGTTGTTTCTTCTTCTTATTGTTAATGGCCTTGACTAATAATAATCAGTCGCTGCTAATTTATTTCGATCATTTTTTCAAAATTTACACAAATGATATTTCATAAATATACCAGCCAGTTTTTTCATTTAATATTTATTTTCTCAATCGGAAATGAGTAAAATAATAAATGATTTTTATGATGGTTCCCCAGAGTCTGATTGTGTTAGGAAAGGTCGATCAAAAAAAACGAGCTTTCAAATTATCGAGCATTATTATTGAGTTATATTAAACTAATAGAAATATTAACCATAGGTTTACTTAAATAAATTAAATAATTATTTTCTTTCAATTGCTTTGATAATGCAATTTAATCTATTTAAATAACTATTTCTCCATAATTGTAAGGCAATTGAAAGGAAATAATTATTTTCTTGATTGTTTTCAAATTATTTTTTTAATTTAACTATAACTGCATTTAACATATGTTTGACGTTATTATCAATAAATGCTCTTAGTTTTGGTTTTATTTATTTGTTTATCAGAAAGTTCAAATAATAATATAATGTGTTTCAGAAAAAATAAATTAAATTCACTTTATTTTTTTGTAGTAACTTAAACAGAATTTTAGAAAATTCAAAATTATAGAAGAAATAATGTGTTGTTTAATTGAATGAAAAAATATCAAGTTCAAGTTCCGATATGATAAGTAGAACATTTTTTTATACATCTAATTACCATTTATTTCATTCATAAACGATTAGTTCCATTTTTTTGTTACATAATAATAATATATTTATTCCCCCAGCGTATATTATTTCTTACCACAAAATTTGCCAATAACCACACAATCATGTCCTTCTTATTAAATTCTGCAACTCTCGCAACCTTAGTATCCCTCCCAAGCATAAACACCTTTCTGTTACAATTCATCAATTCAACAATTCATCACTCATTTACACGACAGTTCAGCTAGCTAACAAAGTTCTTATTTGCAAATCATCATAAATTCATGACAGGGCAGAAAGACTTCCAGTCGATAGCCCATGACAGACTACTAATCCATCAATATGTATTGTAAATATAAATATTTGTAAAGTATTGTAATTCTGCTGTCTGAATAAAGATGTTTGTATATATATTTATTCCATACAAGTAACAGAATTATATATTATACATAAAACATGATTATATTACTCTGGAATTGGCAATCGACCAATCTAATATATTCTGAAATGAATGAAATATTTTCTAAAATACTGTTTAAAAAGGTGTACATGCTAATTAAAACAAATAAAAACAATGTAAAATTGATTTATTAAAATAATTAATCTTGTACATTAATTAAAACAAACAAAAAAAAAATACTTCAATACCTCACAGCTTCTTCAAACATGTTTGGAAAATGATTCTAATAAGGATCTAATTTGAAATTCTCGAATTGGCTTGGATTGGAAATAGCCGAGCTAAAAAAGGGGAAATGCCGAACGTGCCGCGCTCATTTTCAAATAATAATTGTATGTTACCGGAAACAGGGAAACGAGCACGTACAATAATTTCTTCGTGACTTCCTCGGCACTTTTTTTACCGTTGATTCGCGACATTGTACACACAATTCCATCATTTATTGATTGTGCAGCACGAAAGGAAAACCGGAATTTACAATCATTATTATTGTCAATTTGTGTTTATTTCAATTTTTACCGATTTTTTTTTTTAAATCTCATTTTTATATAATAAATTGAATAAAACAATTTAATAAACAATTAATAGAGTGAATTAAGATCATTTAAAATGGCTTTCAGCATTTTTAAGGAAAAATGTTTTGTTAGTAGTGATATAAAATCGAGTAATTTCATTGGTAATATTTCCGGTAACAATGGCAATATTGAATCATTTAAATTATTAAATTGCAGTTTTCAATATTTATTTAGAAAATGTAAATAAAATAAAATAATAACTCTATTTTCAATATATCAAATGCCAATTTTTACCTTTTTTTATTGTCTTTGCGTGTTTTATATATAGAAATGGCAAAGTAGTTCTATTATTATAATTAGTATTTTTATGTTGTAGGTATTTTGATTATTTATTAGTCACTTTATACAGGGTGTCTGTTTCACGAGTTCAACCATGGGGATCTTGGTTATTTGAAATCGGTTAAATTAGGGCAAATATGCGCATTCTCGGGCTTTGTAAGATGACGTTTAAAATTACAAAATTCCGACTACTTCCGAAAATATCCGGAAAAAAGGGAAAATACGCGAAAATATTTTTATTTTTTTCTGGACTTATTTGAAGAGATAATTGAAAATGACTGACACATTGTTATAGCCAATTTTTCTCGTCTACAACATTGCGGAGTCAAATTTAGAACGATCATCAACTTTGTTTTCTCTTATATGTGCCATCTTGGATTTTCACATTTTTAAGTTTACATTTAACAGACTTTGTATGTCTTCAAATAACCAAGATCCCCATGGTTGAGCTCGTATAGGGTGTTAGCTATAAAATGTTGAATAACTCAAGATGTACTCATCATCTTGTTCTAATGGAACCAAGACTCCAGTCTTGGATGATAAGCGTACCCATTTGCGTTGCAGGTATTTGCGGTGGTATTTGTAACTATTGTGCGCATTTACACCATAGAAGAATAACCTCATTTACACATTTGAATTAACTAATGTTGGGCCATTGGATGCGGGGCAGGGTTAAGTATGTGACTCTGCTTCTTGCGGTAATATTTGATACTATTGTGCGCGTTGTTTACACCCTGGAAACCCTAATTTGCATACTTAATTTAGCGACGAGTGTAGTTAGCAGTTGTTAGTTTTTTTTTAATCTTCTGTAATTGAGCCACTCGTTTTTAAATTGTGTATAATTTTAGAGGGGTATCAGCATCACGAGAAATACTTCGCGTAAATTGAGAGTGCTTAACTGGATTTTAAATATGGTGCCAATTGTTCGCATACAAAAATGGCGGTTCGCACTTTGCACGCATGTTGCACCCTCCTACCGACCCTACGCTACGTCCTGATATTCATAGGTCCATAAATGAAACATTAACCCTATTAACGACAACTTACCCAAAGCCACCCCTGTCGATGGAATGATTTGAACTCTACGTTAACAAATATCAAGATTTTATTCGAAACATTTTTTGTATTTGGCTTTTCTGTCATATGGAATAATTCTTTAATTCAATTCATTTATATGTTTATAGCATAAATCAAAAAGTTTCCTTTTTTTTCTTATTATTATTATTATAATTTTTTTTTTCATCCAACTCTTCTTTTTTTATTGATCATAAATTTTAATATGAATTTTGCTAATATGTTGTGTACTTCAAAGTTAGATTTCAGAAGATATTTTTGTTTACTAATCTTTCAGAATACCTGACAACTACAATAGATTTATTAAGATGTTACATATGAATGTCAGCGCATATATAAGCAAGATTACAGTTAATAATAAAAAAAATAACTCATTTGTTAAGTTTTAAAAATTATTGATTTTTTTTTTCAAAAAACGTTGAAAAAAACATACACATTATCTACATTCGAATCAAACAAAATCAATTCCTATAAAATCGTAATGCTTTTTAATTTAGGAAACGAATCTGAATTAAAAACTAGGGAGCCCCATTTGAAAAGTCAAAGTTGATTTGGGGAAAGTTAACGATACTGTTGTTTCAACTTATTTTTAAGAGTACATCTTGAGTTTTCAACTCTAACACATTATACTTTGTATATAAACTCCGCACCATCCAATTCCCGATTCGGTTGATCTTTATTCAGTTTCTAATAAATATGCAGCGAAATGAACAGGAAACAAATATTTTATCTCAGTTACTTACAATCCGAAATGTATATTTAGTATATAATAAAGCCTGTGAAGTACAGTAACTTTTATCTCCCGTTTCTTAGTTATAATATAAATAATGTTTTCTTTTTCTCTTTGACTAATAAGTTAGATTTCATAAATTCTTTTTTATTATTATTGAAAAATGCAACAGGTTGTGGATTCTGTCGGTGATAGAGATTATATTGGTATGGTCATATAAAAGGTTATTTGAGGAATTACAGAGTGGGTTGAGTAGGTGACGAATTTTGATAAGGGATCTCCACAACATCCGAGATCTGCTGTGGAGGACGTCAAGAAAAGGATAAAGGCGTAATCTAATAAGGGTCTGCATATCATCTTATATATTGCTGTGACATGTTTCATTGTTGTTGTCGAAATAACAATGGAAATGTATTACCCGAGCTGCAATTTTATTTTTATTGAAGAAAAATGTTTTTTTAAGATTGTAATCTATGACTAATTGATAGATATGGTTAGGGATTTTAAAATTTATCGCCGAATACTCTCATGTTCAGGAACCGAGTTTTTTTCTGTGATGTAATACTGTAAAATAGTCCTCTATCGAAAGTTCATTTACGTTTAGATCGGAAGTTGAATTGAAAAAATAATATACCAGACGTTGACGTTAAATAAATGTCTGTTTGACATTAATGACTTTGTTAGAATTTGAGTAGGTGGTTTATCTAACTAATCTACTAGTAGAGTCTTTTACCCGATTCCACTACCTCCACACCTCCACAGTGGTCCAGCGGTCCAGCATCGCAGCATCCAGCATCCCCCTCCCAGCATCCCCCGGAGATTCATCTCCCGAGATGAGCATCCCCCTCGCAGCATCCCCCGGAGATTCATCTCCCGAGATGAGCATCCCCCTCCCAGCATCCCCCGGAGATTCATCTCCCGAGATGAGCATCCCCCTCAGATTAATCCTCCGAGATCAGCATCCCCCCATAAATTGGCATCCTCCACAGATTAGCATCTTTCACATCAACATCATCTGATAATGAAGAGCATCATCACATGATGTTAATAAAAAAATATATGGGATGCAGCACTAATACAAAGCGCCATCTACCATTAAAAAGTTTAATTATAAAAAGAAAATCGTGAGGAATGTTTATAAAAAGAGTTCATATAAAAAATTAATTTATTTTTAAATTTACATAAAAAATATATTATTTAATTTAATTTTAGATGGGTGGAGATGGATGGAGATCTCGCTCTTCTTCCTCATCGCGCTCTTTACACCATACTTGAATCTGTTGAAAAATAGAAATAAAAAATTAGTGATCTATGTTTACATGATGATAATTATGAAGATGAACTCACTTTAGATGCCAATTTCTTTGCATCCCCATGCAGCATGAAATCTAGGATTTCATCCATATAACGTTCAAGTTTTAATTTCACTAGATCATATGCCAGTGTTCTCGTGTTCTCATGATTATTGATATAATCATGACAACACGCGATACCATCCTCGTACAGCTTCTCCATTTTCTCTAACTGCTCTGCTGTGTATTTGCTGCCCAGTCGATTGCCCTCAAGGATAACATCCCATCGAAAAATCTCCATATGATCCAAAACCTAGATGATAAAAAAGAAAATAATTTATACGATATATCAACATATGAACTTATAAAATGAAAAATTAACATATGATTATATCATAAACATATTATTTCATACTTACATTTTTAACAGCACTCATCTCATCAACAGATTCCGTTGTTTTTGCGTATGCTGCCCACATGATAAAAGATGTTATGAAATTCAGTTAATGAATGAATAAAATAAAATTTAGTGTATTATAAAGCATTGTGCTTTCTATTTTTAAGGATATTATATACGTCACAAACTACTTAATTACTAGAAAAGTAGCCGTTTCAAGAACAAACTCTAATAACAAATTATCGACTTGTGAAAGTGTTGACTAGTTAATACGTTGGAAATTTTTATAATTAATCTCTTCACCTTCGAATTTTGAGAACTAGATTTACGTCATAAACTACTTAATTGCTAGAAAGGTAGCTGTTTCAAGAACAGACACTAATAACAAATTATCGACTTGTGAAAGTGTTGACTAGTTAATGGTTGGAAATTTTTATAATGAATCTCTTCACCTTCGAATTTTTAGAACTAGATTTAAATCATGAACTACTTAATTGCTAGAAAGGTAATCGTTTCATGATATAGGTTCGAGTTGATAGAGTAATTAGCGACTTAATTGTTAGAAAGGCAATCGTATCGAGAATATATGACGTACGTAATTGTATTGGAAATTCAGTATAACATAATACACTATAATTTCCAATTTTAAGGACATTACATACGTCATAAACTACTTAATTACTAGAAAGGCAGTCATTTCAAGAACAAATTCTTATGACGCATGTTCAAGTTGATGGAGTAATTACATTGGAATTTAACTATTATGAAAAAAAAAATTAAATTTAAAATGAGTCTCTTCACCTTCGAATTTTGAGAACTAAATTTTACGTCACAAACTACTTAATTGCGAGAAAGGTAATTGTTTCAAGGACAGTATTGACTCGTTAATGCATTAGAAAATTTAAAGTGATTAGCGGGAATAATATATCACAAATATAATACATTTCCCCCCTACAAATACATTTATAAAAGTGAAAGATATATTTAAGCTTTCCTTTTATAAATATAATAACTGAGTATATATACTTGCTATAAAATTAATAATTTTAAATCGTTCTAAAACCTCCATTGAGTGAACAAGTTATCGTTATTCTTACGTTGATCTACAATCGCAAAGGTAAGTACTGACATTATTTAATAGCATCTTTTTATTTTAAAATCAAGATTGTGATTATTAACAATATAATTTGGAATCAGTGTAAATATATTTAATTCATACAATATGTAAGCTAAATGCATCGTTTAATCTATAAATATTATTTCAGATGTTCGTCTGTGGTAAATGTAATACATCGTTCACAAGGGTTGACAACCTTACAAGACATGGTGATTGCGGTGATATAATATCGATTAAATGCCCGATATGTGATTACCATTCCGCTAGAAGAGACGCTGTTATTCGCCATCTAAAATTAAAGCATAAATATACAGCTGAAATGGCATCAGATGCACTCCCCAAGGCGTCCAGAAAACGCCAACTTCAGATAGATGAGTCTGAGGGCCAAGCACAGCCGAGCATATCTAAAAAGGTGCATGAGGAGAAAGCAGATGAAAATTCATGGTCGTGTGATTTATGTCAGCTAAAATTTAACACGGCTATGAAATTTGCTGGACATTTACGCACGCAAAACCATAAAAACAAGCTGGGGCGACCTGTTGGAGATGGCATCGTGGAAGTAGCCGGCTGCTTCAAAAAAAGAATCGGCAGCTATAGAATAAACGCTTCAGATGATAATGTCGCAGATATTCCATCATTCATCAACAGCTGCAAGAGCCAAGTTGTGAAGCTAATAGAAAATAAGCAAAAAATATTTACAAATTTAAAATTCACATATGAGCTTTTCGCTCATTTTATGAAAAAATATGGAAATGATGGTGAAATCCGTGAATTAAAATCATTTAATTGCAAATATGTAATTGTAAATACTTGCACAGACATTAGCATAGCGTATGATGGAATATCTACGATTATTAAAACCAAGAGCGAGGAATTCCAGGTAATAATGGTTTCTTATATTTTTCAATATTACAGAAAGCTATAGATTAAAATACATATTTATTCAAAACTAATTTTGACTGTTAGTCATTTTTAAGGATATATAAAAAATAATTTATGAGGTTATATGAGAATTAGTAAAAGATATGCATTTATTAACTATATATATTTCTTATTTATAGGAAACGGGTAGCGGTTGGACATTTGATGCAGTGTCGCATGTTGATATTAATATAGTCAAATATGCACCTATACGGGGATCTAGCTACATTCCTTTACCAGGTGAGAATTATATATATATATATATATATATATATATATATATATATATATATATATATATATATATATATATATAAACAGCATAATTTTTTTTATCATGCTTATCTAATAATATTGTTTTATAATTATTTATTATTTTTTTCAGCGCACATCAAGTCAAAAGGAGCCTGCATCAACATCAAAAATAATGATGAGATGTGTTTAGCCTGGTGCATCACTGCCGCAATCCATCCAGCGTCTCATCATGTAGATGAAACTTCCCAATACCCACATTTTTCAACGGTATTAAATTTGGAGGACATCAACTTTCCGTGTAAGTTGAGAGATTTAACTAAAATAGAAAAATTAAATAATATTAGTTTGAATGTATATGGGTTAGAATATTGTCTGGATACTAACAAATATAACGTTGTGGGTCCCATTTATTTCACTAATGATAAGCGCCCCACACATATAAATTTATTGTTGATTGAAGATGGAAGTAAATCCCATTATGTTTTAATTAAAAATATGTCTAGATTGCTTTCCAATCAAGTCAGCAATAATCAACATCAAATGTATTTATGTGATGGGTGCCTAACATTTTTCAATTCAGAAGAACAGTTATTTAAACATAGTCAATATGATTGTAATAAAGTATATACAATCACACCAACTTCTGAATTGAAAAAGAATAAAATGGGGGCTATGATACCGGGCAATATTTCAAAATTTGAGAATATGCATAAACAATTAAAGGTTCCATTTGTTATCTATGCTGATTTTGAATGCATTTTAGAACCGATACAGACATGTAGACCAATGAACTCAATAATATCAGAACTAACACATATACACTCACCGTACAGTTTTGCATATAAAATAAAATGCTCGTATGATAGTTCAATTGATAAAATTGAAATGTATACGGGGAAAGACTGTTCGAGAGTATTTATAGATCGACTTACTACTGACGCTCGTCGACTATATAACAATCATTTAAAACAAACTATTTCAATGAATAAACTGACAGATATAGAGCAATTTTCATTCAATAGTGCAGTTAAATGCCATATTTGTGAGGAGGAATTATTACCTGCCGATAAAGTTGCAGATCATTGTCATTTAACGGGAATGTTTGTTGGAGCCGCTCACTCGACTTGTAATTTAAATTTTAAAATTCCTAATTTTATTCCAATATTTTTTCATAATTTAAGCGGGTATGATTCACACCTGTTTATTAAAGATCTTGCATGTGATAGCAATGATATTGATATCATACCGCAAAATAAGGAGAAATATATTTCATTCTCCAAATCAATTAAAGTTGATGAATATATAAATAAGAAAGGTGTGAAACAAACCCGATACTTAAAATTACGTTTTTTAGATAGTTTTAGATTTATGGCTAGTTCATTAGATAAACTAGCCACAAATCTAAACCGTGATCAATTAATTGAAATTTCCCGGTTTTCTAAATCAGAAAATGAATTTAATTTATTAACTAGAAAGGGTGTTTTTCCCTATGAATATATAGATTCTATTGAGCGACTCCAAGAAACTAAATTACCACCTAAAAAGTCATTTTATAACTCCCTCACAGATAGTGACATTCAACAAGAAGATTATGAGCATGCACAAAGAGTTTGGAATCAATTTAAATGTAATAATATGTCGGATTATTCAAATTTATATTTGATGACTAACATACTCTTATTGACAGATGTATTTGAAGCATTCCGCTCTGTATGTATTAAAACATACGGTTTAGACCCCGCACAATATTTTACTGCGCCAGGTTTAAGTTGGGATGCCATGCTCAAATGCACAAAAATTGAATTAGAATTGTTATGCGACATCGACATGCATCACTTTATTAGGAAGGGCATAAGAGGCGGCATTTGTCAATGCTCTCTCCGCTATGCCCAAGCTAATAATAAGTATATGCGAAACTATGACGTCACTAAGCCCAGCTCATATCTAGCTTATTGGGATGCCAATAATTTATATGGTTGGGCGATGTCGCAATATTTACCATACAAGGGATTTAGATGGCTATCAGAAAAGGAAATTGGAAATTTAAATGTTGCGAGTATACCTGATGAGTCATCAATAGGATATATATTAGAGGTTGATTTAGAATATCCTCAGCATTTACATAATATTCATAATGATTTGCCATTTTTAGCTGAGAATATTATCCCACCCGGTTCTAAATTCAAAAATTCTAAATTGATTCCCTCTTTAAACAACAAGTTTAAATACATTCTCCATTATAGAAATTTAAAACAGGTTTTATCACATGGTTTAGAATTAAATAAAATTCATCGAGTTATAGCTTTCCAACAATTAGATTTTCTAAAAAAATATATTGATTTGAATACAAGCATGCGTCAGGCTGCTAAAAATGATTTCGAAAAAGATTTTTATAAGCTAATGAATAATTCAGTATTTGGGAAAACAATGGAGAATGTAGATAAACGAGTTGATGTGAAATTGATAACTCATTGGGACGATATTGGTAAAAGACGCGGCGCGCAGAGCTTAATCGCAAAACTTAATTTTAAATCTGTTACTATATTTAGTGAAAACCTTGCCGCGATTCAATTAGAACGTTTAAAAGTAGTTTATGATAAACCAATTTATATCGGATTTTCAGTCCTTGATTTATCTAAACTTTTAATGTACGACTTTTATTATAGCTATCTAAAACCGATGTATGGTGATAATGTGACTCTATGTTACATGGATACGGACAGTCTAACATTATCAATTAAAACAGATGATATTTATCTTGACATGCACCAGCATCTCAATAAATTTGATACATCAAACTTTCAGAAAAATAATATTTACGGTATACCTTTACAAAACAAGGCTGTTTTAGGTTTAATGAAAGATGAGAATGCTGGTGCAATCATGACAGAGTTCGTTGGTTTGCGTGCTAAAATGTATGCAAACTGTGTAGATAACAAATGGAATAAAAAAGCTAAAGGTGTCAAAAAGTATGTAGTCTCCAATCACATTTCAGGCAGTGATTACAAAAAATGTTTATTTAATAAAGAACTAATTTCTAAAAAACAAAATTTATTTAAAACTATAAAACATTCTATTCATTCCATTACACAAAATAAAATAGCATTATCATCGGAAGATGATAAACGCTATATTTGTGAAAATGGAGTGAATACATTAGCTTGGGGGCATTTTAATATCCCATAGTTTTTCTCTATTTTTAGATAAATCTCTCAACTTGCTTTAACCATTTTATTTATTTATTTATTTTATTTATTTATTTATCTATTTATTTATGTAATAATTCATATAATAATAATTCACTTATTTTTCAATATAAAATCGTGTCTAGTATTAATCTGAAATAAAAAAAAAAACATAAAATAAAACACTGAAATATGAATAAATTGTTTTATTGATATATAAATATTACACTTTCAAATTTATATTCCGAACATAATCGTATAATAATTGTACATTTTTAACACTACAAATACTAAATCTATTTTTATGAAGAAGACAGCAATCCATAGTTTTATAAAAATTCGGGCAATTCTGACAATTTTCTAAATTAACTACTCTATTGTAAAAATGATTAAGATAATCGGCTTTTTGGTTTCCCTTTACATAAACTACATCAGCAGGATATCTTTGAAAAATTTTAGATATTTCTTCAATATTTGAAAATCCGCTATCGTATGGGATTCCATGATGATTCCTCTCCAACCATAACACTTGCTTTTGATTCTTCTTATTCAGCAGGTTGAATGGTACACTTGGTTTGAATACGAAGTGATGTATCCGACACCCATCATATGTTAAGACCAACTCCTTGGGCGTAAATTCCGGAATACAAAATCCTTGAATATCTATGCACATCATTCTTCTAGGTTGTGATGTGGATATGATGTGTTTTACTTGTTTTGACATTTTTAAAGTACTCTTCTCACTATACCTGATAAAGGCCTATACTCAACAATGTTATCGTATAGAATAAGACAATAAGCACGCGTATTGTTTTTAAATGCTTCAGACGCTTCCAACTCAATATTTAAATCAACTGTCGCTGATTTAATACTTTCACTTTGCTTTGATACATCAAAAACGTAAAGCATATGATTTTTAAATGTATTATAATCAAGGACTGGTCTACTCGTTGAATAATTATAATAACTTTTTTGAAACAGGCAGTACATGTAATATGCGAGAGTATAATCATTATTTTCAATATCAAGATTTAAAGCATCATAAGGATAGGATTCAGAGTTTAGATGAACTCTAATATTTTTTATCTTACAATGATCAAATTCAGAACAGTCCATATTTGGTTTATTTTTCCTATCAGTTTGAAAAGCTATGATGACATAACGTGGTTTTTCAAGATTACTTGACGTTTTAACTGACCAAATATCTTTGTCGGTTTGTCTTAGAGATGGAAGTTCATGCAACTCCCATTTACGAAAGGGTATAAAAATTGATGTGTCCGATTTGATATTTTCAAGCATTTGTAATTTATTCTCATCATTCACATGTATATGAGGAACTCTCCATTCAATTTTATCAATATTAAATGCTGATCCGCCCACTCTCCCGACATAACAGTTAACATCAGTACTAGCTCTCAATAATATAAGCTCCTGTTTTGCATTAACAATTACTTTTCGATAATCTTCTGCGTATCCAAGCAAATACTTTAGAGGGATAATTGTATAAAATTTATTAGTAGCGCTAAAATATGTTTTATGTAGTCCTGTAGCACTCCATCCTGCAATGTCAACAGAGTTTTGATCGCCATCCTTTATCGATAGAAGTCCTTTTATTGTGCTGGTTATTCCAACATTACGATTTTTATCAACCTCAACACCATTTAATTCATACCGTATTTCTTCGAATAAAAAACTGAATGCATTCTGAATAAGATTAATTGCTGTTCTAGTCGGAGGTTGACCTATTGCTGGTATATTAATGCTACCGCTGATATGTATGTAACTGTCACAAGGTAATGTAAAAATATCCTGTTGTTGGATTATAATACGTATTTCATCACTATTCCCATAATTTGTTGTCCTAGGTTGATATGTATGAAACTGTTCTTTTATAATGGACTCTTCGAAAGACACACTTTTAAATATATCCAGCTTACTCATTTTTCTTTTTTACTATTCTTAATTTATATCCAAGATTTCGCAGCTTCTGCTTAATCCTTGATGTTTTATCAACGGTTCTTTGTATGCCACTGGCAGATGTTATGCTTACTCTCGCATTTATATTACCGAAACAAATTCCCATTTTTATTTATAATTTTTTTTCAACTCCAAGCGGATTAATATATTTTCACCTCTAAAATTAACCGGATCTCCGTTCTGATCAACTATCCTAACAGTTATATTATCAATAAAGTTAGTGTTGATGAGGGGTAGATATAAAATATTTCTGGGCTCTATATTTATAGAGTACCCCGGATCTACTACAGGTGTAAACTCAAACAATGTGTGTGATAACTTATTATCATAATATGCTCCTGTGATAATATTACATTCAACTCTGATACTCGTAACTTTTATTATTTGTACGGGTATATCAGACGTATGTAGAATTCCAGCCCTTAGAATTTTATCACCTGAAAATCCTAACAGTTTCCCAATTGTATTTTTATCTGGTGAAAAATTTATATCATATTTACATTTAATTTCACACTTCAACGTATTATTATTGGGTTTGAGAGATATGATGTCACTACCCTCTGTACCAATGGGTTCTTTTAATAATAGTCGATTCTGTAAATATATCTCAATATCAGTGATTTCATATGATCCTGAAGGAATTAAAATTTGTTCACCTCCACCGTATATAAATTTATTAACACCAATTTCAATATTTGGTATTGTATTATATGTGTGTAGTCCAATTAAGCCCATACAATATGATGCTTTTTCTTCAAGTTCAATTGGTGGATAATAGTTTGCAGAAAGTGTGCTGCTTTTACCTTGTAATGTAAACGTTCGTGACATGACTAATACTTATATGGTCTACATACACTTATTTATATAAAAATTGTAAGCATAAGTGTCCACAGTTGTAAGTATTAAATTTCTGATATTGATAACGATTATAATTAATTATGCAACCCTCAAAATATTCTATAAGTTCAGGAGGTGGTGGAATGTCACCAAAACTATCAAAATATTTAACTATTAATCCTCGCTTTTTATAGGCTACCCAATGTGTTCCACGCCCCCATTTACTATCTAAATTTACAATCGCAGATTCGTTGTAATAGGGTTTCTGTGGCAATGTATCTCGCATAAATACACCACGAAAATACTTTATTTTTTTCGAATATTTATATATATCTACATCCGTAAGAGCACGCTTGGGTAGCCTATTTAGTTTTTTGAGTTTTGTTGCTTGAGGAAAATTCCCATTCCTTTTCGATAGGATTTTAAAAATAATCCATTACCATGTTTACCAAGAGCAATAGCCTCCATTGATTTATTATGACGGTCACTTTCAGACATTCGTTTACGCGCGTCACTTAGAGAATTTACTGCCTTAGTAATACCAGCAACACCTCCAGCCAGCGAGCCTAATGCACTAAGCCCTGCAAATATTGGAATTAAAGGGAGAATACCACCCTGCTTCGGTATAGGAATTATTCTGGGCAGTCTAATTTTTTCTTGCCACCAACATCTTTAACAGCCATTTTTGCCGCAGCAAGTGCAACTCTGCTTCCTTCTTTTAATACTTCAGATTTTCCAACTTTTCGCTTTAATTTTTTTATTGCATTTTTAGCTTTAATAATTACTCCAGTTTTTAGTTCTGTCGTTGAAAGCCCCATTCCCAACCTTCTTTTCGCCTTCATTGTATTTGTAACTATCCACGCAGCACTTTTTTCACCTATCTTTGAATCACCAGATTTCACACGCTTCCAAGCAGCTTCTTCAAGTTCCTTATCAGCTGCGTGTCGATCACTCAAATTATTACTCTGAGAATATATTATATCGTGACGTTTACATGCAGCATCGAGAGGATTTATGCCGGGGTCACCCCTCTTTAATCGCTTGTCTAACTTTGTACCAGGTCCACAATACTGATAACCAGGTATATGTGCTTCAAACGGGAGTGCGTTTATAACAGAATTGATGATACCCTCACCATGATACATTATCATTTAAAAAAATGAAATAGGATACGTCTTTATATATATATAAAGGCTCTCTCAGATGTTAAAATTAGTATGATGAAATTCATTAAGCAGAAGCGAACACTTCCAGTGATTAATTTGGATCACTGGGTAGGTCAGGGTCTTACATCAAATAAACATGGTGAATTATTACCTAACAGCGTTAGAGCTCTTATATGTGGTCCGTCTAATTGCGGAAAATCAAATGTAATGTTTTCATTATTGTTTGAGGAAAATGGTTTAAGATTTAAAAACGTATATGTATATTCTAAATCATTATATCAACCGAAATATAAGTTTTTGGAAAAGGTGTTGACTAGTATGCCTGAAATTGGATATTTTCCTTATAGAGAAAATAATGATATAATAGATCCAATTGAGGCTAAAGAAAACTCAATTTTTATTTTCGATGATGTTGCCTGCGATAAACAGGATAAAATCAGAGATTATTTTAGTATGGGTCGACACAAAAATGTTGATTCATTTTATTTATGTCAAACTTATACTAAAATACCGAAGCACCTCATTCGTGATAATTCAAACCTAATTATATTGTTTAAACAAGATGAACTTAATCTTAAGCATGTGTATAATGATCATATTAGCGGCGATATGACTTTCGAAAAATTTAAAGAGATGTGTGGATTATGTTGGAAGGATAGATTTTCATTCATAGTAATAGACAAGGATAGTGATATTAATAATGGTCGATATCGGAAAGGACTAGATCAATATATAATAATAGATTAAAACAATTATACCTTCACTGGTCTGATTTCATAAATGATATATATTAATTTGCTATAAAGTTAATTGCTTATTGTGAAATTAAACATAGACCAGTATAGATCAATTAATACTAATTCTTATAATAATAATGAGTGATTTAACAAAGAAAAAGCTGATTGCTGTTAAAAAATCAATCAGACGGAAATTACTCGCAATGAAATTAAATCATAATGAAAATGATGTGATGTTGGAGAAATTTTATAAGCCAATTACCGACCCACTTAAAATTTTAACTACACAGCATGCTGCAATAAAACCTATCGTAACTCCACTCGCTAAACAAGAAATTATACCTACAACAAAAACTCCTACTATACAATCTCTAATAATTCCAAACATAAATCCAACAAAAACAATACCTACTACATCCAGAATATATTCTCAGAGTTCAACTGTGGACCGATTAAGGCAAATCCAAAAACAATTATCAACAATAAAAAAACACAAAAAACAGCTTGAGTTTTTAGATAATGATGATGGTTTGGATAATGAAGAATCTTCAAGTAATGATAATGAAATTAGTAAACGAAATCAACAAATTTCGCTAACATCTCCATCATTAATTAATTTATCACCGCTAACTAAATCGTATTTTGAAAAGTTAATTAATGGTAACTACCATGATTTGGACACAATGTTCGGTATAACTTATAATGCTCGTATTGATAAATTCACTATGGGTCATAGCACAATTAATGTTGATGGAGATGATATTATTCTTGATAATACTCGTTATCATGGTACTCCCGGGCTGTATGAACTATTGTTTAATAAAAATCCTAAATCATTTAGTGACTCCGATAAACAAATGTATGGCGATATTATCAACAAAACCAAAATCGCATTCCATAACTTTGATTCAACGAGTAGGCTTCGCGGAAATCAGTCGGATAAATATAAAAAAATAATCAAACCTATGGTTGAGTCATATAATCAATCACCACCGCTAACAAGAAGTCGATCCAAAACTGTTGGTGGACAAGGATTTGACTCTAGTATGAAATATGACTTAAGCATGCCTATGCAATATCGGTATTGGGATGATGTTGAAGAGTTAGTGGATAGGTTATGTTTATTGCATGCTGCTAGAAACGCAGGTAATGCTAGCGTTGGTAATGAGATTCTTTCTATTGAGGAGGAACTTCGAGAAGCTTCCATTATTATATAAATGGATGAAATATTTATTTTCATAGTAAAAAGATAATGAGTGTTGACAAGTTCGGACGTTTATACAGAGATAAAGGTGGGATCCGTGACCGAGGACGGTTGGGATTGGGTTTCACATTGACATTTGATGGGCACTACGATATACAAAATAAGCGATTAAAACATGTATTAGATCCTGAAGATTTAGATGATGTAATCACTAAGAAATTTTTGGAAAGCGCAGTTTTAGAAGTAAATAAAAATTTTCATAATGCTATAGTTGGAGTACATGTTGAACTGAAAAAAATTATAAGTGAAAATTGTGATAATTTGCAAACACATGCTAAAAATTTGAATGTTAGATTGAAAAATGTTGTATTAAATAAATTTGATAAACTTGAAAAAAATTTAGCTATGTTATCAACACGAGTTAACAACCATGAAATGGAATATAATAGTTTATTAACGCGAGTAAACAATCTGGAAATAGAAAATAAAAATGTTGAATCCAAAGTTCAAGAAACTGTTTTACACTTTATAAAAGACAACAATATAAAATTAGATGTTAATTCTAAAAGCGTTGTAGATGTGAAAACATAGCAGAATAAGAAATGAGTGAAATTAAAGCTGATGTTGTAAATGAGCTGCATAAATCTGTAAGAATTAAATTTGCTCGCAGGCATACTTTACTTAAAGGTATTGATGATTTGTGGCAGGCGGACTTAGCTGAATTTGGATATTACGCACGAGAAAATAGAGGATATAGATTTATTTTAGTAGTGATTGATTGTTTTTCTAAATATTTATGGACTAAAGCATTGAAAGATAAATCGGCTCGCAGTGTTAGTGCAGCAATTAATGAGATCTTTAAAAAATATGATCGGACTCCAAAGAATTTGCAAACTGACAATGGGACAGAATTTTACAACTCAGCAATGAAAAATCTACTAGCTAAAAATAATATAAATCATTATTCATCTTATACTACAATTAAAGCGTCTATGGCTGAACGAGTAATTAGAACTTTAAAAGATAAACTTTACCGTATATTCAGTTTTCGTGGAAAATATATGTGGATTGATGTTCTTGCCAATGTAACTAATGAATATAATAACCATAAGCATAGTACCACGAAAATGAGACCTTGTGATGTTAGTAAGAAAAATGAACAGCAATTGCTGAATACAGTTTATTCAGAAACTCCAATTTCTGGTAGACGTAATTTTAATGTTGGAAATATTGTCCGAATTAGTAAACAAAAGGCATTATTTGAAAAAGGATATACACCGAATTGGTCTGCTGAATTATTTAAGATTAAAAAAACACAAAACACAAATCCAGCATCTTACTTACTTGAGGATATGGATCAGAGACCCATCCAGGGAGCATTTTATAATGAAGAACTGCAGCTAGTAAAACATCCAGACGTCTACTTAGTGGAAAAAATTTTACGAAAAAAAGGAAGCAGAAGTTTTGTTAAATGGTTAGGACATGATAGTTCTCATAATAGTTGGATAGAAAATAAAAATGTATTGTAATATAATAAAACAATAAATTTTATTAAATATATATATATATATATATATATATATATATATATCTTTTATTTCAACAACAGTAATTTGTAACAATTATTGTTTTCAATATTTATTCAGCATTTCAATGTCATTTAATAATTTACTTGAGCATGTATATAAACATTCCATCATTAGATATGCACTCATTTCATTTACATATTTTTTTTTAAATAATAATGTATTTATATTCACATGTAAATCGCCCGACATATTCATACAACTGTTTAAAATTTTATCATAAAATGATTTGAATTCACACTGTAATAATATTTCTAATTTGCGATCGATTAGTTCTTTAAACGATAATAATGTGTGGATCGTCTCTTTGGCGAGGACCATGATTAAATCCCTCTGTTGAATCCATATAGTGGTAATATTTCTGTATGATTTTGCTGTTATTTGATGTTGGTCCAGTTGTAAAGGCTGCTCCATTATTATCCCATCGAAATTGATTGTAGAAAATTTTTTCCATTCTTCAATTGTAAAGATACTGCATGAAGATGAATTAGTACCCCATAATTTAACTATAGGTATGAATCCCGCAATCGGGCTGATTCCAACGGACACATACTTTGATTTGTTTATCGGATATGTGGACTGTCCAAGAAGAGTCATCTCAGATTTCATATCCTTGTCGATATTCTTCAGGTACTCTTCTATTGGATCAACGAATCCTTCTGCTGCATAGTAGGTGGATGGATTATTATTCATGTCGGATTATTTCTAATACTAAGAGACAAAAAATATAAAAATGGCTGCTAATATTATAATATTATTATAAGAAATGTATATGGTACTCACCTTTGCACGCAGATTTTTAAAGTTTTATTAACATCAAATATCAACTGAATAAAAAAACAAAATCACTTGTGTATTTATTCTGTTTTTTTTTTTTGCTTTCACTTTCTAAAATAATATATCACCTTCAATTAGTCATTAGTATAAATGTCATTATGTTCATTCACACTTTCAAATAAGTTGCTAGTGTGAAATTATTGTCCTTCACACTTTTAATAGATTAACACTTTCCAAAATTGTAACGAGTCGCTAATGGTTTTATAATATTAGTTTGAACGTGTATTATTGCCTTTCTAGCAATTAAAACAGTTTTGTGACGTACATTATGTCCTCGAAATTGTAAAGTTTTGGGTTATATAACATGTTACATTTTATTTTATTATATAATTCAGTTCATTTGCTTAAACGTGAAGTAATATAATGCCTACACAAAGTAATATTGTCGAGTTAAGGAGCGCTGTGAGCAATGTAAGTATAAAATATTAACTTTATGATATAATCATATGTTAATTTTTATTATTTTCTGATCTAGGCTTGGAATAAAATGTATCAGATGTGTGTGGGAAATCAGCAGGCATTTGATTGGTATACCGGTGATCAGATATCGAAGATGTTGCGACAGTATGCAGATGGGAGGCAATGCTGTAGTGATTATCTAGATCATGGTAATTTGGAAGTACTGGCATATGATCTAGTGAAACTAAAACTTGAACGTTATATGGATGAAATCCTAGATTTCATGCTGCATGGGGATGCAAAGAAATTGGCATCTAAAGTGAGTTCATCTTCATAATTATCATCATGTAAACATAGATCACTAATTTTTTATTTCTATTTTTCAACAGATTCAAGTATGGTGTAAAGAGCGCGATGAGGAAGAAGAGCGAGATCTCCATCCATCTCCACCCATCTAAAATTAAATTAAATAATATATTTTTTATGTAAATTTAAAAATAAATTAATTTTTTATATGAACTCTTTTTATAAACATTCCTCACGATTTTCTTTTTATAATTAAACTTTTTAATGGTAGATGGCGCTTTGTATAAGTGCTGCATCCCATATATTTTTTTATTAACATCATGTGATGATGCTCTTCATTATCAGATGATGTTGATGTGAAAGATGCTAATCTGTGGAGGATGCCAATTTATGGGGGGATGTTGATCTCGGAGGATTAATCTGAGGGGGATGTTCATCTCGGGAGATGAATCTCCGGGGGATGCTGGGAGGGGGGGATGCTCATCTCGGGAGATGAATCTCCGGGGGATGCTGCGAGGGGGATGCTCATCTCGGGAGATGAATCTCCGGGGGATGCTGGGAGGGGGATGCTGGATGCTGCGATGCTGGACCGCTGGACCACTGTGAAGGTGTGGAGGTAGTGGAATCGGGTAAAAGACTCTACTTCTACTATTTTTTATTTAGTCTTTTTATTTCTGTCCAATAGGTCTTACCTTTGCTATCATTTAATAACTGATATGCTATGAGCAATATCTCGGTTTTGTATTGTTTTATTAATCATTTATGTCTTTGTTTAGTTTATTGAATCGTTTATTTCTTGATTATCTATTATACATTTTTATATTATGTGTGTGTGTGTTTTTTTTCTTTTCCTTACAAGAAAATGCCGTTTTACTTTCAGAAATTGCTTATTTACAATTTATATATAGTCAAGCTACAGTATCGAACCAAAATAGCGACTCTTCAAATTTGTCAAACAATTACCTGAAAACATTTGATTATAAAAAATATAGTAAATTCATAAACAAACGCATGTATTAATAATTGTTAAATATCTAAAGTAGATTGTTTCTTTGAAAACAATAAATGTGCGTTTAATGTTGAACTAACGACTCATTGGAATATGGACAAATACAACGAAGCAGATTTCATATGCATATTTATTTGAAACTATAAAAAAGTCTAAGGATTTCAACAAAAGCATTGTGATTGCATTTCAATATGCCATGAGATAAAAATGTGTCGACATTTAACATATTTAGAAGTGTTGTTAATTTAACTAATGGGAATATTCTACAAGAGCAGCGCAACGAACGTATACAAGCTCTTTAAGCTTCAAAAATAATTGCTGTCAAAATTACAATATGACAATCCAAAATATAAAAAAAAGCACATTTAGTGTAAGGAGACAATTTGAATGGAGTATAAATACATACCGGGTGTACTCTTTAACCTGACAAAACAATACTACTGTTACTAAATATTTATTATCTAAGAAAAAAATACATTGTATATATATTGTATACTTTTTCCTCATTTATCACTTGGTAAAACATTGTATATAATCTAACATAATATAAAAATAAATATTTTTATAACATTGTAACGAAATCGGGTTTAATCAGACTCGGAAATAAGTAACACAATGTTTATTTATTTATAATAGACTTAACACATTTATTTACAACACATTGTCACAATTTATTTACCACGCGATGTTCGTGATTAACTGACTCGGACTGACTGATAGCAGCGCCGCTAGCGCGCGCGCTTATGTAGCGTGCTTGTTTCTCGAACTTTCCGGAATTTTCGATGACGTCGTGCGCTCTGTGGAACGTTCTGGAGTAATGTTTCCAGTTTGTTCTTTCACTTTCGTTACAATATATTCTCAAATAAGAGCTAGCGACCGTAGGTCTTTCTGCCCAAATCAATATTATCTCTAAAAATAAGCATTGTATGAAGAAACGTTGCGAATCCAATAATTAATGTTTCCTAATGAGACATTATGTAGCACTCTGCTCTACCGTCAGCGGATGGGGCGGGGGTCAACTATAATATTTCCCACATTTTTTATTCAAGAATTGGATTTTAGGGATAAAAATACATACGATTTTATTGAAACATTATTTTTAATCGTAATAGATGGCTCAAAAATTAAATTTAGCGTATGACGTTTATTAGACTTCATAATTCTCCAAAAACTCATAGGAGGAATTTTTGATTGATGCAAAATGTTTGGATGCTTGCACGTGAATTATGAGCCACAGCAGCTAGTACTGCTATTTGATTATTTTCTCTACAAACTGTAGCTTTACGCATTCTTTTCTTTGGTTGTACACTTCCATCAGTAGAAAACTGTTTAAAAACTCTAACTAAAGAAGAACGTCATCTTGATTTTTTTAGGAAAACGCTCAGCATACAAATTGACAGCATCGTCGAATTTCTCGTGCATTCATCAAAAATAAAACTCATTTCAATGTTTTCTTACGCGGATACATAATCCATGATGAAAAGTTAGAAAAGAATGACACTGACAATATGTGAGGTAGAATAATTATACTAAGCTAGCTTGCCAGCTATCCACAATTATGTTAAATTTACAATTTCAAATTTAAAATAATATATGTATATATATATATTTTTTTCATTTACATTATTTTTTTTTACTAACTCTAATAATGTTTGTATAATAAAATCTTATGTATATTTATCCCTAGAGTTCAATTCTTGAATAAAAAAATGGGGGGAATTTAAAACAAAATGATCTCCCCCCAGGAAACTTTAACCTTTAGTCTCGCAACGTTTTTTTTTTATACGATACGTATTTTTTAAGTTATTTTGATTTGTCAGATTAAATGGTACACCCGGTATATGGGCCATTCATAAATTGTCTCCTATTTTTTAAATAAAAACAAATATATATTTTCTACAAATAAAAGTAAAGTTATTTTGTTAATAGTTGGATTAAATGAACACATTATTGCGCACCTTAGATATTATATATTTCAAGAAAACATGTTGTTCTTTTCGGTTTCGCAAGAAAATGGATGAAATGATACAAACATTATTTATAGTTTCCTGGGGAAATTGGGGCGTAATCGGGCAATCTCTCGGAAAATTATTTTTTTCGGGATTGTACCTTATTGCAGGATCGCTTAATTTGTCGAAATAATGAAGCAGAAAATGCAAACGGATACTTTTTCCCAACGATGATTACTTCATGTCAGCAGGGGACGATTATTAATATGAAAAATATCACCAGTTAAATCTTTTTGAGAAACAATTCTTCTGGAATATCAATCATATATTAAATATATACCGAGTGTTGATGCGATCAAGTACACATACATATAAAAATAATTTTATGCAAATTACTGCTGTACAGTTTAGAGAGATGTTGATAGAATTTTGTCTAGAAAGAAGCTTTGTTCAATTTTAGAATCTGTGTATAGCAGATTAATTAATAAATAATACATTAATGTAAATGTATTTGCTAATTATTGCATGTACTATCAATTAGCGTGATGTATCGAGTCTATAGTGTGTGTCAACGAAAGCGTATTCTAGTTGGTATCGTGTTCGATTCGAGAAGCCGATTTCTGTTATATTCGCACAATTCATTAAAATATATGTACATATTTTTCTATTGTTGAATTTGGACACTTTAAATACAAGTTTACTATTTAAATAAACATTAATTTATTTCACGCCCTAAAATAACGCTAAATGTGAAATTTGCGAGCATTTTTAAATACAAAAATTCAATAGTTGCAGTTATGACATGATAGGGTAAAACCTTTCCGAAAAATAAAGCAAATTTAATAATATTAATAACCAGTCACCTATTCAATTTTGATCCTTTCTGAGTTCTTTAGTATATTGACCTTGCTAGAATGCCTAGAATTCTTGAACCCTGTCGATTTCATCAAATAAGTGATTTTCAAAAATGTCGCCTTGTTGGTATGAAAGAGGCGGACTTCAGTTTGAGGGAAATAGCCCGAATACTCGAAATTACAACCTCAACTGCAATGCGAGTATGGAGAAGATGGTCTGAAGAGAATTACTATCAGCAACAGAGACGTTCTGGTAGGCCAAGGATTATACAGGGTGGTCAAGAACGACACCTAAGACTGCGCAATCGTCACGACACTTTACGAGAAGTTCCAGGCAAACAGTTAATCGAAGAGTTCTTGCCATGGGCATTTATGCGTTCTGTTTTGCATTTTGGGTGCTACAGATGACTCCGTTGTACAAAGCTCGTCGCTTGGAATGTTGTCCAGTCAGATTCACTGGGATGTAAAGTGGAATTTAATTTGCTTTAGTGATGAGTCTAGACTCTGCTGAGGAGCCCATGAAGGACGTAAACGTGTCCGTCGATTTCTCAGTGAAAGGTAAAATGTAAAGTTTGCTTCAGAACGTAACACATCCAACACCCTTGACACAATGGTATGTGGCTTCTTGGAAGTAGGTCCCCCCTAGTGTTCATTAGGGATAGTCTAACAGCAAAACAGTATATCGTGTAAACTAGAATCTCGGCCATGATAATGGTCCGACAACACACGGTATATGGAATTTGAAATGTAACTATTTTAAAAACCAATGAGAGATGAATACATAATTAGACAACTAAATTAATTCTATAGAAAAGAGTATTCATTCAGTTGGTAGCAGTTATTTAATTTATTTAAATTAATATTTAATTTGGTAAACGTTTAATTGTAGCCTGCAAATAAAAAAGATATATTGACTACTAACTAAATAAATATATCTAAAAATGTCAAATAATCATCAGGTAATGCAATTCATTGATTAATTTTGGATAAATTAATCTAAATAAAAATTTGATTCTTCTTTGCAACATCTCACGAAGCCGTTTAATATTAAATATGTATCTGGAAATTCCTATTAATCTCTATTTATGGTGGATAATATCAATAAAACGTATATAAAATTTAAGTTTGTTGCTTAAAAGGTTCTGTTGTGGGTTTGAGGTAATGACTTTTATACCAATTTATATTTCTAATCGGAAGATATAAGCTTGACGAGCATAAATGTCCTTCGATCTCTTTATTTTTTTAATGAATATGAATTTAAATAAATACAAATAAATGGGGACGCGCATAATCCGCAGTGAACTTTGTTTTTTTTTTTCTAGAAGTTATAAACAATAATTTAATAGTTGTTCCTCTCAGACATTCGGCCCTATTCCCTATCGAAAACGCTATGTTTGACAGCACGCTATTCTTCAAGGTTATGTTATATGGCTGTTTCGTATTCCCTATCGCACTAAACCGCTACCTCAGTCAACGCTCAGCGCCATGATAGCCGCTAAAATCGTTGAAAATAGCAGGCACCGAAATAGGTCCAGTTATCATAGCGTTTAGCTGCTTTTCGAGGTTATTTTCAATTCAAATTGTTTTTTAACGGTAGTTTAATAAATATTATTGTATTGTTGGCTTATTCTCTTGTAAAATTAAATTTAAACTATCAAAAGAGAACTTTTTTATACTTCACTCCTTCAGGAATCCTTAGAATGTGCATAAAATTGTGGAGCGAGTGTGCCTTTTTATAAATTTTCCCATAATTCGAAACAGGGATTTTTTATATTAAAGATGTAATTTTTAATGTATTTTTTAATGAGGGCACTGTGGGGGTTTAGAAAACATAGTTATTATTGTTTTAGGTAGAAAAACGTCAAACCCCTTTACTAATAATGTGAATAGCGAAATTTACATCAAAACGGCTCGACAGTGCAATAAAACATTACTGCAATTTAATACAATCATATAACAATTTATAAACTTTAAATCAGAGAAAACCAAAGCACAAATTGATTTTTTTATGATCGCCTTATGAACATTTTTTAATAAAGGACAAAATCGCACTGTTTATGGATGTTTGATGCACTTTGGTTTTCTTCGATTGCATAGTTTACACACACACATTTTGCTAGGTTAGAATTCAACCATTCAACAGCCATTCGATGAGCACAACGTTGAAATTTATCGGCCTTGTATTACTAATTCGACATATAATAACCTCTCTCTTTCTACTGACACATCAAAACTATATTCTTTTTTAACACTGCAGGAATAACATGTCACTCGATACGGAATACGGAATTATCCAGAAACGTTGTCGTAGACTGCTATCCCAACGTAACTGTCAACCATTATGTTTAGCGTTTTCGATATGGAATAGGGCCGATTATATAAATAATAATCATAATTCTGGTAATAGCAATTTGTCAAGCAAATACAACGATTTACATTCATTCGTTGTACCATTATCAGAATTTGAAAAATAAATTCATTAAGAGAATAATCAACATACATTACATTTACATTAATTTACACATTTAAACTTTTTAATGATAAACAAATTGCAATTTCCAACTATTTTGTAAGTTCTTCAAAGCTAGTATATAAAAAACAATTGATATTTTTACAACTTTATTTGACTGTGATCTGTTTCGAGTGTACGATAATCATTGGGCACGTTCAGGGAACTGTAACGCTTCAGCGCTTTACGAAAGCGGTTTCCCTCAACGGTACCGCTTTATATGTGGCGCTGTACCACTTTATCAAGCGGTAAAGCATATATTTTTTCCGCTGATCGCTTTTCAAGCCGTGCAGCTGTAAACAAAACCGCCATATTTTCATTAGCGTCTTTAACCTCGAAAGTGTGTTCAGGGAACATCAAGCACTTTGCGCTGTAGCCCTACATGTCTAAAATATCACTGAACGCGCCCATTATCAACTAAGTACTAAAATAAATTTAAAGTGATATAAAGAATAAGAATAACCCGGCACTGAATGAGAGCTGTGACGTATCAATGACTATATACTCTACAGGACTGATACATCCGACACGAACAATCAGATGCGATTTTCCATGTGACGTTGCTAGGAGGAAATTTAAACTGTAACATGAAGATAGTAACATTTAATTGGATACATAATTGACTATTTTAAGCGAAATAAGTAAAAAAGTATATATTTATGTGCTTCTAATTATAAAACAAGCAAGAGTAGGTTTATGAAGTTGCTTTAGAAATTCGTTTTAATATTTGTAACTATATTAAAATAATATATATTTTTTCTTATCGTACAATTGGTTTTCAAATGATTTATAATACTATTTATAATTGATACAGTTTAATTCGTTATTTATATAAAATTGAATTATTACATGTTACTATATCATTACTAATATAATACACAACTTCCTCGTTTATTAGTGTGAACTGTAGTAATGTCGTTATACAAAAAATAAATCCAGTGAATGAAAAATAAGGGGTATTATAAAAAAAGATTACTCTGGAAATTCATTTCAATGGAATTATTATTATTTATTAAACATATTTACAGTTAATGCAAGATAATATTTTTTAGATAATGCCACTGCACAATTACGGGGCATCTTGAATAAAATGTATCTCAATTATTTAAAACACAAAAACACTAGGAACACAATACTGCAGACTAGAAGCTCAACTCACAACAACAATAACAATGCCGGTCACACGATGAATACGTTTTTTATGACGAATACGACGATGGTGTCGTCTATTTTCCACCAAGCTACGTCACAAAAGTCTACTTATTCGCACTAGTATATGAAAAGCTAATTATAGGAATGAAGCAGTCCTTTACAGTATATGGTCATTGGTGACGTATTGCACTTGACTCGTTTTGTCCACCATGTTGCACTGGAACGAGTATTAAAACCAAATGGAAAAACATTTTAATCGCCAAATTTATATCAAAATGTTATCTTTCAAATTATCCAATGAGTCCACCGTCATATTTAATACATTCATATAATTTTATACATTTAAATAAACCGCACATCCACTCTAGCAATAGCAGTATATCTATTACTGAAGTTTTACATTTCAAATCCAAAAAAATATGTTTTTCCTCGTTGTGGGCCTGGATTGATAAAAAAATATCTTTTAATTTGCCCCAAAAATTAAAATCTGTACATTCGGCAAATCGTGGTGACCAAAAAATGAGCATCCCCACCTATTCACCTGGTGGTGAAAAACTAGAACAATTTCGTCGTTTTTGTTGTTTTTGTTATAAATTGTATTAACCTCAAAAAGTTTTCCAATGACATTTTAAATTTTTAATTTTAATTTTCTTTTATTTATAACTTGTTACAAAATGAAGGTATTGATATGCGATTTTCACTTACATTTTCACGCTCTTTCTATTGATACTAAGAAAAATATATTATTCCATTTAAAATTTGTTAGAAAAATAGGGAAATTATATTCTTTTTAACTTTGCGCCACCTAGCGGTGACTAAATTACTTATTTTTGCGATTGTTGTCAATTATTTTAATCCGTATTATAAGTTCTTTCGTATGAAATTATAATCGAACCTACCCCACCTTTTAATTCAAGAGCAAGAGAAAAATTTCTGTAACATTTTTGTTTTATAAACTGCTCATGATTTCAAAAAGTGTAGTTTTGTGATGCCATTATTTGAATTTTTTTGAGATAATCGCAGTATTATTTTTCGACTGTTCATTGTGCCCCCTACTGGAAGAGATACGAACTTGAAATTTATTTCCAACAATTTCTCATGGTCACTTTTATTAACATATTTTTTTTATTTGAAAGCTCTAGGAGTCTTAGTTCGTGAGATGTAGCCAGTGACCTTTCTTATTAGGACACTCGGAACAAAAATCATTATAAATGTTTTCCTTTATAGAAAATGATCCATCAAGTAATCGCCTCAAAGGTTCCAGAATTCTTTATTATCTTTTTTCATGTGTTTCTGCATGAAATCGTAGAAACATGGTTCGGAAAGTCTTTAAATCTGCTTGAGGTTTATAACATTGTAGAGATGAATAATTATGTGACGTTTTTTTATTGTTTTATTATTTCATCGAAAACCCTTGGCAAACAAATTGTTGAATTCCAATCAGTATTAAGAGTTCTGTGTAGTCTTCCGTAAAATCGAAGAAATAAGCGATCACTTTCTTAGAAGTGCTATATTTGTGTAGAAGCTGGAATTTGAATAGTTCTATAATAAAACATTAAATAGTGTTTTTTACTTTCCCCGGATCCCTGTCCAAGAGAAAGTATTGAGATCGTAAAAATGTTCGAATCGCCAATTTCAACAAATATGCACGTTTTGAGGTTCCCTGAGTCCATTTTAATTAAGTGCAACTTTACTCTAAGCGATTTTTCATTTTTTAAGTCGGATAAAAAAATATTTCAAACAAAAGTTGTAGATCTTGAAAAAATAAATAATGTTTGTTATAAAATTTTTTGTAGTTTTTATTTTATAAGCGAAAGAATTTCATCTACTTGATAATTTCCCTTAGAAATAAACAATTATTTTTATAATCTACTTTATGTTTGCTGTGGAGACTATTATTATTTAAATAATAATTTTATGTCAAATAAAACGTCAAAATTCGGTCATATTTAATACATCATTCGTAAAGGCTTCCAGCTTCAAAAAATAAAAAAGATATTTTTCAATTTTAATTTTTCCTTTCCTATTAAATTTTCAATCAATAACTTATTTGACCGAATTCAACGGGGAAGCGCCATAATGGACACATCACCATTTTTATTTAATAAAATTATACCAGATACCTATCAAATAAGATTCCTTATAATCAAATTTTATTGATATGAATTATATATTTAATTTCAAACTTGAATGTATTTTTCTTATTTTTAATTGGACCCTTTGTAAATTTTTATTTCATCTTTTATAGAATCAAAAAATAAACATTTTTATTAATAACAACTCTATCTCGATTCCTCAATGAATAAAAATCCAAGGTTGCATTGAAAAACCTTATTATTGGTATTCTAAGCTTGGATTCTCAAAGTGATAGCTTATATTACCTTTGGTAATCTAATAATCTAAAAGTTTAAGTAATTGTTATATTAAGCCTTTTATAACCAATATTTTTGACATGGAGATCAACCGAGATGATTTTCGTATTAACAAAATGAGAAAATAACGCATTATCACCTCCAACCATACTAGAAAATATGCAGCAAATAATTAAAGAAGTAAATAAAAATGATTTCAAAATAATCAATAAATCATTTGCACATTTAGCTCTGTGACATTTTCACTTACGTTACGTAAGTACTTTAAACAAATGCACATTAAAACAACTACAACCCGGGCAAATACCCCTCCGGACATTACATAATGTACACCTGCTGTTGCATATCAATAAAATATTGCAACAATTTATTAATATGCAACAGCATATGTACATTATGTAATTCAATATCCGGAAGGGTATTTGCCCGGGAAGTGGTTGTTTTAATGTGCATTTGTTTAACGTATTTACGTAACGTAACGTCAAAATATCACAGAGCTAAATGTGGATATAATTTATTAATTATTTTCAAAACATATTTATTTAATTTATTAAATAACTGTGACCAAGTGAATAAATACTCTTTTCTATTTAAATTAAAGAACTATTTCAAAATATGATGTAAATAATTTTAGAAATGAACATTTATATTCATTTATTCAGTGAAAACTGTAAAACTTTCGTGGAATTAATTGAAATTACAAAATATGTGTATCAATAAAATGGTTTTTAAAGAAACCTTGGATTTTTATTCATCGAAGTGGTTGAGGAAATTAGTTTTTTGTAAATAACTTTTAATATATAATAATAATAATAGAAAAATTGTTTTTTAATCCTACGTCAAATGATTTAAAAATATACAGGGGTTTCAATTTAAAATACGAAAAAAGAGTTCATTAAAGTTTTGAAAAGTATGACTTTACATTTTGGACACTATTTATATTAATAACATTTGATTATAGGAAATGTTAGAGCTTATTTATTATTAATAATAATATCATTATTAACATCTATTTCTTTGTAACATAAACATACAATACAAATACAATATAATACAATGGACATAGGATAAGAATGAAATAAACTTATTAGTAAATGTATGCATTGAAAATTGAATTAATATATATATCATGTTATTAAAAAAAACTTCATGACTGCAATTCTTTTTTGGGAGGCCATGTATAACCAAACATCTTCCTTAGTATCCAAGTCAATTCTTCAATATATCATAGTCTTAATTAATAGCTGAGCCATCGAACACGGAAGGTGAACTGCAGCAGCCTGTTACAAAGGGTTATTTTTTACGTGGAGGTTACATGTTACAATATAAGACACCTGTTTCGGGATCTATACCTCGTCAGTACAGCTCTGCCTTACATAATTTAAAGATGTTAAATTAAATTAATTAAATTAATATTTTGATATGCAACAGCAGGTGTACATTATGTAATTCAATGTCTGACGGGGTTCAATATGGATATAATTTATTAATTATTTTCTTATTTTCAAATCATTTTTATTTAAGCTAGAGTTATAACATTACATAATAATTTCACGATTACCCAATGAAGGGATCCAATAGAGAATTAATTAAATTACAACAATAACAAAATAATGTTATGACCCTTTTATTAGAGCTGAGGAAGCGTCTTAGAATGAAAAGCAGTAAAATTCGCTAAATTCAATTATATTGATTTTGCGTTACATGTGCTTCCTAAGACTAAACTTGCACTAATTTTAAAATTAAACGACGCAAACGATTAGGGTCGTAATAATATCGCGCAAAAACTGTGATGTTATAAAATTAAAATATATTTAAAATGTAAATTCAAATTGCTCAGTTGAAATTTTTATCAACATTGAAGCTAGTTTCAAATAGTTGCTATATTACCCGATATAAGAATATTTGTTTTTATGTAACATATCTTATTAATTTAGAATAATACACTAGGGATAAATAAATTTCTAAAACCTTGACATCTCCATACGAGTCCGTTGACTCATTCAGGTTGCTCACATGCCCGCCCGCTTCCAATTATAAACCCGCAATGGCTACACGTTGATGTTTCAGATCATCAACATGTGTTGGCATCTTCTAAATACATATTTTATTATCATTACGGACACGTTGCAGGCGTATTTGTTATTTTATTATTATAAAAAAGCGGAACAAAAAAAAAACGCTTCGTGAGCGCGCGATCCAGAATACTCCTGTTTACAAAACACCGTCGTGATTTATGCCTGTTTGTTTCCCTATGAAGATCGTTGACAGTTTTTTTGTGTGTGTTTGTGTATGGAAATGGGAGGGTGATTGCTATTCACGCCTCGTCCATACAGCACCCCATTTTTGGTACACTCGATCACGAACATTGGAATTGATTTGCGTTTTTTTAGGATGATACAAGAGTCTGAATTTAGATGGATTATCAATTAATTAAAGTTTGTAGTTCATTCACGTTATTCAACTTCTTTAAATATGTTTATTTAAAATTTGCATCTATTCAGTGCGATCGCTGTGCACTCTCTTATAAAGGGTGTTGCAAAATATACGCAGTTTTTATAATTATTTTAACTTTTCATTTATATTATTTTTTTGTTTTCTGAAACATAAAGTACATAAGATCATCAATACTTTCCATAAAAGTTTGCATAAATGGTCGAATTATCATCGGAGCAGGATAAAATCTAATGCAATATTAACAGAGGCTGTCCACAAGGGGGGGGGGGTACTTTCACCTCTTCTATGGAACTTAGTTCTGGATAACCTACTGCAAACGTTGTACAACAACGATTTTCACGTAACAACGTACGCAGACGACCTTGCCTTAATCGTCAGCGGAAAATACGAAGAAGTGCTGCATGATAGAATGCAAGTAGCCCTAAACATAATAGCCAACTGGTGTGAGGAACACTACCTCTCTGTCAATCCGACAAAAACGGAGATTTTGTACCTTCACCAGAAGGTACAAAATGAAACAGAAGGCACCGAAACTCAAAGGCATGACGCTACAGTTCAACAGCGAACTAGCTAGAACTAAAGTACAGACCGCCATAAAACTGCTCAGTACAGTAGAAAGGACCGCCTCCCTATCGATAACAGGTGTAATGAACACAACGCCAACGTTAGCGATGGAAGTGATGCTGTGCCTACCACCACTAGATTTATACGTGGAAACGACGGCGCTGGCAACCACCATTCGTCTAAAAAATCATGGGATTTGGGAATTGGCTAACTGTGGAGAGGTAAGGTTCGGCCTCTGGAGGGCTGCCTGTGAAGACATTCCTCTTCTTGAGGCTGGCACAGACCTATGCAGTCCTACTCTAGTAGCGGAAATGCCATACGGTATCACCACCCTACCCACAAGTATAATGAAAGAGTCTGCGTCAAGAATATACACAGATGCCTCGATTAGGGGAGAATGCCCAGGGATTGGAATCTATTCCAGGTCTTTGAGCATCTCAACGAAACTAGGCATGGGAAGATACAACGATATCACCCAGCTGGAGACAATAGGCATAACGCTTGCGTCTGAAACCATTTCCGACCGCAAAATAACGAACAAGAGGATACTGATACTCACGGACAGCAGACGGGCGCTCCATTCTCTGAGGAACAAATTCACCTGCTCCAACACGATAAAGGAGTGTCACAAGGCATCTCAGCATCATGAGATAGAGATATCCGGGGTTAAGGGACACAGTTCTGACGGGGGCAACAGAATGGCTGACTTGCTGGCGAAGGCGGCGGCGAAACTGAATATTCAGTCCCCAGAGCCGCTGGCACCCATTCCTCCTGCAACCCTCATCAAACTAGTCCAAGAAAGAATGACGGAAAAATTCAAAGAAAGATGGAACGACGTAACTGACTGCGCCTTTGCAAAGGAAGCACTTCAGTACCCGAGCAAGTCTGCGGCAAGCAGATATCTCAGATTAGGCAGGAAAAACCTAAGGAGGATAACAGCTATCCTCACAGGACACGGTAGACTCAACGCTCACCTATTCAAGCTGGGACTCTCAGAGACACCAGACTTTCGAGGCTGCGGGGAGGAAGACGAAACAGCCAGGCACTTACTCATAGAGTGTCCGGCGACCTGCTAGATAAGGGAAGCTACCATGGGTGAGAGATGGCCTAACATGGCCAATATAAGAGACCTGCCCGCCTCTGTGATACTGGATTACCTCCATGGGACAGTCTGGTTGTAGCAGGGGAAGGCGGGCCTGTAATGAAGGGAGGCTAGGGGCCTTTTAGGCCTATGCACAGTACTTACAGCACACCTTCACACATACATACATGGTCGAATTTCGTTTGTGAAATGTTGAATCTTCGTTTTCTATCCGCAAATGGATGTGGCCTTGTTAATATAGATCTCAGACTTCAATAGAAAAAAATCCAAAATGTTAAATCACATTATCTGATCACCGAAACGATAGAATGCACGATCAGTAAATCTATTGGATTGTTTCTCGGGATGTATCATATGTCATATCATCCTGTGGAAATCACGTATCCTTCACATAAATTTCGTACAATTTTGATATTAAGAACCCATTTACCATGTCACAGTAACATTAACTGCTTGACCAGCTATATTTTCAAATCAAAAATATGGTCCAATGACACCAGCAGCCTAAAATTTCTACCAAAAAATGAAACGTTATGAATCCACCTAATTTCTAAAATCATGAAATTTCCATAAGAATCCATTGACAATCATATATAGGTTCTCTAAATTAAAAATGTCGCAATAATAACGATTAACGAAGGGATTAAGTGCCTTGAGATTATTTTTTTATTATTATTTTCCTAGATAACTTTTAATATTTTTGAAATATTGTTTAACAAAGAAACGCGTAGTCCCACAGTCTGTATTTTTTTGTTGTTGCTATATCTGCAATAAAATATCGCCTTTATTGCAAAAGTAGCACTAAAATCAAATATCGCTTAAATTTTGGGACAGTTTTTATGTTGCAAGTTTTCTAGATCAGAACGTTTACGACTCTTCCAGAAAAGATGAAACGATTCTATCCTCGCGACTCTAATTTTTACTTTGTCATACAGTCAGGTAGCTCTATTCCACTAATTTTATATTTTTTTCTTACAGTATAATGGAATCAAGTTTTCAATTAATGTACTCATTATAAACATCTGTTCCATTACATTTTTTAACACATAAGGCTGACAATTCATTTAATTTATTACGTTTGTTTTTCCCTGTCATTTTTATTTTTCCAACGTTAGGGAAAATGGCTTGTTATGAGGCACAACTGTGCACGTCAATAACTTTTCCACACGTCTGCGAGTTAGGTAAATTGAACTCGTTTAATAAAGTGCTCCGGTACTAAATCACAGAATCAATCAAAAATACATGGAAATACATCGCGCTGAAATGGGCCGTCATCCTCGGCTCCTTCCAACTTTGAGGGCGATAAAAACGCGATAAAATTTTAATTCGAAAAGTTTACTGCACCGACCGACCGAAATCAATTAAGTAATAAATCCGATTCGAATTTAAATTTCCTTCAAATATATCATAATTAAAAATATTACGAATCTAAAAAACGATATTTAATATAAAATGTAAAATTATTACAATGTATAAAAATTAAATCAAGTATTTATTACAATGTAATGAATGGAAATTTCATTTTTTTAATAGAAATTCCTCGGTGGAAGCTCAAAATAAACAATTCCTTTGAAATACCACCAAACCGATATCATAACTTTTTTATGATAAATATTAGCTTTCTAGATTTAGTTATAAATTATAAATCTTTCGTTAGTGGCTGATTGGAGAAAATCCTATGCCAAAAAAAAATATATTAGCTTTTTAAGTAATTTGATCCGGCTAATCTATTCTGCACCAAAATTATTGCGCTGGGGCTATAGCAATATCAAGCTATAGACCCCAGTAATGATACGCTTCAAAAATGGATAAAAAAATGGATAATTTGAGAAGCAAACAACAATGCGATAGCTCTAATTTTATTCTGTAAAAAAGTGAGGAATCCGAATGTCAGGCTTTGAAATTAAACCTAGCCGTTTCAAATAACGATGGACTGTTGAATTGGATAAATTTATTCCATTTTTCACAAGCAAACCTTAGAGTGTCAGCTATAAAAATACATATAATTATGTTTCTTAAGTATGAAGTTAGTTGTGAAACAAAAAACAAAAAAATACAATTAAATCCTTTGTTAGGAATCTTGGTCAAATTTATAACATTCATAATGAAAATAATACATTTCTCGACTTTTTTCTGTAATAATTTAAATATTACACCTATAACTAGAACTGATTTATTTTGCGAAAAGAAAAATAATCACTTTGCTAATAATATTGTTATTAACTGTAAATGTATAAATATATTTGATTACTGTGATATATATTATTACGATTTTAAAAATGCAGGTAATAATATTATTGCTAGTACGGTTTTGAGTTAACAATTTATATCATCTAATCTTCGTTATTTACCGAAATGTCTACAGAGTGTTGCTGTGGCTGCCCTCGAATGGCCCAGATTACACTGAATAAAATTACACTGTTCCTGACTGGCCAATGGCTATCCTTCTGCCTTCTTTCACCAATCCATCTCTAGGTCAGTGATCATAGGCCCATCCGAAGCCAGGTAATTTGGTGGCAGATTCTTATGACATCTGTGGTGACTCCATGGTAACGTCTACGACTAATGGTCTCGTAAGAGGTATTGCTGGTTGCTATGGTTCCACTTTCCATTTTTATTTAAATAATTGTATATCAAGTTCAGACATTAGTAGTGCTGCAAAAGATTGTTATATACCAAAAAGGAGGCTGGTTCAATTATGAGATAATATATTTGATTAAAGACAATCCAATTTTTAAAGAGTTACGCCAAAGGTGCAATTCTCTAAGTAAAGCATTATACTCCAATTATAACCATACGATAGAGATTCATATTCATTATAATAGCAATAAAAATGTGGAGATCTCGTGTTAATATTATTAATTACCGTGTAGATAGATTGTATGCCAACTGCACGGTAATTCTGGAATTCCAAAAAAATTATATAATACTCATTACAAGTGAGTATTATATAATTAGCAATTGGGATGGACATTGAAAAATGTGATCATTGACGAACAGCATCGGTTTTCTTCGGGCAAATCGATAGATTTACACGTATTTATTCAAGACCTTCGTTAGAACGAGTCATTATATCCTGTTAGAAAAATTATACTGTTTCGGTTTTTCTGGGAATATTGTTAAATGGATAAAAAGCTTCCTTTCTGTTAGATATCAAATGATAAAATTAAATAATTAAATTTCTGCTAAATTGAAACTACCTCTGATGTGCTCCAAAGTTTTTCAAATATCTGCTCTTTGCAGACGACCTAAAATTATTTCACTCTTGTCGATCTATCTCAGGTTTCAATAATATTCAAATCTATTTAAATATAAATATATTTCATTCAGTAAAAGCAATAATACCTTTCACAATGATTAGAGAATTGGTAACTAATTTTTAAACTTGTAGCATATATTAGCGACTTATTTCAGAAATATCTATCATTTACGTCACACATTTTATCTATAACTAATAAAGCCTATTAGATATTGGGTCTCATATCTCGAATTCGCTCAGACTATGAAATCTGAACCTTAAGACTTCTAAGTTTTATCTTGATTCAGTCTCGTTTAGAATATGCCTTTTCAATCTTATCTAATTGTAGCATACAGAATATATAGAATATATTAAATCCACAATTTAATTATAACTTAGAATTAATTTAGATTTATATACGTTACTAAAGCGCTAAAATTATTTTGTATTTGTGTTTTAGTAAATTGGTGTATTAACTGTAACGCGCTGTTAGACAGCCTGAACTTTTGACACCACGTCAAAAACAATCCGTTATTCGGATTAATTTCCACCACCAACCAATCTTTAGTATACTTTAAGTTATTTGAAAATAGTTATTCAGGCTTTCGCAAGGTGGTCGTGGCTGTTAATGAACAACATTCAAGATTATCAAAATGATCAATTAGTTTATCTTATTTTCGTACTATTTTTTTTTTCTTCTTCAATAATCTGTTATGGGTAAAATAATTAATGTTAATTTAGTATTTAAGTTTTTAGTTGTTGGTATTGAATTTATTGATTATTGTAAAATTAGCATAAAAGTATTAAAATCACCAAAAATACACTGCACGTTTAACGTAATGGTTGAAAGGGTTACTCATCTTCACGTAACTTTTATCGTCATTTAGAGATCTTCTTGATTTGATACACAAATATTTAAATTTTACTCAATTGTAATGGCTTTATAGATAATAGATCAGAACAAGGGTAGTGAATTTATTTACAAATATATATATTAATATGGGCAACTCAAATTACACAAAATCACAAACTTTGAGGAATGATTTGTTTATCAAGAATTCAAATAGATTTCCGATGGGACGGTAATTGGAAACTAGTGTAAAATCATTTTCGGGTTTATAAATGCAGTTAATTATTCCTTTCTGCCATTGGAGAGGGAAGTATTGAATAGGTCGGTAATTTTAAGAAAGAATCCCTTCTTAAAATGACCGACCAATTCAATTATATAGAATATCAATTCTCCATTTAATGCGATTCTGAGTCATTGAAAGTAAGTAAATCCATACGTGACCAATTCAAATATATATTTTAGATAATTAATTTTTAATTTAAAGCGATTGTGTGTCATTGAAAGCATTGAAAACAAAATTATAAAAAACATTTTTCATAAGATGTTATATATGTACCATGAGCATTCAGTAAATTGAAAACAGGCCATCTCTACCTAAAGCAGTTTACGTACAAAAATCTAAGTTGACATAACTAATAATTTATGAAAATTAACAATTTAAAGACACAAACTTTAAAAATAAGAAAATTTGTGGTTCTCCTCAAAATGACTGATTCAATTCATCTATTTTTGTTTAATAATTATATTATAATTAATTATACTTAGTGCCTTTTATAGCATGGAAAATATCAATATAATTACGATTCCCTTTAAGTTAAGCAATAACGACTCGAGCCTCGCGATATTTTCTTAATTTAAAAACTGAGTTGCGAAGAAACTCGATTAAGGGCATTGTAAATGGAAATGCTCACAGTAAATAAGAATTGTGGAAGTGATTAAATCAAGAGCGGTCCGCTCCTCTCAAACACCAGAAAGCGCGAGCGCCTTATATAACTTATTTAATAACTCCGAGCGATATTTTTGGAAAACCGTGAGGAGCTGCAGTAAAATTTGCAACTTTACGCATATTAAAACTAGCGATTTAATTACGGGGCGCCGGGAAAACTTTGGGCGATTCGCCGGATTTTTATTGCCGTCGTAAATAATCCCTATTAATGTTAACGTTCCACCCTCGGCTTATTACGCATTCAATCAGGCCACCGTGGCGTTTATTTCGCGTTGCCGATCAAAATTTTTAGAAAACAAAAATTAGTATTAATATAAATAAACTATAAAAAAGATTCCAGATTTGAAAACCAAAATATTTACTTTTAAATAATTCATTTTTTATTATAATGCTTTGCTTACATACTACTCTACGTAAAATTAAAAATGTCCATTCAGACAAATGCAAGTAATGATTGAATTTAATAAGAAAAAACAATTTAACTTAGTATCATCACAGATTATGACGACACCACTGAATCATTCTTGTTTTATTAATCCCGTCGCCCAATTAGCGTCAAGATCTCTGATAAATCCTCGTATTTATTATCAGAATGTGCGCGGATTACGATCTAAACTATTTATGCTGAACACTGCTGCCTCTGCCTTACTATTCAATTATAATTTTAACTGAAACCTGGCTTACTGATGGTATATCTAATGGTGAATTAGGTCTTCATGGCTTTAACGTCTACAGAAGCGATCGCATAGCGTTGCCTCTGGTAAGTCACGTGGAGGAGGTGTCCTTATTGCTATTTCTAACTTGTTCGCCTCATACGAAATATCAAGGTATAGCTCTTTCCACGAAGAATTATTTATAAACGTAACCATTGGCTCTGAATTGTTCTTACTAGGCGTAGTTTACATTCCCCCAACTCTAACTTTACTGTGTATCAAAAACATTGTGAGTCACTTGAAATCATATCAGGTCCCAAAAATATTTTGATGTTCGGTGATTATAATTTGCCTCAAGCCTCCTAGTGTTATGACTTATATGGAGTGAAAGCCATTTGTCCTAAAATCAACGTTATTGTTGATACTTTTAGTTTTCTAAATTGTCACCAGTTAAATAATGTATTAAATAAAAATTGCGTTATGTTGGATTTGTTATTTATTTCAATTGATTTCAGCAATAATATTAGCATCTCTAAATCATTATCGCCTATTGTACCTTGCGACGCCTACCACCCTGCAATCGATTGTTCCTTTTTTATTCATTCTCATCCTAAAACTGACCATTTGGTCACTGATGTTGTTGACTACGACTTCAAACGTGCGAATTATGATGCAATTAATAGTGCGCTTTTGAATACCAGATGGGACGATTTCCTTGTCAACCGTGATATTAATGAAGCATGTAACCTTTTCTATAGTAATATTTTCAATATTATTAACTGCTTTGTTCCTACCAAGACCAACAACTTATCCTGGCCTTCTAATTTTCCTAGGTGGTACACTAGATAACTGAAAAATCTAGTGATTGGAAAGAAAATACATCACAAGTTATATATTAATTCTCAATCTAACTCCGATTATAACCGCTTTAGTAGCGCCAGAGAACGCTGCAAACTAATGGCCCAACAATGTTATTTGCAACATATCACCAACATAGAGTCTTCAATCAATCGTAATCCTAAGGCCTTTTGAAGTTATGTAAATAACAAAAAGTCTACCAACCATGTTCCTTCTACTTTCTTAGAACGTGACTCTATTGTTACTAGCATTGACAATATAGTAAATCTACTCGCGGATTTTTTGGATCTGTTTATTTATCGCCTACCACGTCTACCACAGGAACCCAGTGTGACACCGTAAGCATGACACATATTAATGAATCCAGTCCACCGCAACTTTCTATTACGCACATTTTGCGTGAATTGACTTCTTTGAAAGATAATTATGCAGTTGGCCCTGATGGTTTGTGTGCTGGATTCATTAAGAAATGTGCTTTCTCCCTCAGTCGTCCTCTCTGGCTTTTATTCAACGCCTCTCTAAATGTAGGAGTATTTCCCGATCGCTGGAAAACAGCATTCATTGTCCCCATCTTCAAATCGGGTGACCGTAACCGTGTTGCCAACTATAGGCCGATTTCGCTTCAAGCCTCTGTCCCGAAAATCTTCGAGAAATTACTAACTGCACATCTAGCTGATAGGCTTCAGCCTTTGATTTGCACAAATCAGCATGGTTTCCGTAGGGGTAAATCAACATCTACCAATCTATTACTTTACAACACCTACATTATACAAGCCTTCGAAGAACGCTGTCAGGTTGATTCCATATACACCGATTTTTCGAAGGCATTTGATACAGTTGATCACTCAGTCTTGAGTCTAAAAATAAAAAAGATTGGCATTGACGGGCTCTTGCTGCGTTGGCTTCAGTCATTTTTAGTTGAACGAAGTCAATTCGTTCGAATTGGGCGTACAATTTCCCGGCCAATTCCCGTGACATCTGGGGTTCCTCAAGGGTCCCATATAGGTCCGCTGCTCTTTAACATTTTTATTAATGACATAGTAGACTGCTTTCGTCATGCTGAATGTCTTCTATTTGCCGACGATATGAAAATTTTTATGAAAATCCACTCGCTTAAAGATGCATTGCTTCTACATACTGATCTGCAAACATTTTCGTCGTGTTGTAATTCTAACAACTTAACATTAAACGTAAAAAAGTGCAATCTTATGACTTTTTCCAGATGTCGGACTATAGTAGACCATCAGTACACCCTGGTAGGGGAACCTTTAAATCGTATTTTCATTGTAAAGGATCTTGGAGTTACGTTGACTTCTGACTTAAGTTTCAGTTGTCAACTTAGCAATATTATTTCCAAAGCATATCAACTGCTTGGGTTCATTAAACGTAACTCCACAGAGTTCCTTAATGTCGGTACATTAATTCGATTATATAATGCGCTAGTGCGTCCTCATTTAGAGTACTGTTCATGTGTGTGGCCCCCTACAGTCGTACCGATACGGAGCGGATCGAAAACGTACAGCAAAAGTTTGCTAATTTTTTATTATTCAAATTTAAATTATCCTGTACGCGCAGTGAACTATTAAGCAATCTAAATATTACTAGTCTTGAGACTAGGCGCAAACATGCTGACATCTTGTTTACAAAAAAAATGTTTGATGGATCCATTGACTGTCCCGATCTTCTGTATTTACTCGGATTACAAGTTCCTTCTCGCCCCTTGAGGAACGTAACTACTTTTCATGTGCCGTTCCATAAGACACGCTACGCACGTTATTCGGCTATGACTCGAATGTTGAGAAACTCGAACGAACTCATTAGCATGATTAATTTCGATGTTTTTAATGATTCCATAAACCGCTTGCGGCGAGCTCTCAAACAGTGATATTTATTTTATGTTGCTTATTTGTATTTAGTTATTTGTTTATTAGTCTTTTAAGCTTCGTGTTTTATATTTAGTATTTCATATATTAGTTTTAAGTTTTAATATGTTAATTTATTGCTTTTAATGTAATTATTGTTTTTAATGGCCACCGTTAATAAAGGATTATTATTATTAATATTCCTGCTTAATAATTATTTCAATGCAAGATGTAAATTTTCCAGTTTTTCGTAGTTGAAGTAACCAAAACTTTAAACACGCCAGACTACAAAAACTGATCAGCCTTACAATCAAAACTACAGTGAAAATCAAAAGTGTTTTATTTGCTCTCATCAATAAGGGCGACCGCCTGTTTTTTTAGCAATGACCTGCAGTTTATTGTCTATGCTAAAATCCTCCTAAGGAGAAATGTTGTTAATGGTTATTGTTCTTTCTGATAACAATTTATCGGCCCAGACAACAACATTTTTGATGGAAAGTGTTTGATCACCCCATGTACCGGGTGTCCAGATAAGAAAGGTCACCAGCTATATCTCAGGAACTAAGACTCCTAGAGCTTTCAAATTAAAAATATGTTAATAAAAGTGACCATGAGAAAATGTTGGAAATATATTTCAAGTTCGTATCTCTTCCAGTAGAGGGCGCAATGAACAGTCGAAAAATAATTATGCAATTATCTAAAAAAAATTCAAATAAAGGCATTATAAAACTACACTCTTTGAAATCATGATGAGTTTATAAAACTAAAATGTTACAGAAATGTTTCCCTTACTCTTGAAATAAAGGGTGGGGGAAGGTCAGAATTTATAAAGAGCAAACATCAAATAACTATTTTGTTTTTTAACCGATCTTAATGATTTTAATTTCATACGAAAGAATTTATCATTCTGATTAAAACAATTGACAACAATTATAAAAATAAGTAATTCAGTCGCCGCTAGGTGGCGCCAAGTTAAAAAGAATATAATTTTTCCATTTTTCTTACAAATTTCAAATAGAATGATATATTTTTCTTAGTATCAATAGAAAGTGCGTGAAATTGTAAGAAATTTGGTGAAAACCGCATCTCAATACCTTTATTCTATCACAAGTTATATATAAAAGAAAATTTGAAATTAAAAATTTCAAATGTCATTGGAAAACTTTTTGAGGTTAATAAAATTTATAACAAAAACAACCAAACTGAATTAGTTTATCAACACCAGGGGGCATTTTCTAAAGCATGCTAAATTATTTAAATATACCCTTTCTTGAGAGGTGAATAGATGGAGATGCTTATTTTTTTGGTCACCGCGATTTGCCGAATGTTCAGATTTTTATTTTTGGGGCAAATTAAAAAATATTTTTTATCAATTCAGACCCAGAACGAGGAAAGACATATGCAAAAACTTCAGCAATAGATATACTGCTATTGCTAGAGTGGATGTCGCTGCTTATTTAATTGTATAAAATTATGTGATTGTATTATATATAACGGTGGAGTCATTTGACAATTTGAAAGACAAAATTTTGATATAAATTTGGCATTAAAAATGTTTTTCCATTTGGTTTTGATACTCTTTTTATCTGTATTATAAGAAATATTTATTTATTTAAAAAAATTAGAAAATTATTATTAAAATTATAAAGCGCCTCCTACCGGTGACAAAATAATGTAATTTTGTTATTTTAGTTATAATTTCATTTATTTTAAATTAACACATAAAATGTTTAAAATTTACATTAATAATTTTTAATTATAAAAATTCTTTTAATTATAACTTCTGATAGAATTTAGATATAGACTTCCGGTTTTCACTAAATTTCTTACTTTTTAATCCTCTTTCTACTAACATTAAGAAAAATATGTCATCCCATTTGAAATTTCTGAGAAAAATAGGAAAATAATCTAAATTTTAAGTTGGCGCCACCTAGCGGCGTTAAAGTTAGTTATTTTTCTGATTGTTGTCAATAAATTTAATCATCATGATAAGTTCTTACGCATGACATTAAAATCGGTTAAAAAACAAAAGAGTTATTTGACATTTGCTCTTTATAAATTCTGACCTTCCCCCACCCTTTATTTCAAGAGTAAGAAAAAAATTTCTGTAACATTTTTGTTTCACGAACTTATCATGATTTCAAAAAGTGTAGTTTTATGATGTCTTTATTAAACATTTTTTTTTCAGGTAATCGCAATATTACTTTTCGACTGTTCATTGCGCCCCCTACCGGAAGAGTTACGTACTTGAAATTTATTTCCAGCATTTTCTCATGATCACTTTTATCAACATTTTTTTAATTTGAAAGCTCTAGCACTCATAGTTCCTGAGATATAGCCGGTGACCTTTCTTATCTGGACACCCGGTACAATCCGCCAATATTTAATTTTATATTTTATAAATTATATGTTTATTCGTTTGTTCTGAACTATGTAGAGCTAATTGACGTCACCCAGAAGTTTTACATCCCAGTCAGTGCAGAATGTGTAAAAAGCGCTGCACTAGTTCATGTAACGAACAAACATAAAATATTATTAAGTTTAAAGCCTCAATTATCAATAATTTAGTTGCCGAAAGTTGGTAATGTCAATAGCAACCCACAAACAAATGCATTTTAATTTTAATAAATAAAACACTTTTTTATTTTGTTTATATAACTCGGATTATTTTATTGTTGACTATAGTTTCGACAAACTTAACGTGTAGTTATCTAAACAAAAAATTTGTTTTTATTTTTTTAATTATAACGTATAACAAAATAGAAGCTTCAACAATTAACAAGTTATTTGCATTTTAACCTTTAATCTGCATTTCATCGATTGTAAGTTGATATAATGTTCCAAATAACTCAAAATGTTTTTTTTTTAATATTAATTTAACTAGTTAAGAAATTACAAGTATTTTCAGCAGGCTACTACGTCTTCCTTACATCAACTTTTAGTGATTCAAATGAGTAACTCGTGTAATCCTATCTGACACGAAGAAAAAAGTCGCCGCCGCGTTAATTCAATTCACTTACCTACAGAAAGGACAATAGATCTTCCTAATTTTAATGAAAACTTATTGACAGCGCACTGGTGAATCCAATTAAGCAAGATCGATAAAATCCGCCCGTTTTCTTACAAAAAAAAAGTATTTATGGAAGCGATAAGACGTAAAAGCGACTTTACGCCCATAATAACTTCCCGATAATGAAAATCTCTATTTTGCAGTTTACACTTTATAGGGCCTCGGCGCATTAATTAAAGACCGTTTTGATCCGCGAACTGATATAATTTACGACTAGGGCGCGCATTCCGGATTAATAATCCCGCCGGGAATTATTCACATTAATAACGCTAAATCCTTCTTCGCGGATTTTATGGTGCGGGTGCTCGATTTTTATTTTGTCGTGCTTACTTATTATTTTTTGTTGTTGTTGTTGTTTCTCTGCGCCCCGTTTAAACGAAAACGCGGCGAAGGAGGACGGGCTTTTGTGTTTCATAATTTTCCAGGGGGATGAGGGGGAGTATTACTGGGAGGACGTTTCTGCAAATGCAATTGCGTTGTTTTCTAAAAAATAAATTAACTCTGGGAACTTATTTTACTATTTATAATTTGGTTGAATAGCGCTATCCATATTAATAAAAATAAATAAAATATAAAATTTAAAGAATTTATTCTCGATTTTGAAACTTAATTGTGGAAAATAAGTGCAATGTACTTTATTCAAAGTATTGCTTCTCATTGAATTACAGATGATTAATTACAGCAGATGACTATTATTCCATACTTGGAGACCATGTCTTCATCTAGGCTACTTTCAGGTACGCCGTGTCTATAAGTTTTAGATTATTTTTAGATGTATTACTATAAACAACGGTGCCGTAGTCAATCCTAGAAATTATTATCTCATATATTTAGGCTTCCTTGGTCTGCCCCACAGTGGAAGTGGGTTCTAAATCGTGTCGTAAACGTTCATCCCACTTTATTTTTTGGTCGATGGTGAGGCATAATGTTGTTTTGTTTTTGACTGGTAGTGGGGTTGTATCTAATAATATTGTAGGTTAGTTGTGTTGCGTTCTTAGTCTGTCGTTTGTTTTATTTTTGTTTTAGAAATTTGCAATCCTCTTAATACGGCGTCTTTATTGATGGTGTTAACGCTTTATCTTTTGTTTATTATTTTTTCAAAGATTTGCTACAAACATGGGGTGAATGAGATGGCAATTTTGTCAACGACAACGAATGACATTTTGCATATGGTTTTTCACTACTTGAAAAAGCCATACTTAAATATATAACACAAAATAGCGAAATATTACACTATTAAATAATAAAACAATAAGTAAACAGTATCATATGACTTTTCACTTTTCTTATTTGTTTCCATGGCAATCTAAGATAGTCTCATAAAATTGTTTATAACTTTGCGAAAATGCAAAAGAACCTAAACAATTAATTAATCCTTTGTAAAACATTAATAATGTTCACATGGTGATCGAAATGTACATCTGTTAATAAATAAATAAGTGAGAAAAAGTGTACAAAATGTTTTCATATAACCTAAACAAACTATATATATTTGGAATCTACGAAAAAATCTGTATACAATAATGTCATTTTCGACTATAGTTACAATTAAAAAAAAATGAAGTTTGAAGTTATAACTCAAAAACTAAAAATGACAAATAAAATGTAATAACATATTCGAAGTCAGCATAAAATGTTACTTTGAGAATTTTTTTATTATATTTTTCTAGTTTTAATAATAACGGAGTTATAGGCACCCTCGAAAAATGTTATTAATAAATTAATGTTGAATTTCTAACGACCAGAGATTTAGCGAAGGCGGACATTACGATGACTCAATCTGTATAGAACACCCAAAAATGTAAATCCAAATAAAATCATATCAGCCCAAGGCCGACTCATAAATGAAAACTCACAGGCAAGTTGCTCATATTAACTCCATATTGGGTATATCAAGCGTTAGAAGACAAGTGAAAAGAGGTGCACCACAAGATGTAGTACTCTCTCAATTATTGTGTAATCTGTTGCAAAATGAACTAGAGATGGAAATGAATCGCCTATGCAGATAACAACAATAACAGCTTAAGGTGCTGTTAAGGTTCATGTAAAATGCACTGGAGAAAGTAATTAGGTGGCATAACAGATATGGATTAGGAGTTAACTCTCGCAAGACATAGTTAGTACTTTTCACTAAAATGCACACAATACCGGACTTTAAATATAAATATAGAATGCAAATATTGCACTCTACTCTTGCAAAAAGCGGTGGAGTACAAATGGGCCAAGAAATGCAGCATTATCTGATGTATGCATTAGGTAAAATTTAAGCCCATTATATTCACCGAAGTTCTAGTATAGCTGCGAAAAGAATCCATTGCTACTTAAGCATACAGAATGTGACGGGATCACAGAAGTCCTAAGAACAAACCAAAAAAGCCTTAGAAATCCGATTAAACTTGGCCCGGTATACCAGTTTTTCAAATAGCCAACAGAGCATTTGAAATCAGTTCTGTTGGAATACTGTATGCTAGCAATCAGGATCACACAAAAATCCAGAATTAGCTTGGCAGCACTCCCATAAAACAGACAGAAGCACTCTGTCTAAAACTTAAACTAAACAAGTTCTCCTATCCCTACCAAGGATGAGCACAAGAACGACGACAAAGGAGAAAAGAAAACGGTGTAAATCTAAATCTAGTCAAAAATAAGTAACAGAGTAGTAGAAGTATTCTTCTCCGAAGAACTCGACCTTGAACGGTTATACATACTGTACGCAGAAATAAAGGCAGTACAAGAAGCTACCGGGTGTTATACACCTCAAACGTTCAAGGCAATTTTAAATAACTTCATCACAACCAAAGCATTATAAATTGCACTAAACATAGTCGATATTAGGACTGTAATAGGAAGCTTTACAGTCCACTGACACCCAGAGAATCATAAAAAAATATGAGAATGACACACCATGACTACTACAGGGATGCAAGGATGAGAAATTAAAGTTCTCCATTTCTTAAAACTGTACACACTTTATGGGAAAACCGAATACAATTCCTGGGACAGTACTATATTAATCAGACGGTAGAACTCGGGGAGCTTGTCAGGATTGAAAACTCAAAAGGGTATTAGGGATTTATAGAAGGGCTACTGATATCCCGGAAATAAAATGGGCCTAAGTGAGCAATTAGGTGCCACCTTAACTTAACATAACCTATTTACCATTGCTAGATATGACTGTATCCCCCATTTCTGAAAATGTGTGATTTTTTCGCCAATAAAACTCCTTCACCTTGGAGGCCAGGAACAATACCGGAACAATTAGTAATCTGCTGGTGCTATGAGCTAGGAATTCCCAGATCAGAAAGATAGGTTTTGACCATTTGTACGATAAGCGGCTGAGCATAGTAATAGAAGATCAATAAATGAAGTCTGTTTACCTATTCCGACCGTTTCCCATGCAGAACATTGCCTGGATATTTGACTCTAGCCTCGATGGTTCATATTCTCCGCACTTAGCATGCACCTGTTTGCACTTTGGATTATTACAATAAATCCATTTTGGATTATTACAATAAATCCATTTTTCACCATTGTACCATTGAAGAAACATTTCAGCAGTGACACGCCGTTCGACATCTCTTGGTTTAAGTTCGTGAGGCCTCCAGTTTCCGACCTATGAGCTATACAAATGGCTTTCAACTTGCAACGAAATGATTTTTTTGAGTTACGTCTAATGTTGCCTAAAGTTCTTCGTAGGTTTTGCAAAGATCGTCGTCCATAATTGTTCCTAATTCGGCATATTCAAACATTGCTGATCTTCCTTTGAGCTCTTTATCGGTTGTATTAAAATCGTCACTTTAAAAACGTCTAAATCAGTAACTAAAGGCTTAAATCGATAATCCATCGATTTCCTTTTCAGCCTTTTCTATAAGTCTTACAAAGAGGACAATGATTTTCTGCTACACTTTTCTTCAGATGGAAGCGAAATATCAAAGCTTTCCACAAATAGAATGTTGGTGGCAAAAAAGTGTACTTACATGAAAAAAATTTTGTTTACAGATTTATAAAATGTTCACATTTATTTCTTTTTCTTTAGCTACAATTTGGAAAAAAAAATATATATATATATATCTTTATTCAGACTATATAGATAATTTTAACAATATAACAATATAAATAATAACAATACATGTAGGTGTTAGTCTGTCTGGGCTATCGACCAGAGGTCTTTCTGCCCTGTCGTGAATTTATGATGAAGTTAAAGAAAAATCTATGCTAGCTAGCTGAACTGTCCTGATGATTTGCGCAAATGAATTGATGAATGGTGATTGTAGGATGTTTGTATTTAGGAAGGATATTAGGAATTATTGGCAATTTTTTTACTTAAGGCTAATATACGCTGGGATATGGGTGGGATTTGGGTGGATTCATAAAGGTATTCGTTGGAGGGATTGTGAAGTGGGTTGTTGGGATGCCTGAGTTTGGTAAGGATTCTTAGGGAGGATCTTTCGGCGACTTGGAGGTGATACATAGTGGAAGGAATGAGTTGAGTGAAGAGGATAGCACCGTAATCAAGCAGGGGCCGGCAGATAGCTTTGTATATATGAGTGGCGGTTTTAATGGATATACCTTGTTGCTTGTACGTAAGAGATCTGAAATACCGGGCCCTGTTTTGAATTTTAATTTTAGATGAAAGGATATGAGGTTTAAAGGAGAGTTTGGAGTCGAATACAATGCCTAGGTATTTGCAGGTGTTTGAAGGAGAGACTAAGGTATTATTGATAGAAATTGTGGGAGACTGCGGTGTAATTTTGTGGAATGGGATAAAGAGTTTCGATTTAGCAGGATTAATTTTAATGCGCCATTTTGAGCACCAGGCTTGTATCGAGTCGAATGAAGTTTGGAGTGATCGTTGTGCTGCTTAAAGAGTGGGAGCATGTGTTATGAGAGCTGTGTCATTAGCGAAAAGTAAAGAATACTGGGATGGGTTAAAATATGTGGGGTCTGGATTGTATATATCATGGCAAAATATGTTATATAGGAGTGGGGATAAAGGAGAACCTTGAGGGACACCTTGTAAGATTGGAAATGAATGGGAGAGAGTTTGTCGTATTCTTACTTGGCAGGATCTGTTGGAAAGGAAGTTATGTATAAGAATAATTAAGTGACGCGAAATGTGTAGAAGGAAGCATTTGTAAAGGAGTCCAATATGCCAAACTGTATCAAACGCTTTTTGTACATCCAAAAATAGTACAGCTGATTGTTGACCTTCCAAATGCTTAGTTTGCATATTGGAAGTAAGGATGGATAAGGGAATTATTGTGGATCTTTTGGGAAGGAAGCCGAATTGGTATTCTGGAATATAATCAATCGAACACTTAAGGAGTTTTTGTTTAATGAGGGATTCAAAAAGTTTTCCGATGACAGGAAGAAGGGTAATAGGGCGGTAGTTGGACAATAGTGTGGGATCATTATCGGATTTCGGGATGCAAACAATTATTCCCTTTTTCTATTGGGGAGGGAAGTATTAATGGGAGTAACAATAATTGAAAATTTTGAGAATAAATTGATGGATTTCGTTTGGGAGCTTTTTGAGAACGAATTTGTCTCGTCTATTGAATCGTCTGGTGGTGGAGGTAAAGGAGTGTTGTCGAAAGCGTCGTACCAATTGTTTACCAAATTAAAAAAAAATCGTCATAGTCGTTGTCTTTTGTCGGTTTAAACGTCTTCTCTAACTGTCCTGCAAAAGCTCCCGCTATAGAAAAATCGTCGGTCAGTATTATATTGTCCGTCGGGTCTTTAATATTGTTAAAATTGTCAGATTTTTTGTATTTCGATAATTTTTTAATTTCCGTCCAGTAAGTCTTTCCTTGCATTTCATTTATTTTGTTACAAGTTTCTGTCCATTTATTTTGTCTAAACTCTAAAATTAAAGATTTGATCTGTCTATTCAGTTGGTTAAATCGTCGTCTAATTGAACTGTCGTCATTGAATTTAATGTCTCTGTAAATCTGTCTTTTATATTTTAACAGTCTGAGGATAAATTTTGGGAGTGGATATTTGTAAAATTGTTTTTTAATTTTAGGAGTATGTCGGGAAATGGATTCGGGTAATATTTTATTAAAACGGCAAATAAGAATAGGATTTATGTCTTCATCATTATTAAAAATTGTCAGAATGTCTTCAGCAACTTTTTCTACATTACAGTTCTGGTAATTGAGGATAAACTCGGGAAGTGGTTGAGCGGGAGGTGATAGGGTATTAAGGTCAAATTGGATTGCGAGGTGATCGGAGCAGATGTCTGGAATTAGTTTTAGGGAATGGATAATAGGGCGAATGTTGGAGGTGCATAGGATAAGGTCAGGAGTGGTAGATTGATTTTCGTTCATAATGAATGTGGGAGGCGTAGGGATTTTAATAAAATTGGAATTAGAACAAAAATTGTGGACATGTCGGGATTTTCTACTATTGACGTTAAAATCTCCAATTATAATAGCGTGATCGTATAGCGATGCTTTCGTGAAAATTGTGTCGTCAATAGTAGAATGAGGATGAATATAAACTAAAAATATGTGGATGGATATATTATTAAAGGGAAGGGTGAAATGGAGACATTCGTTTAAGGGATTGTTAATACGGGGAGGGTTAGATTTACCGAAAGGAATCGAGGGATGAAAGAAGGTGTCTGCACACTTCTCCAACCATTAAATGAAAATACATTTTTAGTCTTGGTTTCAACGAGTAGGCTCACGTGGATAGGGTTATTAGAAATGTAATGTAAAAGGAGATGAGATTTACTGGGAAGGGAGTTGATGTTGGAATAAAGGAATCGTATACTAGCGAAGGGTAACCGGTGCATGAGCTGTGTACACTCCATCTGTAGGAACTACTGCGGGAATTATATCTGGGAATTTTAGGTCAAACATGACTATGAATACACGATTGCCTGAAAATGAAGCATGCGTGTCTATGTTGTAAGACTCTGCGAAACGGCGACGTAGTTTTTTGAGCAATTCATTTCTGTCTGTGTTCGTTGGTTTATTTATTTCCGTGGCGTAAGTGTCTAGTATAAAGTCATGTAGTGTAAATGAGTTATGGACGCGGGAGTTTTTGGTCAATGACTTGTCTATGTCAGCTGATTTTTTGTTAGTAAGTTGTATTCTAACGTTTGGTATCCCTTCAATGGGTTTTATTGGACGGTTTTTACATTTCATCGACCAGGCTGCATGCCCCTCTTCCTTACATGAAGTACATTTTTCTGGTAGCGATGTCTTGCAAGTTGCAGTACTGTGCGGTCCGGTGCATTTAGCGCATTTTATTTCTGTTTTGCATTCTGTAGTTGTGTGGGTGAATAAATTACATTTATTGCACGGCACTGGTATTGGAGCGGGAGCGATACTTTCAATAACCTTATATATTCTGTTAGGGAAAGGAAATTTGTTTTTTAAAAGTGTGCAATATGCCTCGTGTGATGCGGTGATTATTCTAATAAAGCTTGTTTTTTGATCTGTGGCGCGTGAGATAATTATTTTGCAATAGCGATGTTCTATGCCCATTTTGTTTAAATGATCGCTTATTGTTTGGTCTTGAATTTCTAATTCGACGGACTTGATAATGCAGCTGTACGATGCGGATTATGTTCTTTTTTCTGGAGCTGCGTTGGAGGTCACGATCGAGTGATGCGTGATTATTTTTTCGGCGCGTAGTGTATTTAATTCGTTTAGTGTCTTTTGTAGTTCGACGTTGGTTTTTATTAAAAATCCTAATTTTGTTTTAATAATAATGGCTGTATTGTCAAATTGTCTGTTGCTCCATATTTGAGCCATTTGCACGCGGCTCATGTCTTGGGTGGTGTTGAATGTGTATGTGTGTTTGTATGTGTGTGTCGGCAAATTGGGTGTGTTAGTTAGTGAATTTATTCCTTTGTTAAGTTTTTTTGTGTGGTGTGTTACCTCTTGCAGGTCACTGATGGAGCTGTCCGTGTCATCGTGGCGCGGTCTTCCTCTCCCTCGTTTTTTCGGCGTTTTAAACTCTCCCTCAGAGTCGGTACCCATAGTTATGGGTATAGTTGTAATTGGTGGGAATTACCAAATTAAATGTAAAATGTTAATGAAGCCAAATCGATAAATTATTTATAAACTCTGGAGCGTACGTCTGCACTCTACGGCGACTAGCAAGCGAGAAAAAAAAATTATATTAACTCACATAATATATCAATATAATACAGAGAGAAAATACAATTATAAATACGTCACCATTTTTATTTCATAAAATATATTATTAATTATAGCAACATTATTTTTCCACGTATTTCAATATTATCATATTATTTTTGTAATAACTGAAATGTATGCTAATTATATTTCATAGCGATGAATAATTAAAATTCGCAATTAATAATGTATGCAAACTAGTTGTCCACTGTAATAATTGCACCCCGAAGGGATGTGTAATTAAATTTAATATTTATGATAAGTTCGTCGGACCTACGCCAATTCAAATTAAAATTTGATTAGTGTTTATAATGAGCGTTTACATTATATATTTTGAGGAATTTTTTTCTGTTGCAACGATAATTTCGATCTATATTTATTAAAAATAAAATGAATTATTATTTAATTAGAAATAATTATTTATTTAATTATTTTTAAGAATATTTGTATAATATTAATAATTGTGTAAGTGAACAATAAACCAACTTAGACGAGTAGTGTTTTTTGCATTTGTGTTTTATTTTACCGTAAGAAAGTTTATTGTGAATTATATTTTAGAAATAAATTTATTACTTTCCAACTAACATTTATGAATAGATATTTATTATCTTATTGTGATAGTTAATAGGTGAATGGTAAAAATATATTTATAAGAAAAATTAGAATTCAACCGTAACATATTTAAACTCGTCTAAAATAAATGCAATTAAACCACGCTTTTGATTTTGAGCTTAGGATTTATGTTATATCTCAAATGTAAAATTGAGCTTTCAAAGTTTATTAATTAATTTATGAAATTTGATTGAACAATCCTATACTTAAGAATAAACTATCCTTCTTTTCAAAGTGCCATTAATGTAGAAATTGAAATTGCATACTTTTTTACCAAATCTATGAAGTAATAATAATAAAATGTATATTAAGGATAACCATATAACGGTTAAAATAATAATAATTATCACAATTCTTCTAACAAGTATGATCCTTTCTCTAGAAGATATTTTGTTATTTTGTATTTTAGGGTTTCTTATCATTTTTTTATATGTTCTGGTAAGACAATTGTATTGCTGGAAAATAACCTACATCCTCGTTACTTTTCTTATCATAGGGAGATATAGTTGTTAGTTCTAGTTTTGTACCAATTTAGTTTATTGTCAGTACCAGTTATATTTTTATAATAAAACAAAATCACTTCTAGAGTATATATTCTGTAAAGTAAGAATGCTATTAGTTTTAAAGATACTCCTGTGTGATTCGTTGTATTTTAGTCAAGTAATTATCCGCACTGCTCTTTTTGTAGAGTTGAATATTCTCTGTGTTAATTTTATAACCAAAAGAGGATACTTTCCATTTTTTTACAACCAATATCCTAAAGTATTTCAGTTGAGTTTAGTTTATTTTCTGTAATAACAACATGATATTTCCAATTCAATCAAAATCTAGATTAACTCCCAGACATTTTACTGTATGTATTGTAGTAATATATTTAATAAAAATAAAAATCGATTTAAGATTTATTTCACAGTATCGTGGCTTCATTAGGCAAATAATTTTTAAAGCCACTGTGTAATAAAACAATTGTTGCAGTGCGATGATTTATTGGTATACAATGAAGTCACAAAACGAATTGTATTTTAGGTATATTAAAATAGTATTTCATCAACTTTCAGACTCTACAATAACTCGACATTTTTAAAAATTATGTGATTTCTATCTCATCAAACAACCCCAATAATTAAATTAATTCAATTTTTATGACTCGTAACTCATAATCACATGTCTCATTAAAAACTTCTCACTACTTTTTTTCTTAAAATAACAACAGCACTCTAAAAACGTAACATTAGTTAAATTAGGATTAATTAAAGGGTTGCCATAAGAAATTTAAAATGTACTGAAAGTAGGTCGTAATCTTTAGTATTCTTTATAAACATCGAATAAACTGAACGCATTACACTAAAAGAATCATGGCGTTTTTACAAGGTGTATAAAATTTATTATTGCTATCTTTTAATTAAATTTAATTACATTAACGCTAAGTGAAGTAATTTATGTTTGAATCAACAAATCATATTATTACATACACTGCGTTTTACTTAAGTGTGACCATAGGGATTTACATGGCAAAAATTGAACCCCATGTTATCTTTTTTTATCGTCGAAATTTGGAACATTTTTTTTTGTTTTATTAAAAAATCGATATACACATATTGAATTCCTTTATTTTCGCATTCAAATTTGTAATTAATAACACAAATAATTAAAACAAAAATCAACTTTACATAAAAGGCATGTTAGCAAAGGAATTGCAGACCACTTCGCTACGGTACATCCAAATCGTCCTATTCAAAGTAAGACAACAGTTTATCTTTTGGATTAATTATTTGCGTTATTACTTTAAACTTTGAATGCGAAAATAAAGAAATTCAATATGTGTATGTCTCTTCTAGCAATGTACAGTTCGTAGAAAAATGTTAATTTATTAATAAAACAAAAAAATGTTTCAAATTTCGACGACAAAAAATGTTAACATGGGGTAAAATTTTTACCATATAAATCCCTATTACCACATTTAAATAAAACTCTCTGTATATAATGTAGTAATATTTTATTCCTTTCTTCACTTTTTTATGTTTATCACTATATATACATTTCAAGCACAACGTGCTCTTTAAATGCCACTTTTTTCTAAATCATTAATTTTGTTAAATGCATTTTCTAATAAAAATTTTGTCTTAGTTTTAGAATAAAATGCTGATGTTAGGTTAAATGTTTTAAATAATTTAATTAATCTATGATTTAATTTAGGTTCATGAATAATTTTAACAAATTTTTTATTTGTATTTGTTTCATTGATTTTTTTCTAATTTTGTAATATGATTAATTAAATATATCCTTTTTTGTTTGTTAATTATTTTTTTTTTTTATTTATTGAAACATCATAATTTAGAAAATTTGCAACATCTAGAATTAATTGAAATTCCTCATTTCTATTTTGATCTGTAATTGGTAAATTCATTGTTCGAAAAATCATGCTGCTAAAAATTGAAAATTTATGTTTTATATTACAAAAGAATGTATATAATTAAAGGTGTGTGTTGATTTTCTATAAATATTAAAATTTAATTTCTTATTATTTCTAACAATTAAAAGGTCTTCGTGTGTAAAATTGAGACTGTGGAATAATTTGTTTAATTCATTTAGAAAAAATTGGATATTAACGTTATTTTTAATAATAGCAAAAATGTCATCTATCTAAACCATAAATTTGGAAAATTAGAAATTTTAGATTTGGCAACATTTTCTAAATGGTTCGTGAAAATATTTGCTAAAAATGGTGATAATGGATTGCCCATTGCTGTACCGAAAGTTTGTTTGTAAAATTTATTGTTAAATTCAAAAGTATTGCAATTCATTATTAATTTACTTAATTTAATATAAAAATTAATTTCATTTTCCGTTTTATTATTTTTTTAAGAATATTTTCTAAAATTTTAATTGTTTGATCTACAGGAATGTTTAGGAAAAGTGAAACAACATGAAAAGAGATTAATATGTCGTCATCTTCAATATTTATATTTATTAATTTTGTTGTCAAATCAAATGAATTTTTAATAGAAAAATCATTGTTAATTTTGAATGATTTGAATTCTTGTACTAACCATTTGGCAATTTTGTAAGTAGGTGAATTTATGTTAGAAACAAATGGTCTGTATTTGATGCCGGGTTTATGAGTTTTTGGAAGACAATATAATTTGGGTAATTTAGGATTTTTAACTTTTAATTTAAATAGGGTAATTTTATCAAAAAAGGTTGTTGGTTCATTGAGAATTTTGTTGATTTTACTAATATATGAATTTAGTGGATTTTTTGGTTGTTTTAAATATGGGCCTGAAGATAACATATAATTTATATCATTGATATAATCACATTTTTTATTATTACTAAAGAATTACCATTATCTGAATTTAGATAATAAACATCTCTTTCTTTCAGTTTTTTGATGTTTTGATATTCGCTCTTCTTTCTTGTCTCATGATTTTTCTTTTTGATGCATTTTTTCAACTTCTTGTTTTGCTAATTTTTTAAAGGCAGTAGAATCTTCCATATTTAATTTAGATAATGTTGTTTCGATGTCATTTATTATCTCTTCAACTGGAAATTTTGTTGGTGTTATTGAATGTTTAAATCCTTTCTTCAATAAATTGATTTCTGTTTCACTGAAAATTACTGTCGTTTTGTTATAAATAAAATGAAACAAAAATGATTCACACATTTGCAGTTATTTAAATTACAATGAAATTAAACAAAGAAAAATTGTTGGCAATGATCAATAAAATTCGATCAATCCCTTTTTCCAACTGCAAAAAATACTTACACTGTAAGTTTTACAAACATCTATTGAAACAACTACTTCCCGAGCATTTACCCCGCCGAACATTGGATTACACAATAGATATTTGTTGTTGCATAGCAGCCCTACTGCTAACAACAAATAATAGTTACAAGGCTATCAAAAATAAATGCACTTTCATTAACATTGTATTTCCTATATTTATACACAAACCTCATTTATTCTTACACCCCTCCACCCTTTGGAACATTTTATCCATTTCTTCCCACTCTTTCGCGAGCTACACTACCATAATCAACATCCTTACCTTCATCTACACCTTGTCTACACCTTATTATTCTCACATATCTTAATGTATGTTGTTTTTGCCTTCCTTATGTGTATTATCGTAAACCCCCATCCATCTTTAATTATTTTGCAGCCCTCCTATTTTTTACCTTCTACCTTCTTCCTCCTATTGTCCAATATAGGTTTTCCTCCCAACCGCCTTTTGCACTCTCATTCATCCATCCTACTTCACTCGCTGTCGATCAGTGTGTCTTAGGTTGTTCATTTACTTAATTCTTACTTACTCGCTTGCTTCTCCTTCAAGCTCACATATTCTTGTATTAAAGTTACCACCCATTACGCATTTCTCCCCTTCCTAGGCCAATCTTACTCCTTTTTCACCTCAATCCAGTTCTTATTCACATATACTACTGCTATTTCTATATGAACCCATGATAGTAAATCACTCAGACCATGTCTTCCACCCTCTCCCAAAATTTTATCCTAACTCATCCCTTGTTCCTTCCCTTTGTTCTTCCATTCACTGCACTCTTTTCTGGTCCTTTAATTGACTATTACCGCTCCTCTTCCTTAACCCAAATCTCTACTAATTATACTACAGTCTCCCATCCACCTACTTTTCAAACTCTACTTCCCACCTCTCTCCCACCTGACTCCTTCTTTTATCCATATTCAATTCAATTTAAGGTCGAATTTTTGCATTCATCTCAGTAAAACGATCAATACTTTTGTTTTACGACACCTTTTATTGTTCATAGCTAGCTTTCCTTAAACAACTTTAGATATTTCTGTTATTTAAATTAAATCATTATCCACATAAATCACCGTCCCTCTTGTCTCCACTTATTTATCGTAATTTTTATTTTGTCTGTCATATCTTTCATTTTCGCTAATATTGTCCCATTTTTCAATTCGAACACCTCTACTATTTCCATTTGCAATTTTTGTTTTTATAATTCTCTCTTTTCTACCGACACTCTTCTTTTATAGTTTCGTTTCTGATAAAAATATTGTTACGCCTTTTCTTTTGCCCTCTCCTTTTCTTCCAACTCTTGAATTTTATTACACAAGCCTTTTTTTACGTCATGTAAGTGAAAAGTTGCAGTAGCTAAAGGGAAAATGATTAATTATAATATAATTAATATAGGATTATTAATAATAATACAAGAACTCTCGGAGGTTATACCACACCCCTAAAGAGCGCGCCCCCCGAGGTGGTGGATAGAAGAAAGCCATCCTTGATGGTCGGAGGGTATTCTGTTATTCTCCCGCGAACCAAAAAGGTGAGGAGGGAGTGAAGCGAATATAAGAAGCTATGGCTTTGTCATGGTTTCTCTAGCCTCTCCGCCGGTATGCATGGCTGTTATGCGCAAACATATCGGATCTAAAGGAGTAAACCTCGATAAAAGAATCCGTAATCCCCGGTGTCATCCGAACCGTGCCGATGGGATGAATGGTACTACGTTAGTGTGTCTTCAAACGGTGGTCCCTGGATCGTGGCAACATTCAGTTATAAAATAGCCTTCCACCAGTATGGGAGGACTGCCGGTGGTGACCGTTTATTTCTGCCCTACTCGTGGACTAAAATGCTAAAATCAAAGAAAACTTCGAAAAGGAGAGTCCATTTTTTGTAGATAAGTTATTATACCACACCGTAGGTCAGTGTAAAAGCATCAAAAAGGTGAAAGTTGGTTTATTGATAGAGACCGTGAGCAGCGCTCAATCAAAGAAACTTTTAAATATAACCAAACTGGGCGATTTTGACAGTGACACCATAATACCCTGAACTTTAGTCGCGGTAATATGTACTGTATAATATATTATACCTTTATTTGGCATTCCATTTCAGCCTATAAACTTACACACTTTTACAATAAACCATGAAATAATAGTAAAACTAAACCTAATTACAAAAAATACATAAAACTATTACAATTCTTCAAGTTCCCCTTTTTTTTTTCGCATCTAGCTACACCTCACTGATTTCATTCTCATCAGTTTCCTGCATTCTTCAATACCTTTTCCACTCTCACACAACACCTCATTCAAACTCTTACTCTTAAAATTAGGTCCCTCAATACACTCATACAACCAATGCTCCCATACGTACTGTAGGGATTTCCTCAACTGTACGGTTGAAGAAATTCAAGAAAATTTGGCCAGTCAGGGTATGGTGGAAGTCTGTAGGATTACTACGAGGCGTGATGGTATCGTACATGATACGCCACTTCATATCCTAAAGTTTAATAAAACAAAGTATTAAAGGAGGAATTTACACAAACTTACCAGTGTATTTACACATCCCGGCACCATTGAGGTGCTTTAAGTGTCAATATTTTGGGCATACCTCAATGAGATGTTCAAAGGAACCAGATTGTGTTTGTGGTCGACCTATGCACGAGGGAACGAACGGCTTCCTAATTTGCGTAAACTGCAAAGGGGGACACAAAGCTCGATCGAGAAATTGCCCTAAATTCAAAGAGGAGATGGCGATACAGGAATTGAAAGCTAAAGAAAAAAATAGTTACTCGGAAGCTAAGAAGAAGGTAACTCCTCAGCAACCAATAGCAGACACATCTTATGCTCAAATGACCAGCAACAAAGGTAGTCTAGCGCAATATATCATAACTTCGCTACTGCCGTTGTTGAAAACTATAATTTCCGAGGTAGTAAAATTACAAGGCAATAAACCACAAAAAGAGGTTGTTAAGATGCCTCCACCAACAAACCGCCCGCCGATCGCAGTGCGACCAGTGGGCGATAAACAGCAAGGTGGCAGCCATCACAGGCTGTAAAACAGCAGGGGGTTAATACAGAACCCCAAACCAAAAAACGCAGGAAAACACCACAGCACCTGTGATACCATTGCAGGTGATAAGTACATTATCTCCTGTAGTAGGAAAAATCCTGGCTTCTGCGTCTGCCGTAGTTGCAGCTAAATGAACATCTTCTTCCCACTCGGCCCCTCATTCTGAAAATTAATCCACAATAAATATGGATTCACATCCACTTGCCGTATAAAAAGGGGGACAACAGATGCCTTCCTCTCCTCCTCCTCTGACTATACAGTCGAGGAGACATTTACAGATAGAGGTTCGATTTAAAGTACTGGGGTTAGAAAGAGAAAACCATGGCAGCAAATTCCACAATTACAAATGACAAATTTCAGCTTAGGGGTTTCTCGGTAGTGAGAAGGGATGCGGTGCCTAACGAGCAAAGGGTGGCGGGAGGAGACCCTCTCGTAAGAGAGGGTCTCCTTTTTAGAGAGATTCCTCTCACAACGCAGCTCCAACTTTCTCATCCCTTAAAAACAACGATAAGCACCGTCTACCTTCCACAATTTGATTGGACACTAAACGACTTATTGGACCTAGTCAACCAGCTACCCGCGCCATATATTTTGGTGGGCGACTTTAATGCCCATCATCCATTATGGGATTCGCAGAGGAAAGACTAACGCGGTCAACTGATCTAGGATTTCCTCGGTCCTTAATACGGGCTCTAACACTCATATATGCGCGCGTAGTTCAAACTTTTCGGTGGTTGACTTGTCTTTCTCGTCCCCACGACTAGTAACTAACCTTACCTGGGAAACCATCAATGACCTGCACGGCAGTGATCACTTCCCCATCTTGATCAAAACCATCACAAGACGGGTTAGACGTACTGTCCCCCGTTGATGGTGTCTCGACAGGGCAGACGGCCTTGGCTTTCAAGCCAGTCTTACACGCCCAGCGTCAATGTCCGACGACGTCGAGACAGCCGTGCAAGAGTTTACAGAGATGGTTTTAGAAGCAGCTAGAGAACATATTCCATTGTCAAGCGGAATAATGGCCGGTCCACCCGTGCCATGGTGGAGTAGCGATATTCAGCAGGCAATAAAGGAGAGGAAAACAGCTCTGTATAAGTTTAGACGAGCTCCGATCCGGGAAAACCTGATAACCTTCAAGAAGCAGCGCACAATAGCACGCCACAAAGTTCTTGAAGGTAAAAGGCTATCATGGCAGAGCTATGTGTCGTCAATCACTCCATCCACAACTATGAGCGAGATGTGGAAGAAGGTGGGTGCGATAGCGAGAAAGAAATTTCGCGCGGTAGCACCCATCTTAAAGGTAAACGGTTGTAAAATTAACGACACGGCAGAGATTTCGGACGCAATTTCGTCGCAGTTCCACTCTGCTAGTAGCCCCCATAACTACAATGATCGTTTCCTGGGTCTTAAAAGTGATCTCGAAGTTCCTTTGGACTTCTCCTCTCGGGAATCCTTACACTACAATTTAAAGTTTTCATTGTCTGAATTAGAAGAGGCAATAAGATCCACGGGCGATTCAAAAGCGCCCGGACCGGATGGCATCCCATATCAGATCGTCCGGCAACTTCCTTCATGTATGAAGAAATACTTGCTGGATATTTATAATCTTATATAGGACAAGGGCATCTACCCCAGCCAGTGGAAAACTGTCATTGTTTTGCCTCTTCTGAAAACTGTTAAGGATCCCACAAATGCCAATATCTGGCCTATATCCCTAACTAGCTGCTTAGTTAAGGTTCTCGAAAAAATGATCAACAACCATCTGGTGTGGCTGCTGGAGACATACGGTCTCCTAGCAAAATACCAGGCGGGTTTTCGCAGCACTGTTGACTAGCTGGTCCACCTGGAGAACTCCATTCAGGATGTCTTCTTGGAGAGAAAACACCTCGTAGCGGTGTTTTTCGATCTAGATAAGGCATACGATATGACCTGGAGATATGGAGTTCTCAAAAAAACTTTCCAATTTCCTTTCTTGTTAAATACTGCACGAATTTGTTTTCAGCGATTTCAGTTTCATTCTTCTTTATACTCTGAAACAATTTTATTATCAATTTGAATTTGATTATATTCAAATTGATATTAAATAATTTCAATTTGTTTGAGTTTATTCTCAATTTTATATTGTTTATTGCCTGGCAGTTTTACGATGTCTAATTTAAAATTGTTTATTTCCAATTTGAAATTGATGCTAAGTATACAATAATTATTTATGTGTCTTATTTTAAGAAAAAACATTCAAATAATACATTTCCTCTATTATATCCAAAACCAGACCATTATATGTTAGGAATCGTTTCCCTAATAAATTTTCATCTAATATGTACTTTTAGGTGGCCAATTCTTGAATGGTATGGGTGCACCTCACCAGCCATGATAATGGCAGAGACATTCATTAAAAAATATTATTTATTATAGCGTCCATACATGTTCAATACATGTTCAATATATGTCATGTGAAGCTAGTCCGCGAGTCGCGTCTGAGTTAACATTATTTCGATACATCGCCCAATCAATAACTCCACCGCGTCCCCGAACCATTACTCTATTTTATTCGGTCCAAATTACAACAATGAATTATTTCCCATTTCTCCCGTGGCGATGGTGTGGTGGGTTCTCCTCTTTTTTCTCTTTTTCTTCTTTGGGCGACGTCTCCACAGACAAAACCCTCCCTGACAGGTACGAAAGTAATGCCATCCACTCTGATTTATCCCGAGCAGGACAATCAACGGACTCTCCCCTCGGCATCGGCGCACGTGTAATCGAGATTTTTTAACTTCCTTTTGTGCCGGAACACTTGAATGCTGAAACAGCTGCATCCGTTTCGAATGGGGAGTGAGAAAAAATCAGGGGCACGTGCCACACACGGACTTCAATCAAACAACATTAAATGAAATAAAACGACGATATAAATAACGGAATATAAATACATGATTCATTAACTGAGAAATTGATACTGTGCGAAACAAACAGTAGATTACATTTTATGTTAGATTTTGTGGGAAGTCGTGTGCTCTCTATTAAGAAATCATAATTTTGTGGCACTAGTTAAACATTGTTTTCTAGGCAATGAAAAATTTAATATAATCATATATAGGATGTCCCATTAATATAGAGAAATGACTTAATCTCAAGTTGCTGGATTTTGTATTTTATTAAATAAATATAAATTGATTTGAATTTTATTTCTTACTGATTAAAGTATGAAAATTATCGAAGATTATAAAGGGTCACTGGGATTCCGCCTTCGCATAGGGCATACCAACTTAACCTTTTAATCGTGTGCAGTGGCATCGAAGACCTTTTACAACTTCGGCGCCATTTTTGTGTTTGTTTCGTCGATCGATTGTTTGAATTTATTATACTTCACTGTGGTTGTGTTATGTGTTTTGTTTGAATTGTCCATCCAAAAGTCCTTTTACAGCTCTGGGATATTTAGGGAAGAGTTGCATATATCGTACTGGTCACCAAAATCGTACCTCATGCATATTTCCTTAAATATAGTACAATAATGCTATCTAACGGTGTATTTTGATAGTAAGTTTGACGTATGTACTACATAACCTAAAAGTTATAGGTTTACGTGCCGGGTGTGTAAATAAAAGACGAGTTTAAAAATCAGGTAAAGTTGATGTAATATTTAAAGTACTTTTGCTAAGCATTATGCTAATGAAAATAACATAAATACTTCTAACTTTTATGTTTAGTGCCAGCTTTTATATTTAAATTACATATTTATTACTTCACATTGCAGGTGAAATATCTTATTTTTGCAATAACCGCCTATTTAAAAAATAATGCATAGTTGCCTAAATCGTACTCCTATGCAGTTTCTAAAATCGTACTGGTACGATTTACACAACTGGCGTTATATCATATGCAACCACTGCAACTTCCTAATATTTTCAAATATTTTGTAGGCTTTAGAAATCATGCCAAAAAGAATTTATGGTCAATGAACGGAAGAGAATATGAAAAATGCAATAGAGGCATACCGTTCAAAAAAATACGGATTCAATGAGTGCTGCAGGCGTTTTAATATACCAAAACCTACTTTCAAACGACATCTTGAGGGTGCAGTAAAAAGATCGCTATCATCGAAGAAAAGGAATGGAAATATCACATTACCAAAAGATGTGGAAGATCAACTTATTGAACATATTATTCATTTAGAATCATCATTTTTTGGTTTAAGCATTAGAGATATCAGGAGTTTGGCATAACAAATAGCGGAAAAAAATAATTTGTGACACAAATTTAACCGAACAGTCCAGCTTGCTGGAAAAAAATGGTTTTATTCTTTTTTAAAAAGATATCCAAATATTTCAGTAAGACAAGCTGAAAATACTTCCATGTGTCGGTCTAGGGGTTTTAATAGAGATGCTGTGAATCAATTTTTTAATTTGTTAGAAACTACTGTCAAATGTAATGGTATTGATGCTTCTAGGATCTTTAATATGGATGAGTCCGGATTCTCTACAGTTCAAAAAAAATGTGCGAAAATAATTGCTGAGAAAGGAAAAAAGAGGATTGGTAGGGTGGTTAGCGGAGAAAGACGAGCCAATACTACAATTGTGGTTTGCACAAACCCGTTAGGCTTTTTTATTCCACCAATGTTTATTTTTAAAAGAAAACGATTAAATCCAGCATTAGGTAAAGGAACTCCTCTTGAAACTTTAATAGAAGTTGCTGATCATGGGTTTATAACAACCGATCTTTTTGTCAAGTGGTTGCAACATTTTATTTATAATGTGCAACCAACACTAAAAAAAAGGTCATTTTATTACTTGACGGGCACACATCTCACACTAAAAACTTGCAAGCTCTGGAACTAGCGCAAGCTAACGGCATTATTTTATTGCAATTGCCAGGCCAAAGAACACACAGGCTACAACCATTGGACATTGGAGTTTTTGGACCAATGCAAAGTTATTATAACCAAGCTTTAGACCAGTGTATTATGTATTACGCAATATGATGTTGCAGCTTTAATAACTACAGCTTATTATAAAGCTGCCTCTGTTTGGAATGCAGCCAAATCATTTGAAGCCACTGGTTGTTGGCCAGTTAATCGCTTTGTATTTAGCGAAGCCGATTTTATGGCTAGCGATTTGTTAAATAATGTGGCCAATGATATTCCAGCTGAATTCCAAACACCGAAATAGAAGTTTTAGACAACAAAGTTGTAACTCTGGAAGATAATAGCAAAACCGATAATATGGCTAATTCTCTGATAGTTCCAATATCAGAGCTATCTCCCATTCCTAAAGCAACCATTAAGAAAAGAAGTGCTTGTACTGAGCTGACAAGTACAAGCTATATAAACAGTCTGAGAGAGAAGAAATCCACTTCCCAAGTAAAAAAATAAGAATAAAGAAGAAAAAACAAAAAAAGTAAAAAAAGTTAGCATGAATAATGCAACAACCAGTTCTTCTTCAGATATTCTAGTAAACATAAATGAAGAAGATTAGTATTGCATTTTATGTGATGCAATAAGATTAAAAAACATGATTCAGTGCATAGGATGCAAAACGTGGGTACATGAGGCTTGTGCAGGAGTGTCAAAAAAACAAAGAATTTATTTATGTTGTAAATCTAATTGACATTTTTGTATTTTAAATGAGTTCTTTATGTTTTTTAGAATAAGTTTTTTTTTAATATGTTTGTTACTTAATAAATATACCCTAGAGAGCCAAACCATATTGTTTTATTATAGATGCATGATGTTATTATGAAGGTATGATTTAGGGGACTATGGAGTACGATTTGGGATACCGGTTTCCAAAATCGTACTTTTTCAGTGTCTTTAATAAGTATATTTTTCACAAATAATAAACTTTTTTATCTATTTGATATGTTTTAAAATAATTAAATAAAGTACCATTCTAACATTTGCGTTAGTTACTTTTATATATAACGTTTCCAGTTTGGCAATTTTAATAAGCGATTTCCTTAAGTAGTACGATTATGGCAACTCTCCCCTATATTAAGTTTTATTGTTCCGGCATTAAGGTATTTGTACACCCTCGGTGTCGTCTGACTGTGATGTTAAGTTTTATATTCTTTTATATTTAGGTTATTTATTTATTTAGTATAGTTTTAAGTCTATACTAAGTTTTGTCGGTGTTTTGTAATATCTGAGGCCTTTACATCCTGATACTGTCCTCACTGAGATATTAGGATTAGTGGAAAAATATATTGGCTAGCGTTAATGTCTATAAAGACCAGAGTGTATTATATAGACATACTAGTCAGTTTATATAAAGTAGAGAGCGGCCAATAATCCTGGCAGTCAACGCCGGTAAAGTGGCAGAGGTTTTTTGTCGATAGTCTCCCGGACAAAATCTAGAAGGAATCCGACACAACGTCAGTAAACAGATTTTCCACATCCACAGCCACAAAAAAGGAAGATAGGTATTTATTAATTTATTTTATGTTTTACACTTAACATCAATTAATGGTGATCATATTAGTTCAAGTTATGTGTTATATTATTATAGTAAATCGTAATAAAAAAAACCTTTATTGGCATTAACATATCAAAACATGACGATCCATAATATAACATCTAAAAATAAAACTATCTAAGATCTTTCCTTAAAATATTTATTATATCTGCGAAACATTTTTTTTTTTAAATTATTATTTATTATTTTTAATTAAAATTATGACTAATATAAGCTGTCAAAATGTCTACTCTCTAGAACCCATAGTTTTCAAATGAAATTAATACCACATTTCATATACGTGTTATACTCGCCTTAATCTATTTCGCGGTACCCTGTCATTAATTATTAAAATGTAAGAATACGACGTACATATATCATCTCTCCTCTAAGTGTGGATATATGAGCCCTAATCCTTCTTCCATTCCTAAATCCTCCGTTAATCTTCAGCAACAATATTGTCTCCTCTAACTCTTTCCCTAATCTGTTCTTAACTACCGTCATAGTAATCTTATACTCTGTACACATAATCGCTATACCTTTATAGTTTTCGGTCTTCCCTGTCTCTTCCCCTTTGTGTACCGGACACATTACTCCTACGCCATACTTTCGGGTATCTCTGCTTCACCTTGCACATCATGTTTGAATAAGGAGAAAAATATTCATATATTAATCGCAGGAACTTGATGTTAAACCATTTCCCCATATTTACGGATTGCGCTGCACATTGTGATACATTATTACTGTTCAGAAATAAAGTTTCGTAACAGGATTAGAAGAACACATCATATAATCGAGAACTTTTCTCCTCTAGAATACTTTGAATTTTTTTGTAAAAAAAATTATATTGGTAATAAAAGTAACCACGCGCTATAGGTTATGTTGTTCTAAGAAATTAAAGAATAACAATAATTTATAATAATAGAAAAAAGGATTTATTCACTTGGTCACAGTTATTTAAATAAATTAAATAAACAGAATTTAAAAATAATTAATTAAGCTAAAGGGAAAATAATTTATTCTTTTTATTTTATTTAACAATAATTCATTCAAATTATAATAGAAAGTACAACTTGAAATCTATAGCAAATGTTCAAAACTAAATGAAAACACGCTTCATCTGTGAAGAAGGATCTTTCAAAGATGTCGTTGTTCATGTTATTTTGGAACCATAGGCATAATAAAAACGCTCTTGGTAATCGAGAAACCGGGGTTTTTGCATACAACGAAGCTTGTACAGAAATTTGTAAAAATCTTTTTTTAAGAATTGATTGGCATGTGATGAACGTTCTACTTGCTTTTGGATGTTTTTTTTTTTTTTTGGCGAATGTTTCATTTGTTCCTCCATGTTTGCGACATTTTCAACCGTCCGTTTCGTTGGTCTACCACCGCCAGTTTTTCCATTTACAGGTCCTGTTTCATGAAATTTTAGAACACATTCTTCAATAACATGCCGAAAATCGTCGTAAGAAACTGCAATGGCACGAAATGCAGCGCGGAATTCTTCAATATACGGTTGGAGGGAATACGCGCATTCTTGATTTTGTCTCTTTGTCTCATTTCGGAAATAACTTTCGACAAAGAAAACTTTTTGTTCGGTAGTAAACATTTTTACTGATTTGATAAATAATGACACATGAGACGTTTTATTTGTTTTTATTCACTGGTGCCAAAAGGAAAAAGTAATCTAGAGCAGAAATGTTTTCGATCATATGGTATAAAATAATCATAATGATTTATTATTACATAGAAATATTTTCCATTCCGAAATTACTCAAACAAACGAATCGCGCCTCCGTATTACATTAATATATCTTTTCATCTACCATGTATCGCATTTATTCACATCATCCCGCGGGCCACAATTCCAATCATATCTCAGCGATGACAGGTTTTATCTTTGTTATTGCTAATAAAGCGCTTCGTGGGCTCGTTTAGAGGGCCCTTTCCGGCTCGGATCGGCCCATCAAAAAGGCCCTTATTGCCAATTTAAACCCCAGAAACGGCCGTTCTCCCGCTCTCCGGTGAATCGTTGCATAAAATGTTGCGTCGCGTTTTGATTACTGTAATATGGACAATAGCCTCTTTTTATTGTGAAAAATGTGACGAGTTAGGAAAAAGAGGCATTACAGGGAATATTATAAGTCTGTTATTAATATAACAGACCTGTAGAAGGAAATAATGAAAGGTTTATGTAAAAAACATTATTTTAATATGACCTATTAGAATTGATATTTCATGAATTTAGTGGTGTATACAGACTTTTTGTTTTAGCTTAAGACAATAATATGTTATAATCCAACTTTTTAATTATTTGCTTATGTAAACAGTAACGATAATACAATTCAATTGTCTCGTCTTTGGAAAATATATAAATATTAATTTTGTTATTATAAGTAAAAGTTTTAAGAGCGTTTTCTTTATCAAATGTAAAAATGTATAAGTAGTAACTTTATGCTTAATATTGGCAAGGTAAAGTTACGAAAACAGTAGTCACAATTATAAATAAAAAAATGTATTTCTTAATTTAATTTTAAACATTATTTACTTTTATTTATAATTGTGACTGAAGTTTTGACATTTTCAACTTGTTATTATTAAACATAAAGTGAGCTACTATTTATAAAAAATCCTTTGTTTTCTTTAAAAAAAACGGACTCATGTATTGAGATATCCACATTTTGAAAGAAGTTATACAATTTATGATTTACATGTCATATTGGGAATCGATTACCAATATCTCAAAATTAATTGTATAAAATCCCTTAATGTTCAAGCAGAGTTGCAATTTTTGCTACTAACACATTCTAAATATGGTAATATTAAAAAGTACAAAAAATAAAATATAATATTGAAGCAATAGATTTGTTTGTAACATGAATTAATGCAGTACTGTTTAGACTTTTGCAATAACAAAAATGTAAATCTTATAGGTGATGATAAAATTTGCACAAATTTTAACTTTATGTAACACATACTACTTTTATTTTATTTTTATAACCACAGATTAAACATATGCCTTACTCCATATCAATTTGACGCTACATTTCTCTTTATAATATATGGATGTAATGTGCGAATCATAAATGTAGTATGTAAATATTACATACTACGTCTATGGTGCTGTGGGTTTTGTGTGTGCGCTGGAGAAGCTTTTCCAACCACTTCGATGGGAGAGTTAAATAATAATAATCTTTATTGTCCAACAGATATACCATAGAAGGACAAATATCAGAAGAAAAAAAATATACAAATCAATTAAATAATAACTAAAAATGGTTCAATAACTACTGTAAGTATAATCTAAAAATAACAATTAAAATGAATTATAAAAATTAAATTAAGGTTCTACATAAAAATGTCATCATAGATGTTATATGCATTACGTAATGGACGCTCGTGGTAATACATTTGTATTTGCGGTAGGTATAAAGAACGTAGTGTTTTGACGTGAATTAAATCGCGGTACATTAATTTTAACCATTGACAACAGCTCAGCTGAATCTATACTATGAATCAATAATTTCCATAGGAACACCGCACTACATTTTTCTCTTCGTTCAGATAAAGATACACAGTCATGTTGTCGAAGCAAATCAATATAGTCTGTTGAGTGATCGGGAGATCAGAGAGATGTTGGGCGTATCAGCGTTCTTTATTTACAATATATTTACAAGGTATGGATATTACATATTGGCGATGAAGTTGAAGTCAATGTTTCGTCAGTATACGGCTCTGACGTGGTACCAGCGCGGGACACAGTAAAGGACGCGTAAGGGGTCCAAACCGTGATATCTTGGTGGACTGGCTGACAATGCTATCAACCGGAATCCTTTCCTTGGTGTCCTCGGCAGGGGTAGTTCCGGTTCGTCGGTGAGTGTACACCAGGTGTCGCTGGTCCAGGGAGTGACGTCCTCGTGTGTCGGGGCTCGTTGCTTCTCCTGGTTTCGTCGTGGTTTCCTCGGCGTTGGTGGCAGCGGGGATATCGGCCTCGGTACCGCCGGCTGTTGTGCTTTTCGTCGGAGGTTCCGTGCGTGGCGGCTCCTTTTCTTCAATGTGCATTGAGATCCTTCGTTTGCCATGGAACTTGTGTTGTTCGGTGTTTTTAGTCGTTCATGTAAGAATAACGGTTCTAGCGGCTATGGGTGAACACGTTAGGTTGATCTAGTTTCTAGCGGCTATGGGTGAACACGCTAGGTTGGTCTAGTTTCTAGCGGGTGGATGACCACGCTAGGTTGGCCTGGCTTACCGCGGCTATGGGTGAACTTGCTGTAAGTGAGCCAAGTAGACTGATTTGTTATCTTTTTTTTATTATCCTTGCTTTAATTAATTTCAGCCTTCAGGCTATGATTAATTTTCTTTGGGCGGATCCGGAGTCTTAAAGGGAAGATCCGAATGTAATCATTTTTTCGCTGGAGAAGGTGAATGAAACTGCGAATCCCTTGATGCGGCTGTCCATTGATTCACCAGGGTTGTGATCTTCTTCTTCTTTTCCCGGTCCGCGTCGATTTCCCAAATCGCTTCTTCTCAGAACCGGTGATCAAGGCTGATCCCCCAGGGTTTAAGCACCTGCCGGGCCAGCACCTTGCTGGCGCGCGACACGATCAGTATTCTTCTTCTTCTTGCAGGTTTTATGGCAACAGCTTTTCAGCTCTGTTGACCAGCCACTGCTTCTGTTAGTTGACTTTGAGATTGGGGATAAATATTGTAGTTAGTGGATGAGATTTGCAAAAAAGATTGGGGACAATCATATAGAGTAATAGATAAGTGTTAATGTTGGCTAGGAATGAGGAGAGGGTGAGATGTGGAATTGTAGACATAGAAAGAGGGGCAGTGTATCCAAGAGATATGAGGGAAAAGTATACATTTTGGCATTCCCTATAGTGATTATAGCAAAAAAAGTATGATCAATATCGCCAAGCGAACCGCACGAGCAGTTAGGAGGATATGGCTTTGATTTTATATAGGTGGCTTGGCGATTAATTGTGGGCAGTTTCAAGGCGAATAATTGATGTAATGTATCGTCTGCCGTGAACCTTAGGGTCGAAGAAATAAACTTTGGGTGCAATAGTCGGATGGAAAGCAAAGTATCTAAGGTGCGAAAAATTATAACAGAATGTGGCATTTGACCATTTTTTATTAGCTATTGAAAGGAAGTGTGAATTGAGATTGGAAGGAGAGGAAGGGAGATTTAGATTGAGGTGAGTTTTGACCAGATAAAAGTTGCTGAAAATTTTTCATAAGTAGCTGGGGAGTTTGTTAGAGGAATAGATATTAAAGGAAGAAGCAATTTCGAAGTTTTCTAAGAGAAGGGAAGAAGTTTTTGACTTTACTTAGTAAGCATTGAGCAAACGGGGGTTACTAGTGTATTGTTATATACATATGGGAAGTATTTTCTGGCTAAGAAGTCTGAGCGAATAAAGATAGGGAGATGCCAGATTCTACCTCGAAGCCCCAAAAGGGGAAGAATTTAATGCATCCCAAAATAATGCTTAGGGCAGATATTTACATCTGATCGATAATTTTATATGAGGAATTGGATATGGAGGATAGGATAAACAGGCCGAATTCAATAGGGATCTAATTACGCTTTTGTGAGAAGAGTTGCGAGATACGAGCCCCACCAAGTATGAGAGAGATATTTAATAGTATTTAAAGCCTAGTTTACGTTAGTCTGAAGATCAAGGATGCGAGGTTTCCACGTGAGGGAAAAGTCCAAGATTAAGCCCAGGTACTTCATTTCTGTCACTTTTTGTACAGAATTACCTTCGAAGAGGATTTGATAATTGGGAAGATTTCTTTTCCTTTTGAAGAATAAAATAAATTTTGATTTGTTTCGTGAAAGAGCAAGTCCATATTTAAATAGCCAATGAGACAACTCCATGAGAGCTTGATTAATTTTGTTAAAGAGGAGTTGAATGTTGGGGCCCTGGCAGTAAAGTAAGTCAGCATATTGGAGGATGGAACTGCAAGGGGATATAAGGGGTTATGGAGGCAGGGTATAGATTATGTAGAGTAAAAGGCTCAGGATCGAACCCTCTGGGAGGCCTATAAAGGAAAATCGAAGGGCAGGTTTTCACAGGAGAGAAAATTGTTAAATATTCTAAGGATTTCCAAATTCAAATAAAAAGGTAGAAGGTTTTGAGTTGGGGGGGGGGTGTCGTAAGTTAGAGACAGTTGTGAGGACATTATTGGGAGCATTAGTAGGAATTTCAGGCAAGGAATTGTTTTGAGAGGGCTTATTAATAGGGGTTAAAATTGAGTTGGCTTGTGTCAAGCTGACATTTGTGTCTAGCAATATTTTCTGGACCTAAGAAAATCTTCCTCGAAAGCCTTGCGGGTACCACCACAGTTAATGCAAGTGGGTTGGGTGTGAGAGCAAAAGGAAGAAGCCACATGTATTGCATCAGGTTAAGTCCTTACATACGTTCCTTGTATGTCTATATTGCAGGCAGTTGCGACATTGAGTGACAGGGTAGACATAGAGCTCAGGCGTTTTAAGGGTAGTGAAGGGTTTTACTTTAATGAGGATGAAATTCCAAAAAAATGGTGTTATATTAAGGAAAATTAGGATCTCTTTACTGAGACTATGAAAGAAAACAGTAACAAATTAAATCTACTTATATTTTATGACAGTAAAATATTATGTAATTTCAAAGAAATCCTGCACACATTGGCGGATTTCTTTGAAATTACATATACTGAGAGCTTTTTTTATCAGTATACATTTCCCCTATGTATACCTGCAAAATACGCGAGTCAAATGCATTAATGTATGTATGTTTAGTTGCCTATAACACGCAACTGAACACACACATGCCAAATAGACGACTAAACATACACACATTAATCAGTTCAGTGCGTTTTTTGCAGGTATACACTTCCCCTAATGTATACTGATAAAATAACCTCTCTGTATATGTATATAGTGCTGCCCTCTAACATTATCAATTATTTAAAGTGAATTAAATATATACATATATATAATAATAAACAAGTGGAAAAAAGAAAGATTTATATTAAGCGGCAAGAAATTTACATTAACCTTGCTATCTGATTAATCTGTGATACAACCGTTGATTTTTTGTCATTCATCAGTATAACTAGACATACACAAAGTAAAATGACAAATAATATTAACAAAGTAAAAGTTAAAAATACAATGTATAACAAACTGTAAAAAGTGCCACAAAGTAAAGTATTTTTTAATTAGTTCAATAAGAAAATCACTAGAATGTTTTTAAGTTTCACAGACTTGTTATAGAAAGAACTGCTATTATAAAAAAAAATGCACTATAATTTTTAAGTTTCACAAATTTATTGCAGTGTTTTCTACAATAAATCTTAACTTATTAGTTATAAAGGAAATGCATCAAGTAACAGCCTCAGCCATTGAATTTTGAAGTATTATTTTTTTATAAATCTAACCAAAATTTTGTTAAAAGGATTTACTAAGTTAAAGTAAGTAATACTACAGGCATTAAATGATTCAAATTGAACGCTACAGGTTAATGTAGAAAATAATTAACAAAAATTTTACTTGAATATATTTATTTCGTACAAGTTCTTATTTTTCTTTTCTTTTATATAATCAATTAAATAAATACATCATAAATCCAACTAAATAGCTGTTTATTTTTTTACTTTCATTATTATACTCTCTTTTCAGTAATTAATAAAAATAAGCGGACGTCCTCAGCTTGCACAAAACAGAAAAACCCATAAAAAAAATCACAGGGATTTCGTTGAAAAATAAACAAACAAAACAGTTTCTTTAAAATAAAAAAAAAACTTATTCAACCACTATCTGCACCTACATCAGCCCTCACAGCTAAAAAGTATACATATTTATGCACAATATACTCCCTTCATATATTCATAATATTATATAATATAAACAATCCATCATCGTTCCAAGTACAAATGTTTTTCTCATTTATAGAAAACTAGCGATTCATCTTCGATTACAAATAAAGTTCGCAACTTACAGAAACCACCCTCCATTCGAATAGGTTCAGATTATGTATGTGTGTGTTTTTCCCTTAATTTATTGAGTATGTTTTTTTGTAAATTGCTTAATAAAAGGTGGTTTCTTTAAATGCTCTCTCATACCCTTAAATTCTTAAATTAACCAAGCACTTGGGTAACCCTATTTTACTTAAGTGGAAATTCCATATTTCCCAGTTTATTTATTTCGTCTAATTCATATAAGTTGAACACTTAAAATTAATATATTTATTTTTTTTGTATTTATTTTCTTCATATATTTTTTTATTATATAATTCTTGTGGAAATTGGATTATTTTCTCTTAGTTTTGTTTTATTAGTTACTAGGCAGGCTTTTGTTTTCGCTTCTTTTTGGCGGACGGCGGGGACGCTGTCGGGGTGCACTTAATTCTCTTCATCATTTATTAAAAATTTAATTTAATTGTGGTGTGGTTTTTATTTCGATTAAATTTTGAAATAGCAAAAATTGTAACGCCCCGCTTACTATTTATTTATTATTTGCATCGAGTGTATTTTTCAATTCAGAAAGAAATTTTTTAAAATCAATAAAACAAATTGTAATAAAAATCTAATCAAATGTTAATTAATTAAACCTCATTATTTTAGTATTTGAGTTAAATTTTATTAGCATGTGTTTAGATATTTTTCACTTCAGAAAGAAATTATAGAATTTCTAAAATAAATTATATTTAAAAAAAGAATCAAATAACTCACTTGATTATTTTTATATTTGATTTAAATTATGTTTAATTAATGAGTGTTTGGATTCATAAAGATATTTTGAAATGTAATGAAAGAAATTGTAAGAAAAGTCTTGAATGACAATTAAACACACTTGATTTATATTTTAGTATTTAAAATAAATATTATCTAATTAAAGTGCATTGAAATTTTTAATACTGTTTTGGGTTAAAACTTGGATTGTTTCATTAAATTAATTATTTAAAAAAGAACAAGCAAAACAAAACAATAAGTTAATTTTAAGAGCAAAAATTAAACAGAAGTAATTCGAATAAATTAAATAGAAAATTAAAATAAAAAATAATATAGTTTTTCTCCTCTATTTAATTTATTGTAATTTTAATTAGATATTTAGTATAATAGAATAATTGTAGTAAACTTAATTTTACTAATCATAAAAATGAGAAAATGTTTTAAGATCACTGAATAAATGAATGAATGAATTACCAAAAAAAACACTTGATGCAAATTAACTAAGTTAAATAATTTAATCCAACTATATTAATATAATTATTTTTTTATTTATTTTTAGTTTTTTGTTTTAGATTAAATCGGCTTGTATAAACTTGTCTTTTACCTCATCACCGTAAGCTTAGGCTAATCAATTGCATTTCGTCATGAGAAAAAATAATTGCAATTGTTCAAAAAACAAATATAAACATAAAGGATCAATTATAAAAACATATCTATTTACGGGAGGTAATCATTACTGCAAACAGTAGTTTACATAAAATCTTTTTAATATTCAGTATATTTCTTACTTCACTTATTTTATAAACAAGTGAAGAAAGTAATAAATCCGGAAACATATTTCTTAGTTTAAACCATTGGTAAACGGGATTCTTAATTTCACAATTGTTTACTGATTAAATGTTTATATCCCACTTAACAAAATGTTAATAAATAACATAGCATCAATATTAAAATTGCATTAAATGTTTTATTTTATGATTTATGTCCGTCTTGCACAGTGGAAATAGCTATTAACTATATCATTGTGTAGCAATACTTTACTATTAACTCAGCTTTATTCCATGTATATAAAACTATTCTTGGTTTTGTTACCAATGCTTTAACTAACAATTATAAAAAGTGTACCTAAGGAAAATGTCAACTTAATTAATTATTAATTTAATTAATAACAATTACCAAATAGCAATTTACAGCTAACTCTGGATTAAAATAAAATCATTTCCTAATTTTCGCATAAAAACTACACAAAAAACGCAATTTAGTTATTTTTTTAATTGTAAATATGTTTTTTAAATGTGTGTGATTGTAATAACAAATGCAAATAGCCTAAAATGTTTTTTTATGAAAAAAGATTAAAGAACAAAAAAAAATTGCTAACACGGTTAAATAAATATATTTGCGTAAAAATTAAACGTAATAATAATAATAACAAATTGATGTGTGTAAGTATAATAATAATCATAATTGTAAACGAAGTAATTAAAAAAAGAGAAATAATCATGACGAAAAGAATTCGGCAACATTACCTAAATTATACACTACTCATGATTTCTTCACGCTTTTGTTTCACTGCTTTTGTTGAGTGTATTTCTTAATGTGTGTGTTTGTGTATGGTTGTTTTTTTTTTCTTTCCTCGTTTCTGTTTTTCAGTTATGCTTTGTATATAATATAATTATTATGTAAAGTACATTAAAAGATGGGGGCATGGGGTGGGAGAGGGGTGTATTAGTTACTAATGCCCAGCGACCGGCCGCAACTCCTTGATCTGCCTGATCAGATACGCCTTCTCGTCGTTGAATTGCTCGTCCTCCGCCCTGTCCGTGTGGAATTTCATTAAAAACTCTACCAGCTTGTCTTGGTTACGTAATAGGATGTCTAAGATCGGCTTTGGCTTATTCGGGTTCGCCACAAACACCTACAAAACCGCAAACAATGTATATTGTTCATAAATATATATATAAATATATATATATATATATTCAATGACCCCTTTCTACCCACATGGGTGTAGGGTAATATTGTTCATAAAAAGAAAATTTATTTCAACTGCTAAAGGTAACAATAATTAAGAATGAAATTAACTGTCAAGTTTTATGAAGAAAATAATTAGAAAAACTGTAAGATTCAATCAAACAAGAATAATTATTTAATTATTGTTTAAGTTTATACTGTCAAATTTTGTAAGGAAAAGCACTTTCATTGTGATTTTATTGTCAATTTCCTAACACTTATTTCAGTCTTTACACATCATTGTAATAACAACTTTGAATTGTTAAACCTTGAAACATAACAAGTATTTTACAATTATTATATAACAAGTGTTTATTTTAACAAGTATTTTTCATTACAAAATTTAAATATCCAGTTATACATCAAGAGTAGAGTATGAGTATATGCTTTATTAAAATATTAAAAATGTTATGCAGTACTATCAGTAATAATAATTCCATATTTAATTATCATTCCTTTAAAGTAGATTTCTGCCACTAGATATTTTATAGAAGCAATATAAAGCGGAGTACTAAGGTAACTAAATTTGAATGTAGAAAATTGTAACGCCCAATTTCTCCAACGCATGTCCAGATGAGACAGAAGTTCTGCTTATTCTCTTGCACCACAACAAAATGCTTTTTTTTTTCAAGGGCTCTCCTTTCGAGTACTCAATCTGCGGAACATAACCAGTGTCAAATAAGTGGTGTTCAGTATCTTTTTCTAGGTAACATAATCATGGGAAGTTTGAAAAAGCCAATCAGAAAGTCACTTTGTGAAAAACAGAGATGTTGCCTAAACTATTCAAGGACTAGTCAAGATTAGTGATTCTTGTTCCTTGCAGGTGGTGATCGAGCCGCTCGATCTCTATGAGTAACTCGATCTTTTTGATCTTTCAAAGAATAATTTTGAAGGGGTGGTTTTTCAAATAGGTGATTTTTAAGGGGGGTTGTAATTTTACAGATACGTTTTAATATCAATAACAGGTAAATTTTATTTAGAGGGTATTACAGGTTTTATTTTTTGAGGGGTCATTTTTTGGGGAGTGATTTTTGCGGAGGATGATTTATGTGATTTTCAAGGAATAAATTTACAGGGGTACATTTTTGATAGGGGTTATAATTTTCCAGATACGTTTCACAGCGTAGTTTTCTAATGACGATTTTTTTTTTTAATTGGGGTAATTTTTTATTAGTAGTGGTGATTAGAATTATCATTTAATTACTGCTCTCTGTCACAGTTATTTATTTTGTAACGTTATACAATCACGATTCACAAATATTACTCTCATTTACAGTTAGTTACTACTGGATACAGAATTTTTATCATATATTGGAAAGGCGTGATTTTTTTGCTACTGGTTATCCAGGGAGATATTAAAAACAGGCAAAGTTTTTTTTAGAGGGTCGTTTTCCAATAATGTTTTTAGAAAGGGTGTTTTTGTCCGGGGGTAAAAATAACTCCTTAATGGTGGAGTGATTTTCCAGGAATGGTTTTACAGGGGGCTGTTTTTGGAAGAGAGAATTTTTTAGAGGGGTTGTTATTTCCAAATATGTTTCACAACGTAGTTTTCTAAGGGGGTAATTTCCGAGTCAGATTTTTTTTTGATGTTTTCTGATGATCTCAATCGGCTCGACTTGTTTGATCCTTCTGATCATCACCATCGGCTCGATCTTTCTCATCAGCTCAATGTTATCGATTGCCACAATCTTTCTGATCAACTCATTTTGTTCGATTGGCTCAATCTTTCTGATCAGCTCGAGTGGCTCGATACTTCAACTGATCGATTATTGAGATGATCGATCTTGCCCATCACTAGTCAAGATGCAATTTGTAAAGCCTTGAAACAACTCAACTCCTTTTTAGGCTGAACTTAGATCTGAGTTGAACTTGATAAATCGAAATCGCAAGTCACATTGGAGAAGCTGGTCGTAAATAATTGAAAAACAGAGAGCGGCAAAATCAAATGTATTGATTTAATCAAATAAGGAATTAATTATTTTCAATAATCCAACTTTGATTATATTATTTCCATGAGATCTGTGATTCTAAACTCAAACATATATTATTATAATTACATTTTCTATAACTAATTGAGTTTTTTTTAAATGTACTTTCATTATCTCTATTTATATTTATTTATATTCTTTACATTCTACCCATTGCTGCCACTGCATCAGAATTTCACAATACTCCTTATTGTGAAATTCTGATGCAGTGGCCATAATGAAACACATAACAAATAAAGTAAACCAAAAAATGACAGATATAAATCTCCTTTTTATGATTTTTGCTAAATCTTGCAATTTGTATTTATGTATCTAAATAATCAATTAAAGTATAAGTAAAATTGTTGATTGAAACAATTAGAATGACCCACTTTTTAGTGCTGACATCTATTGCACAAAATATAAACCAAGGATTTAAATAAATCATTCAGTGCAGAAAATATTCCAGCAATTAATTAATTGTTTAAATTTTAAATTGTTTAAGGTAATATTAAATCCAATACAAGAGTTTATTTCAAACAATTAATCAATTGTCAGAACACTTCCTACATTGAAATTTGCTATATTTTAAAATGTTCATTTATATTCTGCACAACAGATGTCAGCACTTCAAAACAGGTTGCTTCTTATTGAATACTTCGAACTGTGAAATTAATAAAACCATGTTTCTTTATTAAAATAAAAACTTGATCACATCTTAATTTAGCGATTTTAACACTTAAATAGAAACATAAATTTCTATTGAAATTATACAGCGAGAATTTTATTTCACTAAATATAGCAGTATATTCAATTTAATAAAGGCATATTCAAGTAATTAGTGAAATTCCTAATAAAATGATAAAGATGAGTATTCTACCCATTTGGGTGTAGGTGATTTTTTATTATTTAATTAATGCTTTATAAAGTGTTTCCACTGTTTTCTGTTTTTAGTGATTTCTTAGACAGTGTGGAATTTATTTATGGTACAATTTTCTATTTCAACTATATATAATATAATTTAAATTTTTAATTGGAAAGGTTTTGTGATAAGTTGTAAAAAAACAACAAAATTAACAAAGGTAGAATAGACATGTCTGCAGATGGCCTTATATTAAGTAATGTTCCTTTTGTTTTTTTTACATTGAATTTTTCTCGGATCAAAATTTGTTGCATTATGCAATTTTTTATTGATGTGCAACAGCAGGTGTACATTATGTAATTCAATGTCCGGCGTGGGTATTTGCCCGGGAAGTAGTTGTTTTAATGTGCATTTATTTAACGTACTTACGTAACGTAAGTCAAAAGTCACAGAGTTAAATGTGGAAATAATTTATTAATTATTTTCAAAATATTTTTATTTAATACATTTAAATAACTGTGACCAAATGAATACTCTGTTCTATTTATAGATATTTTATGTAATTTTAAACTAAAATGTATTAGTTTATATAACATTTCATATTTCAAAATCATGTTTTTTTAAACATTGAAAAATACGGATACATATCAATGAAATTTTTTTTAATCATCAACAACTATGTTTACTTTTAGTTAAGTTAAAATTCATGTAATACATACTATTTCTGATAGTTAATAATATTAATTAAATTTCACTGATTAATTGCATATGTGTCCAATACTTAGACATGGGCTATAGTTCAATGAAATAAAATCCTCACGGCATATTTTATACTATTCTTGAATTCGAATTTTTTTAAATGCATTTTATGATGGTGAATAAATATCTACTATATACTGTATGAACTAAGTAACAATCACCTTGAACACGTGAAATGCTTCAAATTGGATGTTACGTGATCTCTCTTTCAGCATGTTCATCATCAATTTCAGATTATCGGGATTCGAAATATACCTAGTCATCACCTGAAACAAAACATTTGCATGAATAATTAAAGGAAAATACAAATCAAAACATAGATTATAGTCCAGTCATCGGAGATCTGATGTCATCCAAATTAACCTAAAATACTGTTGTATTTATATCTGCACAGTAGAAATCAATTTTCTTGATCTTTAAGAAGGAACTATACACGAATAAATCATATTTCGCTATTTGATTCTGAACATTTTTAGTCATTTGTGTGATACACCATCTTTCTAGTCAATCACAACAATGCATTTTCACAGCTAAAATTTGATTTAGTCTGCCTAGTTGTGAAATGAGGTTATACTATACCTCATTTCACAACTAGGCTTAAACCTTATTAAAACAAACTATTAATTTAATTTAATATGTCAGGTCTAGTAATAATTAGTGTCATTTTTTAGTGTTTGTTTAACTTTTAGTTAGAAATCTTCGAGTAATGCAACATGAGCTTGTTACAGCTTTAAATTATTTGCAATCAATTGCCTTACCCAGTAACACAATTGGAAATGTCAGATCGAGCTTTGTGAGCTCACACTAATTAAAATGCACAAGCTGGATTTGACGCTTCTGGAATGCAAGGATACCGACCACTTTTGAGGTTGATAAAACCTGGTTTTATGAGCAAAGTAGGGGTACTTAAATGCTTGATGGCATCATTGTCGGGCTCAATTTGACTGCCAACTTAGGTTAGTCGATTGTCAGTTGGCTAGTAAACCAAAAACACGTTTTTCTCGAAATCATATTTTTCAAACTGGAGTGCACAATTGCTGCCGAACTAATTAATGTAGAGTATTGCTGTTTAAACTCGGCTACAGAAAACCTTTTTCTTAGGAGCTTGATGAAGAAACATTTCAAAGAAATTCATTTTAAGTATTTTTCATAGCGCACTAAAAAATCTTTTTCAAAAAAACACCTTGACTGAATTTTTTATTCAAAATCACAAGAATTTCACAATAGAGGATTAAGATGCTACCTGAGCTTTGGGCTCAAGTAGTTGAAAACAACGGCAACTATATTGTTGATTAAATTGTTGTGTTTATTTAAATAAATTAATTTTAAAAATGTATTGGAAAACGACATTAATTATTACTACACCTGATAAATGATTATATTAATATAACAGAAAACAGGTCTAAAAATAAAATAATTGGAAAACAATTTACAACAAATTAACATAAAAACAATTATTTAATTATGAAAGCTATTTACTGTAAAAATATCTTATCATACTTACTGTGAAATTGTGCCTGTCGAGGAGGAGTTCGCCTAGAAGTTTCAAGCTCTGCCGACGCGTCACATAATTCTCCGAGTTTAACAGCCGTTGGTAATGCGTGAACACTTTATCATAATTCATTTCCAGGAAGTCGGCACACAGAACCTTATGCCGTGTTAGAAGTTCCTACAAGACAAAAAAAAACAAAGAAAATCACCACAGTAAAAAAATAATTATCTCATTTTTATTAATTTTTTTTTTTGATAATTTGATTTATTTTATTTAGGTTATTTTATTTTAATAAACAATCTGCTAATTTAAATGAAAATACTTCTTCTCTTACTCCTACTTTTTTACTTTACCCCGGACCCCTGAAATAAGTAAAACCCCTGACCAAGGGAAAGTATTGTGATCATAAAAATTTTCGAATTGCCAATTTCAATGAATATGTACGTTTTGAGATCCCCTGAGTCCATTCCATCAAGTTTTGAAAAATGTCTGTGTGTTTCTGCGATAGCGCATAAATGGCTAAATGGATTAAACCCAACCTTTTATATCAAAACTTTTTATTACAGTGGAATGATCTGAAAAGGTTTTAGTTAGAATCAAAACTCATTAAGTGCAACTTTACTCTTAGCGATTTTTTATTTTTTAATTCGGCTCGTAAAATGTTTCAAATAAAATTTGTAGATCTTGAAAAAATAAATGATATTTATTATACAACTTTTATTGTAGAATCTTCTATTTTCATTTTATAAGTGGAAGAATTTCGTCTACCTGATAAAGAACATCGAATTATTAAAACAGTCATCAAATTACCGATTAAACATGCTAGAAGCCATTGAAATGAAGGAAATACATAACACTTTGTTAGATTTAATTGCATCACCATAATTTGTGTTTTCCCTAATCCTCCCTTTTACTTGGTTTGTACCACCACCCTCATTCTTTCAGCTCATTTCTTAATTTACGTTTTTCTCGTTTTCCAACCCTACCGCTGTTGTTTTATAATCCGCCGGCGTATATAGTATTAATCCATTGATAATGGTCACTTTGTGACCGAAATGTACATTTGGTAATCCAAATAAAAGTGTAAAGAAAGGTTATTAGTGCTTTATTTGTCGAATTCATTTGATCTTCACGTAACTCAATCAATCAATTGATAAATTCCCTTAGAAATTATAATTATTTTCATATTTTCATTTTTGCTTTAATTATTGATATAATTATTTTTATGTCAAATAAAACATCAAAATGCTGTCATATTTCAAAAAAATGTTCTAAAAATTGTATATACTGTGACTATAAAATAGTCATTGTAGGGTATGAATAACAAAATAACTTCTAAGTAAATTTGTCTCACATAGGAATTTCATGACCTTCTCTACTGACCCCTTACTATTATCTAAGATGGAAGCCACATTACCACCCAGCCTCAAGCTATCGCGTTGAATTGCGTAGGCTGGACATTCCATTAGGATATGCTCCACCGTTAAACGTGACATTCTGGTTGTTCGTCGCCAGAAAGGAGATAGGAAGAGATCAAGTTGATATGCGTAGACGGCACAGGGCGACCTCTTCTCTCCTTATGAGGTTTTTACCGGCGACTTCCAGGGTGTCACGGTCTACCATAAGCTCTTTCACTCGGACGCACGCTGGCCTAGTAATTGTAGGCCTTCTTGAGTGCCTTCGCTGCTGCTCAGTTGCTACAATGAATGGTCGGCAGTTGATGTGCCCTTTCCTCGTACGCATTGAGGCCACATACTACAGAAGCAGTTGCAACATACTTCTACCGGAAGGACCCCCGACTCGCAGCAGAGACTTGGCATGGGGCTAGTCTGAAAAACTCCAGTGACGTACCTAGAGTATACTGTGCAACCATAGTCGACTCTGGATAGTACCAGAGCCCTGTACAGTCACAGCAGCACATCTCTTCTGACTCCCCAGTTGATGCTGGCCAAGCATTACGTCATAAAATGCTTGGCCAGCATCAACTGGTGTCAGTCGACCAGCTCTTCAACATGGGCTCGATAGGAAAGGCATCTATCAGGTCTCAGCCCCAAAAAATGGATACTTTCGACGACCTGTATTCGTCGGCACTGGTGTGAGAGTCCAGGGTCATAAATCAGTCGTTGGAGTCTGCAAAAGTGGACACATGAGGTTTTCATTACAGAGAAACTAAAACCTCTAGACTTCGCATCATTATGCACCTTATCGACGTCTTTTTGCAATTGACAATTAATGGCATTTTTTAATAGGGGATTTGGCTGACTCAGCGATATTGTTAATGGCTATTGCGAATAGGGTGGCAGAAATGGTTGAACCTTAGGGAATACCGTTCTCTAACACGTATTATGCAGATTCGGATTCTCCAACTTTTACATTAAAATAACAACAGAATGATTTTACAAAAAGGAGCAGACGGCCCCTTAGTCCCCATTCGTGCATTTTTTGGAGAACTGCATATCTCCAGGTCATATTGTATGCCTTCTCTAGATCGAAAATCACTGCTACGAGGTGTTTTCTCTCCAAGAAGGCATCCTGGATGGAGTTCTTGACGTGGACTAACTGGTCAATGGTGCTGTGAAATTTTCTAAAACCCGCCTGGTATTTTACTAGGAGACCATATGTCTCCAGCAGCCATACCATTTTTTCAAGGCCTTTACCTAAGCGGCTAGTTAGGGATATAGGGGGTAACTATTACTAGCATTTGTGGGATCCTTAGCAGTTTTCAAAGAGGCAAAATGATGGCAGATTTCTACTGGCTGGGGTAGACGCCCCTGCCCCATATCAGGTTGTAAATATCCAGCAAATATTTCCTGATACATGAGGGAAGTTGCCTGACAATCTTATATGGGATTCCAACTGATCTGGGCGATTTAGAAGCGCATGTGGATCCTATTGCTTCTTCTAATTCACACAATGAAAATTTCAAATTTCTTCCCCACTATCGCACCCATAATTAACAAATTATTACCTCTTTAGCTACTGTGACATTTTGACTTATGTTACATAAGTACATTAAAACAAATATTCAACAGCAAGTGTCCATTACTTGCCGTTGCATAACAATAACATTGTATAATGCAACAACTTTGGATTCGAAAATATTTAATGCACAAAACAATACATTACATAATATAAGGCCGTCTGCAGATACGTGTTTCAGAATTTTATTCCTCATCAGTACTGCTCTGCCTTACATAATTACAAAGTTGTTAAATTAAATTAATCAAACGTACCATCCACTCTGCAATCTCCAGTGGAAATGATCGAGGACTGATGAGGGATAAATTCCAAAAGGTGAGTCTGCAGATGGCCTTACATTACTTATTTTGTTTTGTTTTTGAATCAAAAATTATTACATTATAGAATATGTTATTGTTATACAACAGCATATTGAACATTTGTTTTAAAGTACTTATGTGACATGAGTGAAAATGCCACTTTATTATTATTTATTTTCTAAACATCATTTTTTATAATAAAAAAAGTTCAAAGCAGTCTAGAGGAAAAAAGTTCTCGATCATTTACAATATATACACATATCTTTATTCAGACTATAATACAAAACAATGAATAATTACAGTACATGTAAATGTTAATCAGTCTGAGCTATTGACTAGACGCCAATAATAATACTTAATGCTACAATTTGGCCGATTGTCTACAGCATTTTTACTTTCCCCGACCCCTGTTGAAAGGAAAGTATTGTGATCGTAAAAATTTTCGAATCGCCAATTTTAACAAATATGCATGTTTTAGGTCCCCTGAGTCCATTCCATCGAATTTTGAAAAACGTCTATGTGTGCCTATGTATTTCCGCGATAGCGCATAAACAGCTAGATGGATTAAACCCAAATTTTATATCTAAGCTTTTTATAACAGTAGAATGAACTGAAAATCTTTTGGTTAGAATTAAAACTCATTAAGTGCAACTTTACTCTTAGCGATTTTTCATTTATTAATTCGGATAGAAAAATGTTTCAAATAAAAATTGTAGATTTTGAAAAAATAAATAATTTTTGTTATAAAACTTTTATTGTAGAACCTTCAATTTTCATTTTATAAGCGGAAGAATATCATCTACCTGATAAATGGCTTGTTAATGAATTTGAAGATCTATAAATTAATAACGATTTCTCAATAAAAAACACTTTCCAACTAACAGAAAAGTTAATGAAAATATCAGTTGGAGAAGATGATTTACTAATCTCTTTTGGTGTGGAATCTCTCTTTCTAAGTATTCCAGTCGACGTGGCACTCAAAGTTTTAGAAAAATTGTTAATAGAAAATAATATACCAAAAAATAAAATCAATAGCTATATAAAATTAAGTGAATTAGTGATACATTTAAACGCCTTTGAATTTAATGAAAACTTTTACAAACAAACACATGGAACAGCAATGGGAAATCCGCTTTCACCCTTCATTGCAAACATCTTCATGAACCACTTAAAGAATTTAGCAAAAAAAATTAAGAATTTTCCTAAAATTTGGTACCGATACATCGATGATGTTTTCGCCGTCATCGAAAAAGATATTGACATTAATGCTTTCTTAACCCAAATTAATAGCCTATATCCCTCTATAAAATTCACATACGAAATAGGAAACAATAAACAAATTCCCTTCTTAGATATATTAATTTCGAGAAATAATAACTCATTTGAATTTAACATTATCCGCAAGCCCACCCATATGTTCAACTAAATAAATTCTGATTCACACTGCCCATTCAAATATAAACTATCCACATTTAACAGCATGATACACCGAGCTTTATATTTACCCATAACACTAGAAAACAAAAATAAAGAACTTAACTTCATAACCAAAATAGCAGAATCACTAGATTTCAATCTGTCAACCATCCCAAAACTTATTAACAAACAAATTAGAAAACAAAAATTAAAAACAATTACCACTCTAAAAAATGACTCAAACACAATTGAAAACAAAAAATATGTTAAACTAATACACATTCCAGAACTTAACTATCATATTTCAAAAATATTAAGATAATTTAAACTCACTCCGGCCTACTACAGTCATACCAAATTAAAAATGTTTTTGGGTAACACGTTTTCAAAAGCCAATACACTTTACAGTTCAGGGATCTATGAAATTCAATGCAATAACTGTGAAAAACGCATTGGGCAAACAAAAAGAAACATCATAAGAAGATACAAAGAACACTGCTACCATCTAAAAGAACCAAAATCCTCATAAATCAGCTGTCGCACATCATACAATAACAACAGATCATAAATTCAGAATTGAAAATTTAAAATTAATAAAACCTTGTAGGGCAGAAAGACCTCTGGTCGATAGCCCAGACAGACTAACACCTACATATATTGTTATTATTTATATTGTTATATTGTTAAAATTATCTATATAGTCTGAATAAAGATATATATATATAAAACTTTGTAATAACACTAAATTAAACATGTTAGAAGCAATAGCAATGTATAAAAATAAAAACCATCTCCTTAATTTTTATTTAAGTCCACTCAACAATTCCCTACTGAAGCTAAACCCATTAAAAACAAACAACATCCCTGCATCTGAGAATAGTATTAAGTAATAAACCGTTAATAGCTTTAAGGTTTTTCCACTTAATCCCCTCTGTTTTTTATCTTTCTATGTTCTTACCGATGTATTTTAGCTCTTAGGTTTCCCCCTTAACCCTCCTTAATCCCCCATATTTATCGCTTTGTGTTTATACCGATGTCTTTAAGTTTAAGAATTCAGTTGTACTATTGATAATGGATACTTAGTATCCGAAATGTACAATAATGCCCACTTGCACCACGGGTACTTAATCATAATTAAATATTTTTTCACAATTAAGTCTGAAATTGGCTTGCACCAAGACTTAATCATGATTAAGATAACCTAAAAACGTCAAATATTTAATCAGCCAATTTTGGCCGATTAACTCACACACATACAACTTCACAACGATTGAGGGTAATCGTGAAGTTGTTTAGAGTTGTAGAGATTATAGAAAGATATAGTTAGATAGAGATTTGACGGAAATAACCATGCATGGATTTAGAATTGACGAAGTTGATAATTTAGAAGTAAATGATCGAATTAATTTTGATTTACCTTATTTTACATACATTATAAAGACTTGCTTCGACAGATTCTAACTTAGGGGCGTGAAAATTACTAAAAATCACCCAAATCAGAAATAAAAATCCCTAGAAAAATGCGAACGCTCTATTTACAACTCGGTGGACTCCCCTGAGTTAATTGACATACGGTGCAACCAAAATCCGCCGATTAAAGTTAATCATGATTAACTAATCACAGAATTTAATCAGAATCGGTGCAAGTGGGCATTAATGTCTAATAAAACTGTGAAATAAAGTGAATACAACCGTGTATATTTTTTCTATATTGAAAAACTTCACATAACTTCATCACATTTATAAATTCCTTTAAAAATAATTTATAATCTGTTTTATGAGGGCTGTGGAGCCTTTAACACTGAATATATGGTGCCAATGAAGAAAAATTGTAAAGAAACTTTATACAGTTTATGGAAATTTTATCAAGCCATCAAGACAAAACACCCAACAATCCATTTTTCAATTAATAATTTTTCATTTTCTAATAAATGTTCATTCAAAATCGTATTTGACCGATATTACCGGGGAAAGTACCATGATGGACACATCACCATTTTTTAATTCGAATAGAAAAATGTTTCAAATAAAAGTTGTAGATCTTGAAAAAATAAATAATTTTTGTTATAAAAAGATTTTTTTATTGAAGGACCTTCAGTTTTCATTTTATAAGCGGAAACATTTCGTCTTACTGATAAATTAGAAATAAACAATTATTTTTATAATCTTATCAAGCCATTGTAAGGTAAGAAATAACAAACACAACATCCATTTTTTTCAATTAATATTTTTTCCTTTAATATTAAATGTTCATTCAAAACTTATTTGACCGAATTCACTGAAGAAAGGACCATGATGGACACATCACCATTTTTTGATAAGTTCAAATAAGAAAGGTCATCTGCTATATCTAAGAAACTATGAGTCCTAGAGCTTTCAAATAAGACAATTATTTATGAAATTGGCCATGAGAAAATTCTGGAAACAGTTTTCAAGTTCGTAACTCCTCTGCTGGGGGGCTCAATGAACAGTCAAAAGTAATACTGCGATTATCTCAGAAAAGTTCTAATAATAGCATTATAAAAATACACTTTTTGAAATCATGATAAGTTCATGAAACAATTTTTTTGTCTTACTTTTAAAATAAAGGGTGTGGAAATATCTGAATTTGTAATGAGCAAATGTCAAATAACTCGTTTGTTTTTTAACCAATCCTAATGATTTTAATGTCATACGAAGGAATGATAAGTTCTGATTAAAATTATTGACAACAATCACAAAAATAACTAACTTTATGGCCGCTAGGTGGCACCAACTTAAGGTATAGATAATTTTTCCATTTTTCTTAAAAATTTTTAATGGAATCATATATTTTTTAGTGTTAATAGAAGGAGGGTTAAAAGAAATTAGAACTTTTTTATAGATAATCGCAGTATTACTTTCTGACTGTTCATTTCGCTCCCTACCAAAATAGTTTTGAAATTAATAATTATATCTAATATTTTCTCATGGGCATCACTTTTATTATTATTTTTTTTAAGATCTACGACTCATTTGGACTTATTTGGACATCTGGTACATATTATTAATAAATAAATTTATATCATTTTATGTGCATTATTAAAAAGACAATTATAAGACCTTAAAATCTTCTATAAAAAATAACGTATTTTATGCTGTATCTAATAAATATTACTAAATTTAAAAGCCTCACCAAAAACTCTAAGACAGTTTCTGTATACACAAATGGTGCCACAATACAACCCTATATAGTAGGTTTGTTCTGCACTAAGTTGAACTGAGTTCAGGTTTATGACGTCATCAGTGCAGGCTAGTTTATGCCATTTTCCATGAACTGGGGTTGACTGTTACAAATGCTTTGCAATACTTTAGTGCAAAGTATTCAATTACTGGAACATCTAGCAGTAATAAAAATAAACCTGAAATAATTTAGTGTTTAGCAATATTTCTAGGTTATGTGTTATAAGCAAATTGGATACAAATCATGTTAGTGTACAACATTGAAATTGCTGTTAATGAAATCGCATATATTACAGCCATACAATTGTGAATCCATTTTTACTTTCCCCGGACTCCTGTCCAAGGGAAAGTATTGTGATTGTGAAAATTTTCGAACCACCAATTTAAACAAATATGCACATTTTGAGGTCCCCTCAGTCCATTCCATTGAGTTTTGAAAAATGTCTGTGTGTGTGTCTGTGTGTTTCCACGATAGCACCTAAACGGCTAAATGGATTAAGCCCAAACTTTATATCTAAGCTTTTTATAACAGTGGAATGATCTGAAAAGCTTTTGGTCAAAATCAAAATTGATTAAGTGCAATTTTTCATTTTTTAATTCGGATAGAAAAATGTTTCAAATAAAAGTTTTAGATAAATAATTTCTGTTATAAAACTTTTATTGTAGGACCTCCGGTTTTCATTTTATAAGCGTTTACCTGATAAATTCCCTTAGAGATTTTAATTATTGAAATAATTATTTTAATGACAAATAAAACGTCAAAGTGCCGTCGATTCAGCACATTCGCAAAGTTTTAAAAAATGAAGAAGAGTGTGGATAAATGATTTCAACACATTGTAAGGTAAGAAATAACAAACTTAATTATAATATTCTTCTAAATACTCGGTTTTAACTTTGAAAAACAACAATCAATTTTTTCTATTAATCATTTTGCTTTCCTATTAAATTTTCAATCAGAAACTTATTTGACCGTATTCACCGGGGAAAGTACCATGATGGACACATCACCATTTTTATTTAAGATATTTTCGAATATATTTATTCGGTCATACTGGTTTCCACACCTTTTACTAATGTCAGATGTCTATGGTTAATTCATAGACAAGTTTTTACTAGAGATAGGCTAAATAGATCTTTTTTAAGATCAATCAATAGGTGATCAGATCGATCCACAAAGGTTTACTTGAAAATATTGATTGTTAAATACCGGATCGAAAAAAGAGAATCGCAAAATCGAGTAAAAAAGATTATTCTTCAAAGATATGATCATAAAATCGAGCTGAAAATATCGATCCTTAAAGATTGAGCAACACATTTTTTTCGGCTCCATTATTTCGGCACTATCAATTCAGCTTGAAACATTTAAATTAAATATAAATAACCATTTATCTATAATTATTTAAACAAGAATATTTCTTAGTATAAAATTAAATTTCTACAATAAAATGTAGTAAATTCTATTAGTTTAGCTTAACAAAAATATCAAACTTCAGCTGCGAGGTGATTCAAGATCAGATTGAGCCGAAAGGATCGATCATGAAGGATCATTCAGTAAATTCGTTTAAACCAACCACAAACAAATATCGAGCAGCTAGATTTTTTTGAACGATCTTTTTCAACACTAGTTATAATTGATTTGATCTTTCAGTGAGATAGATCTGATCGATATCAAGCAAAGATCGAGCAATCTTTTTGATCAATGCTCCTGCTCTGGAGCAGTGCATGTTCAGTACAATGGAACTGGCGCAATACATTTTAGTTTGATTTGGTTCATGTAATGAACGGTTTCAGTGCAGAAAGTGTAAAAAATTTAGCCCTAGTTCATGTAATAAACAAACTTAATGGGTTATATAGTCTATAATAGGTTAACCTACAAACCAAATGTCACTTTTTTAATATTATATTTCTGAGCTCAAAATCAGCGCCTCAGGATCTGCTCGAATAAAATGACATTTCGTCATAGAGCAACAGAATAAGCTGAACTTAGGTCCATAAGAAGTGCACTCGATTCCATGGATTGTATGAGACACCCCGCATAATATTTTATAATATTTTCAGTAGAAGTACTTAACCTAGGGGTGGTACAATAAGTGTATAAAATACCAAATCCATGGATTATTCCTATCTGGTAAAATATTTTTTTATAGACGACCTCTTAAAAATTGATATATTTTTTTATATTCAAATATTTCAAATGTGGTTTGGTGTAGGTATAATCACAACTAATGATTTTTGTCATACAGTACATTTTTTTACCCAGGCCTCATAGGGATTTACATAGGAAAATCTTTTCGTCATGTTAATGTTTTTTCTATGGTATGGATTTTGATCAAATTAAACACACATTTAAATTAGAGTAATTTGTGCAAATTTCAGCAGTTTTTAAATTATTTTAAATGCATTTAATGTTTTGAATAGTGATTTAAAATAATGATAATTTTAAATATTTTCTTAATTAATAGGCTTAGTTCTCTGACATCTACTGAAGTTGTCAAAGTATTCTAGTTTATTGTACATCTTTTATTGCAAGAATGTTGATCACGGTGTAGACCAAGAAAAGATTTAAATAGTGATGGATTACACAAAAAAACTTATTTTGAAAAGATATTAAGGTTTAGTTAATTATTTCAAATTAGTTTTCAATATTAAATAAACTTTAATTAATTAACTTAAACTAGGCAATACAATAACTTTAAAAAAACCATAACATTAAAGTAAATGTTCAAACTGTTGCCCATTAACAGCTAAACAATGACCTAGCCTATCTTTAAAATGTCTTTTCACATTTTGAAGATGCCGTAGAGTTATTTTAGCAGATTCTTCGAGAATTCTTCCTTTTAATTCTTCTAAATCCTTTGGTCTGCTACGGATATCGTCAGAAACATTGCTTGCCAAATAACCCCAGTAAAAGAAGTTGAGCGGTGTTAAATCGGGACTCCTTGCTGGCCATTTCAGAGGTCCAAATCGCCCAATCTATCCATGCGGAAATTGAGTATTTAAATACTCAGTAATTTGTCGCGTGCTATGTGGAGGAGCACCGTCGTGCTGGAAAATTATTTCACCATTTACTGGCACTTGTTCAATGGCAAGAAAAATATTTTCCATCAATAATCTTTGATATTTTTCACCATTTAGCGATCCCTCTATAAAAAATGGACCTATAATATGATTACCTACCATTCCTACCCATACGTTGACCTTTTGTGGCCATTGTATGTGTGTGGTTTGGAAGAAATATGGATTTTTTCTAGACCATAATCTTGTGTTATGATTATTTACTGACCCATTCAATATGAAAGTTTTTTCATCAGTAAAAAGAATTCTATTCATTACATTTGGATTTTCATTAATTTTATTAATCCAATACTCGCAGAATTCCATTCTCGGAAAATAATCACTTTCTAACAGATGGTGGCTATTGTGAATTTTAAAACTTTTAAACTTTTCCAACTTCAAAGCTTGGTAGCAACTGCTTCGTGTAACTTGAAATTGGCTGGATAATTTTGTCACACTTATTAATGGATTTTCTTCAATTGCCAAACACACATTTTCCCTCAAGTCTTCTGTCACAACCCGATTTGCACGTTTTCTTCCTCCACTATGTTCCGCATTAACACAACCAAATTTAACAAAGTTGTTGTAAAATTTTAGAATTGTTTTCTGATTTGGAATTGGCCGTCCTGGATACTCCACGGAGAAATGATCACGCACTTGTCTACTTGATAGCCCTTTTATGTATTCCATCACCATTTTGGTGGTATAAACCGACATTCTTTCAATAAAAGGAGTACAATAAATTGGAACACTTTGACAATTACGATTGATGTCAGTAAACTAAGCCTACTATTTAAAAAAATATTCAAAATTATTATCATTTAAAATCAATTTTAAAAACATAAAACGCATTTAAAATAGTTTAAAAACTACTGAATTTTACACAAATTACTCTAATTTAAATGTGTGTTTAATTTGATCAAAATCCATACCATAGAAAAACCATTAATACGACGAAAAGATTTTCCTATGTAAATTCCTATGAGGCCTAGATAAAAAATGCACTGTATAATCATATGTAGAATCTAAATCTACTGTAAAAGGCATATGGTTCTATTTAAAATAAGGAAGTTAGTTTCGAGTTCCTGTCTAACCGAAAGTGGTAAAAATCAAAAATATTTTCATAAAAAAATTACTAATCCATTAAGTGGAAGTTGAGATGTTTTTAATGTGTGTTCTCAGTGGAACACCGTGTATATTTACTTCAATAACTTAAAAACAAAAAATATATATCAGACTCAATGCATCATGATTTTTAAATTTGCATGTATAATATTTAACATAATAAATTTCTATTACACAATGTATCATGTGATTGACATGATGATAAAAGTATTGTAATTTAAATAATAAAAACTGAAAATTCATACAGAACATGAAGAGCATGTTTAATAAGGAGACAATTAAAGTTAATATATCACATGCACACAACACACACACACATACACGGCTTTCACGTCTGTGATACACTCTGCACGTGTGTATGTGTGTGGAAAGGTTGCTCCCTAATCATCAAGGAATAAGGTTGAAGGTCAACGCAGTCAATAAATGAGAAAAAAAAAATCACTGAATTCCCCTACCTTGAAAACAATTTCACTAAAGCCAATGATGGCACTTCATCTTAATTCATGAAAAGGAGCAAGAAATCAATATGGAATTAAATATGCTTATACAGAGTGAAGTGAATTATCTTTTCAAACATAAATGATAGTACCAATAACTAAATTCCTTATATAAAATATGTTACTGAAAAGTAACATTTTGTATTATATCAATAAATAAAATATGATAAATACTAGTGTTGGGCCAAATGACGTAATTTTAGTAATATGGTATACCTATATGAGCAAATAAATTGGTGTTTATCAATAAATTTAAAACAGCAATATTAAAACAATAAATAAAAATAAGAAAATTAATTTTGCACTAAAGAATGAGGCGCCCAGCACCCGTAAGCACAGTATAGTTCTAAGCAGTAATCGCACTCCCAAAAATAACGCAAAATGGAGAGACCTTGCGCAACTGAACGGCGCAGCTCTCAAACCCGATCATATGGCCACCCAAATATAACCTGTAAACGGATGTTGAATTTAAATCATTAAAAACAGTATTTATACGACGATTTTCGAAGATGAAATAGTGTGTGCCGTTTTGTAAATGTGTTTATTCGAAAGCTTTTAATGTGAGCATTTATAATTTCAAATGATCACTGCTAAGTTAAATTATTAATTATAATGAAGTATTTGGGGCTGTTCCTTATGTAAAATATTAAATTTAATATACAATGCATTTATATCATCACAATCTGTGAGAGTTTTATAACTGATATGTATACGTAAATTGTGAGGTTAATAACATACACAAATTATAATATTTTAAACTTATAACCAAAGTATTAATTTTTAAAATGGTACCCATTACAATTCCACATTTAATTCGATTCGTTTTTAAATACCTTTCATATTGTAATGATTGTATAATTTAAATTTTCAAGTATATATTAGCCCAAATTTATATAAATATTTCTCGGCACATTAAATTATGAATTTATTATTTGATATAAGTCGAGTTTATGAGATATTATATGTATCAAAAAGTGTTAATATTCTAAATCAATTCAGTTATAATAACAATAAATTGCATGAGTTTACTATTAAATTTAATTGATAGAAAGATAAATTTACTGAGTATTAATTAATATTAAACTTCATATAAAAACATTAACACTTTACAACATAAATTTCGTCGCATTTATACAAAAATAAATGAAATAGATGTATTGGATATTTTTGTAATTGTTCAAATATTGTGTTTTGGGAATTTTGTATTGTGAATTTTCAACTAATTATTATTATTAAATATAGCAATGATAATCATTAGTAAATTAACACGATTTAATAGTTATTAATAATACTTATAAAGTCAAAGGTTATTAAGTTGGACCACCACTGGAAATGATGCCGCCAGTGGATGCTCCGTTCAGATGCGCGAGGTTCACTCATTTTGCAAAAGATCAAATGTGCCGACACTAAGTGAGATTTCTGCTTAGAACTATACTGTGCCGTAAGCGTACAAGGGTTTTTGATAAAATATCAATTAATTTTAAATAAAACACTGATTTACATTGTTTGTATAACTTTGATTTTATTTACAATGGTTGACTATTGTTTCAACCATTTTGTCATTCTCCATGTCAACATATACCATTTCTTTTATAACTTTTCTCCTCTAGATTGCTTTGACTTTTTCTTTATTTTACATTTTGTTGGCACCACTAAGTAAGAACAAATAAAATGTCACATATGTCGTTATTAATTAAATCAGTTAAAAATGTTTACTTTCGAAATGAGACAAAGAGAGAAAATCAAGAACCGTATATTGAAGAATTCCGGAATAAATTTCCCGCCATTGCATTTTCCCACAAAGATTTGCGGCATGCTATTCAAAAATGTGTTCTAAAATTTTGTGAAACAGGAGCTGTAAATAGAAGGCAACGAAACGGACGGCTGAAAATGTCGCAAACAAAGAGGAACAAATAAATCACTTGCCAAAAAAATCCATGAAAAGGCTTTCACAGAAAGCAGTAGACCTTTCATATGGAACATGCCAATCAATTCGTATTGATGAAGGAGAACACTTTGAACATTAGCTATAGTTACTAAAAATTGTAAATAGAAAAGAGTATTCATTCACTTGGTCACAGTTTTTTAAATATATTAAATAAAAATGATTTGAATCTAAAAATTGTATTTGCTTTTATAATTAAATTCATTATTATTATTCAATTTTTTTAATAACCCTGTAGTATGCAGTTACTTTTAATGCCAACTTTTTTTTTAATTAAAAAAAAATTCAAAGTATTCTAGACGAGAAAAATTCTCAATCATATGGTGCAAAGTTCCTATGAAACTGTCAAAGGTGTGATTACGTACTTCAACTAAATTCTTGGAGATTCTACGATTATTTGTAGATTTTTAACACAGAAAAAAATGCTAAATTCAATGGAATTGACAAATTTAACTTGTATTTAATTATAAAACAAAACTACTATGGAAATACACATCATTAATAAAAGTGGTTGGCTATGGTAATACCGCTAACTATATTACATAAAGAATTTGAAAATATAACTGTTGCACTTTCGTGAATTCTTCTATGTTCTTTATTTAACTCTGCCTAGTTTAAATTTATTTTAGTATTTATTTATGCCGATTGTTGCTTCATTAAAATGATTGTTTAAATAAGAAATAAACATTCCAATGTCTACGTCCTTTGCTTCCCTCCTAGTAAATGAATATCTATGATGTGAACATGTGGTTTAGAATAAATCGAACAAGGCTGAAGATTTTCGGATTTTAAATTTTAGAATAAATTGAATAATGCTCAAGATTCATATTTAATTGGGACAGAAACATGAATTGAATATAATATGAAATTACCTTAAATGTGGAAAAAGCATCAGAGGCGATATCGAACGTGGAGACCTCCACATACGTGAAAAAATTGTAAAAATCGTCCGAATGCAGCATTATCTTCGCTAGAGCTTCATACCTGGCGCATTCCCGCAGCATCGTGCCACAATTTAATGCAATTTCTTGATGTTCGTACCTAATAAAATAAATAAATAAAAGAAATTTGTAGTGAATGATTTTTTTTAACGGGTTGAGCGCCATGGCTATTTGGCAAAATCTTTCTCCTGGGCCAAACTGTTTTTTTTTTTACCACCTACTAGTAATGGATATTAGATGTGGCTTTCTATTATTTTTTTATAATTTTGATCAAAAAATCCCAAAAAAAAAACGGTAGCGGACAATAAAAATGTCTAATAAAACACTACTTTATTTATAACGTTGGAAAACAGCCTAGTACCAGCGTGCGAGGCCGTAGTAGAGACATAAACATTATAGATTCGATATATTTGAATACGCTTGGCCCAGTCAGGTTTCGAGCGCACACCCATGACCACCAGGGCCCACAGGGAAGTTTTGCTAGTGGACATCAGTATTTGCCATGAGACTCAACCTGCTAATAATTGTGACCAAGTGGAAAAATTATTTATTTTACTTTTTAATGATGATGATTAACGCTTACATTTTGTAGGTTATAATCGTTTCAGCAGAAAAAAATTATTTATTTTACTTTTTATATAATGGATATTTAAACATTTTCACTTATAAGAAATATAAATAGAAATGGTGAATTTATTATTATGGTGAATAATTAACTTAATTTAGAACAATCTGTACATATAGAACATTTCTTATAACAAGTGTTAATGATAACTATAATTAACTATGAAAGATTCACTTAAAATAAACTGTTTTTATAAAGGTTTCTTACTAAATTTTAAATTTCCTATCCAATTAATGATGAAAATAAATTTTAGTAACGAATAGAAAGCAATGTGACATTATACAAAAAGAGCATAATTTAATTTAGTTTAGCATTACACTAATAAATCACCATAATTATAAACGCACCATTTAACAGAATAATGCACCTCACATTATGCTAACTTATAATTAAATACAGTTATGATTTCCAAAAGCACTTTTCTAACTAAAAAAAAAACTCACCCAGTCATAAGCGTAAACAGGATCTCCGGCTTGGTGCAAATGTACTCAACAGTAGGCGACCTCGTCCCAATCTGCCGGCGCAGGATATTATTAAAAACTTGTGCCACATCCTTCTTCCCCTCGAAATCAATCCGATTCAGGTTCTGTATGAGCAGCAGCAGCAGATTACTGTTGTACAATTCTTGAGCAAGCTGCGCCACTATGATATCCGTCTGCGGCTCAGCATCCGAAGTCCCGTACAGCATATTCTTGATGAGCACCAGATTCTTACTGACATCCTCCTGCGCCTTCTCTGCCTTCTTATCCCCCTTCTCGAGCGAATTCACCGAGTCCTTCAGGGCCTTGACCACATCGGCCGGGCTCTTCTGACTCTTCCCGAACAGCGGCATGTTTCTGTTCCAATTCCAAATTATTTATTATTCAACTGTGTGTGTATGTCAAAAGTGACAGTAGAGTTTTTTTAGAGGTGGTGACTGTCTGTATGTGTATGTTTAATGTGTGTATGTGTGTGTATGTGCGTCAATGTTTAAGAGGGGGGTATTGTTGATTTGTGTGGGTGGGCTGTCTTTTTGTTTTGGGTCTCGCGTATGCCGGTATGGTGTTGATATTTACCGTAACATATCACGATTTGCAATTTTTTGGTGTTCTCTGCCTTATCCGACGAACTGCCATATACATTTGACAGCAATGTGTCTATCAATTTTCAGCAATCAGCAAACTAATGTCACTATGTCACTTTTATTGCCATTACCAACGTTTTTTCTTGAAATTACCTAACATTTCGGGGGTGATTACAGAAAACTGTAATTGCTTTATCTTAACATGTGACATCTATGTTTATCAACCCTAATTATATACTCTCTATAATTACCTTGCTATGTTTTTCAATTTAAACGTTTCTAAAATAAATTTGCTTTAAATTCTAAAATAAATTCATAAGTATTGTATTTAAATTAACAAAATTATGCTGAAAGTTTAAAAAACATTAATAGTATTAATTTAAAATAATTTAATTACTTGAAGCAAGTGTGATATTTTGTATTATTATTTTTATTAATACGTTTAATTAAGATTCAAGAACCCTTACGGTTTCAAAGATTATTTTTTAATAGATAATTGACTTTTAAATACACTTTGAAATCACCATTTAAATTAATGTAAGTGGTAAAGTAAATAACTTCCCTGCAATTAACTGAAAGGAAGGAAAATGAATACAATTTATTATTCTTTAAATGTAAGATATTTGTTGGTGAGTACGTGAAGATTCTTAATATAATGTATGTAAGTGATGCAAACAAAAATAAAATAAATTTATTGTTAATTATTAATTATATTAATTTAAAAAATAGATTTTATTTGTATTGCATTTGAAAAGTGAAATTATTAAATAGTTATGAATTATACTCTATGCCTATAGAAATTTCCTTTTTTTTTTCTTTAAATTTTAATTTCAAATTTATTAAAAAGATATTCATAACATATTTACATAACCATCAATTCAGATTTATTTAAAAAAATGAATTATTTTACGAGAAAATAAATGTTAACTATATTGCATGTGAACTACTCAATTTTGAAATCCTGGCATTGGTAAATTCGCATTCGAAATTTTATTTTAAATTTTGCGGCTGATTCAAAATCTCTTAAGAACGGGAACTGGGGCCTTAATCCTGAAATTAATCGTACAGGTTTTTTTGTACGAGTTCTTGACAGTCGCGTACGTTCGAAACGTGTAATTTCGTTCAATTTCAGGGGCCCTATTCTCGAGATCATGTGCCGTGGTCGTATACGACCGCGTCGAATGGTGGGTCTATTAATTTTCTATGCTTCGTGCGTTTGGTATTCTCGAATTCAGGCGACCGATCGAACGTCAGTGGCATGAAAAATGTCTAGTGGGGTCGGAAATTTTCTAGTTACATAAAATTAATATGCTCCATTCCTCATTTTAATATTTAAAAAATGCGATTAACTGTTATTATAAAGTGTATTATATCGGAATATATTATAGAATGTTGAAAGTAATGTTAAATTATAATATTTTGTTAACGAGCTCAACAGTTTGGTGTAACATAACCCAAATATGTCGGACGATTGTGATACGTGAATTTATTTATTAGTATTTGTGACTATAAATAATTATAAAGAAACAAATTTCTATGTGGATGTGCCCACATTTTCATTTTACCATTGAGACAAGAAATTTTAACTATCACGATTTTGCTTCATTAAAAATGGGAATATAACGTTGTTTTAATTATTTATAAATGGCATAGTATAATAAAGAACCACTATTTTATAATATTTATATTTTATTCTTTTCTTCACTCATGTATTTTATAATACTATATATATATATATATATATACAGGGTGTCTCAGCGTGCGCGCCGAATAGCTTTACGCCTAATTGGTATATTTTTTTTTCAAAATCGGCTATCGCAGGGCTATGTATGTCTATTAGGACCACATTTTAAAATTAGTTTAAAGTATACAGGGTTTCCCATAAAAGCATGGCGTATCATAGTTATATTTTTTCTAATGGAATGACCCATATTTTATATTTTTTTCAGATTCTACATCAAAAATAAAGTTAACTTTCATAATATGTTCATATGCCTAAACCTAATAACTTTTGAAATATTTAAATATTTTTGGAAAATTTTACGTTTCGAAAAAAAAACATAACTCTCAAATGGATGAATGAAAACAGATGAAATTTTGTACCAGTATATTAGACTAATGGGTAAATATTTTAGGCTATTTACAGGAATTTAAAATCTTAAGATGTTTTGATAATTTAACGTAACTTCAGAAACACATTCAAGGTCAAATTTCATGCTTATTTTAAATAGCACCCCCTATATCTAATACCTCTATCTTGTAGAAAATGTTATTGTCTTTCAAAAAGTATAAAGGTATTTTTTAACTAAACCTAATAGTTGTCAAGATATATCAATTTTCGTTAACTTTTGACATAATATTTATTATTCATAATATGGAAAGTCGATACAACGTGCCATCTATTGTTCAATTTAATATTTATTATTATTATTCCATAAAGGCAAGTGTTTAGTTATTGTTTATAAATAAAGTCAGTTGACCTAACAAATGATATTCGAGATATTTCCTAAATTAATACAATAATTTTATTAATTGTGAATATACTAATTGCATTATTTATTTACACATGTAAATTATTTGATAAAAACTTGTTAGAATTGTAAAACAAATATAACGAAATACATCAAGTAAATTGACAAAATAGTATTAAAAGTAAAGTAATTTATAATAAATTTTCAAAAATACTACCATCGAATACATAATTCAATTTTATTTTAAATGATATTTTGACATTTCTCTGCATATTGGGTGTAATTGATCTAAATGTATTATTAATTCTGCCTTCCATGTATTCAATTGTTGTGTGAGGAGTGCTGTATATTTGATTTGACAGAAATAAATCCATGGGGATTAAATCAGAGGATCTAGGTGACCATGCTACGTGGCCTCCTCTTCCAATTTATTGCTCATTAAACCATCTGTTTGACGAATATTCAATGGAATTAAACTTGTAATTGTGTCTCCTCATTATTAGTTACTGTATTCAAGGTAGTTTTTTTCAAATATTTCATACTGCCTACAGTTTTGAATGTATTTAAAACTTCCTCAATAGTCTTCTTATTAGGATGTCTTCCATCAGAGAACATTTTGAACACTAAGAGTCAATCTTAATAACATTACATTATTATTAGAATCATGTTAATTCTTTCATTTAGGGGAAACATTATTTTTTTAATTGTTAGTAATAATATGAATATGTCAATTAAATTGGCTTATAAACAAAAGCCTATTAGAATAACTGGCAATAATGATTATTAAATTAAGCAATAGATGGCGCTTTATGTTATATTGCCATATTAAAATAATAATGATAATGACGAAAATTAAGAAAAATGGATATATCTTGAAAACTATTAGGCTTAAGTGTAGAAAACCTTTATATTTTCTGAAAGACAATAAAATTTCCTACAAGATAGGCCTATTAGATATAGGGTGTGCCATTTAAAATAAGCACGAAAATTGACCTTGAATGTGCTTCTGGAGATATGTTGAACTATCAAAATATCTTAAGATTTTAAATTCCTCTTAATAGTCTGAAATATTCACCCATTAGTCAGATATACTGACACAAAATTTCATTTGTTTTCATTTACCCATTTGAAAGTTATGATTTTTTTTCGAAACGTCAATTTTTCCAAAAATATTTAAATATTTCAAAAATTATTAGGTTTAGGCATATGAACATATTATGAAAGTTAACTTTATTTTTGATGTAGAATCTGAAGAAAATATAAAATATGGGTCATTCTATTAGAAAAAATATAACTATGATACGCCAAGCTTTTATGGGACACCCTGTATGTTTGATACTAATTTTAAAATGTGGCCATAATAGACCTACATATGCCTGCGAAAGCCGATTTTGAAAAAAATAAACCATTTAGCCGTAAAGCTACTCGGCGCGCACGCTGAGACACCCTGTATATATATAGAAGTGAAGAAAAGAATAAAATATAAATATTATATCAAGAAGACTTGACGTACTCACCAACAAATGTCTTTGAAACCAATATTTTAGTTTATTCCTAATTAATTAGTAAAGATTAAAATAGTAAAACAGACAATAGTATTATAATTTTAAAACAAAATAAAAAAAAATTTAATTCTGTTATTTAATTTTTAAATAATTTCAATGATTATTATTTCACTACAAATATTTCACAAATTTATTTTTATTATAAGGTGTAAGCTCAATTAATCGAGGAATTAAACGACATATATCTCTATTTAATATTAGTACATTTTAATTCCATGAAACATACATGCACTAAACTTGTTTATGTTTTTTATGTGAAACATAAAACTATTCAGTTATATTTTCCCTGTTATTTAACTTGTACAATTCTATCTTTTTTTTTATAATTATCGTCAAACTACTTTGAATAAAAACATAATAAGGGATTTATATTAAATTTAAATTCCTTGTAAAAATATTTAAACTCAGGGTCATAATATATAATTCAAAACTTCCATTTGTGGGCAACGTAATATTAAAACATATTTTAGCAAGTAGCTTCATAACGTTTTGATTTTTATTAAAGTGTTAATAGCAAATTTAAAATGACTACAATTTATAGTACACTCTTATGGAGTTGTTTATAATATAATTTTAGTACGGTAAAAGGACCATCAGGGGGCGCTTTCGCCATAGAAACCGTACCTAGATATACCATATTGTAGATTTTCTATGATTCCTTCGTTCCTCTTGTTATGATTAACGCTTACATTTTGTATGTTATTATCGTTTCAGCAGAATTATTAGCAATTATTGCCAAAGTATATACACTTTTACACACTTTTACTGGATTACAACAGTGTACTAGTTAGTTATTTATCGGTTGTATACTTCAGTTTTATAAATAGAGTGTTTTTGTGCTTAAAATGTCTGTGCTTTAGTGTTGTTATTATTTATACAAGTGTTTGATATTTTTAACGGTCTAATAAAAAAGACTAAATAACATACATTTACTGTTATAAAATGTAAAGATAAAAGTCTACAAGTACCAGTTTTCAAATAATTAATAAAAATAATAAATATTTAATTTTTTATATGTATTATTCCATTATCTCCATTTACCTTTTCATTCAAAGTATACTAAGGTAAGTATTATTATTATTATTATTTTCATTGTATATGAACCTCAAGCATCCAATACATTTATAATATTACTTAATCTTTGAAGAAACTCAAAAATATCTATTTTCGCGTCTTTATTGTACCAATGTATGTTTTTAGATTATTATTTTCAATAAATATGTTTGAAAATAATTATTGTGTAATTTAAAATGTTGTTACAATAAAGAAACATTAAATATTTGAAAAATATATATTACTTTAAATAATTTAGATTCCCGCCCAGTCGATTTCGCCTGTTTTAGTACGGTGAAAGGACCACCAGAGGCGCTAAACGCAGTTTTGGTCGTAACATGGGAGTGGGCCTTCTATATCTATTAATTTTCTATGGTAGTACATTTACTCAAACATGATTAATTTGATGCAAAGTTAATATTACTGCCGATGTTAGTTATGTATTGAAAATTCATGGAGCTTATAGTGACTGTCTATGACTAAGTACTTAAATTAAATTTCTAAAATATGATTTCAGTAAGCTAAATGAATATTTCACATTTATTGCTCCAATTATTGGCATTTTTTATTCGAGAAGTCCAACATGTTTATAACCGTATTTAAAGCACTCTTAATAACATTCCACGCGTTTATTACAATATATTTTGTAATTTTATAACAAACTACAATATATTTATTATTATTATTCAGTAAAAAACACATTTTTTAAGAATATTTCTCAATTTATAATCGAGGGTTATCAATTTTATTCACATATTCCCACTAATTTTGCATTAAAGTTTGACAAGATGTGCTACTAAAGTCGGTTTTAGCTCTCTATTTTTATGCGCTCTCTGCCTGACGCATGATCCGGACTAAACGACCAATTTCATACGACCCCGGCGCACGTTTCGACGTATGATTTCACTCGAGAATACGGATTCGTACGAAACGCCCATGCGACCTTCGAAACCACCATTCGACCAATTTCGCAATAACCCCCCAAGAATAAAGGCCCTGAAGAACCTTTATATGTAACTTAAATCATTCTATGATTAATTAACAGTTGGCACAATTTTTGAATAAATTTACATAGATGTATAATAACATATCCTAATAAATCTATAAAACATTCAAATTAAACATAGTTATCTTTTCTTTAACAAATTAAATAACATAATTAATAAATATTTAAGTATATAAAACAAATGAATGTCAATTTATAATTAAATAAATAAATGCGCCGGCACATACATTGTACATAACCTTAAATTTCATATCGAAAAACAAAACAAGCCTTCGTTGCGTATTATCAGTGATAATAATTTATTTATAAATGCAAACTGTGATAATGTAAACGGTTGTAAGCATTCAAATCTTCCAGCAAATAATCAGTGCTTCCACTCCAAAACACCAATCAACACAGGAAAATCCAAACATGAAGCATTACTTTTTATACGGCTGTGTTGTTACTGTGCCCATTTTTATCACGGCAGCAATTACACGCTATCTCAAACAACAATTTAAGGAATTGGATGATCCAAACGAAGGTGATGTGTATTCGTATATAATAACTCCGAAGAATGAAGAGTGTTGGAAGCATGTGATGAATATAGAGAGTTGTGGCGAGGAATGTTCATTTAATTATGTAAGAAGGGTTGTGGAGAGGATTGAGGAAGCGAAAGTGGAGATTTTGATTTGTGTTAATCATTTGACAGTGAACGATATTACAAACGCATTGTTGAAGATGAAGGGGAAAGGTGTTTCAGTTAGGTGCATCACGGATTGTGCAATGATTAAAGTGATGGGGACGAAGTTTTCAGTCTTAAAAAAGAATGGTAATTATAACTTAATTATTATTAATGATATAGGATCATTTATGTGCAACTTGTACATATAAATCATCTCTTCTGTCCAAAAATAAGAGTCTAAGGGCTGATTCACGATCTCCCATGAATGATATTGGAAACGGATCATATAGAGTAAGTCCTTCCTGGGCGATTGTGAATTGATACATGTAAATCCTATTATACATATTTAGATAAATTGATGAATTTGATTTGATAAATAATAAAAAATGTGACGTTTTATTTGCTTTTTTTACCCTACACCCATGTGGGTAGAAAGGGGTCATTGAATATATATATATATACATATATATATATATATATATATATATATATACAGAGAGGTTTTTTTATCAGTATACATTAGGCGAACTGTATACTTGCAAAAAAACCAAGTCAAACGCATTGAACCCATATGTTTAGTTGCCTATAACAGACAACTAAACGTCAAACACTAAACTTCAAATTGTGTGACATATTTGGGCGAAAATGTATACAAAAGAAGAAAAAGTAGAATTTTTGACAATGTATTACAATTCTAACAGTATAAGAAGAGTAAGAGACATCTTTTCAACAAAGTATCCCAAACGGCCGATTCCTTCAATTCAGACAATTCAAAAAACAATAAAACAATTTTATTCGGAAGGTTGTATCATGCCTTCGCATAAAAATCGCCACAGAGTAAGTAATGTATTAACTGAGGATATTAAATTAAATATTTTGTGTTTCGTTGAGGAAAATCCAACAACCTCTTCACGAGTAATTGCTAAAAATTTAAAAATATCAAAAAGTTCAGTGCTGAAGACTTTAAAAAAGTTTAAATACAAACCTTACAAATTTGGAAATTATCAACAATTATTCGAAGAAGATAAGGAAAAAAGAACAGAGATGTGTGAAACATTATTTAATCTCATCAATAATGAAGAATCAATTTTACAGAAAATATTGTTTACGGATGAATCGACTTTCACTTTAAATGGTGAAGTGAATTCCCAAAATTTCAGGTATTATTCTTATTTATTAAATATTTTATGGTACTAACTTTCTTCCTTATCTCTCCTTAGATATTGGTCACATACTAACCACCATGTACAAAATTTTACTCGTACGCAGTATAAGAACAAAGTTAATGTCTGGATAGGACTGATTGATAGATACATCATCGGTCCGTATTTTATTGATGAGAACCTGACATCCAAAATATTCTTAGAAATGCTAAGGACTAAGATTGTTTCAGATCTCGAACGATTGAATATCCAACTACCATGGATACAATTGGATGGAGCCCCTCCGCATTCTACAATTGCTATACGAAACTTTTTAAATGAAAAGTTTCCAGGTCGTTGAATAGGAAGGTACGATCCTATACCTTGGGCACCACATTCTCCAGATTTGTCACCCAATGATTTTTCCTTTGAGGGCATTTAAAATCATCTGTTTATGATAATACTGAAATGCGTAATGTGGAGGAATTAAAACATCGAATTACTAATAAATGCATCCAACTTAAACCCGATTTTATCAAAAACGCGGTGTATGCTTTTCGTGAAGTTACTGTCTTGTAGTGTCTGGCGGTCATTTCGAGCACTTATTGTAATTATTTATTTCAAGTTTATTGTTCTTCACTGTTTTTTTTATTTTAAATTGTCTTAATAAAATTTCTTAATATTTTTTAACCGTAAAATTAATAATAAGTGAGGTGTTTTGATAAATAAAAGGAAATTGCTTGTGACGGTAACGCATGCAGTTTTAGTAATGATTTATTTTGTTGCGTTTTTCAATAGAATAAAGAGAACGAAACATACAACATTCTAAAGAAAATATTTTAGTTTAATTATTTTTAAAATCATCCCAATCAAGGTATTTGGCTGCTCTGGATTCATTGAAAACATGTATTATCCTCCTCTAGTACTGTTGGAATTGTAATACACGCTTGAAATTCGACTTTTTCTTCATTTGTATACATTTTCAATCAAATGTTTCACTCAATTTGAAGTTTAGCGTTTGACGTTAGTTGTGTGTTATAGGCAACTAAACATATCGGTTCAATGCGTTAGACTTGGTTTTTTTTGCAGGTATACAGTTCACCTAATGTATACTGATAAAAAAACCTCTCTGTATATATATATATATATATATATATATATACAGAGAGGTTTTTTTATCAGTATACATATCCCCAATGTATACATGTAAAAAATACCCAAGTCAAACGCATTGAACCGATTAATGTGTGTATGTTTAGTTGCCTATTTGGCATATGTGTGTTCAGTTGCGTGTTATAGGCAACTAAACACATACACTAATGCATTTGACTCGTATATTTTGTAAGTATACATAGGGGAAATGTATACTGACAAAAAAAGCTCTCTGTATATTTGCTTTTTATTCATTGGTGCCAAAATGATGTAAAATAAAGAAAAAAAATGTACCAGTTGATTTTTTTGAGACTCTTATATTTGTATGAAGGAAGTATACTTTTAATTCGATAGTAATTTCTTTGTTGTTTTTAGGAATTGTAATTAAGACTAACAAAAACGGGACAATGCATCATAAATTTTTTTTAGTTGATGGAAAATTTTTAAGTTTTGGTTCTTTGAATTTTACAATGCAGGGATTTAGTAAAAATTTTGAACATGCAGTAGAGACTAATAATCGTAAGGTTGTTGAAAGATTCAAGAATGAATTTGAGGAAATTTGGATGAATGAAAACGATTATTAATTATAAATAATATCGAAACGTAAATAATCATTCCATTTATATCATTATCTTTATGCTTGTTTAAAACCTTTTTGTATATTTGAATTTATGTTTTTGATTTGTGAAATATGCAATTCAAAGGTAGTGTTTTATTATTAATTATAATTCAGTACAGTTAAACTATTATTTAGTTAATTTCACCATTGTAATTTAATTTGGATTGAATCTGATTTTATTTTTGAATGTAAACAATATTTTTGCATTTAGGTAAAAGAATGTATATTTTATTTTTTTCAGTATTTGATTTTTTCTTAAATACAGTTTCATAAATCATTAGTGTAATTATTGACTTCCCATTCTGATAAGCGAGTGTTAATTTTTGTAAAAAAAGTGAAGGTCATCAGCCAGCTATTTAACATGGAGCAACTTGTAATCTCAACTCACCAAAAAAAAAAACTGGGTAAAAATAAATAATGCCCCGTCGTCTTAAATCCATCAAACCGAAAAGCAACCCATTCTACACCAACCCACTCTCACCTTATCACACATTGTGAGCAAATTAAATCTTATCTCAAGATAAGACGGATTGTATTACGACATTTCCGAGAATGAAAAAAACAACCACTTGTTCTCTACGTTACCCATTGAGGAGGCTCAGCCGTCCGCTGATTTTCCTCTTGATTTCACCCACCGTGCTCCCGCTCATTTTTTTTCGCCGAGGAGAAAAAGTAACACTAATCACCGGCACCTTCTTATCATCACAACAGTCTTTATCACACTGAACGTCTGACGAGACGGAACGCTTACACAAACAAAACACCGAAATAGATTCGCTAATAACGAAAGCAAACACGTACTCCGTTTTCATAATTTTTTTGTTTTCTTTTATTGTGTGTACAAATAATACAAAATATTTCAAGCATTCACATAATTTATATATGTATATAAAATTAAATAATAAATTATTCCCCTTATAAAAATAAATAAACCAGTGAGCCATGAAGTTTTATTCGCCTCGAGAATTGCGAGGGGACACCCTTGGAATTTAAATAAAATTTTATGGCTCACTTCGTGTTAATACAATATTATCAAGAAAAAATCGATTTAAAAAATGAATGAATTAATCCACTGATAAATTATTTATGAATGATGTTTTTAATACACATTAAACTAGAATTAATTATTTCAATAAATAATGGATTTTTATAGGAAGGTTTTATAATACTGTTTCATTTATTTTCCACACTGATTTAAAATTAAAGATATGACACTATTCTTTTTCAAATACAATTTAAGAAAATGAAAGTTTCAGAATAGATATAATTGTTTGTTTACTTAAAACGACTTAATAAGTTACCCCTAAACTTCCCAAAAGCAAGTAAAACCTGCTAAGATTGGAAAATAGTGGAACGAGGGAAATTAAAAAAAAAAAAGAAATTATATTAGGCTCCAAATATTGAATGAAGAAAAGAATAGTGGAGAAACATGTGATCCATGAGTTTTCACAGAACTATTTCCAAAATTCCACGCTATTACCTCCAAAACTCACTCACAAGAGAATGGGAGCAGTTTTTTTTATTTTTCATTGGCGAGTTTCAAAACTTCAGGTTGCATTCCGAATGGTACACATGCAGCATATATTAATAACCATTCCAATTAGATTATTTCATACATATGCTTAAGTTTCCTGCCCATAATAATTTGAAATATCCTAACAATTCATGTAATGAGGTTGTGCTGCATATGCAGAGGTGCACATTAAACTCGCACGGATTATTTACAGCATATATTATCAATATATTCCACGAACTTATCTTCTTACGGAGCCATAACAAAATATTAGTAATAAACAACTATGACAAATATTTACCAAAATTTTCAAAAGGGAATCACCAAAGAGACTGGCTGGATACACTACTTTGAAGAAAAGAAGATAGTTGATGTTTAAGATTTTTAAGGTAAATGAAGAATTAAAAGAAAATCGTAGAAGTAAAAGAAGAAATTACATTAAAGAAATTAATGGGATGTTTAGCCCAAGAACATATTATAAACATTATAAAAAATTAAATAATTTTTAATGTTTATATGTTCACTTTAAAATAGTGTCAAAATAAATGCTCTAAAATTTGAAATGATTTTAGAGGAATTTAAACAAATATTTTATGAAATAATTCATAATAATTTTGAAGTACTTTTATGCTAATAATGTTTCAATTTAATTAAAATTGACTAAGCACTTATCTAATGTTTTTCTTTTAGTATCCATAAATGAATTATTAAAAGTAATTATTGACTTTTCTATTTAGAACGATGTTTTTTAATGGCTATTTTTAATTTCAGATCAAATAAAATTGTCATAAAAATGTTCAATATCTATAATTTATTTATAAATATTGTAATTTAAGTTATTTAGATTATTTTTCTTGATCATATTGTACCATAATAATAAAGATCAGTGCGGGACTCTACAACAAAAAAAATATTATCCACTTTAATACGACAATGTTCATTTAGGAAAATCAATCACTCACGAATCAAATCCGCCTGGACGTAAATTAAACACAGGAATGTACAATAATTACATTAGACAGAAAAAAAATAATAATAGAGGAAACATAAATACCTATGCGAGAGTGCCGAGAAGATGTTAGGGAAACGTTGGGAGGAAATTAAAGCACGCGCGTGTGTGTATGTGTAAATTTCGAGATCCGAGTGAGCGCAAACTATTCCGATGGGGTCAAGTCCTTCTCCGTCTCGCCCTCGTTGAGCAGCTGCTGCAGGAGCTCGTGCACGGGCTCGAAGGCTTTCCTGCTGCCCGTGTTGGTCAGCAGCAGGTAGTCGTACATGTCGTGGTGGCTGATGGTGCCGTCGGGCTGGATGAAGCCCTTGTCGATCGATATCACCTCCACTTTTGGTATTGTCACCAGTTTCGACTTCATGAGGTCGTTCACTTGAGAGAGTTTGTCGCGGATCGAGTTCGGGTGTTGGCCACGAGGTAATAAACTCTGTTGATTTTTAAAATCCTTATTGCATCCATTAAATATAAACTTTTTTTAAAACAAATGGTTAGATTAAGAGTGTTCATCTTGGATCGGTCTTGAAACTCTCTTATGGGAATTGTTAACAAATGTTCGGCACTCTACAGAATATATTAGTGGAAATAATTGGTTAAAAAAAGTATATATATATAATATATAATAACGTACAAATATTTTGCCTACAAATAGGTTTCAGTCTATTATAACCAACTTTTGTATTGATTGTTATTATTTCCGTAAGTAGACAGATTGAACTTGATTTACATGTTACAAGAAAAATTTATTTCAACAATAAATTTTTCTTTTTAATTAACTTTTTCATGATTGCCTGAACCTGTCCTATTTTAAGTATAATTTCATCGAGTTGTTTAAAAATTGTTTATTATTCGTAGGAAAAATATTTGTATGTTTTTGATATCCAAGTTGCTTGTAAATATTTGAGGGATTGGGGTTTAGCCAAAATGGGGTATTTCAGTTTCTTAAAAGTGACTAGGGAGAATTATCTTAAATGTACTTTGAATGGATTATAGTTTATCACAATAATAATCCTTAATCCATGTAAACTTCTTAACTTGTATGGTACAAGTGTTAACAAAAATGGTAAACAAGTCAAAATTCAGGTTAGGGGGAAGTCGTCCTTGATTTATTGGAAAGAGTGAATTTTTCAAAAAAATCAGCAATTTTTTGATAATTTCTTTACATCCTACAAACTGATGGAACTATCGCAACAAAAATATTTTGCAACAGAGACCATTTTGGAGAGTCACATTGCAAATTGCATGGTGAAGACTGTAAAATCAATGTCAAAAGAAATTCGAAGAACTATTCCACAGTCAAAAGTTATAGCAGAATATAATAAGTTAATGAGTGGTGTGGATCTGACAATGCAGTAGCAAATTAACACATTAAGTGCAATGGAAAAAAATGGCAATGGCCACTATTTTCTAATGAAATAAACACCTGTATGGTAAACAGTTGGAAACTCTATCATCTGGTAAAAGAAAAAGAAATAAGCCAACTCGATTTTAAATCCTACATTGTCATTAAACTTTTGACAAAGAAGAGTGCCATCAGAAGTAAGAAAAGACAATGTTGGACATATAATAACTGCCAAGAAGCGATTGAGGTTTACTTAGAATATTTCAGCCAATATCATGCATATACAGAGAGAGTTATTTATCTTCAGACACTCAAATATCTAACACCTTATATTTTTGAAGGACAAATTTAATAATCGTAAGATGAAGTTCCTATAAGGCCCCTAATGGGGCCATGAGGGGTCAACTTCATAATAATAAATAGAAATCCCTATTTTTTATTAGGTACTCGAAAAGAGTGTATTAATTTATAAGAATTTTTTTCCTAATCTGTTGTAATAACTACCATATGATCGAGAACTTTTCTCGTCTAGAGTGCTTTGAATTTTTTTATAAAAAAAAATGATGTTAGCAATAAAAGTAACCACACATTGTAGGTTATGATTTCTTCAAGTGAAGTACCATTAATATTATAGATAGAGAAAAACCAAGATATGCTTCCAGGGGTCAATTTTAATGCCAATCTCATGTAATTTCTCAAAATTTATTCAATATATTCGAGTTATATGTTAAAAGTCAAATTTTGCCAATTTAGAAATATTGAGATAAAATATCTACCTGCAGTAAAAATATTCTTAGTAGGTTGAACGCCTTGGCTATTTGGTGAAATCTTTCCCCTGCGCCAAACTGTTTTTTTATGTCTATCTACATCTATTGATGTTAGATGTGGCTTTCTATTATTTTTTTATAACTGATAGAAAAAAATGGTGGTGTCCAATAAAAATGTCTGCAGTAAAACACTATTTTTTTTTTTATAGTTACAAACCAGCTATCAGTAGCCTAGTACCAGTGTTCAATAGTGTGAAGCCATAGCGGAGACATGATCATTATAGATTCGATATTTTGCCCAGCCAAGTTGAAATGCATTGAGATTTCGAGAGGACACCACCGTGGCCTATAGAGAAGTTCAGCTAGCAGACATTGATGTTCGCCCTGCCGCTCAACCTAGCAAGACACTTTTTGGTAGAATACGATGATCTTTTTTTAAATATAAATCATAGTTAGCTTTAACTTCAAATAATTGTGTTTTTTTAAGCTATTTGAATATATATATATATATATATATATATATATATATATATATACAGAGAGTTTTATGTAATACCGAACATACTAGAATGTACTCAATGTAAATTTTCCTATGTTCGATTTGTTCAGGAACGCATCAAAGCATTGAGTGCGATGTGATTGGCTACTATTTCTAAAAATAATATAGTCAACCCAAACTACACCCTTCCCCGTCAAAAATGACTTACACTTGTCAGTTATCGCAAGCAAGTGATATTTACTGTTATGGCTCTTAAAGCAGAAGTAGACGAAGAGTTGGACATCTTTACGTATCAATAATGTATACAAAGGAGGATAAGATGGTATGCATTGCGGTTAAGTATAATATTCATAATTATACATGTTGCACTTGACATAATAGTTGACATTAAAAATTGTAGCCAATCACATCGCACCCAATGCTTTGATGCGTTCCTGAACAAATCAAACATAGGAAAATTTACATTGAGTACATTCTAGTATGTTCGGTGTTACATAAAATTCTCTGTATATAATTTATACAACTTTTTCTTAACCTCACTTGTTTATTTTAAGTTTTTCGATTTTTTAAATTTATTTTATAAAGTAAGCCATGTTTAAAAACATATGAAACATTTACGTGTCAACAAACTACAACAATTAAAACATACTTTATACCCTGTTAATATAAAATGAATTTTTCTAATGAAGAAAAGGACAAAATGCCTAAAATATATATGCTTATGGCTCACATTTTGAAAAATATTTGTAATAATTTTTATATGGTTCTTGTTTTGTGGCTATTTATTCATGGTATATTAATTGTTTACAGTATTTAATTAATTTGTTCTATTAAATAAACAAATATGTATTGTTGATTATAATTCATTTATGTTTATGCATAAAAAATTAAAAAAACCTAAAATAAACAAGTGAGATTAAGTAAAAGTATTCTAAAATGTGTATATTTGAAAAGCTTGAAAAAATGCAATTATTTGAAGTCATAGCCATCTATAATTTTCATTTAAAAAAATACAACGTTATCTTATATTGATTGAGTGAGTTACTTGAAGATCAAATGTAATTGATAAAAAAACGCTAATATCCTTTTTACACACTTTTATTTTTATTTCGTATATAATAAATAAATTAAGGAATTTTATTCTTAGTCCACTTCAAAATACGTTATTAGATTTAATCTCCACACCTTCATCTGTTTTCCCTGTTTATACCGCCCATACCACTACCCTCATTTTTGGCACAACTGTTAATTTATGTTTTTCCCTAAATATTGTAATCCTTTAAGTATATATTGTTTTGAACTTTAGTTTTATAACCATTGATAATGGTCCCATAGTGTCCAAAATGTACCAGGTGTCCAAATAAGAAAGGTCACCGGCCATATCTCAGGAACTATGAGTGCTAGAGCTTTCAAATAAAAAAAATGTCAATAAAAGTGACCATGAGAAAATGCTGGAAATAATTTTCAAGTTCGTAACTCTTCCAGTAGGGGGCGCAATGAACAGTCGTAAAGTAATATTACGATTATCTCAAAAAAATAAATTAAGACATCACAAAACTACACTTTTTGAAATCAAGATAATTTCATGAAACAAAAATGTTACAAATTTTTTTGACTTACTCTTGAAATAAAGGGTGGGGGAAGGTCCAAATTTGTAATGAGCAAATTAGAAATTTAGTGAAAACCGCATCTCAATACCTTGATTTTATAACAAAAAAAACACAATTGAAATGCGAAATTATTTGGATAATTCTTTCTTGAAAGGTGAATAGATGGGGATGCTTATTTTTTGGTGCTGTTTATTGTATAAAACTAGGTGATTGTATTAAATATGACGGTGGACACATTGGACAATTTGAAAGACAAATATTTTATATAAATTTGGCGTTTAAAATGTTTTTCATTTGGTTTTAATACTCTTTCCACCTGCATTATAAGAAATATTTCTTTATTAAAAAAATGAGAGTAATATTATTAAAATTAAAAAGCGCCTCCTACCGGTGACAGTCATAATTTAACTTATTTTAAATTAAGACATAAAATTCTTAAAAATTATATTAATAATTTTTAAAATAAATAGAAAAGAGTATTCATTTACTTGGTCACAGTAATTTAAAAATATTAAATAAAAATGATTTGAAAATAATTAATAAATTATTTCCACATTTAGCTCTGTGACTTTTGACTTACGCTACGTAAGTACGTTAAACAAATGCACATTAAAACAACTACTTCCCGGGCAAATACCCACGCCGGACATTGAATTACATAATGTACACCTGCTGTTACACATCAATAAAATATTGCATAATGCAGCAAATTTTGATCTGAGAAAAATTTAATGTAAAAACAACAAAAGGAGCGTTACTTAATATAAGGCCATCTGCAGACACGTGTTTCGGGATCTATCCCTCGTCAGTACAGCTATGCCTTACATAATTTAAAGATGTTAAAATAAATTAATTCAAATATAATCAGCAAAATTAAATCAATTATATTAAATCAAATTAAACTAAATCAATTTAAATTAGATTAAACCAAATTAATTCAATTTAAATCAAAACCGAATAAAATTAAACGAAACGAATTGAATCAAATTAATTAAAAAGAGTGACCCTCACCTGCCGCTCGCTGTGATAGTAATGACGGGCAGAGGAAGGACGTGCGTTCTTGTATTGTTGTTATCGTTTTTACATTAAATTTTTCTCGGATCAAAATTTATTGCATTATACAATATTTTATTGATGTGCAACAGCAGGTGTACATTATGTAATTCAATGTCGGGCGTGGGTATTTGCCCGGGAAGTAGTTGTTTTAATGTGCATTTGTTTAACGTACTTACATAACTTAAGTCAAAAATCACAGAGCTAAATGTGGAAATAATTTATTAAGTATTTTCAAATCATTTTTATTTAATATATTTAAATAACTGTGACCAAGTGAATGAATACTCTTTTCTATTTATCAAAATTATTTCCAGCATTTTCTCATGGTCACTTTTATTAACATTTTTTTTTTATTTGAAAACTAGCACTCATAGTTTCTGAGATATAGTCGGTGACCTTTCTTATTTGGACACCCAGTACATATGTAATAAAAATAAAAGTGTGAAGAAAGGATATTAGTTCTTTTTTATTAATATATCTTATATCTTGGAATTTTTAAACTTAAGACAAAATATAATGACATTATCGTATTCTACTAAAAAAAAAGTGCCTGCAAAATGTTTTTACTGCAAGTATACAGAGAGTTTTATGTAACACCGAACATATTAGAATGTACTCAATGTAAATTTTCCTATGTTCGATTTGTACTGGAACGCATCAAAGCATTGGGTGCGATGTGATTGGCTACGATTTCTAATGTCAACCATTATGTCAAGTGCAACATGTATAATTATGAATATTATACTTAACGGCAATGCATACCATAAAAATCTTATCCTCCTTTGTATACATTATTGATACGTAAAGATGTCCAACTCTTCGTCTACTTCTGCTTTAAGAGAACAGTAAATATCGCTTGCTTTGCGATAACTGACATTATGATATCTGTCATTTTTGACGGAGAAGGGTGTAGTTTGGGTTGACTATATTATTTTTAGAAATAGTAGCCAATCACATCGCACTCAATGCTTTGATGCGTTTCAATACAAATCGAACATAGGGAAATTTACATTGAGTACATTCTAGTATGTTCGGTGTTACATAAAACTGTCTGTATATCTTTTCAAATAAAGAAGTTATCTTAATATTTCTAAATTGGCAAAATTTGACTTTTGACCTATAACTCGAAAACAATTGAATATAGACAAATTTTGATAAAGTACATGACATTGGCACTAAAATTGACCCCTGGAAGCATATCTTGGTTTTTCTCTATCTTTAATAATAATGGTACTTTACTAAAAACTTGAAGAAACCATCGAAAATGGGACATCCTGTACAGACAATACGTCAAGCACAAAAAAATCGATCCTAAATTTATATTTATGATTTTTTTAAATTTCGTATATAAGGAGAATCGCGTAATGGAAATAAATTATTTTACGAAAAAATAATACAATTAAAATTGTTTAGTATATAGGCTATACATCTATACGTTTTCAACTTCAAATTGGGACTATTCAATTTCTTATTGGAAATTGTTATTTTCATGTGCAATAGACAAATTAAAATTGAGATTAGTCAGTCTAACATATATAAAATAATTTCAAATTGAGAATAAACTCAACTAAATTGAGATTAATCACAATCGAAATAAAAATAAGCAATTCCAAATTGATTTATAATTAAATGTATTGTAGGATTATTAATACTAATAAATTTTAGTTTTGTCGCAATATTTTCCGGAGCTGAATAAGGCGAAACTCTGAGTTAAGTTTCCACTATTTTCGCCAGCTAGAACAGCTGCTAAGCAGATAGACAGAACTTGCTTTACTCCTGCTTTTAGACTGGACAAAGCAATGGTATTGAACATTGGAATATATGGACTTAATCTGAGTAGATGAATAGATTCATTTAGTTGAAATACCTCTTGGACTTTGGTAAATGTTGTTAGTCATTTCTAAGCAATTCCTTACAAAGTTATTAGTTACTCGCTTTCTGATAGTAACTCTTCTAATTTCATAATGAATTAGGCCTATATTGCCTATACATCCTAAGAGATGTATTTTAGCACCACGACTACCAGCAGCAATATATCTGCATCATGAGCCTTTCTTCGATTTCATGAAATAAATAAATTCTAATTGGTTTCATTCATGTATAAAATAGAAATATCGTCTGCTTGGTAATTTAGTAATCGCTGTAAAAAAATTTATTTTCTCCACTATTCATACGTTCAGGCTCTCTTCAAACATCTTTTAACGTAAACATTAATCCATATAATTTCGTGATCTTCTTCTAATTTTCTTTTAATTTCCTTATTGAAGGATTTTCTTCAATAAATCATCATGATGATGTTCAGTAATTTTAATTCTTCTCTTTCCACCTCGTTTCTTGTCATCATTTTGGTTGTTTATTCGCCGATAAGCTGTAGATGTTGTTGCTTCACTCAATACATTGGCCAAAACTTTCCAATTTTCGTTCTTGTTAAATACAACACGAATTTGTTTATTTAGCGATTTTAGCTTCATTTTCTATATGTAAGGCATACTCCGCTCTATATGAAACAATGTTATTATCAATTTGAATTTGATTATATTCAAATTGATATTGATTAATCTCAATTTGTTTAAGTTTATTCTCAATTTTATGTTAATTAATGCATGTCAATTTCTTATTTTGAATTTGTTAATTATCACTGTGGAAATAATTAATCCCGATTTGAATGTGTTAATTCTCAATTTCATACTGATTATGCATGACAGTTTTTAAATGTCCAATTTGAAATTGATTTTAAAAGGCGCCTAAGACTAAATTTTAATTTTTTAAGTCTGGCATATTTTCAGTTTAATAAATTTAATATATTTAATAAACTTTTTATTACTTTGAAATTACCATTAAAATACTGTATTTAATGAATTTAATAAATAAATTATTAATAATGTTCATCAGGGTGGAGGTATGGGGACTCGTGGCTAAAAAATGTTGCTAAATTCTCATGGGTAGAAAAATGTCATAAGATTTTGCAGAAAAAAAGGCAGCTCTTTATCTTGACTAATAATTTCTGTAAATGGACATATTTTTTAAAATAAATATGAATAAATTATTAAAAATCAACCAATAAAACTCAAATTATATTGAATAACTTTAAATTATCGACTAGTTTCGGGTTATTAGCCCATTTTCAACAGAATTTAATTTTCTCTTGAAAATGGGCCTATAACCCAAAACTAGTTGAGAATTTAAAGTTATTCAATCTAATCTGTGTTGATTTTTAATAATTTATTCATATTTATTTCATACAATATGAACTAAATATTAAAACCATTAAGGACATATTTTTATTAAGAAATCCCATAAGAAAGCCTCTCAAAGCTGATTCATGACAAACAGTCTTAATCCAACCAAATAAATCAAAATCTTTTCTTATTAGACATAGTTCCAATGATAAAACTTATTAGAAAACATATGTGAAATATTATGAAATTCAATTGATAACAAATTAAACTGTAACTGATAGTGAAAATTAGTTTTGTCAATTGTTTTAATAATTGTTGGCTTTAAATACCGCAAGAAGAAAAAGTAACAGATTTTTGTAGATTTACAGACATCAAGCCAGTAAATACGTAATTTGCAGTTTACAAGAACCCTGTTTGTCAGGAATCCAATAAATAGCTAGTAACGTTTTGTGAAAAATTTGTAGCATTACAATTGGCTAACTTGATGTAATATATGCACCATTCATTCCTGTTTCATCTCTTTCCTATCAGAATCCTTGTTCAAACTGCTTCCTAATCTTGAACTTTCTGCACTCTTCCTAAAATATTTTGTAAATCAGACATTTTCTAAACAACATAAAATTATGCTGTATTTCCCAAGTATATTTTATATTGATCACGTTCAGCAGACGCCATTGAACCGATGGAAAAACTGAACGTTTAAATATTACTAGAAAACATTCATTCATAACCTTTAATTTTTGTTTATTATTTGTATACTCTATTACTATTTTAAGTGAGCTGTCTTAATTTTCTTTAATACATTTTTGTATCTAATTAATTCCCGGAATCTGTGTAAACAATACTTCAACGGGACAAAGGACAATTTTTAACATATCTCGTTTTTCCTAATAAGATTTATCATTGCAACTGTTATTATGAAAATATGATATTTTGAACAAGAAACAAAAAAGAAATAATGTATATACTATGCACTTAAACAAATATAACCAAAAAAGTCCTGTCTTCAAAGCTGGTTGAGGTTGGTTATGAATATTACCCAAACCATTTATATTAAAAGAAAAAACAAGAAATCCAAACTGTAGCATTAATTTTATGTATAAATTATTCTCAAAAATTAAAAAAAAAGAAGAAAAAAATTCACAAAGATTAACACTTACAGGTACTACAATGTACACATTAGGCAATTTTTCCTTGATGCTGTTGATGATCTCGGTGATCCCATCGACGATCTCTTCGGGGGTGTTCTTGTGATTGTTGGTGCCGACGTGCAGGACGACGGCCTTCGGCTTCACATGGTCGAGTTCCCCATTTTGCACCCGCCACAGCACATTCTCGATCAAGTCCCTGTGTATACCGAAGTTAAGGCAGTGCAACGGTGCAAACAGCTCGTTCCAGATATCGGTGTGTTGTAAGGCTTGCAGCACCGAGTCACCGATGAATATCACATCGGCGTCTTTCTCTCTTGTTTCCGACAAAAATCTATTATGCTGAAATGAGGAAAAAATAATAATTCATGATTTTTAAATTAATTATTCAATCGTTTTTTTATTTTTGCTGAATTTTAAGTATTACAAACATGAAGTATAAGTTTATGTGAAATTATTATGAATTGTGATGTATAATAAAATAAAAGGCTTAGTAATTAATTTTTATTATTTCAAAATATTACACGCGACCTATTACAAAGACTGGCAAGGTAATTTCATGTTCGTCTTCATTTGTGCCTCAAAAACAATTGAAAACATGTCAAACATAAGTTCTAGTATGTAATTTATTTTTAGAAATATTTTTGTTCTATCCTTTTAATGTTATAACTAAAACTATGTTTTATGCAAAGTTTAATACTTTCATAATATGCGATTTGGTCAAACATCTGTGAAACCTTTAGAACTGTCTTTATAATAATTGTAGTTAGATGACATACCTGTTGCGACTTTACCTGCGTTGTCGCAACCCCAACCCTCATTTACATATTTTGTGAATTTGTAACGCGGACTGGTCGTCCGCTTAAGATATTTATGACACCAATTAAGTGTAGTGTTAAGAGAGCGAATAATAGGCTTTGTGCGTGGGTTCTTCGAAGGGCTACGAAAAACATTCCCCAAAAACCAACATCTCGTGTCCAGACCGCCAGTGCTCAAGAAGCGGAGGTTGATAAGGGCGTTTTGGCAATAGTGTAATTGTAGTGGGTGGAAATAGCGACACCCACCAATTCACACACCCTTATCACCTGACCAATTAGGCTCCGCCCACAACGCCGACGACAAAGCCAAGGGTAAAGAAAACGGCGACTTTTTCTCAAGACTCGATCGAGAAAACATCGAAGCGACGACACGTCAAATTTGTAAATTTGTATATTTTCTTTTAAATAGAAATATTAAGTTTATTTTCATTTTTTATTAATGGTCCTTCGAACAACAGTCATTAACAATGCCTATCAATAGAATGTTTTTTCAAAGCAATCTTCGCATTTTTTCATCAAAATCTCTATTGTAATGGTGGAAAAAACAGTTTTTGCCAATAATTTTTAATCTGTTAGGAATTTAGGTAGAGTTGTAAGGAAGAAAAATGTTTGTTTTTTTAATTCTGCATGGAATGATATAAAAATATACAGGGGTTCCAATTTAAAATAAGAAAAACAAAATACATTCAAATTTGAAAAGTTTGACACTAAATTTTGGAGACCCTGTATAATTCATATAAATAAAATTTGACTATTAGGATTGTTAGACAATCTCGTTTTTCCAAATAAGATTTATTAACAAGTACCCTGTATAATTTTATTCACTATTTTTTTAAACCAATGGCGCAAAACTATTTTTTTTCTACTTTTTAATAATTTGGTTTGTATTACTGAACCGATTTCAATAAAATTTTGGAGTATGTAGGTAATCATAAAAGGCTCCTAAATAATGAATAAAATATATATCAAGCAATTTAAAAAAATATTTCATAATGCCGTAAGTCTTTTTTGGGACACCCCATATAATCAAAAATATTTTCCTGAAGTACGTCCTAAGACCCAAGTAAAGTTTCCAAAATTTCAAAGTCCTAACTTAATTAGTAACTGAGCTATCGAAGACAGGAGCTGTGATGCAGGACCCTGCATAAAACAATAAGGCATCTTCCCGGGTAATTGTAAATGGATACACATATGATCTATGATTGATCGTTTCTGTTTCATTCCCAGGCAATTGCAAATTGGCCCTTATAATGAGCAGATATCAACAACCCAAAAAAGTACAAAGTATAAAGGCATTAAGACCTTTGATTGATATATACAATTTAGTTTACCAACAAATACATTATGACATTAAAAAGGATTAAACATGTTTTTTTAGTATTCCTGTATTAAGAAATATATTAATTTGCCAAATGGCTACCAAAGATATTTCTCGTTCTATAAACCTTTTTAAATAAAAAAATATTTATTAAAGCTAATAACTATCTTATTGGAATACTTTATTGGACTGCATTTTAAAGAAATTTACACTTCTTAAAACAGACTTTTTTCGTTGTATTTCACTATTCGAGATTCACTATACCAAATATATTTCCCATTATAAAATATGTATCATGATTTTCCTATTTATTAAATGATTTTCACCATACCTTGAACAAATATATATGATATAATTTTTCTTTTTAATACATCAAGTATTATTCTTCCTTTAGGTGACATGCATCACACAAAAAAATATGAAATAAGTTTAACAAATAGGGAAATAAGGGTAAACATATTTAACTCTTGAATTAATTTCTCACTTAACACTTGGTAAAACAAATTTAAACATATTTGGTAGTGATAATTGTAAATCCCTGTAAGTTTGTAAAATAGTGTTCAAGAAAAATTAATGCACAGGTGTATTTAAAATAAACCATATTAATAATTTGTTAATATACGAAATAATATAAATTAAAAAATAATTTGCTTACTTCTTTCAGCATTTATGTTGAATATTACATAAAATAAATATGCAAATTTTCTACCTAACCCAAACAAAATTATCTCTAGTAATAAAATAAAAATATGTTCAACCGTACAAGATGTATTTAAAATAAAATAAAAAACTGCGTTTTTAACAATTGGAAGAAAAAATTGATCCGTGAATATGATTATATTTACAATACTCATCCATCTATGATCGCCGTCCGGATCTTCTACGGGTATGGGAATTTTACAGGAATTCATGCTTCTATTTTTGAAACCACTAAAATATGGTTGTTAATTATTGTTTGTGTTGTGTATGTGTGTATACCGCTAATTTACAAACTACAAAAAAATAGCAAAACGCTAGTGTCAAAAACGGGATTTGTCAATTTCGCAAAATCACAAAACGCCAACACCACGAAACAAAAAGTAAACGAAAATCATAGATATTGATGGAAATAATCTAACTCATTTACATATGATTGTAAAGTTTATGATTTGTTTATGATTGTAATTATAAATTAATATAATTTTGTTAAATTACAATTCAAATTACTTATTTAACACAGAATTAACGAGAATAAAAGGAAGTGACAATAATCAACCACTCACTTCACTCGTATTTCTGATTCTTTAAAATGTTTATTTACAAGAATTAAGTTAATACATTTAATTTTCAATATTTATTTTCCTTAAGCTACATAAATACATGTAGTATAAAGATTCATTTTTATGTTTCAGTAGTAATTTAATTTGAAATAAAAATTACGTGACGAATTACATAGATGTAGATTGTTCTATTTATAAAATAAAACTGTATCGATGAAAATAAGTAAACAATTTATTTTAAGATAAAACGCATTACGTACTTTCTGTATACGATCCGTTTCCGTTCCCAGGCAATTGTGAATCGAACATTACAGTACGCATTGAACCATTTATTTTAAAACAGAATTGACGTGAATAAAAAGTCAAAGTAGTTAATAAAATGTGATAAAAATCAAGATACTTCTTTAAAAATATCTATTTACTTAATTCTTGTAAATAAGTTTAATTTAAAATATAAATTACTTTGAAATTAGATGTATTTTTTGCGTTTTTTTTATTTTTTATTATTAAAGTTTATATATTATTTATTTCTCGGAGTTTTACGTGAAAAACATATTTTTATTAAAAAAAAATTGCCGTATACGGTGATCTACATCTATGGTGATCCAGAATACCACCTAAATAAAATTAATAATTACATTAGCAGCAAACTTCACACTTATTACCATTTTTCCATGTTCGTTTCGTGCATCGTTTTTTTGGTAAAAGCCCGCGGAATTGCGTTGCAAGACTGTTTCAACCTAACATCCACAACCTAACATCGATACTCTTCCAATTCTACATCGTTAACCGGATAACCCAGATTTTTCACGAACAAATTCGCATTGCAGAACATCCCACTGGCCGAAAGAAGGTTACGTTACAATTCTTCAGTGTTGCGCCGGCTAGGAAAATGGCGGTAACGGTAGATGCCGAGGAGTCTGTTCGCTTTTTGCTGTAAATTGTGTTTAAAGTAGCTTTCTTTAATACGAACGATTGAGCAGAGGGCCTCGATGAAAATAGCAGATTAGTAGCGGTAGTATTATAGGGATTGTTAAAATGACCATGGATGTGCTTACTTACTTCAAGAATTTATGGTCAGGAATAACACGTAAAAGAAGGTATGTTTAATCATTTTTATAACATTTTATTGGGTTATTTATATTAAATTTTACAGTGATTTTAAAGCATACCGAAAATCATAAATAAAAACTAATTTATCTAATAGAAAATGTTTAACAATTGAATTACTTGTTTTGTTTACAAAAACATCTGTCTCGGAGACAAATTCAATTTTCAAATTATTTTAAATTTGTTTTATTCCATTCATATTTAATAGAAATATACGAAAATGAAGAATTTTTTCTTATATTTCGGCTAATAACCTGTGTGCAGTAATTTAAAATAAACATTATTCTTACATACATCACAAAGCTTCTTTCTTGGGTTTGATTGAAGAAAAAAATATTCACCCATCTTCAAGTCATGTCAGTGTTTATCGAAGCTATTCTGTAAGGAAAATGTGTACGTTATTTTTTATCATTACAGTCTAAGCAGCTTTTGTAATGGAACATATACATAGAATGGCCTGTCTTTATTTGCTATATTAGCCACAATAGATCGTTTGGTCGCGGTCTAGGGGCTATCTGTAGCCACTCATAGAATATTATGTGATGAAAAATCAGGATGCTAGAAAAACAAAATTGTTGGTTGCTAATTCAAGCAATGATTATAATTATTATAAATTCAGTTAATTTAATGAAATTGTATATAAAGTAAGATTATCATGATGTGTGAACCAAATTAATGAATACAATGATTAAAAAATGTACAACAGCTGTCATCAATTCTAATGATTATAGAATAAGAGATTCACTGTTTGGTTGTTTTGAATACAACTGATGCTCATTTTGCACCACATTGTTTGAGTGCTCTTTAGTGCTAAGTAACCTTAACTCATGACATTTGATTTGCAATGCGTACGCACAACATCTAAGTTGTTCTTAAATTTAATTGGCAGATTTGGGGCTTCTTAGCATTCGACTGATGCGACTGATTCCAACCTATAAATAATATAAAGGGTGTTAATGAAATGTAGGACTAAAATATAATAATTCAACCGAACTTATGTATATACAAAAATTAAACATTAAGCCGGAATTCATCTTCAAACTTAAACAAAGTAATATTTATTTTATTGTTATTATTTTAACAATTGAATGCTTTATTTGATTTGAATGAAACTTATTGTTTAATATGATAATCGGCCCTATTCCTTATTGAAAATGCTACACTTTAATGCTGACAGTTATGTCAGGATAGCATGTGCAGCAACCTTTCTGCATAATTCCGTATCGAGTCGCATGTTATTCTTCTAGTGTTAAAAAAGAATATTGTTTTGATATGTCGGTAGAAAGAGAGAGTTTATATATGTTAAAGCCCACGCCCTCACCAGACGGGCATTGGGCCACCGCCGGGGCAATAAACCCCCCACCCGGGTTCTTAGATTAAGATTAGGTAGTAAGTAAGAAATTAGTTTTGTAACAGAGTCGACAGTCGTCAGTAAAATAAACTACAAGTGTGCACTTGCTCTTTTATTAATATCCCACGATACATACAATATACATATATATATATATTATCAAAATCCCATTTACCCTTTTGAGTGTCGGGTAGAGTGTTTATTATACATCTAATTGGTATGACAAGGCTAATAAATTTCAACTGTATGCTCATCGAAAGGCTGTTGAATGGTTGATTTGTAACTACTCAATTTTATACACATTCTATGGATACCTGAAGGTGTGTTATATAAAAATAACCTTTTTTTGATGGTTAAATTCAATTTTACAGGAGAATAAGTGAAAACAACAATTTTTATTAAATCACCGCTAAAAAACAATTTGACTTGAAAATAACCTCAAAAAGCGGCTAAATGCTATGATAATAGGTTTTTTTTTACCAAATAATGTAATAGATTTGAATTTATTTTGTTGTGCAAATATTGTAAAATTTACAAATTAACTAATCTTGAAGTAATATTTTTAAATTCAATTGTGTGTCCAAATAAAAAGATATTTACATGTGTATGTACTATGATTTATTGAAATTAGGCAATAAAATTGGAAAATGATATTTTGCAGCTAGTAATTTATAATAAATTACGGTTATTTTTACAGTTCAATCATTTATAATATTTTTATATGAATCCTTTTTCAAATATACATAAACAACATTTAACAAAATTATTGTTAAGTCTGTTTTTTTTAATGTGTCCTTTTTTAAGGATATGAATTGAGAATATGGCCTTGGCCACTAGGCCATTTCGACCAGTCACTATTATTTTTAATATTAATTTTTAAGAAGTCACAATACACCCATGGACCCGAATGAAATTTGTCTTTTTAAATAAACTTTATCCAGAACGGGACTCGAACCCGCAGTCTTTCTGCCTCATGAGCAGGGCCTTTACCCACTCGGCTATCCCAAGCCCAATGTGACCTTTTAAATTTAACATTTTAATAAATTAATAGTGTGATGCTAGTTGTGTGTTTTAGGTTAGGATACAATTATTCATATGTTGTATAGAGTTAGAATAACTAGAGAAAGCATACACCCCTTTTGTTGACATTCAACATACATGCATGCATGCGGACACGACCTATTGCTAGGCCATGCCCCTCTCCAGCCTTATACCTTTCGGTGTTGACCATGTGGAGAACTGCAGAAGTGCAGCATCGATATTATATCATCGAATCCACTTCCCTTCAGAGGCCAACCCACGTGTGGACAGGGAGGGCGATAGACACCCTCAGGCTTTTGACGGCCCATCCCTGACTCCTCATTTAGTCGTGACAAGCACGATGGCTAAGACGACCTCACCGTATGCAGTTAGCCCTATCCAAGATAGGGACACGGGGGTGCCACGAGTAGGCCTGCAATTCCGACTTGGGTATCTGCCCCATTCAGACATCCATGCTCTAGAGCACGGTAGACCCCGCAGCTTGACAGTTCCAAGCATTTATGCGGGCCCCCACATACAACATACAGGGGAAATACCATAGATCTGGCCCTCTTATACTTTATCATAAGAGGGCCAGATCCATGTATTTAGCGGGAAACGCGCGTAACGCCATCCAGTGCTCAAGTGGACAACTATTTCCCAAGTTTCAAACCTTTATAAGGTTTTTGAGGTTAGGTTCATATACACACTATAATATAACTAATGGCGGGACTTTTGAACATTTTTCTATTTATAATTTTTTGTTCACTATTTTACTTCAAATTACTGATATAAACGTTTTTTTTTATAAATGTGATATTTTACAGAAAAAAAATATCAGTGGATCGTGCAAATAAGAAATTGCAATTAATAAAATTATCTGAAAAAATACGTAAAAAATAACATATAAATACAACAATATTTTTAAGTAAAGTATATTCAACTTATAAAAGTATCATTTAACCTGTTATTACATTCATATATTCATTAAAACATATTAACAACAGTTATAATTTAAATTAATTGATATCTCTCAGCTGGATGATTTTCTGAACTCCTTTCCTTAAAGAATCTAGAAAAATATGGATGTAAAAATTACTTCAAAAACGTCTATGTTAAATACATTTTTTTCTGATAGAAAACATTGTAAAAAGCATAAACTATGTAATAAAAAATGAAGATTTATAAACCGAAAACATATTTTGAGAATGTGGGAAATAAATCATATTTATTAATAATTAATTAATGCTCGATTGGTTAATATTTTAAGTTATGTATATTCTTTCAAAAATATAATATTCATAGAAATTAATAAGCAAACGTATTTTAAACTACAAATAATAACTTACCAGTTTTAATTTTATAAGAAAAAGTGAAGAATTTTCTGACGAATACAAAAAACAAACTGTCAAAAACAATTCATATGATTTACATCAATCAAATTGAAATATGGCAAACTGATCCTTATTTAGAACACTTTTAATGTTTAATTAAAAGTATAAATGTTTAAGAAATATACCTTATAGGGCGACAAAAGTCACCAATAATAATTAAATCATTGTAAAAACCTGAAAATAAAGTATTTTAAATTTTCCACTTGAGACTTCAGCGTCTCCAGTGCTCAAGTGGACAACTATTGTCGTGTTTCCCAATTTCATATATTATCCGACCCTCCCTGGGAAATACGCAACACAAACAAACTCCACAGCTAATTTTGACGCCTAACCCAATACACAAACTTGTTAGTGCTTTATTAAATGACTAACTTGTATTGGTGTTTTTTAATTAAATTTTAATAGTTTGCATTTTATATGCTCATTTCTGTTTGTGTTTATTGTCTGATTCGTGATTATTCTTATATTGTCATTGTTTTATTTCATGAATTCTTCAAACCATCTATTAAAGTCATTGGAAATAATTCATTTACTATTGTCTTAGCATTCTATGATTATTATTCTGATGTAAAAATATGAAATTATATTTATTTATAACTTCGAATTACCACCGGGGCTTTTTATGCAAGAATAACATTTTTTTTAGAATTAGTAGGTTAATTAAGATATTAATACCATGAAATGAAAATATTTCCATGATTCGATTATGCTCAACAATTCCGACCATCATAAACATCGATAAATTATTTATTTATTTATTTACAGTGTTTGGCCCTTTCATGTATTTGAATTTAAATGGGAAATCGGGCAGCTGTGACGTTCCACTTGTGTTTATGTTTACGTTTGCAGACGCAATATATCGGACTACAAACATTCCCTATCCCCACCATATCATTGCTCATCTAGTATATTCTATGTCTATGATATGTTGTGTTGTAAAACATGCTTTTAATTTGTTGGTTATGTGAATGGAAATGTGATGATAAAATAACAAATACTAGAGATGGGCAAAGTCGATCTTTTCGATATTTTTTGTCACTGCAAAATGAAGTTTATGACAATTTTGTTAATGTTATTTATAATATTAATATTGGAAAGTTTTACCTATTGATTAATAAACTCAATTTTATTGTAATTTTTTAATAACTTTAGTTACTTAAAATTGGTTATTCAGAAATACTCGATTACTAAATTTACTCGATTTTGCCCAACACTAAAAAATACCTACAACCAGACAAATTTTTAAAATTAACGTATAACAACGTATATTGAAATTAGCGATTCGAAAGAGTCAGAGGAAAGTAAAAAAAAACAGACTTGAATCATTTTATTTTGTCTAATAAAATAATGTTGAAAGTAAATTGTTTTTGAATAAAATTATTTTTGTATTATGAATGAAATAATATTTAGTTACGGAAAAGTGTGCCCTGCAAGTGCTACCAAATTTAGACACCAGAACAATCCTCCATATAATCCTTCGCTCTCCTAGATAGATAGATATTGAATCATTGGGTGGCCCCTTGGCCTTTATCACTGCGACCTTTTCAGGTACATTGTGAATCCCATATACACTGCGAAGCAAAATTTTACCGATACGTTGGAGCTAAACCATTATTACCATCGTGTTTAGCACAACAAAAAACCACTATTCATAAAAATTTTTGAAAAAATATTAACATTTTAATACCCGCGTAACAAAAGACAGATTTTCAACCGCAAAATTTTATGAACTCTTTATTATTTTCAACTTTTAATTCGTTTATACAACATAACGCAGCAAATAACTTAACAACAACAGGCGACTAGTAATTAATTGGTCCACCATTTGCTTTCAAAAGTTCAATCATCCGCTTTTTCATTGACTGGACCAACTTTTGAAGAAGCGCATTTTCCAAGTTTCGCCAGGTCTCGGAAATGGCAGCTTTAAGTTCGTCTACGGTGCCGCACTGCTTGTTGTTTGCGTAGAGACGGCGCACCATGATGGCCCAAATGTTTTCCATTGGATTGCAATCGGGCGAACGGGCTGGCCACTCCAGCAAATCAATTTGGCGTTCCTCAAACCACGACATTGTTGCGTTGCTGCGATGAATGGGGGCGTTGTCTTGTTGGTATACAAGGCGCAAGCGGCGAAAGCGGTTCAGATACGGTATTAGATTGGTTTTGAGCACATCCACGTATTCAACACTGTTCATCCGAGCACTAATAAATGCCATTTGAACAGTGCCAAGTGCGGAGAAGGCTCCCCAAACATGTACACTACCGCCGCCAAAATTCCTCTTTGAAAAATAACGCAGTTCTTTTCGCAAGTCACACCAGTAGTGGGCAAATCCGTCGGGACCATCCAAGTTGAACTTCTTCTCTTCGCTGAAGATAATCTGAAATACAAATTTATCGAAAATCAGACATAACAAAAAAGAGTGGAATACGGTAGAAATTCACATTAAGAATGAATTTCTACCGTATTCCACTCTCTACCGACATTGGCTTCGGCAAAATCATAACGTCGCTGCTTATCCTCCGGTTTCAACAACGGTGCTGAAAGCATTTTTGCGCGCTGGATGTGCGGAGAGCGTTGAATAACGCGCAAGATTGTGTCTTTAGAGACGTCAAGAGAACAATCCCGTTTTATCTCATTTGCTGATATCGTCGAATTCGAAACTTCGAATAATCTTTCGTTGATCACATTCCGTGAGCTTTGCCGGACGTCCGGTGTGCTTCCTTGTTCGATATTCGTCAGGATTACGTAGGAATGTGCTCACAACACATACCGATCTGCCAATTGTGCGTGCAATAGTCTTAACTCCGCTTCCAGCGTCGCGCATTCCGATAATTCGGCCTTGTTCTCGCTGCGAAAGACTTTTTCTTTTCCCCATTACATAGAACTTACAACTAAAAATTATAACAGAATAAATAAAATGCCAACATGCACAAAAATAATAAAGTGTGTTGTATAAATGAATTAAAAGTTGAAAATAATAAAGTGTTCGTAAAATTTTGCTTCGGTTGAAAATCTGTCTTTTGTTACGCGGGTATTAAAATGTTAATATTTTTTCAAACATTTTTATGAATAGTGGTTTTTTGTTGTGCTAAACACGATATTAATAATGGTTTAGCTCCAATGTATCGGTAACATGGTGAAATGCTAAAAAATAAGGGTGTTCGTAAAATTTTGCTTCGCAGTGTATCTTAGATGGGTAGCTCTAGCTTCGCCTCCTTGATTAGCTAACCCTGAAAGTGAGCTTCGGGTGCACCTTTCTGGGCTAGGTTTTATGTCCCCATCTGTAGGTATATAGTCCTTGATAGGGCCTCACAGTGACACAGTATGTGAAGGGGGTCTTCCTCATCCTCTTTACAGAATCTACAGATCACATCTTCTGATAGGCCAAATTTGCACATATGCTTGTTTAGTCTGCAGTGTCCTGTCGGTAGACCCACTATTGGATAATTAAAATTGAGTCTCTATTGTTGATGTCCGAGCTGCCCCAGAACACCTTGAAACCCTATCCCAAAAATTTGCAATCCACTCCTTCATTCCCAATATCATTAAGTTTCTTTCTTTGCCCCCGCAACCTTTCAATCCCTCCCAGATATAAAACCCCAGCATTTATCAAATTATCCGGACATTGACAATAACATTACAGATCATGTCTAAAACAAATGACATAGACTGGGCAATTATGTATGCTTAGCCACGGATTTCGTATAGAGAGACGATCTTTTCTAAGTCCGAAACAAAGCTGTTTGTTACTGTTCAGGTAATTGTTTATCATACAAGATTTTTGCTAAAGATGTAATTAATGAGACAAAACAATAAAATCAGGGGAATGATTCTGTAACTTTTTTAATCTCATTATGCGAAATCCGTGGCTGAGGATGTGAATTACTTTTAAAAAGTTACAGAATACATATCTCTGATTTTGTTGTTTAATGTCGTTAATCATACCGTTTTGGATCGTCTCCTTACGAAATCCGTTAAAATTACTAAATACATACCTCTGGTTTTGTTTTAAATAATTATTTCGACCTTTACAACAATCTAGTAATAAAAACAAGTTTCTGAATTCTGACAAACATCTTCGTTTTGGATCTTGAATCTGATATGTCGGAATATTAAAAAAATCATAACTAATAAAATCGGATTGTGTCATATATGAAATTTTCATGGACATATAGAGAAATATTTACAGATTATCATGGTGTAAATTAAATTTTGACACTACTTGACATTTTAAACATTTTTATTTATTATTTAAGTAATTTAAGCACTAACACATATCTCTGTATATTTAAAAAGCCTAAAATATGTCCTTTTCACATAAAAAAATCAGACTCATTGTATTTACATGTAACTACAATAAAGATATTTTCTTAAAAGCCAATTTTTAATAAAAATATAGTTTTAAAAATTATTGAACTTTGCAAATTAATTGCGGAATATTTATAGGTCTAATTTAATTGATAATTAACATTCTTAGGTTCTAAAGTCTGTAGAATACGATAGTGGTAACAGAATATTGAAATATTGAGTTTAAATTTTGCCTTCCCCTACTACCCGAGGACCGGCGGGAAATAATTATATAGCACTGTGCATCGGTCAAAAGTGATTGTTGGGCGCTGTCAATATTTTATTTTAATGGTCACAAATGTTTATTGTGGCTTTGTTTATTATATTGAACAATAGAAAAATGCCACATATGTCTTATTTTTGTTTAAACAATCTCATTCTGGTAAATGCAAATTTTCAAAGTGCCAAAAGTTTTTGTTGGGCGCTGTCAGTTTTTTATTTTATTGGCCATAAATGTTTAGTGAGGCTTGGTTTGTAATATTAAACAATAAAAAATACCACATATGTCTTGTTTTTGTTTAAACAATTTTTTAGTCGGGCCTTTATTCTAAAAAATTGAAATTTTCAAAGTGCCAAAAGTTATTGTTGGGCGCTTGGATTTTTTATTTAATGGCCAGAATTGTTTATTAACGCTTTTTTATAATATTAATCTGTATATGTGAAAATAAATTTCTAACTATAAGGGAGTTTTTGAAGACTGGTACTTCGATCACTCACCCTGTATAAGGAATCATAGAGCGTTGTTTAGATCATTGGCCATCTAGGGTCTGTGTTGAGAACTAATATACCGTATGTTGACCATCCCAAAATTCTCTGAATGAATGTCGTATTTTTCAAATAAAATTGATAATAAATTCAATTTTAACTTAACTTAAGTGGTGTGGAGTGTGATATAAGTGTGAATGGGTGGAGAAAAATAAAGAGAATACTTCTTATTGTGGTGGAAATACGAAAAGTCAGCGACATAACCTAACGACTTTCAAGCTAAGTTTGTGAAAGAAAATATAATCACTTAAATTCTATTCCTATGTTTATCAGTCTTCATAAAAATGATCCCTTATAGGGTTTAATGAAAAAAAAAAAATAATAATAATAGAAGGGTAGCGTTTCTATCAAATATTTGATATATATTTGAACAAAAGCGATTGCCTTTTTTTTTTCAAAAATAAAAAAAAAACAATGTGTAATTTTTATTTTGACAATTTGCAAACGTAACCTAAAAAGTATTGAAATATTGCGCATGTGTTTGGTCAATATTTATAATTTTATCTATTTTTTACAGTGCATCTGAAGATATTGATATACCCAATATTGCAAAGATAAGGCGTATACATTTTCCAACTCATTCAACCTCGTCTATTGAAGGTGAGTGTATAAAAATGTAGGTGATTTCTAAGAGAGATTTAATATTGTTTTTTTTTTTTTAATTTCATATCAGATACCTGGATGTTAAACTCTGCAAGTAGGTTCAGGAGAAATGAAATGGAGACAATTGATTTGACAGGTCGAAAACCAATATTAACCCCGAAGAAACTCCGCACTTCTTCCACGCCGAATCAATTGAAGATCAAAGAAATTTCATTCAATAAAACAGATGATGGTATTAAGAAATTCGACTACTTAACACCAAACCTTTTCAATTTCTCCGCTACGTCTGTTCCTTCCATTAAACCCCACCGTCGCTTTGATGCCAGCTGCTATAAGCTGGACGAAAAGTATAAGTATGAAGAACTGCTCGCTTCGTCAATGAACGGCTCTACTAGTACCGATTTTTCCACCCCAATGGGGAAGATATCTCCAATTACACGCACCTCCAGAATTTCAAAAATGGTGTGCAACAATTCGAAAGATAGTGACTTGTCGTTTGTGTCGAGTAACGGAATTACTCCGAAAGTGAAAGGAAGGAGATCGACAAAGGAGACGATTTTAAATGTGCTGAATAAATATGAGAATGATGTCGTCGTGGTGAAAGATAGTGATTCTGATGTAGAAATCCTGCCAACACCACCATCGCCAAAGCGAGTGTTTCCCATCCCAAAGGTCAACACTTTGAAGGACTTTATCCATCATAGTGAGCCTCAATATGAAGAATCAATAACTAACAAGTAAGTGTGTTTTTTGAGCTGGGTGGATTCTTAAAAATAATAATAACAAACTTTGTTTAGTACCACTGGTATAAGATTAAGATTGTTATTTGAGGTTATGTTAGTGCAAGTAATATAAGTGATGTGGATTTTTCTTTCCCAGAAGTTTCAAACTAAATAAATATGTAATTAGATGAAATTAAAAACAAATCTTACAGATTGAATAAAGTAACAAATATTAAAATGTTCCAAATATAATGGTGTGTTAAGAAGGGTTATATTTTCATTATTGATTTTTATAATAGTGAAGTAAATTCCTTTATAAGTTTTTATTAATAATAGAAGTAAATGTAGTATTTATGTTACTTGATATTAATTATTTCTTAATAAAAAATTCAAAGATAATTCTAAAAGAAATAACCTCTAAAAAAAACTACGCGTGTATTATCTTGGCATTCTGACAAGCAGATTAACAGGACACTAACTAAACTTTGATGTGTTTGTGTATTGTCTCCGCATGGCCCAAGTAGCTCAGTTGGGGTTGTGAGGCACAAGCTGATAAACGGGACACACCACCTCAACTTTCATGTTGGGCATCATCTTAGATTACTTTAAATTCTCAATATTAATTTTATTTCACGTCCGCTCGTGAATGCAATCATTCATCGAATCTTAATTATTTAATTCTTAATTTACATGCGTTACCGACCACTATTACTTTTTGAATCTACATTATTTAATTCTCACAACCACATTAACACCTCGAATCCTTCTTATACAATTTCAATCTTTCATTTGATACATTTTATTTTAAGAAAAAGTACATTAGTAAGCAGAAATGTGAAATTCACAACAATGTTCAGCTTTGAGAAAGAACGCCCTATGTAGGTCAATGAATAACCTAAAAGTGATTTATTTTTGAGATGTGTCAATTAGAGATGTTTTAAAAAATGCCATCACTTGTTTTTTTTTTATTTAATTAATTCACACCACTTCAAATTTTAACTGTTTAACTTTTAAATTAAACATGGATTTCATTGTGAAAATATCAATTCTAGAAAAATCCATATATTAAATGAATCCACCATCGACTCAATTAAAATTATAGTGTCAAATTTGAATGTTGTCGGCTTTGATGATGGGGCAAATAGCAAGTTTAGTGTCAAAATTCGTGTGTTTGCTATTTTCACCCCTAGCTAATCAAATGTATGTTATCACACATTGATTTACATTTGAAATTCGTCTAACAAAATCCCCTACTTTTTTCCTTTTAAGAATCAAGAAACATCATGAGGACATAGCACAAAAAGAGAAGGAGATTCAAGAAGCTGTTGACCATCTGAAAGGAATAAAAAAGATTTGCAATGAAATACGCGCAAAGCAACTTTCCGATGCCTTCAATAAAATCATGCAAATTCACAACATCGTTTTGTCGGAAGAGGAGGAGACAGAAGAAAAGTTGCCGGAGTTGACAGAAGAGGAGGAAGAAATGGTAGCCAACGCCTTTGATAGAAGGCAGAGTATGGATGCCGTATTGGCGAGTAAGTTCCGTTTGAATATTACAAGACGGGATATGTTTACGCTCCACGGATTGAACTGGTTGAATGACGAAGTCATCAATTTTTACATGAACTTAATCATTGAGCGGGGGAAACTGGACAAATACCCAACAAGTTATGCTTTCAATACATTCTTTTACCCAAAAATCCTTAGAGACGGGTTATCTTCAGTAAGTCGCTGGACGAAGAAAATCGACATTTTTTCATATGATTTAATCTGCGTGCCGATTCACATGAGTATGCACTGGTGCATGGCTGTGATTGATTTCCGTGCAAAATCCATTAATTACTACGACAGTATGGGGAAGCCCAACAACCAATGCACAAATGCACTCGCTCGGTACTTACAAGAAGAACACATGTCAAAAAAAAGATCCGAATTCGACATGTCCAATTGGAAAATGACCTGCTTAAAGGACATCCCTCAGCAAATGAATGGCAGTGACTGTGGTGTGTTCTCTTGCACTTACGCCGAATTTGTAACGAGGAATTCCTCCCTCAGCTTCAGCCAAGACGATATGCCATATTTGCGAAGGAAAATGGTGGTTGAGATCATTAAAGGGAAACTATTAATTAGTTAAAGAAAAGAAACAAAGAAAAACAAACATTTGTGTATATAAAATTAAATAAATATCATTTTATAAATGATTGGTATTACTAAAATAACAAAGGTTTTAATTAAGTAAAAAAAACAAATGTTCATTCGTAATGTAAATATATAATATTTTTTTTATACAGTACATAATTAATATGAATTTCTTATGCAGTAGATGAATTTGGTTGTCTTTTTTTAAAACTAAATATGACTTTCAAATTAAAAGAAGATATATTTCAGGACTTTAAAGTTGTAAAATTATAATCAATAATATCAAAGAGGCATTTTGTAATATTTTGTTAACGGACAGTTTTTTTTTACTGCTAGAGAAAAAGTTACCTTCATGTGTTATATCCAAAAAATGAATGAAATATTTGAACTTGTTTACATTCAGATTGTTAATTGCCTGCAACATACAGTAACCTTTTTGAGTGTACAACTGGGCGAAATGCCTTTCTATTAAGTGCAAAGATGATCCGCTGTGTGCAGGATGACCTTGCTGTATGTTGCGGGCTATGAAAGAAAATAGAAAATTAAAACCATATTTCAGATCAACTAAATGGAATATTAAAATTTCAAAATGATAATTAGTAATAGTTGTGAGTTATAAGACGATGTTGTAATGAAATAAAATACTGTCATTTTTTCTTCACTAATTATTTATTTACACCAAATATATATATTTCAAACATCAAGTGATCGAAATAAGTGACGAACAGTGTTTTATTTGATGATAAATAATGTGAATATTTTGTTACCTATATTGAGTACTAGTATTATATTCTGGATTGATCAACTATTTATCTTTCTTTCTTAATCTTATCCTCTTTTACCCGTATTGGGTGTCAAGATTGATCAAACATTTATAAATACTTTAAAAACTAACAGTTAATTTCTACAACTTCTATCTTAAACTGAAGATATGTACAATATAAACTTTTGTTTAAACATTGCTTTACAATTGAAATTAAAAACGTATTCACTAGTTTATTTCATACAAAATGTACTTTATCAATAGTATAACTGTTGTAATATTGAGAATGTACATTTAGTGTGAAATAAATCGGCGAATAAAAGCAAATTCAATATTTGTATTTTTTATTGTTATCATCTTCATAGAATTCAGCACAAGTTTGTATTATATTTGTTTTAGAAATTTATTACAGTGGTGGACTGCGGCTTTATTTCATTATAACTTTGCAACCAATTGTTGTAATGCTTATGAGTGATACATTTTTCAACATTTTGTTTGCTGAGCTTCATACAAGGTACTATTATTATATTTCCTTTTTATTCTGGGTGATGAAATTCAAACAAATATTGAAATGTTAATATTCCATTTACCAAAACTAATAATAACTTGACAACGTAAAGATTGTTTTGAAACCAGAGTGGTTCCATTTGTACTTTGCAGAAAAAGCAAAAAATGTATTGTAAATATTGTTTTTACTTTCTTTCTATATTATTGTGATATGATCCTTCATGTCATATTTATTAGTTATTATTGTTTTTGCTTTATGTTCACAATAATGAATCTGTTGTTTTGTACTTGGTAAAATCATAATTAAAGATGAATTTTATTTTTAAACGAATCACGAGCTATTAGAAGTTTGTAATTTATAATTAACTATACTTTGATATTAAAAACATAAATTATTACTACATGAATTTGTGTCTCATTTAAATTGTTCCCTATTGTATAGAAAATTAATAAATGAGAATACAAAACAGACATTTTTAAAATTCAACTCTTCTGATTATTTTACAAGAATTCTTGCGTTATTATCATGTTATCTTGTAATTTGTAGCTCATATGAAGGGAAATGTTACAGTAATATAACATCTCATTTAATTTATTTTTGCATGACATTAAATTACAAATACTTACGTCAATAATAAATAACACAAGAGTTTTTCCCTTACTTCACTTTTTATTTAACACGTTAGATGTACATTTCGACATACAAACTGGTCATTATCAATAACAACTAAATTCTACCTTAATCTAAACGCGGTATATATACTAAAAAGAGGATTAGCGGAAAAACTGAAAGGTAATTATGAGGGTTATGGATTGTTAGGGATTATTTGTGGTGTTATTTTTGGTAGCAGGTGTTATAATGGATTATCTAAGGGGTTTAAATCGAAATTTAACAAAAAATCTTTAAATTTGTACATTTGTATGGACTCGAGCACGTTTAACTGATATTACATGCTCGAGTCCATACAAATGTACACATTTAAAGATCGAACGACAGTGGCATGAAAAATGTCTAGTGGGGTCAGAAATTTTCTGTTTACATAGAATTAATATGCTCCATTTCTCATTTAATTATTTAAAATATGCTATTAACTGTTATTATATAGTGTATTATATCAGAATATGTTATAAAATGTTGAAAGAAATGTTAAAATATAATATTTTATTAACGAGCTCAACAGTTTGGTGCAACATAACTCAAAAATTTTGGACGTTTGTGATATGTGAATTTATTTATTAGTATTTGTGACTATAAATAATTATGAAGCCACAAATTTCTATGTGGATTTATGTGGCCACATTTTCATTTTACCATTGAGATAATAAATTTTAACAATCACGATTTTGCTTCATTAAAAATCGGAATATAACGTTGTTTTAATTATTTATAAATGGAATAGTTCCTGTTTTAATACATTTTCTTTTGATTTAAAATAAACAATCAATATTTTATAATATTTATATTTTATTTTTTCTTCACTCATGTATTTTTTAATGCTAAATGTACATTTCGAGCACAATATGCTCTTTATCAATAGTTTTTTATTTAAAATTGACAAATATTTTTTTACATATACAGAAGTGAAGAAAGGAATAAAATATAAATATTATATCAAGAAGACTTCACATACCAACAAATGTCTTTGAAGCTAATATTTTAGTTTATTCCTAATGAATTAGTGGAGATTAAAATAGTACAAGTAAAACAAACAATAGTATTCTAATTTTAATAAAAAAATAAATTTATAATTCTGTTATTTAATTTTTAAATAATTTCTATGATTATTATTTCACTACAAATGTTTCACAACTTTATTTGTATTATAAGGTGTTTATTTTGTAAGCTCAATTATTCAAAGAATTAAACGAAATAAGTCTATATTTAATATTAGTACATTTTCATTCCATGAAACATACATGCACATTTTTTTTATGTTTCAGATGTGAAACATAAAACTATTCATTTATATATTTTCCATGTTATTTTACTTGTACGATTCTATCTTTTTTTTGTATAATTATCGTGACACTACTTTGAATAAAAATATAAAGGATTTATATTAAATTTAAATTCCTTTAAAAATATTTAAACTCATGTTCACAATATTATATAATTCAAAACTTCCATTTGTTAGCAACGTAATATTAAAATATATTTTAGCAAGTAGCTTCACAATGTTTTGATTTCTATTAAAGTGTTAATAGAAAATTTAAAATAACTACTTCAATTTGGTATTACATTTACTCAAATATGATTAATTTAATGCAAAGTTAACACAAAAAAACTACACATTCTAGTCTGTAGTTTTTAAGAAACAACTCTTATTACCATAATCCTCTTTTTTTTATTATCGTCTTTTAATAAATTTTGTGTAAAGAAAATTTGTGTTAATTAAAAAAAGAAACTTAATTGATTAAGGATTCATGAAGAAATAACAAAAAGGAATAATATGAAAATTATACTTATATCTAAAGCGAGGAATAATAATAATTTTCTATATAAGTGGGTTTATAAAAGAATAATTAAAAAAAGTCATTGCTTTGCTTCTCTCAAACATACTTTGTTTGTATTCAATTTCTGTGAAGAAAATTAAATATTAAGTACTTGCTAATTATCACTCAAAGCGCACAATTAATAGCGCCCCTGTTAAACGCGGAAAATAAATTAAAATTTCAATAATTACAAAGCATAGGTGGTTTAGAAATGAATAAAATTTTAATCAAACAAATTTAAAATAACTACTACAATTTAGTAGTACATTTACTTAAATATGATTAATTTAATGCAAAGTTAACATTACAGCCGATGTTAGTTATGTATTGAAAAATTCATGGAATTTATAGCGACTGCCTCTGATCAGTACTTAAGGTCGAGATTGAGGGTAGTCGTATTAGGCATTGCGTTGAACTAACTGATGTGGGGATTGCATACATTAGAATGTAACAGGGGCCATTTAATGCTCTTCACGAGTATTTTAGCCTTGAACAAATCCTTCGTTTATTTTCGTCACGATCCGTATTTATTCGCGCTTTGGCGAAGTGCGGAGTGCAAAAGGGGAACGAATTTAATATTTTCAAGATACATTTTTCCTTTCGAGCCATGCTTGCCATGCATCTATCTCTTTCTAACGTATTTCGCTTTTCTTTTAATTCCGTATCTGTCAAAATCATATGTTCTGTTATTTCACCTACGATTTCTTTGTTTTGTTGTGTTTAAAATTCTGGTTTCTGATTTCAATGTTTCAGAATACATATTTGGTTGAACACATTTACAATGCATTTTTTATTGAAAATAAAATGAATGGGGAGGTTATCTTACATTTATTTTCATTATGATGTTGAATAAAACCTTCTCACACTACCACTTCCTTGAACAGACATTATTTTCTTAACAATTATATAATGATAGAAATTAAAAAAAAACAGTGAACCAAATAAGAGTGTCTAATGAATTAAATAAAAATGATTTGGAAATCATTAATAAATCATTTCCACATTTAGCTCTGTGACATTTTGACTTACGTACCGTAAGTACTTTCAACAAATGCACATTAAAACAACTACTTCCTGGGCAATAATTTATTAATTATTTTGAAATCATTTTTTATTTAATTTATTAAATTACTGTAACCAAGTGAATAAACACTCTTCTATTCATAGTGTCTAATACTTTGTTAATGAAATTGGATTTCCGAACATTTCATTTATATTTTATTATTATAATATTATGTAGTTATACATGAAAATTATATTCATTTTATTCCTCTTTATAGTTTGCCCTCTCAAAGTATATTATATATATATATATATTTATACTCTCAATTACTTGATAATGAACCGGATAAAAGTGATGGATTTTGACCATTTGAAAGAATAAAGTGTTATAGAAGAAATTAACATGTTTACGAGAGTCAAGCTGTTCAAATAATTCAGGTTGTTCGAATCATTCTAATAATATACACAGTTCAGAAAATTTAAACAAATTGAGGGCTTAGAGTATTTTAAAGAATTTTAAATGCACAAATTAGAAAATTATTTTAACTCCAAAGGGATGTAACACTCTTAATATTATTTTTTATTAGATTCCTCTTTGAATTATCTTCAAAGCAATTTAATATAGTTGATAGTTTTTATTGTTACTGCAGAAAAAAAATGTTCTAAAAATTTTGATAATTGTATTGGTGGTTCATTAGTACACATTACATTTTTGGTTTTCAAAATGGAGAAATTAAATTTTGTATACTTACTGAGATAACATCATTCTATTTGATGATAATTTTAAATGTGATATATTTGTATATTTAAATGGCAACCTATAGTTTTCCATCTTTTTTTAATTATCACAAAATGATATATAAATATTTCATTAAGCCTATCTTCTGTACTTCCCGAAATATTTCACATTTCATAGTATTTGTAAGGCATTTTAACAATGAATTGATTAGTTTGACATGAAAAACAATTGAAATAACAGTAATTAAGTATATGAAGAAATTGAAAACAAATGCCAAATAAACATTATTTTCAATTTAAATTAGTGTTATGGAAAATCTATATGTGAGAATGAAATAATGGTTTATTTTATAAATGAACCAAAATCATCCGAAATTTAAATATATATCACATTTAAAATAATCATTGAATAGAATGGTATCAACTTGGTATGCATACTAAATTTCATATCACCATATCAACAATAAAAGACGGACACTTCGGTGACTCAACCTATGTAATAAATAATGTGCTTTTGGGTTAAAAAAAGATGAGTAGGTATATTTCATAAAGTATTATTCAAGTTTTTAAATTTTAACCAAAATCTAGAATTAATCTCCTGGAATTATAAAAAAGTTGAATTAATTATAGTAACTTAGAGAAACCAAGTATTAGGTGAAATTGTACAAAATAAATACAAAATGATAAATAAACGAAATAAAACCAAATAAATAAGGGAATCAATATTTGAACACTTTGAAATTTACATGTATTGTATGCAAATTCCTGCTTCCCTATTCATTTTTTTGGATAAATTGAGAGAATTAAATATATTTAGAATCTAAAAATCTATTCAAAAGTCAATTTTAGAATTGATGTATAATTAATTATTAATGAATGAAATTAATATAAAATCCCTTTCATATATAGAAAATCACTGCATATTTTTGATCGTATAATAAAATTATTATTCATCTTGATTTGTGTGATTTATTTAATAAGTCAATGGTCGCGTTCAGGGAATTGTAGAGAAACCAAAGTCTTGGGTGAAAATATGAATGAATCCAGATTCCCCCATCTATAAATAAGGAAACATTTCAGCACTTTTAAATTTTAATGTACTTTCCTAGGTTGCTTTCGATGAATCAATACAGAGTATAGTCATTTTAGATGTAAAAACAATTTTATGTAAATTTTTGCATCCCCGTTAATTTTTTAGACAAACTAAAAGAATAAAATTATATGTAGAATTTAAAAATCCGTTAAAAATTATTTTTCAGTCAATTTTAGAATATATGTATAATTAATTAAAAATCAATTAAAAGTGATAAAATTTGCTAGCTACATTTAGGTACAACTTTCATATAAAAATATCACTTTTGGCATGTTTTTATGATTGGAATTGAACATCGATTTTTTATAGGTGATGATATTTAGCAGTTAATCACAATTTATTAAATATCTTTTAATTATACGTCGATTTTAAAAGTTAATAAAGCATCGTTTTTTATAGATTTTTAAATTCTGAAATTCTCTAAATTAATATAAAATGCGTTTTGCATATAAAAAAATACTACATATACTAGGTATATAAAAATTTAATAAAATTTTCATTTATTATCTTGATTTGTGTGATTTATTTAATTAGTCAATATTTAATATGTGTACATTCGCGAATTACCCATAGCGATTTAAGATGTAACACAATTTTATACAAATTCCTGCTTCCCCGTTCATTTTTGAGAAAATTTAAAGAATTAAATTATATTTAGAATCTAAATATCTGTTCAAAAGTCTATTTAGAATTGATGTATAATTAATTTATAATGAATTAAATTAATATAAAATCTCTTTCGTATATAAAATTACTACATATTTTTGGTCGTATAATTGGTAAATAGAGATTTAATAAAATTGTGATTTACCATCTTGATTTGAGTGATTTATTTAATTAGTCAATATTTCTTATAAGTACAAAAAATCCCTTTCATGAATCACGCATTAATTAAATACTTGTCCTGCTTCACCGACCACGCGTTGATAACTGGTTGCCTATTTTTTAACTACGGCCATCTAGTAATTAATGTCTGAACTTTTACGCAATTTTAGAGGTCAAATATGCTACTCGAATTACGCGGTATTTTAAAAAAATCATAGATATATTTCGCTAATGTTTTTGAGATTAAACTAAAAAAAAACATTATTTTTACATTTCATTCACAATACATCGAAAGTAGAGTATTTTCCAAATGTAGTTGATATTTTTTTAATTGAATATAACAGAAAATATAAAAATGAAAATATAATGAAATAACAATTACAAAAAAATTAAAACGAAATTGACGACTGCATGTAGAAAAAAATTACCTATTTGATGTAATTTTTAGTTTATTTTTTAAACGCACCGTTTGGATTATTAAACGAAAATACTGACAACCGTTTGAAGGATCCTGCTCTTAAATTAATTTTTATCAACTATGTTAACGAATCGAAATAAATATTGAATTTTAAGAAAAGTTACATGGAAATACCATAAGCTAATAAGATACAGCTTCTAATAAAATCAATAAATTAATAATTTCACAAAAAATAGTTTTAAAGTTTTGTGCAGATGAGCTACCATCACAAAGTTTCTAAAATATTACATTCTATGATTAATTTGAAATCCGACAACAACGCTTTAACTGTCAAAAAGCAGAGATCTAATCATTATCTATGAATCTCATTTTGTGGTTATATTTTGAAAAAGAAGTAATGGCCAATTAGGATGTTCAACAACTTAATATCCCAGTGTTTGAGGAGCCGGGGGGCCTTGGTGCAAATACCCCGCTGCATCAACTCCCTTATAATAATCCGCCACAAAAGCACAAAAGGGGCTCTGAGCAAGACAACACAAAATGCCGAACTGGATGTGAATGTAAAACCTCTAGGAGAGAAAGTTAAAGAGAACGCCAAGACTGCTTCGTATTTGGGGGTTATATTGCTGGGTGTTGGTGTAACAGGTACACTGATTTTTGCTGTTTTCAAAGAGCTGTTTTCGTCACGCAGTCCGAATAATATTTACACTGCAGCCGTTAAGAAGTGTTTAGCAGATTATCGGGTGGAGGATAAGTTGGGGGCGCCAATTACGGCTTATGGGGAGGAGACGAGGAGGGGCAGGAGGCAACATCCAAATTATTTGGGTTTCATGGGGAAAGACGGCAAGAAACATCTTAGGATGAAGTTTTACTTGCAGGGGCAGTTTCATAAGGCGACAGCTAATTTAGAAATGGTTGAAGTAAGTTTTACAACATTAAAAAAAAATTCTTATGTTACAGGAAGTTTTATATAGAATAAGTTAATTTAACCAAAATAAAATAAGGCTTGGTTTTTCAATTGTGGCTTAATGCACAAGAGAAAAGTATAAAAGTGAAGCCTAATTGAGCCAATCTTCACTTCATGTTTATTGATTGATTTCAAATGAAACAATAACTAATAGTTAGTTTTATTATTTAGGGCCGATTCACAATCTCCCAGGATTGAGAACGGAACGGAAACAATGAATAATAAGGATTTACATGTATCGATTCACAATAACCCAGGAATCGACCTTACGGATCTTCTGTATATGGTCCCTTTCTAGTTCTGGGCAATTGTGAATTGGTCAGTAAATTTGTATTTGTTTTTATATTTCTTTAGTGACATTGACATTTCTAAACAAAGGTTAAGTTAAAGCCACATTTGAAAAATCCGGTCAAAATGTAAAAAATGCATCAATATTGATAGAAATAATTATATAACATTTCAACTAATTTCAGAATGAAAAGGGAGACTTCGAATACAAATATTTGTTATTAGATGTAAACGATTTAGCACAAACAAGAATAGTGCTTGAGGATGGAAAGAAGTCTCTAGTGTTGGACTCACCACCGTCAGGATTGTTATTGTAGACTGTATATATGCAACGTGTTAAAGTATTGTGTTAGCTTACTTCTTTTTCATTAAAATTGTTTGTAAATAAGTATAAAATTATTCAACTATAATATTTATTTTTAAATGAAAAACCCAGAAGAAAATAAAATTTTTCCTTTACTATTCTGAAAGATTACATTTGATTTGGATTTGCAAAGATAAAATTTAAATTGTTTTATGAAATTATCAATTGCTTAATATATAATTTGTTTAACATGATTGATTGATATCAAGATATTAGAAATTTCAATTTGAACTATGACAAAATATCTGAAATATGATTTAAAATAATTAAATTCTGTTTTCTGGAAATCATTATAGATATTTAGAAACTTATGCTGGATTTACATTATTTTTAAATATTCTTACTATTTTATGTCATATATTCAAATAAATAAATACCATAGTAGTCTTATCAGTGCAGATGTTAGGAGGCCGTGAAATCTTGTTCGATTATTGCTTATGATCAATCTTTACAAATCAATATTATTTGGTCGATCTTATTTGATTAAACTTATGAATGATGTTTTTGGTTTAATTTCATAGCCGCTGCTCAATCTGTATTAATCAATCTCTCTGGCTTGATCGCCTCACAGCTGCACTCTATCCTTTTAACAAAATTATGATACGGCATCAACACAGTCTGAGAACTGTCAATGTTGTTTCTAGCTATTTGTTTATTTATTTTCTAATAAAAAAATACATTGTTATAATTAGACACAATACACATAATGAAACAAATAATAGAAAAATCACACCGAGGTCAAATAGAGATGGAAATGCTCTTCATAGATTTTAAACAAACGTTTCACTCAATTGACAGACCAGGCCTACGAATAGTACTAAGGGAATTGGGACTACCGCATAAATTAATCAAATGAATAATAATGATATCGAGAAAAACATATGCTAATATTAAAACACTAAAAGGAAGAACAGAGGAATTTGAAATTAATAAGAGTGTACAGCAAGGAGACTCACTACCCACCACGCTATTCAATTATTATTATTGCAATATGTTGTAAGAACTATCAATGGAGGACAGTTAGAACGAAAGGTGGATAGATGGTAGCATATGCGGACAACATTGTGTTAATAACTAAGAACAGAAAAATCATGAAAGACATGCTCGAGCAAATAAGTATTGAAGGAGAAAAACTGGGATTACAAAAAAAATTGAAAATAGGGAAACAAACAGAAGAACATGGAGAATATTTTGTACTTTTAATTTTTTATTTATTTAGTCTTATATAACATCGTTATAAATTTCTCTCTACTTCTCAGTGTGAGGTGTGTACTTTTAATTATTATTTTGAATTAGCCGTCATTCTATTTGGGTACAAAAGGTATATTCTAATAATTGTAGAATTTTTTTGACCAAAAAATTATAAAGTTGACCTTTTGCACTAAAAATGTAAAAAACGTAACAAAACAAATTTACAAACATATACAAGAATTTTTAATGTGGCTGTGTTCTCTCTTTAATATTTCAATGAAATCTGTCACTCTTTTTTTCCCAAATCTCCTTGGGGTTTCTGGGGTACGAGGACTGTGTTAATTACCACCCGGTATTACATGGACTGTTCGGGCTGAGCGGCTACCAGCCACAAGTTTTTCGGGAATTTTCATACACTTTCTAATCCACAATTTTTTTTACGATTGTATTAAGGGTTGCTTTGCGTAACTGATCAAATTTTTATGTTTATGAAGAAGGCAGTCGGGGTTGAGATGGATATAAGTCACAATACTCATGGTAAAGTATTTACCTGCTGCAATTAAACAATCGCTAGTGGCTATGATACTATGACATTTAACAAATTGTTCATCGATGTCACTGCATCACTTATTAGTAAGAGTTTAGTTTAGTCGCAAATTATTAATAACAAAAATTACAATACAATAATGGATAAAGATTTTCCATGTATGCTGCCAAAAATACAATCGATCGATAACATATCTATAGAATGGTGTAAGAAACGAGAAGTTAAATTTATTTATATTAAATAAAAATGATTTGAAAATAATTAATAAATTATTTTCACATTTAGCTCTGTGACTTTTCACTTACATTACGTAAGTACGTTAAACAAATGCACATTAAAACAACTAATTCCCGGGCAAATACCCACGCCGGACATTAAAGTACATAATGTACTTCTGTATTTTTGCAAATATTGATTGCATCACAGAATGTTTCAAATAAAAGTTATATATCTTTAAGAAATTTGAATTTTTCCTTCATTAACGTTTTGTTATAGAATCTTTAATACTTGTGTCTTAGCGACACAATTTATTATTATTATTTCAAATAAAAGTTGTAGATAATATTAAAGGATAAATCAAAAACACTTGGTTTGTTTCACTATTCGTTATTATTTACTCGACTAGTTTCGCTTTTTACGGCATTATCAAGAGTGGATTACAGAGGAAACTGACTGGCTTATATATAATCAAGTAATTAGGGATTTCAAAATTGCGGAATTCCAAATCTCCTCGTTGTCGTTGACGAGGTGTTTTCCCCCTTTTATGGCTTTATTTATTTCTAAGCCCTCTCTGAGATTTAAATTTAGTCCCTTATTACCTGAATACAAAATCTTAAAATTATTAGTATCTATAAAATGATTATTGTGAATACAATGTTTGGAAATTCCTGTATTTTGTTCATTGTTTATGATTGATTTTTTATGTTCTTCCAATCGTGTATGAAATGATCATCCCGTCTGGCCTATATAAATAGTGTCACATTCACTACACTTAATTTCGTACACTCCGCACTTTGTTTTATTGTCTACGGGGGATTTATTGTTTATTAATAATTTCCCTAAATTCGTTTTGTTTGTACATATGATATTAAAATCGTTACCCTTTACTATGTTAATTATTCTATTTGACAAATCTTCCACGTAATTTAATTTCTATATTTTCTTGAATATAGAAATATTTCATTAGTTGCTTTTTCTTTTTCAGAATTGAGTCAATTATTTCTGTTTTATATCCATTATTTCGGGCTATTGTTTTTATTATATTTAGTTCATTATTGTATGCTTGATTAGTTAAAGGGATATTTAGTAAGCGGTTGATATAGGAGTTAAAAGTGCTAAATTTAATTTGATTTGGATGGTTTGATGTATTGGGGATTATCGTATCCGTAAATGTTTCTTTTCTATAAATTTTGAAGTTTAAATGATTATTGTTTTTATCTATTGTCAAGTCTAGAAAGTTTAAACTATTATTAATTTCTATTTCTGAGGTAAACTGAATTTTGGTATTAATTGAGTTTAAGTATTTTTCAAATGAACTTAGTTGTCGAATAGTACCAATCCAAATACAAAAAATATCATCGACGTATCTACTCCAAAATATTATGTTATTTTTATTCCTAAAGTCGGGATTGTTGAACATTAATTTTTCAAAATTTGCCATGAATATTTCTGCAAACAGGGGTGATAAGGGTGACCCCATAGGTAAACCGTCAGTTTGAGTGTATAGGGTGTTATTAAACTCAAAGTAATTTTGTTTTAGGCATACTTCAATTAATTTCATAATTTCTGATTTTTTTTCCTTGTTATTATTTGACTTATCAATTAGATCTTGTATGATTTTCTTTAATTTTAATGTTGGAATAGAAGTAAATAGACTTTTCACGTCGAAAGATTAAATCTCAGAGAGGGCTTAGAAATAAATAAAGCCATAAAAGGCGAAAAACACCTCGTCAACGACAACGAAGAGATTTGGAATTCCCCAATTTTGAAATCCCTTATTACTTCATTATATATAAGCCAGTCTCTTGATAATGCCGTAAAAAGTGAAACTAGTCGAGTAAATAATAATAAATAGTGAAACAAACCAAGTGTTTTTGATTTATCCTTTAATATTATTGTCAAAATGTTTCACCAAGTGACAAATGAGAAAGTTATTCAAGAAATAAAAGTTGTAGATCTTAAAAACGAAATACTCTGTGTTATATAACTTTTTATTATAGGGCCTTTAGATTTCAAATTATAAATTGAAGAAGTTTATAAGCCTAATAACTTCCCTTAGAAATACAGATATTTTTATGTCAAAATGTTAAAATAATATCAATTTAGTAAGTTAATGAAACTCTAATTTTAAAAAACAGCAAATTTTTTCATTTAATAATTATCCGTTTTACTACTGTAATTAAATAAAAAACACTGTAAACTTTTCTTCACTGTTTTTTTTTTTTCAAATAAACATTTCGATCACAAAGTATATTTGTATTATTATTTATTTAATCCAAATAAATATTTCGATCAAAAAATCGATCCATTGATAATGATCACTTTGTGATCGAAATGTTTATTTGAAACAAATAAATATTCAGTAAAGAAAAGTTTACAGTGTTTTGTTTTATTCAATTATTTGTTCACTATTAAATGTTCATTCAAAAGCCTATTTGATCAAATTCATTGGGGAAATGGGTGAACTTATCACCATATGAATGTATATATATTCATCCATCGTTGATGGACACGTGTTGTTTGTTTGTGCGGTGCGTCTGTAATTTGTTTCCATTTGCATTGAAATAGGCCAACGACTCGGTCCAGAAGCAACGTGCTCAGTAGTTGGGTGTGCGTGATTTGGTTGTGTATGAAAAAAATCAACTCTACTGTAAGTGCTCAGCTAAAACTTGATTTTTGTTTCGCGTATTAGCCACAGTTTCTGGTCTCTGGCCAGCGCTGGGTTCAAGGCCAAACTCTCTGCACACTTGCGCACTTTTTGTCATTGTTTACATTTCTTTTCTCCGGACGTGACCCCTTTAAATAAAAAACATCTGTTTATTTCTATTCCTATTGTTTCACACACATTTATAAACCTGACTGTCCGTGGCCTTCTTGTCTGTTTTGTTAATCACCGTTGATCGGCCCCAATCGGTGTAAAAGTATCCCTGTCTTAATTCCTTTGTTTATATTAATTAATCTATTACCTACTCTCAATAATGATCTGTCTCAAGTGTAACAAGGCAATCGATGATTCTATAGAAAAATTTGTCGTTTGTGATGGATGCAACAGAAATGTTCACATACAATGCTCGGAGTTAACTACATCTGAATTAAAATGTCTAGAACTGCGCCAGACCTCCAAGCGCAGAATTAAGTACATATGTATCGAGTGTGAACTAGGGGTTCATCAGATCCCTAAACTCATAACATTAATCAATGATTTAAAAGCCGAAATTAATGAGCTCAAGAATGGTCAATTAAAACACGGTTCCTCAACTGATATTCCTTCGAAGTTCATGGAAGAAACTATCGCCGAAATAACAGAAAGGGCCAAGAGATCGCATAACATCATAGTTTACGGTTCTGAAGAAACTGGTAATTCTAAAAATCATCAATCTGATCTTGATACCGAACTTTTAACAACGGTACTCACAAAATTAAATCTAAATGAGACGCCGATTCAACCCCAACGCCTAGGCAAATTCGACAATACAAAACGAAACAAACGCCCAATCAAACTTCGCCTTACTTCCATCGATAAAGTTCACAAAGTTGTAAAAAACTTTTACAACCTCAAGAAAAGTCATTCCGAACTTAATCAACTAAGCATCTCATTTGATAGAACGCCAAAACAAATAGATTTTTATAAAACTGTAAAGTCTGAACTTGATAATCGTAAAAAAAATGGCGAGACGAATATTTCGATAAAATATAAGAACGGCATTCCGACCATTACATCTTCGGAAAACTAAATGTGTCCAACAGGATAGCCAACTCACTCAATATTTTCTATCAAAATGTGCGTGGCCTAAAATCCAAGACCCATGAATTCTACACTAAGTGCTGTAACTTGGATGCTGATATTATTCTCCTATCGGAAACTTGGCTGGACGACTCGGTATTTAATGCAGAACTTTTCCCTAACACATTTGACGTTGTTCGATCCGACAGACAATTCCACTCAATAAATCGCTCCAAAGGTGGAGGAGTTCTACTTGCTGTCAAGAACCATTTATGCTTTTCCGTAACAAATACAAGTGACATTGCAACTGCAACACCTCTAATAGATTTCATCCTTTGTAGGTATTATTTCGATTCAACTGAAATTTTTATAGGAATAGTATATATTCCACCTGACGTAACATACCAGGACCTTGAAACATTCACATCTATTCTAGAGGTTTATCTACTTGATAAAAAATTCATACTCATAGGTGATTTTAATCTGCCTAATGTATTTAACAAAAAATTGCCACTGAACAATAAGGTCACATGTTTTAAATATTTTACGGAAATTCTTAACATCAAACAATTCAATAATGTAGTTAACAGTCACAACACAACACTTGACCTAGTCCTCTGTAATTTTGATATCAATCTAAATGTTATCCACTCTAATTACCCTTTAGTTACCGAAGATAACTACCACCCTGCGCTAGATATTGTTGTACCACATCATGTTAAACCTACCTCTCAGACCTTTCCTTCAAACGATAACTACAGGTACAACTTCTATAAAGCCAATTTTCCAGCCTTATATGACGAACTTTTCAACACAGATTGGAGGATTCTAGACTCATTTAATGATGTCAATGAAATGGTATCAAAATTCTATGATATACTCTTCAATGCTCTCAATAAGCACGTTCCTATATGTCTCACATCAAAACCAAAATATCCACTTTGGTACACACGTCAAATCCGTCTTAACCTAAAAACGAAATTATTCTACAGACTTAAGTGGCAGAAAACTAAAAATCCTAAGTATCTGGAGGAATTTAAGAGAGTTCGCAACCTAACGAAACACCTTATTGCAAAAGCCTACTCCAATTATATCTCCAACACTGAAAATAATGTTAAAAAGAACCCCAAGGACCTATGGAAATTTATCTCCAGCAAGAAAGGGACAACGAGAATACCTGGCAAGTTATATGACGAAAATCGTGAATTTACAACACCTAAAGATATAGTAAATGGTTTCGCAGATACCTTTAAAAATGTCTTTTGCAGTAATGCAACTCCCACCGTTGACACCATTTATTCTAACTGTCCTCCTTTCACAATTTCTAAAGTAGATGAAGCACAGCTTGTATCCATTATTGCATCCCTTCCAAACAAACTCACAGCGGGTGATGACAAAGTTCCAAGTTTTCTACTCAAAGATTGCAGACATGTCTTAGCCAAACCTCTAACATCAATTATTAATCTGTCAGTATCTAAAAGTGAATTTCCCAACCGCTGGAAACGCACACTATTATGCCCAATCTTTAAGAAAGGCAACGCCTCGCAAATAAGCAACTATCGTCCCATCGCAATCCTATCGAATTTCGCCAAGGTATTGGAAACAGTGCTATATAATAACATTTTTAACAACGTGCGATCCTACATCTCGCCCTATCAACACGGATTCATGCCAGGACGGTCGACACTAACAAATCTTGCTACTATATCGCAGTTCCTTTCTGAAGCCTTAGATGTACGTGGCCAAGTTGATGTCATATACACCGACTTCTCTCGAGCGTTTGACTCTATCAATCACAAACTGCTGTTAGAGAAACTTGGGTCATTTGGGGCTGTGCCAGCGGTTACTCAACTTATACAATCCTACCTGCACAACAGATCTTGCTATGTGTACTACAACGGTTTTAAATCTTTTGAATTCTCACCGTCGATTGGTGTCCCACAGGGCTCCAGTCTTGGCCCCCTTCTCTTCAACATTTTTATTAATGATTTGCTGGGGATGCTCACCTGCCCTGTGTTAGCATACGCCGACGACCTCAAAATCTACCAGAGGATCCAAAGTCAGAATGATGTCGATATGCTGCAATTGAATCTAAATATCATATCTAACTGGTGCTCCCGTGTAAATTTAAAACTCAACGTAAACAAATGCAGCGTTATAAACTACAGTCGGGGACGCAATGCTCTCACAAGAACTTACCATATTTCAGGGGATTATCTGTCGGTCGTTGACTGCTTCAAAGACCTAGGAGTTACTTTTGACAAGAAACTCACTTTCACTACCCATATTGAAGCTATTCGCTCCGCAGCCTCAAAATCATTGGGTTTTATACTGAGAAACGTTCGTGAATTTCGAAATACTGATGCTGTAAAGTCATTATACTTCGCTTTTGTATCAAGTAAACTGGACTACTGTAGCTTAGTCTGGTATCCGACAAATATTAGTCAATCCCTTCTACTGGATCGCCTCCATCGGCGATTTTTAAAATTTTTATCTTACAAACTTGACGGTACTTATCCATCCATTGGAGCGAATCAAGAACATCTACTTGAAAGGCATAACATGATAGCATTATCGACCAGACGAGACCACCACTGCGCCACAATTCTCAGGAAACTAGTACACGGAAAAATCGACTGCCCCCAATTACTTTCTGGGATACCCTTCAATGTTCCTCAACAATCAACTAGATTCTCTTCATCATTCCGACTACCCATACCAAGGACATGTGTTCTGCAGCGGTCACCGATCTTCACAATGTGTCGTTGCGCAGAAAAATTATTCGATGATTTATTTATATAAAATTTAACTTAAATGCTGCCTCTACTATCAACACCTGTAATTCTTTTGTATTTTTTTTTTTCTTTTTTCCTGTAATACTTATTTTTTTCTGCATTGTACTTTCTATTATATTGTCCTGTAAGTAGGAAATCCTGTTGGACAATAAAGGCTATTATTATTATTATTATTATTATTATTATTATTATATTTTCAGTTTTTATTAGTACACCCATTTCACATTAACAAAAAAATACTAGGAATTGTGTATCCATATGATACTTATCTGTAAGTCAACTTAAAAAAAAATGTGGAGTCTTAACAAGTTAGGCTTACTGTTTTATATTGAAAGTGATGGTGGCTTGCGTTATAGTAGAAAATTTGACTGCTATCCCTTGTTGCCCCTTAGGGCGTCGGGTTACATTTAATTTGAAATTGTAAATTTAAATAGTCCTTTTTTTCTAAATAAAAATTAGATTTATTGCCGAATTTGTATTAGGTTAACATTTTTTAATAAAACTTTACTCTATTTTACAATTAACTTTAGAAACAATTTGTGAGAAGAGACTAACAAACCCACACTTATTTACTGTGAAATAATTAATATAAACAAACGAATAGTGATATATATATAATCTTATATCCTTCTACCACATATTAGTGTAGGATAACGAATAGTGATACAAAAGTAAATGACTAATTTTACTTTGAAAGAAACAAAATAAATGAATCATTTTTTACATAACCTAAATGGTAAAAATAAAATTAATAATTCACTTTTGTTTTAAAGTATTAATAGAAAAAATATTTGAAATTTCGATATTAAATAAATTGCAGTAAAAAAATATTATGAGGTTTGTTTTCTAAAATTGATACAAATAGCTTCTGTTTCTGAATAATAATTAAATACAAAATTATCATTTTTTTATAAAAATAACATAATTTAAATAATATATAATAGATATGCAGGATGCACTACGAAATCCACCCTTACTTACTAGGAAACAACTTCTCCCAATCTTGTGGTTGGTTCTTTTCTTCTTGGTATCTATACATATTTATTTGTTGCCCCAAACATAAATCCATCCTATGAAACTCATCAACTTTTTCAGTGGATATACATCCTTCTTTTCTCAACATATTAATCCCCACCTTTTTCTTGCACTCGGCAACTGATTTCATTTCATTAAGCGAAATAGTCAAGTTTACCCCACAATTAACAACTAGTTTACAAAAATCTCCTAAAATATGACTGAATGAAGAATCATTTAAAGTATTTTCTATTTCAAATCTTCCAATATTCTCATCGAGTGTTTTTGTTAAATTCAACCTATCATTTTCTTCCATTACAATAATTTCTCTATTTTTTTCTGGAGGATTAAGAAAATCAATACTATCCGCTTCACTCATTGCATGCTGGTTATTTGGAGAACCTCTTGGGGAGACATTTAAACTCATCATTGTTGTATTGCCGGATGATTCTGAAATATTATCAGTTTCTTCTTTTATAAAGAAAAAATCATTTACTATTGATTCAGATACCTTTGGCCACATTTTGGCAGCTAATAGATCATATTTATTTTTAAGTGAGTTAACATTCACTTGAGTAATATTTATTTTTGAATTATTTCTCAAGTCTATTTTCTTGTTAGTAGTGATAAGATATATATTTGAGCTTTTCGATTTTGCAATTAGATCAATTATTTTTAAATTCCCATGTTGTTCCCTACTAATTTCTTGAATATCACTCACTTTTAATCGTTCTAAATATTGATTGCAGTTATTACAGTTGTCTGAGTCAGTTTTAAATAAATTATCAAAACTGAAATTTTCATCATTCATATAAGAGAGATTTGGTGAGGAATTAAGAGTTTGCATTTCATCCACATTTGAATATTCATTTATTTCTTTTTTAGAGACATTTAAACTTGTATTCGATTTCGGAATAGTAGTATTAAAATACATGTCAGAGATTCTCTTAGGTTTAACAATTAAGTCGAGCATTTTAAAAACCTTTTTCCGTTTGGGAAAATTATCATTACATTTTGTGGTACTTAAAGTTTCTGTTGTCCTATTTAAACAATTCAAATTTGCATTTTCTGTTGTATTATTTAAAGTGTTTGCATTTTCTGTTGTCTTATTTAAATTATCTGATGTTTTATTTAAAGAATTTCCGTTTTCTGTTGTATTATTTAAAGCAATTGTATTTTCTTTTGTTATATACAAAATGTTTACATTTTCTGTTGTCTTATTTAAAGCCTTTACATTTTCTATTGCCTTATTTAAATTTGCATTTTTCTTTGTCCTATTTAAGGTACTTACATTTTCTGTCGGACCTTCCAAGTGTAATTTTTTTTTTATTCTATCGTTTTCTTTTACACTATTTGTAATAATATTCAATCTATCGATTTCATCTTTACTTTTGAAAATATCTGTCAGTGCTCTCATAGATTCAGTTCCATTTTCTATTATTCTATTCAAAGCATTTACATTTTTTGTGGTTCTATTTAATGCATTTACATTTTCTGTAGTCGAATTCAAAGTATTTCCATTTTCAATTGACCTATTTAAGGTGTTTACATTTTCTGTTGTAACTTCCTGGTGTAATTGTTTTTCGATTTTGTTGTTCTTTTTTACGATATTTGTAGAAATGTCCAAACTTTCATCTATACTGTTGAATTTATCTGACTGTGTTTTCATACATTCAGTCACATTTTCTATTATTCTATTCAAAGCTTTTAAATTTTCCATTCTATCTAATGCGTTTACATTTTCTATTGACCTATTCAAGGTATTTACATTTTCTGTTGTAATTTCTTTGATTATATTATTCTCTTTCACAATATTTGTAAAAATATCCAAACTATCAGTTTCATCTTTACTATTGAAAATATCTGACTGTGTTCTCAAAGATTCAGTTGAAAAATGTTGAGAACATAAAAGCAGTTTTTTATTATCATTATCTCTTGTTATATTCCTTGTAGAATTAATATCTATTATTTCTATTTTGCCACTTTCATCAACTGTAGTTTTTGGTGGGAACGGATTCATTTCATCTTCTTTTATGTTAGCATGATTTTTATTATTATCTTTATTTAACATAGCATCTCCAACATTAACAGAACTTACAATATTGATAATTTTATCAGGATTACAATATCTTGCATCCTCTTGTCCATTATGTAGTCTTCGTTCTGGATTAGCAAATTTCTCTTTTGGGATAATGTTCTTATCAAAATCAAGAGTAATGTGTTTCACTTTTTTTGAAAATCCCACTCTTGGTTCCTCTGATGATCTCTTGGTTATTTCATTTTTTGTTTTGAAATACTTTTTATAGTAAGATTTGTATAATTGTTCCAATTTATCAAGATTTTGATTTTGGAACCCCTTCAATTCATTTTTCACTTTATCATAACTTTTTTCATAAATACTATTGCTTACTTCTTGAAAATCTTGTATTTCTGAAATTTGCTTTAAAAAACCCTTATTTTTATTACAATCTTGTTTATTGAAAATTTTTCCTTCAATTCTTCCTGAAGTATTAATCTCTTCTTCAACAATATTTGTGTCTTGGATTTTTTCTGTTGTATCGAATTCATCGAATAAATTCTGATTAGTTTTATCAATAGTGTTCATTCTTATATTTTGTGTAAAACATTCAGTATTTTCAATAATATCAGGACTCTCACTCTTTGAAATGCAAACGGTTTGAGTAAAGGGTTTATCCGAAAGGTTAATCTTCATATTTTCATTAATTTTTGAATTAGACACTTTTCGCTTTGTAACTGGGACATTGCATTCGTCAACATGTTTAGATTTGGCTGTATGTTTATCATTTTTATTAGAATATTTTGTATTTACTTTATGCTTTTGTAGAATTTGAACATTATTATTATTTTTGTTAAAACTCTCATCAATAATATCATTTTTTAATCTCTCCGAAATGTTTTCTTGCTGTTTTAAATTACGTGTACTCTCAATTCCAATAATTTCATTCAACGTTTTCCTCAATTCTTCACTTGAAATAAAATTTGGATTTGTCAATAAATTACAGTCAATTTGTGAAACACTGTCTATTTCTGAAATCACTTCAGTATTTTCAGATAAATCAACTTTGCTCAACCTCTCAAGCCTTTTAATATCCTCGTCGATATTAGGAAATTTTGGCAAACCTTCTGCATATATTAACTTTTCACTGGCTGTATTAGAAGGGACAGAAGAATTAGCTTCAACATTTTTTTGGACTGTTGTAGTTGTTACTGAGTTTTCTTCCATTCCGAATTCAATTGCTTTATTTGGGGAGTTGTCTGCAGATGAGAACAAGTCTGGACTTTGTACGTTTTCATCAGTTGCCACAATGTCTAGATTTGATCCAGAAATGTTGCACACGATGTCTTCAAGTTCCATGTAGAGATCACTTAAAGCATGTGATATGTAGCTTTCTTGTCGTTTCGACATTCTACAAACATAAAAATGTAATTAAATTATAAAATTAAAAATTAACACATATACTTTCTATATCCTATATTTACATTTTTATTTAGACAAAGGCAGAGGTCTTTCTGTTGTCTTGAATTTACTGTGATTTAAAAAGAAAAATCTATCTAAACTGTCTTGTATGTTCACACAAATGAATTGTGAGAGGAAGGTTTCGAGTGGCGATGGGCAAGATCAATCATCTTTAAAGTTGAAGTATCGAGCCTCTCGAAAAGATCTAGCCATTCATAGAGATGGAGGGGCTTGATCGTTTACAAGGATTGAGCAGTCGATCTTTTTTGATCAAATTTGCCATCATTAATATTTGTTTTCATTATCGTGAAAGATTAACCATTGCTCGCTCTCATATGCAAATAACATGTAAGTTTCTTACCTTAACACCTTTGCATGAAACAGAATAACTTAAAGAAATAGTGTAACTCAATTATCAAAATAACCTAGGCATGATCAATCCACTCCAAAAAGCAGTCCGAAAAGATCAAGCCATCAGAAAGATCAGGCCACTGAAAAAATCGAGCCACTCGATCACTTGCAAGGATCGAGCAGTCGATCTTGCCCATCACTAGTTTCAAGGAACACAAAATTTTGTGAGAGAAAAATGTATTTTGCAATTTTTTTTATATCCTACCTTTTTGATATTGTTGAAAAACTTCTCAACTTCCTCTGCAGAATACGAATATGCCTTTTGTAAACATGGTCAGCATTTTTATAAATCTGATCCAATTCATGGGAAAAATGTTCCCTTTCATTTTCAGTCAAAGTCGATCCATATTCATGAAGATCAATCCTTTTCTTAATCCACTTTATATAAAGAATCGAGGGAGTCTCAGTTTTGGTATATGGCTTTTCTTAAAAACAATTTAAACCTTTTACTTTATTTGTTAAAAACAATCTTTGTAAAACAGAATTGCATTTTTAAAGATTATTTTTTTCAACAATTTACACCTATCATTATCAAAATATAGTTTTTTTAATAATAATAATATATCTGTATTCCATACAAGTAACAAAATTCTGGAATTGGCTATCGACTGACCAGAGGTCTTTCCACCTGAGTTTTTTTTATTTGATTGGAAAGTAATGCTTGTTCACAATTTTTTTCGATATAATATATTATTTCAAATTACTTTCAAAAATATATATAAATATATTTTGGTATACCTTTTCTGGTTTTCTTGTTAAGCAGAAAACTCTCTTCGCAGTTATCGTAATCTTCCTGTTTTGATAATCTTCTGCCACTTTCTTCATAAAAATATGTCTCTGTTTGAGATTTTCTTGGCCTTCCTCTTTTATTCTTAGATGTTCTGTTGGATGGACAACTATCCTCACTTATTAAAGATTCTACAGAATTGCTTAAAGGCATTCCTAAACTTTTTCGATACAGAGGCAGAGAAACAATAAAAGATTTGGTTCGTTTTCGACTCATATTGGTGTGAAAATATTTGACCTTTAATACAAAAAAAATATATATACATTGAGAACTGTTTGTTATTTGTTATACCATTTTAAAGAAGTTATTTTTAAATATTAATTATTATCATCAATTAATTAATTAAATTGATTTATTTCTTAAATTATGTCTATGAAATCAAAGAAATTTCAATAATTTAAATTATATATCTCAGTTTACAATAAATAAAGAGAAACATAACCAGTATATCAGACATCCTACAATATATAAGACATTTTAAAATTGAAACAACTTTTCAGTAATTAGAATTCAATAATTATATGTAAAATGTTAAATTTAAATATTTGTTAACTTGCACAAGTTATGCATGGAGTAGCCTTGATTAATGTAATATTTAAATAATAATAATTACAAAGTAAAAATAACCTATTTGACAGCAAAAAAAATATTGTTTAATTTTTTAAGTATTTATGAAATTTATTTGATTTACTGCATTTTATTAATAATACATGTTTTTTTAACTCCTAATTTAATTAAGAATTTAATTTCGGAGAAGTAAAAAATAACAACTGAACATTTATTTGTAAATAAATTAAACTTTATAGAATCTGTATATCAATTATTAGATGCTATTTTTATTTATATTACTATTGATAAAGTGAAAATACATAAACTAGGCTTGCGAAACTTTGACTATAGTTTCGCAAGCAAGTTATTTTTATTAAAAATTAAAATAAAACTCACCAAAGCGAAGCCGTCACTCGAAACTAACAAAACACTAATTACTTTCAGTATTACCAACTTACTGTAGATGATATATTATAAAGATTTATAACATTCGTCATCACGGATCACCGGATGACCAACTCAATGTAAAAAAAGCGACCCTTCAATATACACCAGCAGAAGGCGGCGCTACCATCGGCCAATAAAACACTGGCGCCAAATTTTAAATCGTGGCGGTATATTTAAATTTTTGCATTATTGTAATATTAAATTATAAAATGAATATTTTATTGATGTGCATAATAAAATTATTTATTAAAGATATAAATAACTCTATTATGCACAAATTAAATGTACTCAAAATAAAGGTATGTAAATAATAATAAAAAAATAATTTAATATATTTATTTTATAAAATGTATAATAAATTAATATATTACAATAGAAGAGTTGGTATGCTCCTAGTCTTGAACATTTTCGTCATTGCATTATACGATATTTTTAGTGCTTGATGTTTTTGATATGATCAATATTCGTATTTTAAAATTTATAATATGGGCCAATTCACAAGCATACAGGAACAGACCGGGAACGAGAATAGAAATGAATCGTATACAGAAAGTCTGCAAGGTACTTTCCCGGGCGGTTGTAAATCGATACAAGTAAGTTCAATGATTCATCGTTCTCGGGCAATTATGAATTATGAATAGTAATAATACAAATGTTTATATTTTTGAATTTACAGATACCTGTAAATGAGTGACATTTTATAAATCAATGAATTAAATAGAATATTAAAGGACAAAACTTGTTAATAAATTTGTACGATTTAATATCAAAAAATATATATATTCTAAAATTTAACCTAAAAACTTACTGCAATTTAATAAAATTTGAATTTGCACTAAAAATCCATTTATTACAAAAAGTTATTGGTTAAATTACTTTGTGGCAAATTTTGTTAGCGTTTATAAATGATCAATATTCTTATTTTAAAATGTCTCGTTTTACTGCAATATATAGTTGAATTCACAGATACCTGTTATTTGATTGACATTCCTTTTATAGATCAAAGAATTTATTGTATTATTAAAAGACAAACGATGTTAATAAATTTGTAATATTTACGTAACTAATAATAATAACATTCTAAAATTTATAAAAAGTGTAATTTTGGTTGCGCTTTACGACATCCCATCACGATTTTGTTATTTTTTCTGACGGAATTATGTGTAAACGTGTGTGAAATGTACGAATCTGCAATTCATTTTTGTCGGAAACTTACCGTTTAAGCACAAATCGCGTTTAAATTTCCAAATTGTTAGTTATGTATATGCATATTTTCAGCCACTCACACGCGTAATTGTCACTCATTATAAATATTTGTTCATTTTCTAGTAAACTGTAACGAAATTTAGCACTATTTTGGTATTATATTTGATTTTAAAGCTTTTTAAATAAATATAATTATAAATAAAATTTTGACGTCTCTTGACATTTACTAACAAAAATCAATACTAAAAATAGAGTTAAAACATATTTAAAGATTTGTTTAAAATTTAATTGTTTTTATTCTATGAAAATAAAACAGACGGCGCTAGGGTGTTTATACATGTGATGTCAAAATAATGCGGGAAATTTAAGTTCGCTGAACACGCGAGCCAGCGGCCACCGAACTAACCTCACTTTCTCATTTCTATCACTAACTTATAACCACACACAGATTACTCTTAACCACAGTATACGTATACATACACTGTGCTTATAACTATCGATTGATAAAATTGTCTGTTTTGATAAAAGAATTTTTTATTTGAAGTTTTCTATCTTGAAAAATCTCGAAGTTGGCTAACGTAAATCGTTTTATTTTCTAAAACCTACTTTAATAAGTAGTTTTTATTTCAAAATCGAAAAGTATGTTTTAATATGATGTTGAAAAGTAATGCTGCCAGCTAATTGATTTAAACTAAACCGTTCAATATTATAGTGTAAGTAAAAGTCAATACTGTCTGTTTACAACTAAATCACTTTAGGAATCGTTGTCTAGTGTTGCATCAGTTTAAATTGAAAGGCGAAGCCGTCAGCTGATTAATTTAATTTAATTCTCGGTTTAATGTTAAAAAGGTCAAGACAGTCAATGGAATAATTAAATCAATTTATAATCGTTGTTTAGTGTTGTGTCAGTTTAAATTAAAACATAAAGCCACTCAGCCAATTAATTTAAATTAATATTTTGCTTAATGTGAAAAAAATGTTAACAGTCTAAAAACAAATTCTTATTTGACGCTTTCTATCTGGAAAAACCTTACATCGACTAACCTAAATCGCCTCTTTTCTGAAACCTATTTTTCATTTGAAACCCCATTGTCGGGTTTTAATTTGATGTTTAAAAGTAAAGCCGTCAGCCAGTTAATTTAAATTAATTTTCTGTTTAATGGTAAAAAGGTCAAGATTGTCTATAGACAACTAAATTAATTTAGGAATCGTTGTCTAGTGTTGCATCAGTTTATATTGAAAGGCGAAGCCGTCAGCCAATTAATTTAAGTTAATTCTCTGGATAATGTAAAAAAAGTCAAGACAGTTAATCAATTTAGAATCGTTGTTTAGTGTTGTGTTAGTTTAAATTAAAACGTAAAGCCGTCAGCCAATTAAATTAAATTAATATTTTGCTTAATGTGAAAAATTTTAACTGTCTAAAAACAAACTCTTACTAACGCTTTCTATCTTGAAAAACCTTACTTAGACTAACCTAAATCGCCTTTTATCTGAAACCTTTTTTTATTTGAAAATCCCGTTGGTATGTTTTGATTTGATGTTTAAAAGTAAAGCCGTCAGCCAGTTAATTTAAATTCATTTTCTGTTTAATGTTAAAAAGGTCAAGACTGTCTATAGACAACTAAATCAATTTAGGAATCGTTGCCTAGTGTTGCATCAGTTTAAATTGAAATGGAAAGCCGTCAGCCAATTAATTTAAGTTAATTCTCTAATTAATGTAAAAAAAGTCAAGACAGTTAATGGTACAATTAAATCAATTTAGAATCGTTGTTTAGTGTTGTGTCAGTGTAAATTAAAACTTAAAGCCGTCAGCCAGTTAATTTAAATTCATTTTATGTTTAATACTAAAAAGGCCAAGATTGTCTATAGACAACTAAATCAACTTAGGAATCATTGTCTAGTGTTGCATCATTTTAAATTGAAATGTGAAGCCATCAGCCAATTAATTTAAGTTAATTCTCGGTTTAATATTAAAAAGGTCAAGACAGTCAATGGTACAATTAAATAAATTTAGAATAGTCCTTTAGTGTAGTGTCAGTTTTAATTAAAACGTAAAGCCATCAGCAAATTAATTTAAATTAATTTTCTACTTAATGTGAAAAATTCTAAAATGTCCAAATAAAATAAACTTTTTATTTGACACTTTCTATCTTGGAAAACCGAAGTTGGCTAACCTAAATCGGCTTTTTTTCTAAATCTACTTTAATAAATTTGTAGTTTTTATTTTAAAACCCCATTGGTATATTTTAACTTTATGTTTAAAAGTAAAACTGTTAGCCAATTAATTTAATTTTTTTATTTCTACCATTAAATATAAAAGCAAAAGTAGTTAATAGAACGATTAAATCAATTTAGAAATCGTTGTTTAGTTTAAATTAATTTGCTACTTCACATGAAAAAATATATATTGTCTGTTTTAAAAAAAAACTTTTATTTCACACTTTGTCTAAATTAAATAAAAAGGAATTTGAAAACAATTAATTAATAAAATTAAATAATTATTTTCCCGTTAACTACTTCAATTTTTTACTTACAAGACAAACATCCATTGAAATAACTACTTCCCGAGTAAATACTCACGCCGAACATAAAATTACACAATGGACATTTTCTGTTGCATGTCAATGTTTATCTATATTTTTCTTGTCAGTATATACGTTTTGTAAATCAAATGTTGCTGTAGGTAAAGGGAAAATAATCATTTAATTTTATTAATTAATAATATTTAAATTTCTTTTCATTTAATTTGCTTTGAATTCTTTCTATTTTTTAGTAATAGAAAGGTGGAAGAATGCAGAGCCTTTAATAAGTTCTAAATGGTAGTGAAGGAGGTGAAAAAATATTTTTTTTGCGAAAATAAATTAACAAAAAATAATATTAATTGTTTATTTAATAATATACAGACATTTTTATTTGGGCTATATAATTAATACAAAACAATGTTAAATAAATTTTTAATTTTTAAATAAATTATAAATGTCACTGTCAACTAAAACTAAAATTATAAGAAAGCGTTTTGGATTGGATAGCGGTTAAGAAAGGTGGCCGAGGAAAATTATCTGAAAATTATAAATACGACTTATTAATGCATATAATATTAAAAACATTTATATTTTTTTGCAAAATATATTAAATATAAATAATTTTTCTGTTTAAATAAGAATAATATTTTTTAAAACATATATATTTTATGAATTATACTAACCACACAGGAAATCCTAAACGAATAGCATTTAAGAGGGTATCGAAGGGGTCAGAGTTCTTCTTGCGACACTCTCTCCGCCACTGATACTCCACCAGCACTTCAATAAACTTTTCTTGGGGAACATGCCTAGATTTGAACCACTCTTTAGCGGGTCTCCAATTTGCCTCTATTCTCTGGGTATGTACTCCATCAATAGAGACAAATGGATTTTCTGGGTCGCTGTGGTTTACGACTCGATGTACATAGCCATGCTCCCCAAGTTTATTATATCCTTTCCACATATCTGTATGAATTTCTGATCCTTCAGCCACATGTGCTTTAATAATCGGAATGAGAGTGTCGCTATCTCGAATGTTTTCTGGACACACCACCATCCGAAAATCTTGAGCACCGTCCTCTATCATTCCAAGAACCCAATGTCCTTCAACTCTTCGACCCCTATTAAACTTCCTCTTGCCAAACTTACTTTCGTCAATTTGTACAATTTTTCCTGGCCCACCAATCTTCCCATTAATTTCTTGACGAATTAAAAAATCGTCAATAACCACTTCACGACAGAAGTTATACCTTAAAATTGAAATACAACAGTGATTTGTCGAAGAAAATAATTTAATTAATATTACCAATCACAGATAGTACTGTCCGATAAAGTAGTGTTGTCTCCTGGAAATGACACTTCCGTTTTGCATTTTAAATATGACTCATCAACTGCAAATGAATACATAATGCTAAAAAATAAATATATATATTAATGAGTGAAAGTTTTATTTAAATTTAAAATATACGTACCCAAAAACTTTATTCAAGGGCAATTTTACATTTTCCAGCCACGTACCCTTTGCGATTGACACTTCATAATTATGTCGTGCCTTATTGCATGTAAATGCTCCCAACACTCCTCCCCTTGAAGAGTTGAAGTTCATTCGACTTCTATGCTTCGGGCATAACTTCACCGTAGGTAATATGCCATTTTCCCTGCACCACGTGAAGGCTTTTTCATGAGTGCCAAACTCATCACAAACCTTCATTCTATTCCACATAGCTGTAAGATTTTTTAGTTATATATAAATAAACAATATTCATATATTTAGTGTACTTACCTCTAGCAGAAATAAAACACTTAATTAGCACTGAAAAGTACTGATAGTATTAATTTTTCAAAGAAACACGAAGAATAAAAAGGAAGTAGGAGAACCACAACTCACAAATATAAACAAAAAATTGTTTGTTAGAAATAATAAATATAAAGAACATTTGAATTATAGAGCCGATAATACAGAGCACATTAAAGTGTAATCGTGCTGGCGCCACCTAGGTTTGAAACATGTAGTTACAGTATACATCTATCATTATTTATATTTGTTACCTCCCGTGTAAACGTCAAAAATGACAGTATTTGATCGAAAAAATAATATTTCAATTTCTGCTTTAAATCGCATAATAGTTCGTCAAATTAGTTTAATATCGTCATAAACTGTAAGAAAATATAATTATGCGCCTAATTTTATTCGCAATAGTCCTGGTAACTCATATTTTCGCACATATTTAACTTCGAAAATCTTAAACATAATTAAGATTTGTGACTTAACGGTAAGTTTCCGACAAAAACGGATTTCAGATTTGGTCTTCCCACGCGCGGTTACCCTTGATTCCGCAATAAAAATCTTAGAAATCGTGATGGGATCTTGTAAATTTGAGCCAAATAATATATTATTTATCCCTCTTATTCAGAATTATTTAATGTTAAAGATAAAGATAGCAATGCATTTTCCAAATCTATGATATGCTTTATTTTAAATATCCCGCTTGTTTAATTAACGAGCAATTAATTGATTTTACGTTGCCGGTACTGTTCCGCCCAGCTGATGGCCAACTTCGTGCTGGTATGTACTTGACATTTACGTGACATTTCTCGTCCGGTGGTGCGGGGCCGCATTTGACAATCGCTCCGCGGTGTGTGCACGTCTCCTGAGGGGGGACTGCCTGCTGGAAACAGAGGTGTGTGCGTGCGTGTGTGTGATGGTTCACGTCCGATCGTCATAGTCGAAAACCGGCCATGGATTGGGTAATATCGGACGAGCTGTCTCTGACCGTGGGTCACGTCGTTGGCTGGGTCAGCGCCGGGGCGATGATCATCGGCGGCGTCATCCCCTACATACCACAGTACAAACAGATCAAACAGACACAGGACGCCGAAGGATTCTCACTGCTCGTATGTCTTGCCCTCCTCATTGCGAACACACTCAGGATTATGTTCTGGTAATTAACTTCTTGAAATTGCGATGGCTTGATTTCATTTACATGTATTTAGCGGGTGTGTGGACGGTTCATTTGAAATTCTAAAACTGCTTACGGTTTTGCTTCATTATCAAAATTAGGTTAAAGTAATTGGTTTAAGTTTTGATAAGCTTGTCAATTGAGCTTGTGAAGTTTGTTCAATAATAATTAAACATAATTCTAATATCATAATTATAACACCAATAAGATTTTATTCTTTAAAAACAATTCAGTATCTTTAAAAATTGAATAAGAACAATATTATAATTAAAAATATCAGTATAATACTAACAGTCTACCAATGAAAGGAAAATTTGAAACAGACATTGTATTGAAGAACTTTTTTTCTTGTCCATATATGGTCAAAACGCTTTTGCATTTTTGCAGACTTACACTCGTTCTCACACATCTGATTTTCGCATGTTTTCTGATTTTATTCAATTTTGGGTTCAAACACGTGCGGGATTTCTCCATCAGATATCTCAGTATTTAATTTAAATTATTTACGAGTTTCGAGATATATTCTCAATAGAAATAAAAATTAAAATTTAGAAGTGTTTTTGTTTTATTCGTAGATTTATAATTTCATATTTATTTTTATAATATAACCTACCAATGTTAATATCATAATAATAATATTTAATTAGAGTTATTAATCATATTACAGAAAAATCTTATTAATTCAACGCATGAACATTTTTTATAAAAGAAACCATTTAAATAAACAAGGGTAAAAAGTATTTCATTATTTGAAAAACAATGTACAATGAAGTAGAAGCCCTACTAATTAGTACATTTTTATTAACATTGTAAATTGCAATAATTTACTACTTACATTATTTTTAGTTTTAAAAATAATTAAAGCATTTCTTAACATTATTGTATATTTAGTAATTGTAGTTTTAACAATATTACCCAGTTAGTAAATTGAATATTATGTTGCATCAGAGTTAAATTAATGGTAAATTTTGTTTTAATGTGGATGCAACATTATTAGTGAACATTTTGATCAGAGGGTAACTTATTTTCTCTTGTATAAATTTTGTGTATATAAAAATAAAGATTATTATCATCATAATTTATAGTAATTTAATTTACTTTTATAAACATCAATATTTAATATATTATTGAAAATTCCAAATAAGCAACTATTAATGAAGTTGGCATTGGAAATCTAAAGTCACGACTGAACTAAAATCACACGCACACAAAAAGAAAGTACTGGTTGTCATGTTCACCGCAACCAGCATTTAAAGCGTGACTCGAGACTTCCAACGCCAACTTCGTCGTCGATATTTATTATACGCTTGATATTTGGTATACAACGTGGACAGAGTGAACAAACAATCATTCAAACAGCCTCTTGTATTCAAAGGCCAATAACCACACCAGATAAGAGTTAATATTTTTCTTTACACATTTCATTTATTAGTCTCATTCAACATTACTTTGTAACCCAATTGATTAGAACTTGCAATAGAAAATGCCTGTTATAATTAATCATATAAAATTAGTTTCTTTCTTATCACATATTCAAACAAATGAATAAACACACTTTTGTTAGTGAAACTGGGGTGATTAAATTTATTTAATAAGTAATTTCTTGTTAAATAAATTATTATATATTGATTCCATTACATGTATGATATCATGAATGTGTTATTTTTCAAATAATTTATTTTTAGTCGTGTAATTAATTTCAATTAAAACATCATTATGAAGGTTACAATTTTAATTCAATTATAACTATGTTAATGTATGCATATTTGTGTGTGTGTGTGTGTGTAATTGTAGCTGTGATATTAATTCACGGTGATGTAATTGTATTACTATCATGATAGATAATACACGGCTGTGTAAATTTGAGCTCTGCTTCGTTTACAAAATCAGTGGCTTTTATGATGGTTTTATGTGGATGTTGCTGTTTGACTATTGATTAAATTTTATGGCCATGTGTGTTTATGCTGCTAGTTTGTTAAAAAAGCAATTCTATTGAATTTTAATTATCGTGTAATGTAATTTTAAAAGAAATAAAAAATCTGTTCATTTCAAGGTAACGTTTCCGAATCGTGTCACGGGATATAGAAAATTTTGAAAACGGAATTATGTGTAAACGTGCGTGAAATGAACGAATCCGAAGTCAGAATCTGTAGGAAACTTATCGTTTGGTCACAATTCGCACTGAAAGTCCCAATTTTGAGGTTATAATTGATCCGATTTCCGACTAAATAAGCACATTGCGAGTATAAATCGTACACATGATGAAATAATCTTCTAATTTATGACGAAAAATCACGATTTTAATTTTATACAGAAAATGAAGTTTATATGAAAAAATCAATATGTATTTTAGATCCATTTGTAAATAATAGATATTTTAATTTACGATATCAAACATAGATGGCGTCACCGCTCCACTAAACCGAATGTATTTTGTACAATATAATAAAAAATAATAGAAAATTATTCATGAGACTATTATAAATAATACATACATATTTAATTAATGATTTTTTAATGAAAATATTGGATAGATTGGTACAACTTACGATCTTTTGCACGTTTTGTCAGAATACTTTCCAAACATGTTTGCACAATCACCTAACCTAACCTAAACTAATCCAAACTAACCTAACCTAAACCAACCCAAACTAACCTAACCTAATCCAAACTAACCTAACCCAAACTAACCTAATCTAAACTAACCCAAACTAACCTAACCTAACCTAAGTCGACAAAACGTGCAAAAGATCGTAAGTTGTACCAATCTATTCAATATTTTCATTAAAAAAACATTAATTAAATACGTATGCATTATTTATAATAGTCTATGAATAATTCTCTATTATTTTTTATTATATTGTACAAAATACATTCGGTTTAGTGGAGCGGTGACGCCATTTATGTTTGATATCGTAAATTAAAATATCTATTATTTACAAATGGATCTAAAATATATATTGATTTTTTTACATAAACGTCACTTTCTGTATAAAATTAAAATCGTGATTTTGGCTGAGTAAATGAAAAAATCGCAACAAATTTGTTACCTTTCGTCATAAATTAGAAGATTATTTCATCTTGTGTACGATTTATACTCGCAATGTGCCTATTTAGTCGAAAATCGGATCAATTATAACCTCAAAATTAGGACTTTAAATGCGAATTGTGACCAAACGGTAAGTTTCCTACAGATTTTGACTTCGGATTCGTTCATTTCACGCACGTTTACCCATGATTCCGTTTTCAAAATTTTAAAAATCCCGTGACACGATTCGGAAACCTTTCCCAGTTGTAAGCCTGTTTTAAAAGAAGGGAATTTTTATCACTGAACTTTTATGATATTGGTAATCAATTCTCAACTTGTATAAAACTTAAAATTTAAATACATAGAAAAGTTTGGTCTCGTTTGCCAATCCCAGAAATTTTCTGATCATTTTTCCTTTCGAGAAGTGGGCTGGATACTTTTGAACTAGGTTTTCTTCCCTCCAGATGGTAAGTGTCTCACACTCGAATAGTCATGTACTGAAGAGGTATCTTCATCCTCTTCATGGCATAGCCTGTATATAGGTTCCTCTAGTTATCATGCCTGAGACTATTCTAAGGATATTTCTGCCATGAACTTGCTACTGCTCATAGCAGGGTTTTTCCAACATTAGTTTACTGTGCCCTGCCAGGTTGTTCCAGTGCTCGACGTGTCTGTATGGTCTTATTGTTTTCTTTGATATTGACATCAATGGTTCTGGCCCAATGTAAGATCTACATGATCCTCTCTTTGCCAGAGCATCTGCCTTCTCATTGTCATCCTTCCTTGGATGTCCTGGCATCCACCGCAGTGTTACAGTGTTTATTGCTGCCAGTTTTATCAGGTTTTGGATGCATTCCCATGTTAGCTCTAATCATATTGATTGGATCTTGTAGTTGTAAAGCACTTTTAGAACTGCTGGGCTGTCCATTTTGAAGGGTCTCTTTAACACAGATACAAATGGGACACTTAGCAGGGTGTCGCCTCCAGCATCTGACTAAACATCAAATTTTGATGTTATCTAAAACAATTATTTACAAAATAGTGTTAACCCATTAATAAAAAATAAATAATGTTTGTTATAAAACTTTTTCGATTTTATTTTATAAGCGGAAGAATTTCATCTACTTGATAAATTCCCTTAGAAATAAACAATTATTTTTATAATCTACTTTATGTTTGCTGTGGAGACTTTTATTATTTAAATAATTATTTTTATATCAAATAAAACGTCAACATTCGGTCATATATAATACATCAATCATAACGCTTCCAGCTTCAAAAAATGAAAGAGACCTTTTTCAATTTTAATTTTTCCTTTCCTATTAAATTTCCAATCAAGAACTTATTTGACAGAATTCACCGGCGAAAGTACCATGATGGACACATCACCATTTTTTTTATAATTTTGTTGTTCCATGTAAGTTTTGTATCCATGTAAATTCCCAGATACTTGACCTCATTGGTTAGCTGCAGAGTCTGGTTAAAGAAGAGGATGACAGTCGTCTTTCTGGGGTTATCTGTAAGCCCTACACCATTTTTCTATAGTTTTCAGGGCATCGTTCATGATCCTTGTTATAGTAGTTCTTGAGTAACGTAAGTAGCTCATCCACTACCATGTACCATAGGAGAGGGGGTGTGTAGATTTTTTTTTTCATCACATATTTCCGTAAGACCTAGTCTGTCAGTATGGATTGTAGTCACTGGCTTACCGTGGTTTCCACAGCATGACTTTCAGCTCCTCTTAGGATGGTTCTGATAGAGGTGTTTATGAACGCTCCCTCAATATCAAGAAATGTAGCCAAAGCCACTGTTTTGTTTTTCAGTGTGTTTTCTATCTTTACAATCAGTTGGTGCAAAGCAGACTCGTATGATTTTCCAGCTTGAAGCATGTTGATAGAGGTGGTGTGGCTTCACTATGAGTGAAGTTTCTCTTATGTGCCTTTCTACTAGTTTTTCCATCGTCTTAAGTAGGAACAATATAAGACAAATTGGTCTGTATCCTTTTGGCCGGATTAGGTCCTTCCCAGGCTTATGAATAAAGCCCGTGCTGATTTTCTTCCAGGTGGTTGGCACGTGTTTCAGTGCTAAATCACCATTTTTAAATATCAACTTTGAAAAAAAAAAAAAAAAAAACTAGACACTGTGTCCTTATTTTTTTGTCTACATTATTTGTTAAATGATAAATAAAATGCAATGCCTTATTAATCAATTCAATAGTTGAAGTAAGTTATCATTGTTATGTTATTTAAAATAACACATTTTTATTCCACCCAATTAAAAATAATTCATATCATTATTACAATTACTTGCTGTTTTTTTTTAAGAACCTTGAATTGTGTATTTTCTCTATATAAATACCCTTATTACACTAATAAGGACATTAAACAGTTAATTTGCATTTAATTTTTCATCTGTAAACTAAATTTTAATTTCATCTGTAAACTAATTGGGAAAAAGTCACCGTCGTCCGAAAACGTGGATAAGAAGATAAGGAATCGCAGCTTCATACCATCCTCAGCGATAAAATGAAATAAATCAGGTGTTTCCTCATTAAATACTGGATCTGCCTCAAGACACTCTATCATAACTTCATAGCTAAAATTGATTAAAGATATGAAAACAAAAATATTTATATGAATTTATTCCAATAATTTTTAACAGTATCATCAAAAAACCTCAAAATAATCTCAAAAATTATGCTTTTGCTTTGCTTAATTCACTTGTTAAAAAATTATGTTGTCATGTAGTCCTTATACTTGATTTATGTAAATATTGAAGTAATTTGTTCAAAATTGAAGGAGCCTGATTGCTTAAAATTTATTACATTTTCTCTATTATATTGTTTATAATAGACATCATTTTGCTTAATTTTTTTAACTTGTTCGCTAATAATAATATTTTGAGTAAAAAATGAATTAAATATACCTGAAACTATACAAAATTCCATATAATTACATAAGTATTGATATTATTTAAAAAGAATAAAAAAATTGAATAAAATATATCTCAAACTATATAAAATTCTATTTAATAACATAAGAATACACAGGACTAATACCGAATTGCTGTTGCTATTTATGGGAAATAAAATTGGTTCTCTTATAAAAAATAAATAACTAAAAATAATGTGTATTGCATTATTTTTTTTTTTCAAATTTCAGTTAGGGTCAAAATTTCTATTATGTAACATTTTTGTCATTCTCCCTCATATATTTTAAATTGGGTTTATATCTGGGCTTTTAGCAACTGATGGTAATGTTTCAACATTGTTATTTTCAAACCAGTTTCTTACAGTATTAGTAGTATGGACTGGGCAATTGCCTTGTTGGAAGATGAAACACTTGTTGGAGTATAAATGTCCCACAGAAGCCATCATATATTTTGCAAAATATTTATATAATTGTCCACATTAAATTGTCCATCAATTTTCCAAGAAAAACCCATTCCGTTTCAGCTAATCGACGCCTACACATTGATACTCAATTTCCCTGATTTTCGGACTGCGCTCATGAATTTATCCTCGAATCTTAAATTTTGTGGTCTATAAAGACCAATGTGGCCGTCGTTGGTGGATTTAAACACTTTTTCTTCTATAAATGTGATCCCTTCCCAAAATGCTAAATCTCTGTAAACATAATTTAATGCAGATTTGATTCGAGCCTGTTTATTTTCTTCCTTTAATATTTGTTTCTTATTTTCCACTTTAATTTTCAAGTCAGACAATTTAATTTCCTGCACACTCTTGCCTGAGAACCAGGACAATCTTTTGCATCTGCTAACTCCTGCAGACTCATCATATCCAGAGCTTCCATATCGAGGACGGGTTAACAACTCCCACCACCGTTTTTCACACGATCGGCCGAAGTCGGAGAAACGGTCTGCCGTGTTTGTTTAGAGAACGTATGTTAATTTTTCATGCATCACTTTAGAATCAGCTGAATTGCTGAAGACGGCATAAATGAGTGCGTCCTTCCAATATAAATAAACACTTAATATACTTTTTTCGTTTGTATGGTAGATTTTTCTATTTCTCCATTTATTGAGGAATTTCTTCTGCCTACCGGCGAAACGTTGCCTTGAATTGGCCCGGGAAATTTAAAAAGTTATTCATTTCAAAAATGTTATCAATGACAAGTAAAATAATTTTGAAGTTTCTGATTAATATTAATCTACACTGTGAAAAATTATCTTTCATTTCATTTATTTTATTAAATGGCATATCTTTTTTGTTTATTAAATAAATGTAATTATAAATTCATTTTCATTTATTGAAATGAATTACAGTATTTAACTCTTTCAATTTAATTTCTCAAAAATCTGTGAGAAATATATTGAAACCTTTTTTGAAAGAACCAATTTTGCAGTTCATTACTGTTCTTATACAGGGTGTCTCGCCCTAAAAGTATTTTGATTTTCTATTGATAGATTCTAATGCAATTTTCACTGTTTATGTAAACCAATATTCTCTTCTAAATTAAAATATTTTCAAGATTTACCACTTCCGATTATACCGGAAGGACGTACAAGCTTTGTTATTTGAAGTGGAACCTTATATTTTTTATTGAAAATTTAGATTCTACGTGTTAATTTTTACAAATTTCGTGTAACAGTTTTTGAGATTTTTTAATGATTATGAAAATCATCATTTTTTTAGACAGCATTTTAAAGTATTATACTTAAAGATAGAAAAAAGTCACAGGAATGAAAATATTCTCATATAGAAACAGTTTAAAAATATTAATCATTGTGTCTCAAATTAACAGCAAAGTCTAGTAAATTTAAAACTGGGTGGCGCAATATTGCCGTGAAGTCCGATATATTTTTAGAAAAAAAAAAAAAAAAACGAGAATAAAAGGTACTTATATAATTTCTAGCCACTGTTGACCGTCATATTTTAAAATTCGTTTCATATATACAGGGTGTTCAATAATCATATGATTTTTTTAATGATTTTTTATAATCATTTTCGATTCTACGTTTTTTTATATAAAATTTATTAGGTCGATTTTTTTATTTTAAAAGTTACAATAAAATGAAAGTTAAGTCGAAAAATGTTTGTTTAACACCTTATATTGCAAACATTAAAAACGAAATAGATAAATAGAAATTGGAAAAATACTTAATAATAATAGGTATAGTCGTTTTCTGTCAGAATATTTTTTGTGAACAGGGTAAAGCAATATGCAAAATGATTTTCTTCTATTTTTACTTAAATGGAACACCCTATATTTGTGTATGCCATTTCAAAATGAAAATGGGCCTGACCATTTTTGAGATATTTAAAATCAAAAATGCAAATATGCAAATTTGTATTATTTAGTTGTCAATGTTATACGTAATAATATCATATTTAATAAGTAAAGTACATATTTTACGTTATTTTTGTAACACTGTTACTATTAGACATACTTCTTCAATAAAAATACTTTAGTTATTACAAACAAAAAATATATTTTGGTCATTCTAAAAATATTTTAAATATTCTTATATGCTTATTAAAATTATTTCTTAAATAATTTATGTAGGCTGCAAAACAGAAGGTGTACCAACAAACCTAGTAAAATAATTCAATACTTGAATCTTAATATTTTATTAATATTAAAATTGTCCTCTATTAAAATATCTATGTATGTAATTAACATATTCATATCAAATATTTCTATTGAATAACATTTAAAATTTTTAGATTTTTTTGCTTTTAAAATAACTCCTAAATATTTGACGACACACTATTATCTTTATATTAAATATGTTTTTAAATGTAGGAAAACATTTACGAATTGCATTTGTATTAGTCATAGCCTAATTAAATTATAGACTACAAGTGAAACATTCAATTTTGTACTTTGGATTGAAATTGTTAAAAAAAAACGGTAATATATAGAAGTATAGTTTGTTATAGAAAAATGGAAAAACAAACAATTTTCCATCGAAATTTCATAAATAATATAGGGTGTTCCATTTAAAAAATAAAAAAAAAAACAGTTTGCTCATTGTTTCATCCTGTATATAAAATTTGCTTTATGATAAAAAACTACTTCTCTTTCAATTATTAAGCATTTTTTTCAATTATATTGCGTTGGCAGAAAATTTAATTGTTTTTTTTTTTCAATTTTGAAATGAAAGACCCAAAAAATTAATCGATTTCAACAATAAATTATTTATATCTTTTTAAATATCAACATAATAACCCTATATCAGAAAAACAGTTACACGAATTTTATAAAAATCTAAATTTTCAATCAGAAATATAGGGTTCCATTTAAAATAACAAAGCTTGTATATTCTTCCGGTATAATCTGAAGTGGTAAAATCTTAAAAATATATAATTAATAAGAGAATATTGGTTTACATAAACAGTGAAAATTACATTAGAATTTATCAATAGATAATCCATATACTTTTAGGGTGAGACACCCTGTATACGAACCTGCAGTAATGAACCGTAAAATTGGTTCTTTCAAAAAAGGTTTCAATACATTTCTCACAGATTTTTGAGAAATTAAATTGAAACAGTTAAATACTCTAACACTTTTAAATAAAAGTAAACGAAATTATAATTATATTAATTTAATAAATAAAAAAAATATACCCTGTTTTTGTTTCGTTTTATAAAATAAATTAAATGAAAGATGATTTTTCATAGTGTAGATTAATATTAATCGAAAACTACACAATAATAATAATCTTTAATAACATTTTTGAAATGAATAACTTTTTAAATTTCCCGGGCCAATCCAAGGCAACGTTTAGCCGGTCGGTAGAAGAAATTTCCGAATAAATGGAGAAATATACAAATCAACCATAAAACATGCCTCAAGTGTTTATTTACATTGGGAGGATGCACTCATTTATGCCGTCTTCAGCAATTCCGCTAATTCCAAAACGATGCATGAAAAATTAACGTACGTCCTCTAATCGTGCATTTCACACCGTTTCTCTCTTTCTTCCACGAGTACGGCCGATCGTGTAAAAAACGGTGGTGGGAGTTGTTAACCCGTCCTCGAAATGGAAGCTCTGATCATATCTGCATTAATCTATAACACAGCAATAAAAAATCATAGTTTTCAAATTTACAAAACCATAAAATAAAATCATTTAATAGTGCTACAATATTTATATGAATTGTATTAATTAATAAGGTTTTCTGCTTAGACAGAATCGGGGTGCACTAAATGAGAGCTGTGACGTATTTTACTGCCCCGGTTTTCAAACACTGCATGAAATTTAGCACTGATGGCGAGAAGTAAAATGTGCGAAATATGAATTGGCAGTCAATTTCAAAATATAACTCATCTACCTTTATATCGATTGAGATATACATTATAGATATGAGAGAAAGATTACTATAAAAGAACGAGAATTTATATTCCAACAATTTATCATAAAGTATTTATTGTTTCATCCTCCATATAGCACTGGTACTCGTGCACTCACTCCCGAGTCAGTGTCGTTTTCTTGCACTCAGTGCACATTTTTATGTAAGCAGAAAATGATTTTGACAGAACACACTGAAAAAGTGCAGAAACAGAAAATGCAAAACCCCGAGTGTGTGCACACTGGTGCAATAAGCAGAAAACGCTATAAATCAAAATAGATATTTTCAGAGAAAGCCTAAAGACTCCACTGCCGATGCGGTGATCTGTTAAAAAGTGACTTCTATCATTGGAAACAACTCTGTAGTTTGATGAATAGAGGGATTGTTGGGCGATAGAGATTGAGCTTTAAATAAACATTATTAATATTATATGGAATTTCAAGACGCAATAGCCTCAAAAAATCAATCATCCTATTTTATAATTAAATTCTTTCACTTTGCTTACCTCACCGATAACAATTGTATCCATAATTAATTTTGTTTAATAATTTTTATTATTATATTTTTTTATTATGATGGGTCATAAACGAATCCGATTAAATTCATACACGGCTATTTTTAACTCTCATGAGTCATTTTGATAACTTTTAATACTGTTATTGTGCCGTTCAAAAGTAAATGTTATTAAAGATGCAGAAAATCAATAGTAGTTAATGACTTTCTACTTTAAAGAATAGTTCATCGAGTGGCCCTCACATTGCAATAATCACTTTGTTTGTGGTGTTTATTGCGTCCTCCCTCGAGTTCTATTTGTATGTTAAATTTATCCCCTGTTTAGCATACTTTGCAGCCTGTAATTAAATTCAATAATATGCACAAAGGATTGAAGGTTACACTTTGTGCTGAAATTAGTGTGGGTTTATTTTAATTCGAATTTAAATTACTAATAAATAATTGCAAATTTCATGTTTCCAGATATTCATAATAAGTAGATATGGATATGAATTAATACTACTAATGTATCCAGATACAATACAGTCATATAGATTTAAACAAGGTTAATGCTTTATTTGTATTCTTGCTTTCTGTCACACCACTACTCCAACAACTAGTGAAAAAAAATGAATATATTGTAAATACTTTTGTACCGGCTATATCTCAGGAACTATAAGTCTTAGAGCTTTCAAGTAAAAAAAAGTTTAATAAAACTAATCATGAAAAAATGCTGGAAATAATTTTCAAGTCTGTAAATTTATTGGTAGGGGGAGCAATGAACAGTCGCAAATATATTAGTTCGATTATCTCAAAAAAAGTTCTAATAAAGGCATCACAAAAATACACTTTTTGAAATCATGATGAGTTCATGAAACAGAAATGTTACTGACTTATTTGTCTAGCTCTTTAAATAACACCGGTGTGAATCTGGCGCCCAATTTTAAAAGAATTAAAAACTGATGATGCCATTCGTTTGTACCTTAGAAATCCACCTTTTTTTTCGTTTGTACCTTAAAGGTTAAAAAGTTACAAAGATTTTTACCTGTTTGTACCACCTTTATTTTCATTTGTACCTCAAAGGATTTAGTAAAACAATATAGTAACAAAATTTTCTAAAAAGGTACAAAAAATGCCTAACACTATTTAATAGCATTATTATAAGGAGTATTAGAAATAAATAAATACATATATATATATGTATATATTGGTGATTCGAAAATAGTTGAAGCTATTAATGGATGAAACTTTATTTAAAGATTCTATAATGGTTTCACAACATTAAACAATTTTTGTATTAAAAGGACTGTGATAGTAATTAAAGAAAATCATTATTTTCACATTAGAATTGTTGATGTCAAGTAGGTAATAATAATAATTTTATACATAATTAATATTAAATTACTATTCCCACAGGGAATAAAAAGGGGAAAGTGTTATTTTTATGAAAATATTTTTCACTTTACATGTAACAGTTTTAATTAATGTGTAATCAATAATTAATTAATGTAATTTAATGTCTATTTTTGTATTCAGTTTTAAAATATAAAGACTGAAACAGTAAACAAATACATTAAATAATTTAATTTGCCGCGCTTCCCTCTCAGTCCTTTGAATTGCCGCTGACATACAATGGCGGCTGACGAAATGTGAACGGTATTTTGTTGTCATAGAGAAATTGTCTAATTTTGTACAGATTTATCAGAACTCCTAACAGTGGCGTAACTTAGGTTTTAAAAGACTATTATTCAATTGCTAATTACAATGCTAAACATATTTATTCTTAATACAAGTAGAAATTATGAAATTAATATTTTGTAGGACCATCATTTGCTGTGATAACTTTTGCCAAACGTGTACTTATGGATGAAACTAGATTCCTCATATTGTAGTTGTCAGCCAAATCCTCCCATGCATTTTCAACAATTTCGTGAAGTTCATCTGCATTCCTAGCTCTAAAATCTCTTGAGTAAATCTTTTTTTGTAGGTACCCCCAAACATTCTCAATTGGATTGAGATCAGGTCTCTTCGCAGGTCAAGGCAATACTTGGATGCGGTGGTCATTTAGCCACTGAGTCACAATTCTTGCTGTATGGATAGGACTATTGTCCTGTTGAAATATAAAATTTTCCGGAAATGTCTGTGTTACTGAAGGCAACATTACATATTCTAAAATATCCCTGTATTTAATAGCATTTAAATGGCCATCTATCTTCCAAATTATTCCGGGTCCGTTTACACTGACCCAAGCCCAAAAATTAATAGAAAAACGACCACTATTTGTTATTGGACGGGTGAATCCTTCTTCATACCTTATTGATCTATGAACTCGTAGGCTCCCATTACTACATGATTGAAATACTTTTTCGTCAGAAAAGACGACCGAGTTCCAAAAATCATCCCCACGATACACAAATTCGTTGGCAAACTCCAATCTTCGTTGTTTATTGTTTTCTGAGAGAAAAACTTTCTTGGCTGGTTGAAAATTTTGTAGACCTGCAGCTTTAATACGTCTCCGAGCAATTCTAGTAGACCCCGCAAAACCCGTTACTTCTCGAGCATCTAAGGCACTATCAAATGGATTTTCTCTGAGATGATTCACCAATGCAACATCCTGTTCTTCATTAGATACCCTTCCTATTCCAATTTGGGGTGGCCTTCTTAAATCTTGCCTTATTTCAAATCGCCGTTTCAAATATACGTATGCTCTTCTCGTCTAAAGATGGTCTAGGCATATTTTTGGATGACTTTTATAAACCTGTCATTAAAATGTTTGTTTTCGCACAAACGCGACGCTCCTGATTAAAAGTCATATTCACATAGCTAATAAACATCGTTCACATTTCGTCGGCCGCCATTGTTTAATTTTGTATTGTCTTTTCGACTTTGTCACTTGTAAGTCATATTCACATAGCTAATAAACATCGTTCACATTTCGTCGGCCGCCATTGTTTAATTTTGTATTGTCTTTTCGACTTTGTCACTTGTAAGGCGACTAGTTGTTACGACCATCGAATAATTTGTTCAACGAAATAAAACGAGTTACACTTTTCTGGATAACTTCTATTGGACCTTCTTCTACAGAGTTTTAAAACTTAATGACTAAAATACATGAAAATATTTACAAAATATATAAGTGGGGGTAAACTGATTACTACGCCGTTCGGGGTGGATTTTGCGCCGGGCAAAAAGCAGGTACTCAGCAATTCCTAGAAGAAAGGCAACATCTGGAATAACCCCTAACTGGCAGCGTTGACAATCTCACGCGTGTTCACGCATAAATTAACGGCGATGGTTTAAAATTTCTTCGGTCCAAGGACAGGAATTATTGTAAACAACAAAAATTCCTCGTCTAACCCGAACAGCCATTGTATTTAATTTCTTTGAGAGATTTTTTTAGAATATTGTGATGTCCAAACTATTTGTTAATGAGTAAATAATTATTGTTAGTGGATGAATGGTCACAAACCTATACCAAAAAAAATGGTGATGTGTTCATCATCATACTTTCCCCGGTGTATTCGGTCAAATAAGTTTTTGGTTGAAAATTTAATAGGAAAGAAAAATTAAAATTGAAAAATGTCTTTTTCATTTTTTTGAGCTGGAAGCATTTATCAATAATGTATTAAATATTACCGCACTTTGACGTTTTATTTGAAATAAAAATAATTATTTAAATAATAAAAGTCTCCACAGCAATTATTATAAAGTAAATTATAATAATAATTGTTAATTTCTAAGGGAATTTATCAAGTAGATGAAATTCCTCCGCTTATAAAATAAAAACTAAAGGTCCTACAAAAAAAGTTTTATAACAAAAATTATTTCTTTTTTCAAGATCTACAACTTTTGTTTGAAACATTTTTCTACCGAATTAAAAAAATGAAAAATCGCTTAAAGTAAAAGTGTACTTATTGAGTTTTGATTCTAACAAAAAGCTTTTCGGATCATTCCACTGTTATAAAAAGCTTAGATATAAAGTTTGGGTTTAATCCATTCAGCCGCTTATGCGCTATCGTGGAAACACAGACATTTTTCAAAACTCAATGGGAACTCAAAATGTGCATATTTGTTGAAATTGGCCATTAGAAAATTTTTACGATCACAATACTATCCCTTGGACTGGGGTCCTGGGAAAGTAAAAGTAAGGTAATTGAATAAGCCATACTTAAAAATATAACAAAATATCGAAAAATATTAGATTATTAAACAATAAAACAATAAGTAAACAATATCATATGTTTTTTATTTCTTCATACGATAGATTCGTAGTTTCATTAAATTGTTTATAACTTTGCAAAAATGCAAAAAAAATTAACAAACTATATATTTGCAATCTATGAAAAAATCTGTTCCTAATAATGTAATTTTTTACTATAGTCACATTTCAAACCCAAACCTCAGTTGAAAACAACAAGGTCAGCATAAAATGTTGCTTTGAGAAAGTGTTTATTATATTTTTATATTTTTAATAATTTTGTTTGTTACATTTACAATAAAATCGTGGATTCTTCAACGACAAGAGAAACGATAATAAAAAAGGAACACTGAGGAGAGAATATAAAGGCACAAAGTTCGGGCAAAAGGGGGATAGTCAGGGAACAGACCACGAAAAGACCATGTTCGAAAAATAAGAAAGTTTTGTATTTTTTTTAATCGAGGGTGCGTGAAATAATAAGTGAGTGATCGAATTCCGTAATTTAAACTAATTACGCGGCTCGGGTATAAAATAAAAGGGGTCCGTCTTTGAAGAGCGTGAGAGCATATCGGAGGTATCGGATTCCTTAAACTAATTACGCGGTTCGGGATAAAATAAAAAGGGTCCGTCTTCGAAAAGTGTGAGAGCTTACCGGAGATATCAGATTCCTTAAACTAATTACGCGGTTCGGGATAAAATAAAAGGGTCTGTCTTCGAAGAGCGTGAGAGCTTATCGGAGATATTGTATTCCTTAAACCAAAAAAGGGGTTTGGGATAAAATAAATGGGTCCGTCTTCGAAGAGTGTGAGAGCTTACCAGAGATATCAGATTCCTTAATGAAATTACGCGAATTGGGAACTGAAATAAAACAGGAGTCGTTGATTACAACTTAACTTCATAAACAGTTAACAGATAAAGCCTTAATACTATACACTCTTGTTCTCTTTTGTTATTGTTGATTATTTCTCTGATGGGTTTTTGTAGTACACAATGTGTGAAAATTGTTTGAATTGTTTAATGTGTCAATTTATTGTTCTCCCGGCAATATGAAATAAATTCCGCATTATTTGCTTCATTTGTTCGTTTTATTCAATTACACACATGAGCATTCCTGAGTAAATTAATAATAATAATAAAAAGACATGGTAAGTGGAAATAATGTATATTAACACAAATAACGAACGTGGCCAATTAATTAAAGGATTTAAACACAACGTGCATTTTGTACAAATTATAAATTTGTATAAGGTGGGGTCTGAACTATTACACAGTATTCCTCAAATTGTTTCGACTATAAAAAAACTGAACTACTCATCCCACAAACGTTTCATTAGCAGTAATTATTATTCTACTATTTCTATTTATTATCAGAATGTAAGAGCATTAAGAACCAAGTTAAAAGAATTTTATTGTTCCTGTCTATCTGAAAATCATGATATATTAGCACTAAACAAAACTTGGCTGCATCCTGAAATAATGAATGAGGAATTGTCTGATTGTCGCTACACAGTTTACCATGTAGATAGATCCCAATACAAAAGCAATAGACATAACGCTGGTGGTGTATCAATTATCATTAAGAATGAAATACTCTCACGCCAATTAACAATGGATAATCATTTGGAAATTATAGTAGTTGATTTCACAGTTAATAGGAAAAACTATATTCTCTGCTGTTTTTACATTCCTCCAAATTCCAACTCTGATGAATATGCTCTACACGTGAAAGCTATTGAGAACGTCATGCTAAGCCATCCATGCAGTGAAGTCATCATTGTGGGTAGGTTGAAGACCTACCACATATCAAATGGATACCCGATGAAGAATGTACTGGCCTCCTTCCAATAAACATCACGCAAGCTTTAGAAATATCATTAATAGATGGCTTCAGAGCTCTTAGTTTACATCAATTTAACTCGATATATAATCAGTTTAATGTTGTGCTTGATCTGTACTTCACTAGTACTGAAAACATATCTATATTTGAGTGAAACCCAATAATACTCAACGATGTTTATCATCCTTCTCTTCTTATTGAAATAAGCATAACTAGTCTCAATGTCATTGACGATGGCGGTAATTTCATGTATGACTTTAAACATGGGGATTACAGTAAAATTAATGCCTTTCCCTCCAGAAACTGTTAACTGGTCAGTTCTTCAATCCTACAATGATGTAAATGATGTAAATAGAAAACAGTATTCATTCACTTGGTCACAGTTATTTAAATATATTAAATAAAAATGATTTGAAAATAATTAATAAATTATTTTCACATTTATCTCTGTGACTATAGACTTACCTACGTAAGTACTTTAAACAAATGCACATTAAAACAACTACTTCCCGGGCAAATACCCACGCCGGACATTGAATTACATAATGTACACCTGCCGCTGCATATCAAATATTGAATAATGCAACAAAATTTTTTTTTGATCCGAGAAAAATTTTATGTAAAAACAACAAAAGGAACGTTACATAATACTAGGCCATCTGCAGACACGTGTTTCGGGATCTATCCCTCGTCAGTACAGCTATGCCTTACATAATTTAAAGATGTTAAAAAAATTAAATTAATTCAAATACAATCAGCATAATTAAATCAGTTATATTAAATCAAATTAAACTAAATCAATTTAAATTAAATTAAACCAAATTAATTCAATTTAAATCAAAACCGAATAAAATTAAACGAAAAGAATTGAATCAAATTAATTAAAAAGAGCGACCCTCACCTGCCGCGCGCTGAGATAGTAATGACCGGCGAAGGAGGACGTGCGCTCGTGTATTGTTGTTATCGCAAATTCACAAAAAACTTCTCTCGGTTCGGATTTGAATAAATGCCTCGCTGGCTATTAATATAAATAGAAAACAGTATTCATTCACTTGGTCACAGTTATTTAAATATATTAAATAAAAATGATTTGAAAATAATTAATAAATTATTTTCACATTTATCTCTGTGACTATAGACTTACCTACGTAAGTACTTTAAACAAATGCACATTAAAACAACTACTTCCCGGGCAAATACCCACGCCGGACATTGAATTACATAATGTACACCTGCCGCTGCATATCAAATATTGAATAATGCAACAAAATTTTTTTTTGATCCGAGAAAAATTTTATGTAAAAACAACAAAAGGAACGTTACATAATACTAGGCCATCTGCAGACACGTGTTTCGGGATCTATCCCTCGTCAGTACAGCTATGCCTTACATAATTTAAAGATGTTAAAAAAATTAAATTAATTCAAATACAATCAGCATAATTAAATCAGTTATATTAAATCAAATTAAACTAAATCAATTTAAATTAAATTAAACCAAATTAATTCAATTTAAATCAAAACCGAATAAAATTAAACGAAAAGAATTGAATCAAATTAATTAAAAAGAGCGACCCTCACCTGCCGCGCGCTGAGATAGTAATGACCGGCGAAGGAGGACGTGCGCTCGTGTATTGTTGTTATCGCAAATTCACAAAAAACTTCTCTCGGTTCGGATTTGAATAAATGCCTCGCTGGCTATTAATATAAATAGAAAACAGTATTCATTCACTTGGTCACAGTTATTTAAATACTGTTTTCTATTTATATTAATAGCCAGCGAGGCATTTATTCAAATCCGAACCGAGAGAAGTTTTTTGTGAATTTGCGATAACAACAATACACGAGCGCACGTCCTCCTTCGCCGGTCATTACTATCTCAGCGCGCGGCAGGTGAGGGTCGCTCTTTTTAATTAATTTGATTCAATTCTTTTCGTTTAATTTTATTCGGTTTTGATTTAAATTGAATTAATTTGGTTTAATTTAATTTAAATTGATTTAGTTTAATTTGATTTAATATAACTGATTTAATTATGCTGATTGTATTTGAATTAATTTAATTTTTTTAACATCTTTAAATTATGTAAGGCATAGCTGTACTGACGAGGGATAGATCCCGAAACACGTGTCTGCAGATGGCCTAGTATTATGTAACGTTCCTTTTGTTGTTTTTACATAAAATTTTTCTCGGATCAAAAAAAAAAATTTTGTTGCATTATTCAATATTTGATATGCAGCGGCAGGTGTACATTATGTAATTCAATGTCCGGCGTGGGTATTTTCCCGGGAAGTAGTTGTTTTAATGTGCATTTGTTTAAAGTACTTACGTAGGTAAGTCTATAGTCACAGAGATAAATGTGAAAATAATTTATTAATTATTTTCAAATCATTTTTATTTAATATATTTAAATAACTGTGACCAAGTGAATGAATACTGTTTTCTATTTATATTAATAGCCAGCGAGGCATTTATTCAAATCCGAACCGAGAGAAGTTTTTTGTGAATTTGCGATAACAACAATACACGAGCGCACGTCCTCCTTCGCCGGTCATTACTATCTCAGCGCGCGGCAGGTGAGGGTCGCTCTTTTTAATTAATTTGATTCAATTCTTTTCGTTTAATTTTATTCGGTTTTGATTTAAATTGAATTAATTTGGTTTAATTTAATTTAAATTGATTTAGTTTAATTTGATTTAATATAACTGATTTAATTATGCTGATTGTATTTGAATTAATTTAATTTTTTTAACATCTTTAAATTATGTAAGGCATAGCTGTACTGACGAGGGATAGATCCCGAAACACGTGTCTGCAGATGGCCTAGTATTATGTAACGTTCCTTTTGTTGTTTTTACATAAAATTTTTCTCGGATCAAAAAAAAAAAAAAATTTTGTTGCATTATTCAATATTTGATATGCAGCGGCAGGTGTACATTATGTAATTCAATGTCCGGCGTGGGTATTTGCCCGGGAAGTAGTTGTTTTAATGTGCATTTGTTTAAAGTACTTACGTAGGTAAGTCTATAGTCACAGAGATAAATGTGAAAATAATTTATTAATTATTTTCAAATCATTTTTATTTAATATATGTAAATGATGTATTGTCCATATTTTACAATATAATTTATTTTGCCATAGATACGTATATACCTAAAATAGCTATAAAGAGTAAGGCTGGCAAAATTAATCGATTAAGTTGATTAAAAAAATTTCGATTAATCGATTAAATTGTTTGTTGGAAAAATTTTCTATTCGTTTTCGATTAACCGATTAGTTTCGATTAGTCGATTACTTTCGATTAGTCGGATATTTTAATCGTTTCGATTAGTCGACTATTTTAACAGTTTTCGATTAGACGGTTACTTTAGCCGACCGATTACTTTCGACTAATTGGATATTCTAATCGTTTCAATTAGTTGATTATTTGAACCGTTTCGGTTAGACGGTATATTTATCAATGTAATAGAGTTATCCATAATTTCTAATATATAATAATAATAATAATTTATTATCCAACAGTTTACAAAAACTTATTAGAAGATAATCTTACAATTTACAGACTATGTTTATACGTACATACACATATAGATATTCACATAATACAATTAGCGCAGTTTTATTATTCGAACACTAAGGATTTATTTAATGCATGCCAATTTGTTGAAAATAAGTCAATATTACTTGCCAATTTATTCACCGTTTTACACATTGAATTTATGGGAGAATTTAAGTAGTGTGAAGTATTTGCGTTAGTGCTATAAAACGTAGAATTCTGTCTAGAATTAGTTCTGGGGATATAGAAATTTAATTTTGAAAAGAGGTATCTTCAATATCATAATGCAGTAATTTATAAATAAAAATAATCTGAGCCTTGTGTCTTCTGGCTTTAAGCAAAGGTATGTTGAATTCTCGTTCGAGTTCATGGGAAGGATAACCTTGTGAGGGATACACATTGTGTTTCCGAAAATATAAAGTTTTTAAGAATTTTTTCTGTATTTTTTCAAGTTCATTAATATATGTATTGTATATAGGATTCCACACCACGGAACAATACTCCAGTTTACTATGTATAAAAGCGTAGTAAAATCTTACTAAAGGCTGAATGTTATTAAACTGCTTCGTGTTACGTATTAAAAAACCTAGCAATACATAGCAAGATTTTGTTAAACTAAAAACATGATGGTTGAAAACTAGTTTGTTGTCAAAGTAAATGCCGAGATCACGGAAGACTGTGACGGATTCTAATACCTCATCATTTATACTATAGTGGTATTTTATCGGGTTAAATATTCTGCCATATGTCATAGTCTTGCATTTGGTAATATTTAAGTGCAAACCATTATTGACACACCACATCTGAATATTATTTAGATTACGCTGAAGTTTGTAGCAATCTTCGATTGTTCCAATTGTGTCAAATAACTTTAAATCACCAGCATAGAGTAGGCAATGTTACAATATCATTAATGAAGAGAAAAAATAATAGAGGTCCCAGGTTGGAACCTTGTGGTACACCGCTTGAGCAGGAAAAGTTTCGAGACTTAACAGACCTATATTCAACAAAGGCAGTTTTCGATTAGACGGTTATATTCAACAAAGGCAACTCTATCATGTAAGTAACTATTTATTAATGAAATGAGATTGTTATCAAAACCAAAGAGATGTAGTTTATTACTTAGTAAGGCATGGTTTACCTTGTCGAACGCCTTAGAAAAATCCGTATATATTACGTCTACTTGTTGGCGCTTATCCAAAGCACACGATATAAATTCAGTAAAATTACACAGATTAGTAGAGGTGCTCTTACGTTTGACAAACCCATACTGTTTGCCGGTTTTACTAGTAGTTGTCGCTAGCAATATGTATAAATTTTTATCATTTGGCATGTATGTATTTTGTTTCTATTGACATTAACCTACAAAAATACGCAAGTCATATTCCGCCAAAATAATAGCGTCATATTTGTTTACCTCAGTGAATATGTCGAGTTTCGTTCCAAGTAAATCGCATTTGCGGCATTCGTTGCTTTTCTTATTTCATCAAAAGAAAAAAGCAGCTGAAGCCCACCGGTTGCTGGTAGAAACTTATGGTGAACATGCTCCAGTGATTAGAACATGTGAGACATGGTTTCGTCAATTTAAAAGTGGAGATTTCGATTTGAGAGACAATGAACATCCTGGTGCAGCGAAAAAGTTCGAAGACGAGGAATTGCAGGCGTTATTGGATGTTGATCCAACCCAATCGCAACAAAAATTGGCAGAAACACTAAATGTGACTCGAGGAGCAATTTGCCAACGTTTAAAAGCCATGGGAAAGATTCAGAAGTATGGAAAATGGGTGCCACACCAGCTGAACGATAGACAAATGGAAAATCGAAAAACCGTTTGTGAAATGCTGCTTCAACGATTCGAAAGGAAATCTTGTCTGCATCGATTTGTCACGGGGGACGAAAAATGGATTTATTTTGAGAACCCGAAGTGAAAAAAATCGTGGCTTTCACCTGGTGAAGCTGGCCCATCGAATGCAAGGCCAAATCGCTTTGGCCGTAAGACAATGCTCTGTGTTTGGTGGGACCAGTGTGGTGTGGTGTACTACGAATTGTTAAAACCTGGTGAAACGGTGAACACGGATCGCTAGCGACAACAAATGATCAATTTGAATCATGTGTTGATCGAAAAACGGCCGGAATGGGCCCGAAGACATGGCAAAGTTATCTTGCAACATGACAACGCGCCGTCTCATACCGCTAAACTGGTGAAAGACACATTAAAACACTTAATTGGGAAATATTATCGCACCCGCCGTACTCTTCAGACCTCGGCCCGTCCGACTATCACCTTTTCGCATCGAAGGGACACTCCCTTGCAGAGCAGTGCTTCGCTAATTTTGAAGAAGTCGAAAAATGGCTTGTCGAATGGTTTGCCTTGAAAGAGAAAACGTTTTTTTGGGATGGTATCCCTAATTTGCCTGAGAGATGGGCGAAATGTGTAGAAACCAATGGTCAATACTTTGAATAAAAAAATTTTGAGATTCCTCTGAAAATTAAGTGTTTTCTTTATCGAAAAAACCAGCAATTTCAACTAACACCCAATGCAATGAAAATAAACTGAGTTATAGAGCATAATTTCAAATATTTTGGCGAAGTTGCATATTAAAGATATAGGTCTATAATTAGAGATAATGTCAGTTTCTTTTGATTTGTGAACTGGTATAATTTTCGAGACTTTCCAGATACAAGGGAAAACATTGGTCTTCAACATCAGGTTATATATGTGCAATAATGGTTCTGCAAAACAATTTCGACAGTCAGCAATAATTATCGCTGGTATATTATCCGGCCCCATAGTAAAGTTTGTTTTTAAATGTTTAATAGCCGTAAAGTACTCTTCAGGTGAAAATTTTTTTACGGTTAGTGCATCATAGTGTGTAAATGAGGAGGTATTATTACAAGGTAAAAAATTGTCTCTATATACAAACGAAAAATATGACGCAAACGCTTCAGTAATATTAGAAGACCCCTCAAAATAGGTATTATCTTGCTTCATTACACCGGGAATTCTAGTTGTTGATTTACTTTCATTAATGAATGTCCATAATTTTTTTGGATTTGAAGATAGATTTGATTCTATTGATTCGATATATGATTTGAAATCAAAGGCAATGCTACGTTACACAAATGAACGAAATTTTGAAACTTGTAAGCAATTATAAGGTGTTTTGTGTAATCTACATTTTTTATGCCAATACTTCTTTTTCCTGATATTAAAAATTGTAGTTCTGGAAAACCATTTCGGGAATTTACTAATTTTTGTTTTGACAAGAGGAACACTAAGGTTAATATAATTATGTAAAATTGTATATAATTCTAAGCAGGCTGTGTTCACATTGCTTGTGTATAATTTTTATTTTTTTATTTGTTTTACATTTATTTAATCTTTGCTAATATTCTCTAAATTTAAATGTTATTTGAAAATTTAATTACAACTCATAACTATTTTTTTTTTTAATAATATAATTTGCTTGCTAAAAGTCAAAATAATAAAATGCAATTGTGTCATTAAAGTTTGTCATCTTTACATTTTTTTGTTGTTTTAGTCGACTATTTTATCCTTTTTCGATTAGTCGGTTATTTCAGCCGACCGATTATTTTCGATTAATCAATTAGTTTCGATTAATCGATCAGTTTCGATTAATTTCGGTTATTTTAGCCGACCGATTATTTTCAATTAATTAATTAGTTTCGATTAATCGATTAGTTTCAATTAATTTCGATTAGTTGGTTATTTTCAATTAATTGTCAGATAAGTCGATTAATCGAATATTTTGAACTTCGATTAGTCGATTAGCGCCGAAGTCAAAATTGCCAGCCTTTATAAAGAGTTCATCGTTTTCTTTATGGTTCTCAAAAAAATTTATCCAGTTGATACACAAAAAAAGTCTACGCATAAAAAATGGAAAAATACATTGCAATTAGATTATTACTATACATTTACTAATATCAGATCAAAATTCCTAATAACATAAAAGTGTTTTGGCACTTTGATCATATTCAAAACAAGTCTCATGGCATTTCAACATCTATGGTTCATGTTAATAAATCAGCATCAACTGTCAGTGATATTAAAAATTCAATGGTTGAGGCTGTTACTTGATGAAACTGCATATTCACAATTAGATAAAAACAAAAAAAAATATTTTAGTCTCACTATAATTTATTGTAGAACTACTGCTAAAATTGCCATTGTGTTTATTAATTTTTTAAACCAATGGCGCAAAACCATTTTTCTACTTTTTAATTTTTTTGGTTGGTATTACTGAACCGATTTTAATAACATTTTAGGGGTACATAGGTAATCATAAAAGGCTCCTAAATAATGAATAAAATGTATATTAAGCAATTTAAAAAAATATATCATCATGCCGTAACTCGTTTTTGAGACACCTTGTAAAATCAAAAATATTTTCCTGAAGTACAACCCAGGACCCAAGTAAAGTTTCCAAAATTTCAAAGTCCTAACTTAATTAGTAAACTCAAGGGTAACAAAGGCAGTGTATAAAGGAGAAGCGGAAGGAAGAAGCAGAAGAGGTAGACATAGAAACAACTGGAACGACAGCGTATTGAGTTACTTGAGAGAACTAGGAATTAATGACTGGAAAGTACGGGTTAAAAATAGGGAGGAATGGAGAAAGACTCTCAAAATAGCCAAGGGCCTGTAGTGTTGAACTATTATTATTATTATTAACTTAATTAGTAACTGAGCTATCAAAGATGGGATCTATGATGCAGGACCCTGTATACTGATTATATTCATGTGTTATATGTTTTTGTATTATTATTATATCTGTACTTTTTATATTTGTTGTGTTTATATCATATATTGTAAACAGGTTTGTCTGTCAATAAAGAATTATTATTTACATAAAGTCAACTTCCGGTCATAACCCGGAAACAGTTAAAGATAGATCAGTTTTTTTCGTCACCATTGTTTTTATCATTAAAAATGAGCCTAGGGTCGCGAAAACAGCTTTTAAATATCTTGTAAAATACATTTTTTTTCCATATGTGGCATCAACAATATGGATCACCCTGTACATTAAAACAACTACTTCTCGGGCAAATACAACGCTAAACATTGAATTACATAATGTACACCTGCCGCATATCAATAACATATTGCCTCATGCATCATAGAAATGATCTATTCATTATTTTCAAATCATTTTTATTTAATGTTTTATAATTACTGTGTTCAAGTGACTCTTTTCTATTTATAATAATTTATGTTTCATTAATACAAAATTGACTTCAAAGTTGAAGAAATATCCATTTAAAAAACTTCTTTCTGGACAAACATTTCTCTGGAAGTTGGATTACACAATGGATATTTGCAATGCCTACTAAAGATACGGGCCAGAATGTTGGAGTGGGGACGATTCCCAAATGCATATGTATGCTTGACCTTGGAGCACCTGCTCGTCTCGAGCAATTCTCTAAAGCGAGAGAGGATTAAATTTTATCAATTATTTTCAGAATCCAGTTGTATTGATAAATATTTATTTTATGCAAAAATATATTCTAAAAATGGTGATGTGTCCATCATGGCACTTTCCCCAGTGAATACGGTCAAATAAGTTTCTGATAGAAAATTTAATAGGAAAGCAAAATGATTAATAGAAAAAAGTGATTGTTATCTTTTAAAGTTAAAGCCGAGTATTTAGAAGAATATTGTAATTAAGTGTGTTATTTCTTACCTTACAATAGGTTCAAATCATTCCTCCACACTCTTCTTCATTTTTGCAAACTGGAGGCGTTTGCGAATGATAAGTTGAATTTGACGGCACTTTGACGTTTTATTTGTCATTAAAATAATTATTTTAATAATTAAAATCTCTAAGGGAATTTATCAGATAAATGCTTATAAAATGAAAACCGGAGGTCCTACAATAAAAGTTTTATAACAGAAATTATTTATTTTCCAAGATCTAAAACTTTTATTTGAAACGTTTTTCTATCCGAATTAAAAAATGAAAAATTGCTAAGAGTAAAGTTGCACTTAATGAGTTTTGATTCTAACCAAAAGCTTTTCAGATCATTCCACTGTAATATAAAGCTTAGATATAAAGTTTGGGCTTAATCCATTTAGCCATTTAGGCGCTATCGCGGAAACACACAGACACACACACAGACATTTTTCAAAACTCGATGGAATGGACTCAGGGGACCTCAAAACGTGCATATTTGTTGAAATTGGCGGTTCGAAAATTTTCACGATCACAATACTTTCCCTTGGACAGGAGTCCGGGGAAAGTAAAAATGAATAATTAAAAATTAATGTATTAAAAAATGAAATTATATTAACTATAAAATATGGTATAATTCCAATTAAGGCATTTAATTGAATTCGAGCGAGTTGTGTTTCCGTTACGACGGTCTGTGGGCGACTGAATTTACTAATTCCGAGTCTCCAGACTCCGAGATTTTGCATTTTCCCACTCCGACTTATCAACTAGTTTCAGGTTAATTTCAAATTCTCTTGAGAATGGGATAAAAATATTTAATTAGTTCTGCTATTCTTCTTCATTCATTTCTGTTTAATTTATATTGTATATAACTTGTGATGCACTTTTTTACATTGCTACCGTCAACTTACTGTCCGGCCAGACCAACTCAGTGAGGAAGGGATGGGTGTTAACTGAAAATAAGAGGGCGCCACGTGATTACAAGCGGCAGGGTAGACAAAAAATGAAGAAATCACGAATCAAAATCACAAATAATAAATTCACCACAAGCTTTAGCGTAAAAATGGACATGACCATAATAAATACATAGAATATAGTTCAGTAACAATAAATGTATTGTCAATATTTCGTTATCCAGAAAATAGACAATTCAAGTTCAAATAGTTAAGCCCGCAAAGATAATACACTAAGAACCAATTAGATATAGCTATATCTTTACATACCCCTACACCACCATTATGGTGGATGGGGATTTTAGATTATATATATATATATATATCTTTACATTATATTTAATATAGTATATTATTTTGATAGTATATTCAAAACTTTGTGTATATCCAAGTATTTTCAAAATAATATATTTAAATCATATTATTGTTATCATCTTCCCAGTTTTACTACAGAATCAGAAAGAAGATTTTAAAATAAATGTTAAAATGAGATTGTCTGTTCAAAATGATAATTTCTCTAAATAATGTTTAGTTAAGGCAATAAAATTGTTCAATCAATTTTAAAAAGAATAAATAAAGTAAAACATATGATTTATTCCTTTCGATTATCCTTGACATGATTTATAAAGCCTTTTCCGTCAGCTATGATGCATGGTTCATTCCCGTTGGCTATACACAAGATATCTTTCCGTTAGCTGCGCTGCTGGATTTACACAAAGTCTCTTTCCGTTGGCATACCAATGCCACTGGACTTGGTCTTATATACCACGTTCAATATGAAGAATTCTCCAGAAATAATTGCACCAACAATCACAATGTTCTTCCACGTCAGAAATTTGAAATTAAATCTTTATTTATACTAAATCATAATTGGTCAAAATTATGTACAATATGTAATATACAGTGTGTTTATAATGAAAGGAACAAATTCACTTAAATTTATGGTGATTATTTTTGAGAAAACGCTTCAACAGGTTGATTAATATTTTCAACTGCGCATCTTTTTCACTAAAATTTGTATATGCAGGGTGTCCCATAAACAAATGTCAATATAAAGTTATTTTTTTAAATGGAACACATATTACATATTTGGATTGTTTGGATAATTCTAAATAATTTTTATATATATATTGTCATATACCTATCATCAATTTTTAATGAAATATTGACAGATTAACGAAAATAAATCATTTATTTTTTAAATAAATTGTATTCAGGTGACAATTTTTGGAAAATCACTCGGATATGTCGATTAGTATTTTTAACTATGCATTTTCTGGACTAATAATTTTGTATACAGGGTGTTTTTATAAACAAATGCCAATACAAAGATATCATTTTTAAATGGAACACCCTATATATTATCGCATGTTTTGATTTTATACTTTTTGAATTCTATACATTTTTTATGTATAATGTCTTATACCTATATTCAATTGTTTAGGTAATAATGCCAATTATTTTATAATTTTATGTTAATAATAAAACAATGAAATAATACATAGCAACAATTGTAATGGGAATTAATTAAGTTTAATCAATAATTTATAGTAATACATCACACAAAACTGACAATATAAGAATAATTGCACATGTTCAATGGCCGACTTAGCATCATTAAATAATTAATAATATTTTGAAAACAGTTGAAGACTATACCTATCTAGACAGTATATAAAAAAATATCCAGAATTCTGTGAGGAATCCTAATGTCTAATAATATATAGGGTGTTCCACTTAAAAAAAATATAGCTTTGTATCATCATTTGTTTATCGGACATTCTTTATATAAAATGTTTGGTGAAAATGATGCATAGTTGAAAATACTAATTGGCCTATCCGAGTGTTTTCTTCGTAAATAATTGCCAGCAGTTTAAATGAATTTGTTTAGAGCCTACTATTGGAATATTGGAGGGTGGGAATCGAAATCTCGGAGCCCACGCAAGAGAATTAATTCACCTACGAACTATCGTGATGGAAATATTACCCGTTTGCAATCATTCTTTATCTAATTTGTAGTTTTATTTTCATCTAAATAAAATAATTTTAATTAATGACCATAAATCATTAATTTTTTAATAGAAAATATAAATATTTATTATTATAACTACATTCACAAATAATTGTTACAATTTAACCCGCTTGCATTAGAGCAGTGTGCAAGACAAGCAGGTGCTCCAAGGTCAGATATTCTTTATGCATCTCAGAGTCCTCCATACTCCATCCCGTATATTTAGTAGATGCTGATTTCTTCATTTCATTGTAAATGCTCTGTATAAATATTTTCAACCAAATTTTTGTGACGCCACTGGAAACAATGGTTACCGCATTCCATAGCTCGCTGCTATTCTGAAAATGAGTAGTCAACAATTTAAAGTTTTAAAATTAAAATTGTGTTTTTATTTTGTTTTATTGGTGCCCAGTATGGAAATGAATAGAAAAAACGTTGTATCAATGTAACATCAATGTTTAATGTATTACTGTTGATGCAATATTATTTGTGAATATTTTGTTTAGAATGTAGATTTTTAATAATTAATTCATAAATTCGAACAATAGCACAAAGATAAAGCATCTATCAACCACCTTCATGAAGGTAAAGTTATCCAAATACTAGATGAATGGTTGTTGGAAATTTATTTAATTTATTCATACTTATTATTATAATTACATAACAAAGTTTTGATTTAAAAATGTTAAAAGTAAAATCAATACTTAATGTATCAATTTACAATGCAAAGTAATTTGCATAATGGTGAATATTTATTTTTTCAATTTATTTTTAACTACAATAAGTGTGTATTTTGTTAGCTCCTTTATGAAATAAATTAATGCAGTTTTAATTAAAATTTCAGGTTTGGTAAACACTTTGAATACCCACTCCTAATCCAGAGCTTCATAATGAACATAACGATGTTCACAATGATCCACCTGTGTGTGCGTGTCCGCAACAAGAACCAGCTGATGCTCGCCCGCCAACGAATATTCACAGGTGAGCACGCCTGTCGGGTAACTAGAACACATAAAAAATAAACTAACTAGTTCTCTTTGAGTGTGTTTAGTTCTGTCTCTTCCATTGTTTTTTCTTTCTGTATTAACAACGATCTCTGTATTCTTTTTTTTATGATTTCCGTCTCCGACAGCAAAGCCGAGCGAGGTGGTCAGATTGCTTCAGTCAAACCCTCCGCGCTCCTCACATAGTATTTGTGGTAAATTGCTTCTTCACCCGAATTTATTTATGAGGAAAATAAATTAGCTTCATCCTTTGCATTGTTCTTGTTTTAGTTTTTTAATTCATGCTTTTTCTATTTTTTTGGTCAGGTTTAAAAGTAAATATAATGAAATTTAATATAATTTATGGATGAATTTTAAAGAAATTGAACTAAATTAATTCGAAATGGAATTAATTAATTAAAATTACTATATATTCTCTTTGGTGCTATAAGGAAATGTTGTTCAATAGTTGAGTTTGTTATATGATGAAACTTCATAGTTTCTTAGTGAGATGAAACAAAAGTAAGTTTTACTTTCAGAGCTTTTATTGTAGATATTATAAATGTAGCAGTTAGTTTTATTTCATCTTCCAAAGATATCTATTAGAACTATTTCCTAGGCATATACTAAATAAAATGGGGTACTCGCACGTATGTTTTTTTTATTAACTTTTTTTTTATTTACTTACATACAGTTTAAATGTTTCCTATAACAACTTTCACGAAAAAATGCTCTGTTACATAATTATTTTTTTTGCAATTTCAGAGCTATCTGTTACAAATAAAAATAAAGTTTTAATAAAATCCAATATATTTTTATACCGAGAATCCGATTCTTGAATAAAGATTGGGGGTTCCAATTTGAAAATTCAAAGTTAACCTCCGCCTCACACATTGAGAGTGCAGCAAGGGACTGTATTTAGAACAAAATAATGTCCCCTTAAGAAATATTAACTTTTGGTCTTGTGACGTTTTTTCATACGGTTAATTTAAAGGTAATTTACATTTTTGGATTGAATAATTTTTTTAGCCTTTAATATTTTGTATACACATTTTACAAAGCCTAAATTATTCAGTTTTAGAAATTTTATTCACATATAAAATGCATGCCTGTGTACCCCATTTGTTTTTTTTTTTTACAATATTTACCGGATTAGACTATTTTATAATAAAAAATATACAATGAAAATATTCATATAATGTTGTATATTCAACAACAAAAAATAAATTATCTTTACTTTTAAACCGATGATTTTATGTATTTTTAGTATTCCTTTATAGTGGGCTGAAAATATTCATTTAACATCATCTTGCATATTGTTTGAGAATTTACAATTTGTTGATTCTCTCATTTAATTTTCACAGATTTTGATCCAAAATTTTTTTGGAACTGGACGGACTTCCAGTCGTACATTGACTGCATGCTCGTCTTCACAATAATCGCCTCCCTCATGATGTACTGGCTGATCGAGTACATCGTGTTCGTCGAGTTGGTGGGTTTCCTGGCTGTGTTCACCGAGGCGATGCTCGGGGCTCCGCAGCTGATTAAGAATTTTAAAAACAAATCCACTGAAGGAATGAGGTAAGATTAAAGCAACAGAATGAAAATCCTGCCCTTTCATATGAATGAATATTATAAATTAGTAACAGTTTTGTTTTATGTTACGAAAAAAAAAATTTAAATACAATCTAATTATTTGAAAATGCTTCATTAAGTTTCACACATATTTTTTAATTCATTTTATGTTCGTTAGGCTTCTTTATTTGTTTTAGACATTACCCATATAGTTTACATTGCTGTCAGTGTACAGTGTTAGCTACGATATTTTTATCATTCAACATTTAAAAATTCAAATAAAAAACAAGAAAGCTAGTATTCGCCTGATACAACAAAAACATTTCTTTCTTCTTTCTTTGCCTGAAGAAGCCACAGTGTGGCGAAACAATTGTAGCGAGTTTACAATATATTTGAAAGTTATAAATTGTTTTATTTATATAAAAGTAAAAACATTTCTATTGTTTTGTATCAATTGATTTTTTTTTTCAGCAGTTGAATCGAGGCATATCTAATGTCTATCAAAATGAGACGTTTTCATTTTCCATTAATCAAGTGCTCATTGAAATTAATTCTAGTTGACAGATTTGGGCTTTTATCAACTGGAATCTGTCTGTTTCTGAAAGATTACAACTTTTTTTATTTTTCTTAAGTGTGGAATTCAGACTGATTATATCAGGAAGAGAATTAGGCAAAAATTTTGAGAAACAGTCAAGAATCAATTAATAAAAGGCAGAATTAGATTCATAGAAAACATTTGATGAAAAAGCTACAATTCAACTGGCTCTATTAAAAAGGTAAAAATGTAATCAATAAACTTTCATTTATCAATTGTTTCTTTTAACTTTTAGCTTGTTAACAGTCAAAATATGGCATTTTCTGTCCGATATCAGTCAAGTTCTTAAAAAATAAGTTCAATATCAAAGAATTTGATAATTGTTGAGGCTTCTACTTTGTTATGCATCATTATTCACAATTATGAAAATACTTTATTTTCTTTCAGATTGATAAGTCATATAACAATTCTCATTATGATTCCAGTCAGACAAATTCTAGCTGATTTTGGCTAATTTCAATATTTGTCAAATTCAGGCTGATTCTGTTGGTTTCTGCCATTTACCAGTTCAATTTAGGCAGTTCCTGCTATTCGCCAATCAGACAGGATAATTCAATTAATAAAGATTGCTCATTCTAATTTACATCCTTCATCTGTTAAATTTTTATTAATTCTTCCCTTTTTCACATCAATGTTGGCCTTCTTTTGACTGACAGCAATGTAATCCCAATGGGTGACATCACAAACTTACACTCAGTTCAACTTAGTGAAGAAGAAACGAAACAACCTAATTTTTATGATGTGGACATTGCTTTAATTTCATAATAGTTTTGAATTATAACTTATCACCATTGTTATAATAAGATGTAATAACATTTTAAAGTTCAATGTCTTCAAGGCTAACATGACATTAATTAACATAATAAGTATAAAGATGATTATGCTATATTTTGAATTAAATTCTCACTTATCCTGTGGTGAAACATTTTTATGTAGGTAATAATTAGGATGTATTTTAATGAAGTCACTTGGTTGATCGTTTCACTAATATTATGTTTAAGTTTCAACGAGTGGTCATTTTCAAGAATCTAACTAAAAGTACAAACATGCTGATATATATACAGGGTGGGCCACGAATAACGGCCATTAAAAGTTTTCCGAGTTCCTGAACGAGAATTGAAAAAAATCAAAAAAATCTACATTGTACGGCTGAATGCGACCACATCATTGAAAATATTTTGACTCTCTTTCACTTCTGGTTGTACCGGAAATGGCTACTAACTTTGTTATTTTAAATAGAACACCCTATATTTTAATTTTTTTTAGATCTTCATTCAATTGCCTAACCAACTCTTACAGTTTTTGAGATAAAAATGTATTTGTCAAACTTTAACCTCAAATTGACATTTTGAAAAATGCCTATAACTTCTAGTAGGAATGAGATAGACAGACCAGTGACATCTTGAATTGTTAGTAATAGATCCATTTAAAACCAAAAAATAAACATCTGTCAATTTTGACAATAGGTATTTCAAAAGTGTCAACATTTCAGTGCCCATTTAAAAACATCATCTCAATTTTTTTCAATGGAATGACCAATATTTTATCTCATAGGGCAATTGGCAAGATAATTTGCAACATAAAAGTATTATGCATATCTAAAGCAAGTAGTTTCCCAGTTATTTCGAAATTTCTTTTCTCCCAAAATTTTTGCACAATTGAGTACAGGAATTACTCAATTGTGCAAAAATTTTATTCACGCGTGTACCATAGTAGGCTACTGTCAATATTCACTGAACTGAAAAAAAATAATTTCCAATGTGTCAATATTTTTGAATCCGTCGTTCGAGTAATATTAAAATGAATCAGCATACCAATCAAGAACTTATTAATTTATTCTTCATACATGGCCAGTGCTACAGAATTGTTTGTTTTCACTTATGATATAAAAACAACAGCAAGGAGATTGAAACAAAGTAATTTTCATATGAATAATTGAATACAAGAACGGAAAAAAAAAATTGAAAAATTATAACAATTTTTCGGAATGATGTACAAATAAAAAGTAACATGCGTTTCAAATAAGTTGAAACTAAATTTGTGTTGGTATTAATGTATATATGTTGCATGTGGATTTTCAATTGACCACATGTGTTTTTTTTTTACAATAAATGACGAATTCATATTTTTTTTATTCGTATGCCTATTGATTATAATATTACTCAATCGAAGGGTACAAAAATATAGACACGTTGGAAATAACTTTTTCAAGATTCAGTGCAGGTGAACTAAAATTTTGAGGGGAAAGAAATTTCGATATAACTCAAAAACTACTTGCTCTAGATATATTATACTTTTATGTTGCAAATTGTCTTGCGTTATGATGTTATTAAGAGGGCACTGAAATGTTGACACTTTTGAAATACCTGTTATCAACATTTGACAGATGTTAATTTTTTTGATTCTAAATGAATCTATTACTAACAATTCAAGATGTCGATAGTCGGTCTATCTTGTTCCTACGAGAAGTTGTAGGCATTTTTCGAAACGTCAATTTGAGGTTAAAATCTGACAAATAAATTTTTGTCTTCAAAACTAAAAGAATTATGTAAATATAAATTTAAATGAGTGGTTAGGCAATTGAACGAGGAATCCGGAAAAAAAATAGGGTATTCCATTTAAAATAACAGTTTGTAGTCATTTTTGGTATAACCGTAAGTGATAGATAGTTGAAAATTTTTTCCATGAGGTGATCGCATTCAACCGTGCAATGTACATTTTTTTCCAATTTTTCTGCGGTCAGGAACCCTGAAAACTTTTAATGGCCGTTATTCATGGCCCATCCTGTATATAGATCAGATTAACAATGATATTAGTATTTGTACTATTAGTTAGTTCCTTGAAAATGACAACTTGCCAATACTAGTTGCAACTTAAATATAATATTAGTGAAACGAATAATGAAGTGTCTAAATTAAAATACATCCGAATTATGATTATGCTCTGTGATCATTTAATTTAACGATCTTTCAGGACATTATAATCTCATTTTAACTTATAAAATTTTAAAAACAATTACAGATTTTTTTTAAATAAATACCTGGCTTATTTCAAATAAATATACATTGCTGTCTGTTTCTCTCAAAGTATAATGTTCTTATCTTAAAAATATCCAGATTTAACTTTGTAATTAACACCTTACCATTAATTAATCTCTGACACAGGAAACTTGTCGGCCAGATTAATTAACTGGTCATAGTAGAGGGGGGCAGATTGTGTTTGTACATGTCAGACGCTGGACGGGTTCATTTGTTTAAGTGCTTTTCGTGATAAGTCAACGCAGGCTGACTGGCACACCTAGATAGTTGTCGTTCTATTTTTACTGATTTCTCATACACACACTCTAAATTTGGTCTTAATCAAAAATCAATACGGCCTGGCCGTGCCTATTATTGCTGTCAGCCCCCTTATCTTTTATGTGGTGTTTGACCTTTGCAAATAAAGTTCAGTGTCTATAATGGAATTATCACTGGGGCAAATGAGGAGGCTGTTCCTCTTTTATTGTTTCGTTTCATGGGATCTAGGGCATTTTTATTTTATTTTTAGAGAACAGTTTTTATATACATGTTATTATTTTTTGCATCAGACTCATTGTGTTTTTTTATTATATTAAAAAAACATGTGTTTATAATATTTTAAATTAATAGATTTCAGATTTATTGAATTATTTCAATAACTCATTTCAAGAAAATGAGGATTAATTAAATTAAATAAAAACAATTTGAAAATAATTAATAAATTATTCCTTCTTTAGCTACTGTGACATTTTGACCTACGTTACATAAGTACAATAATGTACATTTGCTGCTGCATAACAATCACATATTGTATAATGCAATACACGTTTCATATTTTAAAATGATAAAAAATATTTTTTTCAAACTAACTTCCAATGCTATTTATGCATTTTCCCACTCTAAAAAAACAGTTCTTCTTTTGAAGTGATCCAGTTATCGAGCCACATATATACATTTTCATATAAATTGAATTATTCAGCGAGAGCGTGTCCTAGTAATGCAAATAGATGATAATTGAACAGAGAAAAGTCTGGAGAATAAGCCACATATTCTCAAGTGAACGCCTCGATCCCAGCAAAGTCAGAGCGATTTGGTCTTACAATCACCCATGATTTATGATGCTTAAGATTCTTAAAATATATCCATTTTCATCACCAATGAATTTATTTTGTATCTTTCAAACAGCATTTCACAAATGGATTTTTTTTCTTGCTGCTTTTCATTGAGTTCATGTGGAACCCATTTTCCCACTTTCTGAACCTTTCCCATAGCTTTCAAATGAATGGAGGCAGCTTTCTGCATCACTTTCAATTGATATGCGAATTCTTGTTGAGTTTGAGTAACATCTTTATCCAATAAGGCTTGCAATTCGTTGTCTGAGAATTCTTATGGTGTCCCACAATCTTAGTTTCTCATGTCAAAATCACCACTTTTCAATTATTTGAACTACTTTAAACATTGTGTTTTACCAAGCATGTTTACTCTAAGCTTCGACAAACATGCGATTCTGCAGCAGTTTTCTGCAAATGATAACAGAAAACTTATGCTGTTCGCAAATCGTAGGCACAAAACTCGACATTTTTGAGATTATGAAAAGTTTATATCGGTGTATGAAAATTCAATTATCTTATCACCCTTTTTCTTTTTTAATCTGATCTTTACTTAGAAGCTATGTGCATGTTGTTTAAATATGCTAAACTAAAAAAAAAATGTGTGGGATTACGAGATTTTGCTCCACACATGTATCGAAGAGATGGAAAAAAACAACGAACACAACCACCTCGGAGTAATTATTATCTCATCAAAATTTGTATCATCAACTACGAGTCATTCATTCTCATTGAATCTCTCACCTATTTCTCAGAAATCTTTGCATTTCATTTATTTATACTGGGTGCGACAAGTGAGTTAACCGAATTACATATTAATAAAAACAAACAATGATGGCATATAAAAACTTTGTTTGTTAATAAAAAAGTTAGAAAACTGAAACAACTACATTTTATGTTTAAAGTGTGAACCACCTTAATCAATACATTTTTGGTATCGCTTATATACAGTAAAGCAGGTCTTCCTACAGAATTCTGCATTGGCACAAAGAGTTTCAAATTCTTCTGCAATCCTCTCTTTTAAGAGAGAAAATTTATGCTGGTAATTGCTTTCTTAGCGCCATCTCGTACCCCGAGATCACTTTTTTTGTGGAATGGTGGGGGTGGGGTATCCATGGCGGGCACATTCGAATTTAAATTAAATTTATTTAAAAACAATTAATTAGACAAAAATTATGTGACGTACATAATTTTAGACAATTAATTAATAATAACAATAGAATTATATATTAAAAGGAATATTTTTAACATTATTTTACATGTAATAAATGATAAAATTACATAATTTCAATAAGTTTTTTTCAATGATCACTTTTTTTGTGGAATGGTGGGGGTGGGGTATCCATGGCGGGCACATTCGAATTTAAATTAAATTTATTTAAAAACAATTAATTAGACAAAAATTATGTGACGTACATAATTTTAGACAATTAATTAATAATAACAATAGAATTATATATTAAAAGGAATATTTTTAACATTATTTTACATGTAATAAATGATAAAATTACATAATTTCAATAAGTTTTTTTCGATAATTTATGCAAAAAATACAATATATTTTAGCTTTTTACAATCTTTAAAAAAATATTTTTTGTATAAAATTAAGTTGTCGGCTGTTGACTCTCAGTAAGGCATTTAACACAAGTGATTAGTTAGTGAATAGTTACTTACCTTACTGAAAGTCAATAACTCATTAATGTTTGCCAAAAAGTAATATGTAAGAAATAAAAAAAAAAATAACACGAATTATGGAAAAAAAGATGTATGAATACATCAACCAGATATATTTAAAGTGTAAAATATACCTTACTTAATAATAATATAACACAGTGAGACATTTCAGTGGAAAGGAGGAACATACATATGCACACAATGATTCGCTTCGCACATCTAAAGGAGAGAAAGTTTATATCGAATCATTATTTCTCCCCAGGCCAATCCAAATTTGGTTTAGCAGCACACATCATCAGTAGCCTGTAAATAAACAAATTAATGAAAATTAGTAACATAACCTTACTTGAGAATTAAAATTATAAAATAATAATTTCTCAAAATCAAACCATTTAAGAATTAATACAATAAAATATTAACATCACAAACATCTAAAAATCCTGAAGCAAAGTATCACTGTACTACACTTTGATTAATTTATATATAACAAATATTTCTTTTTGAAATATTCAGCTGCCCTTGCACCTAGAATAAAAGAAATTATAAAAAAAAACCTTTATTGGCATAAAACCACAATATAACAACCACAGTTATAAAAAGACAAAACAATAGTATATTTCATTAGGAGTCCAGAAAAAAATGATTTTTCCGTACGCGCGCTGACCGGAAGTCATGCAAGCACGGAAAAATCCATTTCTGGACGTGTAATGAACGCTATTTTTTATTATACTTATCTGAAAACAACAATATAAAACTAAATATTTAAATTATTTGATTTATTTTCAAACCAGTAACATCTGTGGCAGTGAATAATTACACTAATTCTAAAGAAATTTAAATGCAATACCTGTTTTTCGGAATTTGATCTGGTAAGCACTTTATATGAAAATACAATATCAGTATATTCTAAGTCTGTGTACATTTGAACAAATTTACGAATTTCACAGACGGAAAATAAAACGTCAGTGAAACACAGAAGTGAAAAATACATTGTTGCTATGGAAATCGGTTAGTGCACGGAATGATCACACAAACAAACTTTTTCTGTGCGGTCGCCTGAAAAAGTGACGATTCCATCATTCTAGAGGCATATGGAATCAACGTGTTTTCAGATAAGTATAATAAAAAATGTATTCCTTATACATATTCACACTCTATTCTCCCTCTACTTTTTTTCCCACACCCGCCTCTTCAATATCTCTACACCAGCCCCATCCTCTCTCATCCAATCCACAAAATTACTGCTCCCTTCCACCCACTCCCTACATTCTCCCCCACATTCTTCACTCATATGTCTCCATGAATTCTTGCCCCTACCACACAACACAAATCTAACATACCTCTCTCCTATCCACACTTTTCTCCCTCTCTCCTCTGATCCACACCTTGCCCTTGTAATCAGGATCCTTTCCTCCCTCGTATAACTACCATTTTGCAAGTAATCCGGAAGGGACCAATTCACCTGCCACCTTTCATGCATTGGGTTATACCCACTCCTCCTTATACTCCCCTGCCTCTCCTGCATCTCCACCTCCCTCAGCTTCACTCTTATCCACTCTCCGACATTTACCCCTCCTTCCAACCATTCATTTGCCAACACCTCTGACATCCCTGCCCTCTCATACATTTCACTTCTCATCATACCCCATTTTCCTTTCATTCTTATACTTGTTTCCCACACCTCCTTTACTACCCTTTCACTCCCCAACTCACTCAACCTCCTTTCGTACCTGGAAAGGGTGGTTTCCATTGTCTCCACATGCATACTCCATCTATTCGTTTCCTGCAGCAGAATATATCTGGGGGTCGATTTTTCCACCCCCAGCATCTGCTTCAGGAAATACATCTACTCTCTTTCCACACATTCATACTCACACACACAAGCATCCCACAACTAACATACTAACACTATATTTCCCTCAAACCATCTTCCCCACTTGCCTCTTATTACCCCCCAAGCTCTCCTTGCCTTTCCCTGAACCCATCTCGCATGTCCCTGGTATACCCCAGTACTCTTAAACATAAACCCCAAATACTTAAATCCATTCACCCTCTCAATCACCTCTCCATTTCATTCCAGTTCACCCACCTTACCCTCTCTCCCTCTGTTACTAAACCTCATCCACTTTGTCTTCTGTACATTCATACATAATCCTCTTTTATCCATCTACCTTTCAAATCTCTTTAACATTTCTTTCACCTCTCCCCATTCTCTCGCCACAATTACCACATCATCTGCATACGCCAACATCCATAACTTTTTTCTTCCAATTACCACCCCACCTGCTTGCCTGTCTCTTAGCACTCTTTCCATTTCGCTCATATACAGGTTAAAGAGTAACGGGCTCAGCGGGCAGCCTTGTCTTACTCCCCTCCACAATCTAAATTTCTCAGATACATTTTTTCCCACTTTTGCTCTCACCCATGTTTCCTCATACACTCTTCTCACCCATTCTACCACTTCCACACTCACTCCTCTTTTTTCCAAACATTCAATTAATCTTTCTCTCAGTATTGTATCATAAGCTGCTCTTAAGTCCAGAAACAAAGCATACATACTGCCTTTTTCTTCCAGTACCCCCTCAACCATCCTCGCCAGCGTAAAGATTTGATCCCTTATCCCCCTCCCTCTTCTAAAACCTCCCTGGGATTCCGGAAGCATTCCCTTGTCTTCCACTTCCTTCTCCAGCCTATTCTTCACCACCATCATGGCTATTCTATATCCAATACTCATAATAGAGATCCCTCTATAGTTATCCTCATCTTCCTTATCACCTCCTTTGTATATCGGACACATAACTCCCATTCGCCAGGCATCTGGTATCTCAGCCTCCCCTCTCCACATATTATTCAACGACTCCCTGAATTTCTTTTTTCCTTCCATCCCAATTCTCTTCTATATTTCTGCTTTCAAGCCATCTAATCCCGCCGCTTTTCCACTTTTTATCTCCTCAAAACCTCTTGCCACCTCTTCCTCCGTAAACTCCTCTACTCCAATCAATTCCTTCCTCTCTCCCATTACAACTGCTGCTCCACTGCCCCGACTGCATTTTTGGGTCCACTTTCCCAATTTTAATTCCGGTACACTTCTCGCTTCCCCTCTTTTCAATATCTGCCACATCTCTTTTTCATTTGTGCACCTTCTCATTTCTTCTGCAACTTGTTCTAACATTTTCTGCTTCTTCCTCATGCATATCTCGTTAAACCTCATTCTTGCCGTTGTTACATCCTCTCCTTCCTCCTCTTGTCTCCACCTTCTTACTGCTTCCCTTATTGCCCTCTTCGCCATCCGACATTCATCATCAAACCAGTGACTGGTCATTCTGCTGCTCCTATTCACTTTGGTTCCACACCTTACCAACGCCTCTTCCATCTGCCCCATAGATTTTATTTTGTACCAATCCTTCTCCTCTAGTCTTTTCCTCATACGTTCCAGGTCTCTCTGTCCTCCCGCTAATTTCCATCTCTGTTCTTCATTTTGTCCTTTTGCTCCACTTCTTCCCATCCGCACTTCCACTCCTAGTGGTAGGTGATCTGACCCCAATACTTCCTCTACCTCCATACTCCTAACTGTCCCCTTATTTATTCCTTTTATGGTCACATAGTCGATCACCATTGCTCCTTGAAAACCTATAAATGTTTTCTTTCCCTCCCAGTCTCCCTCCGTGCAGCTGTTCAATACTTCCCACCCCTCATCCATAAAATGTATATGGAAATATTTTAATAATGTCTTTCTTTGTTGTCTATCATAACATAATGAATGAACGTTCCGCAGCTGAAACACATATTCCCAACTCAAGGCCGGAGGGCCGTATCACAATTGCGGCGCACGAATTCAACGTATCAAACCTAATTTCTTTTCACATGTTTTTAGAAATCGTAGTATATTTTCAAGATATTATTAAAATGGCACGATGCTGCCACCTAGAAATTAAAGGCATACTCAAAAATTATATTGCTCTTATGGAGATTTTTAAGCAACGATTAATTATAATTTATTTTAGATCAATCTACTTAATACAACATGTTTATAATAATTATTTCAATAAATGGAAGCAATGTGAAGAAGAAATAATGTTTCTTGTGGAAATATTTCACGAATTTATGTGATCATTTGATAGTGTGCCACTATTTAATTTTTATTTAATTTAAGAATGATTTTACTTTTTAAATGAAAAGCGTAAATTGACGCCTTCAATGTACAATATGTAAAAGTTTCAACACTCTATTTTCATTATTGTGGAAGATTTATCATTATTCTTTCTTATGGCCAAATGACATGTAAATTTCCGACCTTAAATGTCGTATATCGTGTATTGAAATGGCAAAAACTTTATCTTTAAGTACTCCCTATAGGGTGAAGTCACTCAGCATCAAATTTGGCGACTGCGCGGGCCACTTGAATCTGCCTCTTCTCCCTATCCAATCTCCAAACTCATCATTTAAAATAGCATGAACTTGTAGTCCGTAATGAGGCAAGGCGCTTTCCTGTTGAAAATATTAAATGTCTTGTAACACACAATTGTGACGATTAATTCACCCATTCGATATAAATTGGGCTTCGTCCTATTTGTTTGATCACAGAATGGATCGGTAAAAATTTGCGCCGTCTTCTGCACACTCACTAAACCATTCGTAAAATTCTAGCCTGTGATCAGGATCATCTTCATTTTATCATTAAACTAGTCGCAAGTGATTATTTGTGATAGTGTTAACTGACTTTTGCCGCACCTGGTAAATTCTTTCAATGTTTCCCTTAGAATTTACTTGATTATGTGAAATTCAGAAAACTCTTTGTTCGTACGTCTCGCTCATTTGTAACTTTGTTTAACTCCCTTACTTCACACATTTTTTGTAATGTTTTATTTTCATTTTCAATTCCATGGGTTTTTAGGAATTTTTAAGCTTATCTCAGATATCTCACGTTCTTCGAAGATGGACCCTTGTTTTCAAATTTCCGGCCTTTTATTGCTTCAGCTCACTTGAGTGACTAATTAATTTTGAATGGAAAAATACCAATCGCAACGCGAGTTTATTGTCCCTTCAATGGAATCAGCTAGAATCTCTAAAAAATAAAGATAAACATGTCTGCCCGAACATACTTATCTCAACCTAGGTTAAACAAAAACATTCAATTGGTCACAACTATTTAAATGTATTAAATAAAAAGAATTTGAAAATAATTAATTAATAAATTATTTTCTGTTTTGCTACTATGACATAATGACTTATGTTACATAAGTACTTTAACAAATGTCTAATAATAGACATATGCTGTTGCATAACAATAACAATTGTATAATGCAACAATTTTTGAATTGAAAATATTTATTGCAAAAAACAAAAAAAATTGAATTAAAATTGAATACTTTTTTGTTTTGTTTTTTGCAATAAATATTTTCGATTCAAAAACTGGTGCATTATACAATATGTTATTTTAATGCAACAGCAAATGTCTATTATTAGACATTTGTTAAAGTACTTATGTAATATAAGTGGCAAAAGAGAAAATAGTTTATTAATCAATTATTTTCAAATTCTTTTTATTTAATTTAAAAAAAATTGATTTTTTTTCTTTCAGTTCTAATTCAATATCAATAAAATATCTGAAAAAAATAAATTTAACACATGGTACCCGTGTACCCACATTACTAGCGTTGACTACTGTGGTTATAGGCTGATTTTCAATTACTTATATGTTGTGACATCAATGTTATTTGGTTTTCAATTTTAACCTTTAACCTAAGAAATAAATCAAATATTCAACTTATTTGTAGATCCACCACTACCTAGTTCCTTCACTTTATAATAATTTCTACTTATGGCAAGAAATAGCTCTGTATGCTAAGTTTTGAGATTAAATGAAACATTTATCTTATTGTTATACAAGGTGTTCTACAAGCTCTATGACAGACTTTGCCAGATGATAGCTCTCATAATTATATTTTTTGTTGTTGTAAATGAGCAGGGGTCTGATTCATTTTTGTTTAAAAGTTACAAGCATTTAAAGAATCATAATTTTTCCAGTCAACCAGCTTCAATCACAACTAGGCTGATAATAAATAAAAATGACAATTGCTATGACAATAAACATTTATTAACAATAAAAATGTAACAAATGAAAATCACAAAATTTAAGACTATAAAAATTGTTTGAAATGTACACCCTCCGCTTGAATGCAAGCCTCACATCGATGAACTAAAGATACGATCACTCGACGGATGAGATTTGGGTCATTCCTTATTTGGTTAGCTACATCTAGAATTATTTCAAGTAACTGTTGATGGGTAGTGATTTCATCATGGTAAACCAGCTGCTTCATATGTCTCCATAAATAGAAATCCAGATGATTGAGATCGGGGCTACGAGGTGGCCATGATATTGGACCTCCTTGACCTATCCATTTATTTGGGAAATGTTCATTTAACCAAGCAGCAATTTGTCTACCTCTATGTGGTGGTACGCCATCGTGCTGATACCACATATTCTGTATAATATTAAGTGGTACCTCATCAATAAACTCTAAAAAGTCGTGTTCTAAAAAATATCTACACAGATCTGCATTTAAACGATGATTTAGAACATGCACAGGATTATTGTTGAAAATGCCACCCTAAACGTTGACACTGAATACATTGCTGAAATCATCTTGATCTAATTGCATGTGGTTTTCGCAATGCCCATACATGTTCATTATGATTATTATTTATGCTGTCCCTAGTAAAGCACGCTTTATCAGACCACATGACGAGCGTAATGAATCTATCATTGTGTGCTTGTTGTTGAAGTAACCAGCGACACAATTCTAATCGCTGATGGGCAATACCTCTACATTTTGGTGATGAAACGGATGTAACATTTCTCTGTTCAATACATGCCATCCAAATTCGGTGATACATGAACATTACTAGATATACGCCGAACACTAATTGAAGGGTTATCAAGGACAGCATCTATTACATTTTCTTCATCTTGTATCTTGTCAGTAGGACGAATGGCCTTCTTTTGAGCCGGGTTACCTGCTTCTCGAAATCTACAAAATGATGCACTAAACACCGTGTGGGCGGGTTGGTGCCTATTTGGATATCTGCGTCGATATTCTCGAGCTGCTTCTCTGGCGTTCCCATTGGAATACCCATATACAAATAGAATATCTGCATATTCCCCAGTTGTGAATAAATGCATTGTTTATTTAGAACTTTTACACAAAGTACCAAATATTGTACGATAAAAAATACACTAACTAACAATATTTATTGTCATAGCAACTGTCATTTTCATTTATCAGTCTAGTTAATTTGTTATTATTCTTTAAATGCTTGTAACTTTTTAAACAATATCGATTGCTCGATATCGAGTAACCGATTTTTGTCATATTCGCATGATTTCCTGCCAGATACCGTGAGGGTCTCGAGAAGCTTTCAATCTTCTATAAAATCTATATACATCTCTTTCTTTTGTTGAATTATAGCACTTTAAATAGAGGTTTCCTATGTAAATAAACATTAATTTATTTCACGCCCTAAAATAACATGAAATTGTGAAATTCGCGAGCATTTATATATTAAAAAATTAAATAGTTACAATTAAGTTATGATAGCGTAAATCCTTCCTCTAACATTTAAAGTGGAATATATAAAATTTGCTTGTTTTTTTTAACTGATCAACAATTTTTCATAAATATGGACCTCTGTTGAGGATATTTCACTAGACACCTTTTTAATTTAGCCCTTTAATAAAGTTTGAGTAATATTACTTTTTTCATTTTTGTCCAAACCATTTCAATGCAGTAATATTTTTTAAATAACACGGTAATAGAAACATATTACATGTTTTCATTTATGTATTACGCATGCGTGCAGGAAAACGGCAGGAATACATTGTTGCCTGACTTCTTTCACACGATACTCAACTGGAATACCAACTTGCCTCGATATCGAGTAATTCGACTATCGAGCCCCGCCATATTGTAAAACGATATCGTGTGAACTAGATTCCAGGCCAAGTTTATAAATTTAAATTTTATTAGTAGATTGAATACAATCTTGTGCGGGGCATTTTTGCAAGTATATTTCTAACATCAAATGAAATGAATCTACAATTATCTATTTTGGTATTTCCTAATTTGTCATTTTTATTAGATTTTTAATGGAGGTATTTTCTGTAAAATTAGGAATAGGTTTAAAAATTCTAGATATTCGTGTGAAATGTTATTTGTTAACATCAAATATTGAACTTATTTGTAGATCCACCATAACCCAGGACCTTCACTTTACAACCAATTAATCTAGGGTTTTATTATAATCCCCAGCAAAGAACATTTCACACGAATATTTAGAATTTTCAATCTATTACTAACTTTACGCCAATCTGGGAATTATGGTTGTAAGGAAATTTTTATTACTTTTATGGAATTTTTTAATTAATATAATCATTTGTATTATTTTTAGTATAACAATGGTTGTGCTGTGGACATGCGGTGACATATTCAAGACTCTCTATTTCTTCATCAGGGAGGCGCCGTTGCAGTTCTGGATATGCGGCTGCCTTCAAGTGACCATAGACCTCTTGATATTGTTACAAGTGTACATATACAGCTGCGGCGGCGGCTCAGAGCCCCACAGGGTACGTACGCGCAGGGGGGATTGAGTGGTTATCATCTGGACACACGACACTGAGGAGGGCAGGACACAAACAGCAAAAAACGACACAACCACGACAATGACGAACAACGACAACAACGAGGAGCCGGAGGAGGAAGTCGGGTTCCTTGGGTGCGTCCAGCATCCGAGGGACGCGTGCGTTTCCCCGGAAAGGGACTATTATTACAAAAAGCGCGATATGGGTAACGTGGAGGAGGGGGTGGAATTTCTTTTTTGTAAGAGGAAGGACGAGTCTGAGAGGATCGAGGTGAACGCGGAGGTGCACGCGGACGGTGAGGGGGTGAACGTCATGGAGAACGGGGTGTGCGCGCCGAGCGGAGATTCCGATGCGCGCGAGAGTAATCACAAGTACAACCACAGAAAACATGGCAAGAAGCCTTCTTCTTCGGTGAAGAAGAAGAATAATGTTAGTATGCTGATACACAGGCATACGTTATGACGTAGATCGCCATGCGCGTTTCGGTGTTTATAGTCGATTTTTTTGTTAATTTAAACTTAATAATTACATCGCTGTTTTTCTGTGATCCCATGAATGAATCGCCTCTTCACAATTAAAGAAATGGCCACATACTCGACTTTTTTTGCTTTGTTTCGAAAAATAATGAAATTAACAATTTTAGGCATAAGCATTAGGGTGTTTAAAAAATTACTAATTAGATTTAACGTCAATTGTATGTTTTTCTTTTTTTTTGGTTTGCATTCTGGGCAGAAAATATCGGAAACACAGCCTTGGTTCAATGTTAGAAGACATAACTTTCATTGACCACCCAAAAAAGCCAGTACAGTTGAGAGCTCAGTCTACCCTTTAACTGATTTTTAAATTGCAAATGGATTCTCGTGGGTCATTCGATTTTTTTAAACACCTTAATAAGCACATCACACTCATTTACACCATTGTTTTATATGAATTTTAATATTTTGGTTGGATTCATGAAATTTGAGTCCTGTCTGATTTTTTTAATGACACAAGTATCAAGTTGTATGCATTCAACCTTAGATAAAAAAGAAACTAAGATGTAAGGCTTGTTCATTTGTTATGTACTAAGTTCAACTCAAAAGAGTTTTGTCACTTCATGCTAGATCATAAATATATGTCAGTTTTTATGCAATACTCTCAAGTTAAACAGAACATTTTAGATCCAATTTTATTTACGTTATGTAAACACATTACTACATTAAGTTGAAATATAAAATTTGCTATGATTATATTGATTACTAGAGAGTGTATATACTAATATAGGGGCAAATTGTTATAAGTAAATACACTTCAATGCAATTCACTTCAACTTAGTGTAGTAATGTTCAAAATAAAATAAATCTTGCACTGGCTTATGTAATGAAAAAATCTATAACTTCATTAATGTCCTATGATACAGAGGACATTGACTGTGACACATAATCCAACATGTGTGAATAAAATATGAAATTCAGAAAATTGTGTGTTACAGTGAAAATATTAAATCACATGTTTATTCATTTGCTGTGCACTACTTTGAACTGAAAAGAAGTTTATCGTTATCCATAAGATTGACAATGCTGTGCTGTGCAAAAAGTGTAAAAAGTTCTGTACTAGTTTATGTAATGAAAAAACTTATATTTAGCGCCATCTATGTTTCTTGAAGTACATTAATTTAAACTTTTAAGCATAAGCTTCTTAACACAATAATATTATGTGTAATTTTATATTTGGTAGGCTGTGATTAATTAGTTTAATAACATAAATTTTCCTATATATTGTTAGTTAAATTTATAAATCAGTGTGATTGTTTCTGTGAATACATCCATTAATCTGAAGAAAAAGTTGAGTATGTTTTGATGGCCTTAGTGCGGTTTGTTCTTTACAAATATATTTATCCTAGTCTATATATATTTTTATATAAGCGGATTTTCTTTTAAAGATTAGTTTTTATGAATTGTACATACAGGAGTGAATATTTTATTCATCATATATGTATACAGAATGGTGGACGTTTTTTGTCAATAATTTGTTTATTCGTTTGCATAAATGATGAATTTATATTAAGTTGAATCAACAATTGTATTATTTTTTTTAATCTATATATATTGATTTTATAATAATGTGGTACAATAAGAAAACATCATATTTTATATATTTATCACTTTCTTCTTCCATATCTTCTTATTATTGCAAAAGAAAATTGTTTACAATTCTATAATTGTTATTTGTTTTATTTTCATTAAAAAAAACCCTGTATGTGCAAGTCTAAAAAAAAAACTATAAAATTAGTCAATTAATGAATAATTGAGTGTTTGAGGTTTTAAGTGATTCATGTTTAGAAGCACAAAATGAAAAGAAAAGTAATAGAAAAGTCTGAGGCAAATTTAAACTAAATAGCATTATATTTTAAATTAGTTTTCCAAAAGCCAAAGGAAGGTTGCATCAAAAATTACATTTTTGTAATGTTATTATCAATTGAGTACAACCATTTAATATGATTTTTCATATTCAACATACGCTTTTTTTATTTCCACTATATATTTTAAAATAGAAGGGGCAAAGTTGAGTATTAAATTACACTACAATTCAAAGACTTCTAAAAGTCATAAACAAGTGCTAATGAATAGAGACTTGGAATTTAAATGGCTTTACTGCTTAGAGTTGCATAATAGCGAGGTTCAATTAACCATATTATTGGGACCATTAATTCATAAAAATATGTACCTACTTGCAACTTTGTCCTGAAATCGAAAGCAGATAAAATTGCTTTAAAAAATATGTATTTCAAAACAATAGGTCTGTTCATTTATTCTGCACTTGAATTGAGTGCAAGTTTGTGACATTACCCATAAGGATTACATTGTAGTCAGTGCAGAAAGTATAAAAAGTGCTGGACTAATTCATGTAACGAACAAACCTATAAATAAACATGTAAATAATAATAATAAAAAAACATGATTTAAGTGTGTGTGCTTAGATGAAAATAACATTACACAAAACATATTTAAAATGTTGATATATGTCTTTTTTGGAACAAAGCTTTGACAACTGAATATTAACTCATTTTTTTAAAATGAAGTATAGTATTTGTTCCAGAATGACTGGAAGTGTCAATAACTGATTTGTTTAAACTTGTTATAATGAAACAAAACTAATTCCACAACTAATCTTTTGCAATTTATCTATTTTTTTTAACAATATACAAGATGTGTTTTTAATATTAATATCTATTATTTGAATCAGAGGCTGATCATGGGTTGACTTGTGTGAGGCTCCATGACCATAAGATTGAAAATGGCATAACTCATTTAGTTTAACAGCATGTCATCTTGAAAGTGTTATTCACCTTGGCTGTGGTCCTTTTTTTGTAGTTAACCCATAAGGTACAGCTGATTTAAATCAACTAAGCATGTATTTTAATCAATAAACAAATTAGTGCTTTAATTTTTAAGAACTCCATCAATGGAGTCTCATCAATTGAATTTATTATAATTAGAGTTGGGCAAAGTCAAGTTTTTCGATTATTTTAATGTCATTTATTGGATTAATATTAGTTATTGTCCCATATTTTTTAATAAACACACAATTATTGTTATTTATTTATGTTATTGAATTTTAAATTGCTCATTTAGAAATGCTTAATTACTAAAATCGCTGGATTTTGTCCAACACAAAAAATAATAATAATAATTTATTATTTAATTTCACCATTCAACTAAATTAAATGTATTATTGTTCAATATTTGGTATAACCTTCTTTAACTTTAAGCTTCTGTGAGGGAGAATATAATAAACAAACATATTTATTCTAATAAATGTCTTCAATAGTCGACCAAATAATTTTGAAAAAAAAAAGTGTTTCTTAGTCGGATCCGTGTTGGTCGAGGGTATTTAGTTTGTGCCGTTGGTGTATCCCTCCCGAACATTCCATTTTTAATAAATAAGAGTACATTTAGACAATTAGCAATAATTTTCGACGTCACCTTGTATATTTTTTTTTTTTGATTAATTTAAACTATATATATATGAATAAATAAATTAGGTTTTCGACTGAAAACAGAAAAGGGATGTATATAAAATTGTATAGCTTCGGATTAACCGGGGAAAATAATAAAAAAAAAGAAATCTGTTGTTGTTTAGGATGTATATATGTATGAAAATAATTAACTAATTAATGTGATTGTTGAATTTGTAGGATACTTTTTTTTCTATTTTCTGATTATGAATTTTAATATGGAATTTATTAATTGTAAACATCAACGGTTTAAAGGTGCATGTATTTATTTTATTTGGATGGATTTAGCTGAGCATTTTAAAATCACTATCTTCTGATTTTTTATAGTATAATATGAATACGCTAAACTAATTTACAGAGTTTTTCAATTGTATTTCTCAATAAAATGAGATTCACTACATCTCTAATATATTGTCAAATAAATGACAAATGATTTAAATGGAAAATGTATTTGAGACGAAGAGAAACATATTTAATATTAAGTGAAATGCATTTATTTAAGTACTTTTTTATTAAAAATCTTAATTACTGTTTCGAAACTGAAATAATTTGATTTTTAAAGCAGTTGCTTGTAATTACAACTAAGTACTGAGTATTTTATTTCATTGAACAAATCCCCATGTAGTGTTTATGATGTTAATGATATTTCACTCATAACTTGAATATACTTGCAATGCAGTCATGAAATAATAGATCAGGCTATGTTCAATAAAATAAAATGCACAAATTAATCAATATGTATACATTATATGCTTCACGATATTAAGAAATGTTAGCATTTTTATTATTTCATTTAGTGAAAACTTATATTTATTTATTTGTTAAGTAACTTAATTAACACATCACATTGTTTGTGCAATTAATTTACTTTTAATATTATTAAATAAGTATCATTATTGGCACTGTTATACTATCCACTTTGTTAATTATGTTTAACCTTTAAACTGTTGAAACTAAAAAAAACATTATGTATAATTTTTATGAGTGTTGTTATTATTATTTTATAAATTTCGATTTGAGCTTGAGCACATTTTTAACATCCAATTGAGTGAGTGCGTTTTTTTTCATACTTGTTCTTCGAGTTGCAATGTGTACAGAATAAATTTAAAGTGCATATATAATTTTTAAATTAAATAAATAAAAGTATGGTGTAATTTAGCGCTCTCTTCTCTTAAGCACAAATCGCGGCCTAATTTAGCGCGTCATATCTTTATTCGTATCAATATTAATGAATACTTTAATTGATGTTAACACAAAGTTTGCAGGATTTCCGCAAAAGGTTTCTATATTAGTTTACTGCCATTTATGTAGCATTTTTTCTTAATAGGTTTGTTCTGCACAAAATTGTATTGAGTGAAAGTGTATCTACTTATGAAGTTTATTGTCAGTGCAGAACATATAAAAAATGCAGCACTAGTACACATAATGAATAGATCGAATGTGACTTGTCTATTTGACATTTCAAGAATTTAGTGGAGTGATGCAGATTGGGTGTTTTAGCTTAGGATAACATTTTTCACGTGTTGAGTTGTAAACCAAGCTTATATTTCTATGACACCGCTGCCATATAGACCCATTGTGATACACGTAAAGGGTTAATTGTTTAAAAGTTTTAAAATTACATAAACATGTTTTACTCTGGGTTAACATTTCATTTTAAATCAATTGATGTAGATTCCTTTTGCAAGCAATAAAATCCTGAATACAAATGTGTTTAATTCTCTTTTATTAAGAGCTTCAAGCGGTTGAAGATTTTGAAAATAACAAACAAATAATAAATACGGCAGTATTCAAGCTTCCATAGTCGGATGATTCCTATGCTATTTGCCAAATTACGTCTTCACGTTTTTTCCATTACAATATAAATCTTCTTCTGATTGTTATTATAATGATTGTACTATTATTATTATTATTACTACATGTTTTAATTAACTTTCTATTGTTGCCATAATTGATTTATGTAATATTTTATTAGGTTCTCATGTTTAAAACTACTATTTTTAAATATTAAAGAGAAACAAATAAATTTATTAACCTATTAATTCTTATGGTTTGTTTTAAATGAAATACCTTGAAGATTGTTTTTTCTGCAAGAATTTCATTTTGATCATTTAATTTTGACCTTTTGGTTTAATAATAATACTTTGAAAGATTTGTTTGTCACCATTGAAGTTTATTCTTGGTGTTATTGAGTAGAATTTATATTTTCCGATTTTAATGTGAATTTATTCACACATTCAGTACAAATTAATTTGAATAATATAGTAAAACTAAACTAAGTGAATTTAATTTACAAGTTTAACTTAATATTAACAATGTTTTACCAAGTGGTTAATAAGAAAAAAAGGGTCCGATACATTACAAACAGAAAATGATAGATACTATAATTGAGGTATGATTCCGGGATGACAAGTTGTTGGAAAACTGAAAAAAAGGTCGATTCTATGCAAAATAGAATACAATTTTTCCTATTAAATTTGATGATTAAACTATTTATTTGTAACCTTTTATAGATAATTAAATTGTATTCTATAATATATCACCTCTGTTCACATTATTTTCGTACATTACCGTATTAATAAAACATCCTTTAATGTTGTTTAATTACTATATTTTCACTTATAATTAATGCTAGTGACGTTATTAATTTTATATTTAACTTGTGTGAATTTTAAATTTGAATAAAATTACTACAAAAAAGACATACAAAAACTAAATTACACACAAAAAAATATTGTTGATCTCATATATTTACATTTTTCCAAGACCATAATTGCCTGACAATTGGTTGTTATTAATTTGTTTTGTCTAAATATGGCTTTAGTACGGTAAGATGTCAAAAAGGGTTTTGTTAGGAAAATTCTATTTAGCCAGGCCAATTGTAATTTAATTAAAGACAATTTATGATATTGCCTTTTCATTCTAATCTAATAAATGTGATTTATGGCATTATGGGAATTTGAGAGAGAAGACCTCATAATTTCTAGAGATGATGAAATATATGATTTATTGTAAATGTTTATGTGAAGGTTAACATTGATTTGAAAGTTTCTATTTTTATGTGAAGTTTATTAAAATGGAGAATAAATCAGCAAACCGACGTGGAAATAAAAATTAATTGTATTTGAAAGTATTTTCAAATACAATTAATTTTATGTAATTGGTTATTTTATTAATTGATATTCAAAATAACCAATCAGTAATTGGTCTTGCTATCTCAGCGGGGGTCACGTTGCTGTTAGCAATGAGATCCCGAAACCATCGTAGGTAAATGATGAACTTCAATATTGTACTCGGGTGTATCCTTCTTATATCGCATGGACTTTGATGTTTTTTTGACCCAAAGCTGTTCAGTAAAGTGGGAGAGGGTGTCGCATTCTAAGAGAAAGTGTTCCGTCGTCTCCGCCTCTGTTTCACAGGCTCAACATGACTGACTTTTCCAGCTGGTGCACTGTGTGAGTGCGTAGTGGCAAGTTAGTAACCTTATGATATTACTCAGTTTTTTTTTATTGATAGGTTTATTAATTATTTGTTATTGTTTTGGTTAATTTTAATTTTTAATTTTATTGCCCTTCGTCTCACTCCATCCAGATATCAACCCTTCACCCCCAACAGCGTACGATATTTGGCCTTTTATTTTGAATATATCTCCATTCTATTTGAAATTAGTATTTGTTACTGAAAAAAATATTTTATGAGTTATTAAGAATTGTATATATACATATACATATAAATATATATATATATATATATATATATATATATATATATACAGGGTGTCCTATAAAACCATGGCTTATCATAGTTATATTTTTTCTAATGGAATACCCTATATTTTATATATATTTTTTTTCAGATTCTACAGCAAAAATAAAGTTAACTTTTATGTTCATTCGCCTGAACCTATTAATTCTTGAAATATTTAAATATTTTTGGAAAAATTGACTTTTCGAAAAAAAATCATAACTTTCTAATATGTGAATGAAAACAAATTAAATTTTGTATAAATATATTAGGCTAATGGGTGAATGTTTTAGGCTATATACAGGAATTTAAAATCTAAAGATGTTTTAATAATTTAGCGTAACAATGGAAACACATTCAACGTCGAATTTCGTGCTTATTTTAAATGGCAAACCCTATATCTAATAGCTCTATATTGTAGGGAATTGTATTGTTTTTCAAAAATTATAAAGGTATTTTACACCTAAACCTAATAGTTTTCAAGATATAACCATTTTCGTTAACTTTTGACATAATATCTATTATTATGATATGGAAGTTGATAGAAAGCGTCATCTATTCTTCAATTTAATATTTATATTATTTTCAATTATACTAACAGGCAAGTGTTTAGCTTTTCTTTATAAATAACCCAACAAATGATTTTCGAGATATTTCCTAAATTAATACACTAATGTTATTGATTGTGAATACATTATTTGCATTATTTATTTATACATGTGTAAATTATTTGATAAAAACTTGTTAGAATTGTAAAACAAATATAACGAAAAACAACAAATAAATTGATAATTTAGTATTAAAGAATTCTACCATCGAATACATAATTCAATTTCATTTTAAAAGATATTTAAATATTTTTTAGTATATTAGGTGTAATTGATTTAAATACATTCTTAATTCTGCCTTCAATGTATTCAATTGTCGTGGGAGGAGTGCTGAATATTTGATTTGACAGAAAGAAATCCATGGGGATTAAACCTGAAGATCTAGGTGACCAAGCTACGTGGCCTCCTCTTCCGATCTATCGTCTATTAAATATTCAATTTAAATATTGACAAACAGTCAATGAAAAATTAGGTGGCCCTCCATCGTAACCACCTCTTTTGGCGAATTTTCAATGGAATTAAACTTTTAATTATGTCTCCTCATTATTAGTTACAGTATTCAATTTTTTCAGATACTTCATACTGCCTATAGTTTTGAATTTAAAATTTTTCTACAGTCTTCTTATTAGGAAATCTAGGAAGTCTTCCATTATAGAACGATTTGCAAACTGAGAGACAAGAATGTTATAATAATAATAATGGATTAACAATGTTAATTATTTCATTTAAGGAAAAAATCATTTTTAAATTAAATTTGTTTATAAATAAAAGCTACTTAATTTAAACACTAGCCTACTAGAATAAATGATAATAGTAATTATTAAATTAGGCAGTAGATGGCGCTTTATGTTACCTTCCCATATTAAAATAATAATGATTATGTCAAAAATTAATAAAAATGGAAATACCTTGAAAACTATTAAGTTTAGGTGTAGAATACCTTTATACTTTCTGAAAGACAATACAATTTCCTATAAGATAAGATTATTCGATATAGGGTATGCCATTTAAAATAAGCACGAAATTTGACGTTGAATGTGTTTCTGAAGTTACGTTAAATTATCAAAACATCTTTAGATTTTAAATTCCTCTTAATAGTCTAAAATATTCACCCATTCGTCTAATATACTGATACAAAATTTCATTTGTTTTCATTCATCCATTTGAAAGTTATGATTTTTTTCCAAAAATATTTAAATATTTAAAAAATTATTAGGTTTAGACATGTGAATATATTATGAAAGTTAACCTTAATTTTGATGAAGAATCTGAAAAATATAAAAAATATGGGGCAGTCCATTAGAAAAAATATAACCATCATAGGACACCCTGCATATTTGAAACTAATCAACCATTTATTCGAAAAGCTACTCGGCCTTCTAGGCCATTGGCTTTCTGGGAAATCGTTGCATATTTCTTCCTGTCCTTGGTTTTATCCTTCCAGCTCGGCACTTGGATACCTTCGATGGCTTAATTTTTCTATTGCGTTTTTTTGTCTTTTACTTCTTCTGGCTCTTCCATGTTCTAAAGCCCATAGCCTGCTTGCTTGGTGTCCTTCCTTTGTGCTTTTACTACGCCAACTGTTTGGCTTCTCCATGTAGCTCCTTTAGTTCCTGGTTTGTTATTGTTGTTTACTTTTCATCTATTTTCTTGTCTTCAAAAATCTTCTTTAGGATTCCCATATACTTAATAGCGTTTGGTCCTGTTTTCTCATAGTTCGTGACTTACTGGCGTAAGTCCCCACAGGTCGTATAACTGTTTTATAGATATTATGGCGCCCATTGCATATGTACAATGGCGGCCGACGAAATGTGAACGATGTTTATTAGCTATGTGAATATGACTTTTAATCAGGAGCGTCGCGTTTCTGCGAAAACAAACATTTTAATGACAGATTTATAAAAGTCATCCAAAAATATGCCTAGACATCTGTCTTTAGACGAGAAGAGCAGGGCAATAGCTAAACTAGAAGAAAACTGGTCTCTTAGCCGAGTGGCTGCTGATTTGAATGTAAGCAAAACCTGCATACATAATTTGAAAAGGCGATTTGAAATAAGGCAAGATTTAAGAAGGCCACCCCGAATTGGAATAGGAAGGGTATCTAATGAAGAACAGGATGTTGCATTGGTGAATCATCTCAGAGAAAATCCATTTGATAGTGCCTTAGATGCTCGAGAAGTAACGGGTTTTGCGGGGTCTACTAGAACTGCTCGGAGACGTATTAAAGCTGCAGGTCTACAAAATTTTCAAGCAGCCAAGAAAGTTGTTCTCTCAGAAAACAATAAACAACGAAGATTGGAGTTTGCCAACGAATTTGTATCGTGGGGATGATTTTTGGAACTCGGTCGTCTTTTCTGACAAAAAAGTATTTCAATCATGTAGTAATGGGAGCCTACGAGTTAATAGACAATAAACTAAAGGTATGAAGAATAGTGGTCGTTTTTCTGTTAATTTTTGGGCTTGGAAAATAGATGGCCATTTAAATGCTATTAAATACAGGGATATTTTAGAATATGTAATGTTTTCAGTAACACCAACATTTCCGGAAAATTTTATATTTCAACAGGACAATAGTCTTATCCATGCAGCAAGAATTGTGACTCAGTGGCTAAATGACCACCGCATCCAAATATTGCTTTGGCCTGCGAAGAGCCCTGCAATTGAGAATGTTTGGGGATACCTACAAAAAAAGATTTACTCAAGAAATTTTAGACCTAGGAATGCAGATGAACTTCACGAAATTGTTGAAAATGTATGGGAGGATTTGGCTGACAACTACAATATGAGGAATCTAGTTTCATCCATGAGTACATGTTTGGCAAAAGTTATCACAACAAATGGTGGTCCAACAAAATATTAATTTCATAATTTCTACTTGTATTAAGAATAAACATGTTTAGCATTGTAATTAGCAATTGAATAATAGTCCTTTAAAACCTAAGTTACGCCACTGTTAAGAGTTCTGATAAATCTGTACAAAATTAGACAATTTCTCTATGACAACAAAATACCGTTCACATTTCGTCGGCCGCCATTGTACTTTTTATCCCTGCTGTTATCCTTGTGATTATTTCTGCATTACCTGTTTTTTTTTTCTAATTACTAATACCAGTTATACTTCTACCTCCTCAAACTTGTTTCCTCACTCCTACCTTTATTCTTAGGCATATGTTATGCTTATGTTTCGTTGTTCTAGATGTATTTGCTTTTCTCTTGGTTTATTTTTAGCCCCATTGTCTTGCTGCTCCTGTAATTTTCTTGGTCATATCTTGCATCCCTTTTTTGGATCTTGTTAAAATTATCAATTTATCAGCACTGATTTTTTCGAGTATTAGGTTGAATAGCGTTGATGACAGGGAATCTTCTTATCTTAATCTACCTTTAACTTTGAACTTTTGCGTCATTTTTCCATTCACCCTGACAGCGCTCGTTGTTCCTTTAAATGTCATTACTACCTACATTATCAGTTTAATTGTTATTCCCCCTTATTCGAGAGTTGTAGATAATTTGACGCAGTCGTAGGCTTGCTTGAAATCTATAAATAGCATGTGTGAACAGTGGCTGTTGGTATCTTGTGTATTGTATTTCCTTAAGCACAAATATTTGGTCTACTACTAACCGTCCCTTGTGGGAGCCGCATTGGTACTCTCTCAGTACACGCTTGGTGTGTTTCTTTAACTTGTTGTTAATGCATGTGGCTAGAATTTTATATGCTAAGTAATTCCTCTGTAATTTTCGCAATTTTCCCTGTTTGGGCAGATTATAGCTTCTTTCGATAAATTTGACTTTTCTTCTTTGCTCCATATTTCTTGAATACTTTATCATTTCCACCTGAATGCCGCAGGTGAATTAAACATAAATTTCTGTTTCAGTAGACGCAAGTAAGTCTAGCCTAAGTATACACTAGTATTTATTAATGAATAAGATTTACAACAAAATATTAAAGGAAGACGTCATAAAACAATTCATTTACGTTACGGCACATATTCGCAAGATGTACTTTTGAAATTAAATTAGTTTTACAATTCATATTCTTGAAATGTTTTATTATAGCGTGATGAAAAACTGGTAATAATAAAGTAAATCTTAAAAAGCAAATATTCACAATCGACTATGTTATCAATTACTTTTTTCATAAATAGCACTGAAGAATTTTCTATGATCAAAGATCGATGTAAAATTATGATGTGTCAAGGAGTAGTAGTGTAGCCAGTATATCGCCTCCATGTATGCCACAGCCTCTGATCCATTGTAGTGCCTCCCATCCAAGTGGCTAGACCCATTCGGCCAGTCCGGCCATTTCCAGTATTTGGTCGTGGATCAATCTCCACTTGGAACCTTCACGATTTCAGTGACAGTGCCGGTGATTCGTGAAATATGCTCTGCTGTTTCCGTTTCTTCATTGCATCCTTTACTTAGATCTACATATGAACCTTTAGATTTATAAATTAAATATTTCAGGAAACGCCTTTGTACCCTTTCAATGGTAAATGACTGATAAATGTAATATGGGTAGCAAATTGGTCGTGCATATTTAAGTTTAAAACGCACAAGTGCACTGTACAAACATTTCAAAACGAGATCATCTGAAAACTGGCAAGAGATGCGCATTATGAAACCGAATGTCTTCATTGTTGAAAAAGTGATACTCTCTATGTTTTCGTAAAAGTTAACTGGTCGTCAAATAAAACCCCAAGATCATTAACTTTAGATACTCTCTTGAGAGTTATATCATTAATAATATAGTTATAAAGATAAGGATTTTGTTTGCGGTGAATTGAAATAACGTTATATTTGTTAATATTTGGAATGGAATGTTCAGCCACCATTCATTTAGCGTAGGATAATTAGTGATGGCTATTTCGATTTTTCGAACCTCATCAGACTAGTGTGTTCCATGTGCAATGCCTTGATGAAGGCGGCTGAACGGAAATCGTGTTGTGATTATATACCCGATATTAATCATAATAAATTAAAGACGACACAAGCGCCATTTTTTGTCTAATTTCAAGTGGCATCGTCAACGATTTGGGTCTACGTAGATAGAATTATTGTTTTGTCCACTAATTTAGGCAAAAGATGGCACTTGCGTTGTCTTTAATTTATTATGATTTAGAGAGAACTTACTTTGCTTTGCACCAAGTAAAAAGTAAATTGATATTTTGTTGAAACACTTAGCCATCATGAGAGAAGTTATCGTCAGATTAATTTTAAGATTGTCCACAAAAGGTAATATGATTTAATCACTTCAATTACCTATCCTAGGTAATTGCAGTGATTAAATCAGTAATAAAATGTGAAGTTGGTTTAGCAGCGGCAGTAAAGAGTCTCTGATATGTGTTGAGTAATTGTTGCCAGGTTAGATAAAGTTAAACGTCCTGCTGACAAAAACTGTGGTCGTTGGGTGAAAGGTATGACGACATAGTTATAAATAATATCAAATAAAATTTGTTCAAAAACGTTAGAGAAGTTAGACAGAATTGCAATTGACCTGTAATTATCAATGATGGAAGCGTCGTCCTTCTTGAATACATGTATTATTGTAGCTTGCTTCTATTTATCAGGAAACGTATTAGTGGAGAGCGCAAGATTAAATATAGTAGTTAAAGGTATAGCTAAAGATAATTTGCAATATTTTGACAACAAATCTTTGCCAAAATGCATAACACTGGGAATTCTGGGCGTTCTATTTTTATATGAACATATTTTCATAGTTCTTTTAGATTGCACAGCCATGGGCAATCCCTTATCTCCTTTTCTTCTCAACATTTTACTCAATTACGCTAAAGAACAATAAGTAATTTTTCAGACATTTGGTTCCGATATGTAGTCGACTTTTTTCACTCGTACCCAATAATTTTTATTTAGTTATTTTTATCAATTCTTTAAATAAATTATATAAAATTCACCTATGAAACCGAAATAGATAAATCTCTTCCATTCTTAGATATATTAATTACCAGAAACGCTAACAATTTTTAATTTGATATTTATAGAAAAACTACTTATACCTATAATTATATACATTCCCATTCTTTTACATCCAATAAATATAAAATGGCAGCGTTCAATAGTGTGATTTTCAGAGCAATAGAAACCGTCGAATAGGAAAAAGGAACTCGACGTCATCCGATCCATTGCATTAGACTTAAAATATGACGTTAATATTATAAATAAATTAATCAACAAACACGTATACAAACAAAAAATACTATTCTCATTCAACTAGTTAAATCAGAAAAAAAAAGGAACCAAATTCATCACAACCATTTACCTACCAAATTCAGAAAGTTATTTAGAAAAAGTTTACAAAAATCCAATTTAACTCCAGCATATTACGTAGATCTTACAGAATTACACGACTGATCTTGAATGTTGATTTATACGCGGCACGAAGATCGGTGTGGCGCGGCGGCTGGCTCAGCCCGGCCTTGTTGATCATGCATTTTTTTGAGTTTTGTATTTCTTCTGTAGAAATTTAATGAATGCTACTTGACATTTTTTTGTTGTTACATTATCTAAATATTAGTATTAACTAATTAACTCCGAAATATTGTTACGTATAAATGTGTTTTTGAACTTACCTTCGCTAGGAAGGGCTTGCGGCTAGTCTGTCGTTGGGGTCGGGGTTTTATTATTGAGGTTCGAAAAGTCGCCATCAAATAAACACAACACGTGGGAATGGGACCACGTTTATTTCCTCCATATTTTATAAATGCACTAATTGTGGAAACAGATACAATTCTACTAAAGTACTATGGAGCTTGTTACATATATGTGTTTACTTGAAAATTGTAGCCAAGTGATTGATGGACAACCTGTCGGACGTCTTTCTCTACAATCTCTACCAGAAACCCCTTCTTCGTATATCTAAATAATATACGCATGAGCGTTCATAAAACTTTAAAACTGAAAAATATTCAGTCATAACGAGACAATATGTTGAATTAAAATGAAAATATGAAAGAATATAACAAATGAATATATTTATGTTACATATTTTTTGTAGGTAATATAAAATAAACAAAAGAGAATTTGGTAATCAAGTAAGAGTAATGTATTACAATAAATAAAATGTCATAGTTTTGCTTAACATAAAACAATAAACATCTAAAAGTATTATATAAAAAATATCATGTACAGGGTGGGCCACGAATAACGGCCATTAAAAGTTTTCGGGGTTTTTGACCGCGGAAAAATTTGAAATAAATCCAAATTATACGGTTGCATGGGACTACTTCATGGAAAATATTTTGACTTTCTTTCACTTCCGGTTGTACCGGAAATGGCTACCAACTTTGATATTTTAAATAGAACACCCTATATTTTAATTATTGTTTGGATTTTCCGTTCAATTGCCTACCCACCCATATGGATTTTTATCTAAAAAAACTGTAAGAGTTATGTAGACACATAACTCTTACAGTTTTTTTAGATAAAAATTAATTTGTCAAATTTTAACCTCAAATTGACGTTTCGAAGAATGCCAATAACTTCTAGTGATATCCTGAATAGATATAATAGATCCATCTAGAATACAAGAAATAACACCTGTCAATTTTGACAGAACGAATTTCAAAAGTGTCAACATTTCAGTACCTAAAGACATCATAACTCATTTTTTTCAAATGGAATGACCAATATTTTATGTCATATGGCGATTAGCAACATAAAAGTATTATGCATCCTATATCTAGAGCAAGTAGTTTTTGAGTTATTTCGAAATTTCTTTTCTCCTAAAATTTGTAAGATTGATACTTCTACGGTTACTCAGTAGAAGTATCAATTTTACAAATTTTCTAAAAAATCTAAAAAAATGGTCTAATTATTGTCAACTTAGAACAGTAAGTTGACAATGAAAGTTTCGAACTGGTTCATCTAACGAACAAATCTATTGTTTATTTAAATGATGTCGGGGGAATAGATTATGACAGTTAATTAATAAAAAATATATAATAATTTTCTCTTTAGCTACTACAACTTCTGACACAATCCAATGTTCGACAGGGAATCTATTCGGGAAGTAGTTGTTCTTTTTCAAGTGCTTATGTTATGAAATTTTGCAGCAGCTAAAGAGAAAATAATTATTTTATCTATTAACTCTTTTCAAATTTATTTTTAATTAATTTATTTTAAATAATTGTGATCATGTGAATAAAATCAGATTTTTGATGTGTGAATCAAATCAAGCAATACAGTGATTGACTAATTGTAAAAGAGCAGTCGTTTTCTATAAATTCTGTTGATTATAAGTTCGTAGACACACCGATTGGTAATTTTGATTAGAAGTAAATGAAATGACCAATTACACAAATTTACGGTCTATGGTTTTGTGGGAGGTGCACAAACGCACAAGTATGCATAGCTCATGTTAGGCCCCTAATGCTTCTTCCCGTTGGTAATACTAAAAACCAGCCCTCATTACAGCTAGCCCACCTCATCCAGGTAGGCCAGCAGTGTCGAAGTTGGTAGATCCCTAATTGTCCAATGACGACAATTGGGGACTTGAGAGCTAAGCAATATCCAAGCACATACTCCGAGGTTTCGTCCTCTAAGCAGCACCCTCTACAGTCTGGTGACTTTGCAACTCCCAGTCTATAGAGATGTGCTCTTAGTTTGCAGTGTCCTGTTAGGATGGCGGTAATTTGCTTCAAGATTGCTCTAGAAAACCAACTGCACAAAACTTGTAGCGTCAAGTACTATACGAAACGGAGTATTGTGGCCAAAGTACACCACTTTTTAAAATTTTGATTTCAGGGCTGTATAGCGGTCTATAAGGACTACTTTCTAAAATTATTTTAATATTATACAGGGTGTTCTATATACCATGAAAGTATCAATGTTGTGTTTTTTTTTTTTTAATGGAACACCCCATATATTATTATATTTTTAGATTCTATGTTCAAGATAACCATCGCTTTCATTAATTTTGAAATAATTGCAATTTTCTTAAAATCTAATCTAATTTTCAAAATTTAATTATTTGAGAAGTATTTAGGTTATATACGGGAAATTTCCAGTGAAGTTAAGCAATGGATTATATTTTATTTTCCAAATAGCAAAATATTTACAAGATGACCCAAAAACTGAAAATAATTGAACAAGGACTTTAAGTGGCCCAAACTTATTTTTTTATATTTATATTGCAAGTTTTTATTATCTATCAAAAGTTTTTTTATAAATCGGTGTAATAGTCTCTTTAAAATAGCTGATTTAGAATTACTTCTTTAGTAAAAAGTATATGTATTATTTCTATTGGTTAATAAGGTCTCTCGATAACATTGTCCAAACAATACAAATATATCAATGCCCTTCTATTTTGAATAAATATTTTGAAAAAGTACTATACTACCTACATTTAAATATTAATGATAAAAATTCTCACAAAAATTCAAAATAATACCATCATTGCAAAACACGAGTTTGAAAATTGAAGTGACAGTTAGATAAATTATTTGACATTTAATAATTCCACAGCCAGCTAGAAATATAACAATATACTGAGAGAAAACCCCAAATGATGCGAATATTTGACTTTTTTCATTTTCCACAAAAACACCTCGACTTAGACGTTAGAGGTATAGGAAACTTTTGATAGATAATTATAATGTTCATTTAATAGAATGTTAAAAAATATAGCATTCCATTAAAAAAAAAAAACAAGTTTGATCAACTTAAAGTTCTTATTTAGTTAGATTTATTTTTACAAATTTTAAGATTTATGTAATTGAAAAATGAAATATGATCTATTGCTAAATATACCTGAAAATTTCGTTTACATAACCTAAATCCTTCTCAAATGGTTTATATTTGAAAATTAGGTTATATTTTAACAAAATTATATCAAAAACCGTTAGGTTTAGGTAGTAACAACCATAATAAAAACTATAGTTATTTTGAACGTAGAATCTGAAAATATAATAATATATAGGGTGTTCCATTTAAAAAATACAACTTTGATATTTTTATGGTATTTGGGACAAAAACCAAATTTTAAAAAGTGGTGTACTTTGGCCGCAATACTTTTGTATAGCGTGAACTACACGGTATATTAATCAAATCAATCAATACAGTGATTGAAAAACTGTAAAAGAGTAGCTATTTTTTGTCAACTTTGTCGATTATAGATTAGCAAACTCACTGAGTAGTGTTTTGATTAGAAGTCAGTGAATTGAACAATTACACAAAACACTTGTAGTTGATAAGATTTTGGTGTCAAATATATAAGAATACTATTCCGTATTGTTCGCACTTGAAATATTTAATCCAATTTAAATCTATTTGATTCGCTTGCTAATGTAAATCGCCAAAAAAATTGTTTTCCATTTAAAATAGATTTAACTTCAAACTGACAGCTGTCAAATAAATGTTAACCTCTCCATTGAAATTTACAATAATTCATACCTTTTCATAACCTCTGGAAATGTTATGCTCTTTCTCAAATTCACATTCATATCATATATCTCTCATACTTATAATACGAAACAATTTAAATTGTTTCAAAATTGGTAAGAAATGTCATAAATTATCTTTGATTGATTTAGAATTGGCTTAGCCAAATATAATTTGATTAATAAGGTAATTTTTGAAATTGAACACTTTGCTGGTATCACGCACACAATCTATTTTTGTGACTAGTTTCAACCTATACGGTCATTTTCCAACAAATAATACAAAAAATTACAAACTGTTTTTCTTAAATATACAAATCAGGTAAAAACAAAGCGGTGGGGTGAGTTACAATACGGCATTAAAAATGGGTGAACCAGACAAGACGTTTAAGAGCGGGTTTTCCAAATGTTTGTGTGCTTTCTGGATTTTCAATGACTCCAGGAGGTCCAATTTTCGGTCTTTATCGGCTCGATGTAAAATCGGCAGGGGATTAGTTGGAGGTACATGGTTATTCTCTATGAGATGAGTCGCGTAATTTGATGTTGTTTTATTATCTTTATATGCACTCATATGCTCTTTTAACCTGACATCAAAACTTCTACCAGACTGACTTATGTAGATAGATAGACAAGATCCACATGTAAGTTTGTATACTCCAGAGTTTTTCATCGGGTCCCGTTTTGATATTTCATTATAAAACTCGTTTCTTTACAAATTTGTTAAGAATGCATGGATTATGAAAATACAAGTTTTAAAATAAATTAAAGGTTTTCAAATTATTTGTAATTGAAAATTTAAAAATAAATATTGATTTTGGAAGTATTTAAAGAAACTCATACGAAATTCCGGGGCAACTTATCCATTTTCTTATCATCTCACCTCGCATACACACGAATTAAATTTTCCTGGATCTCCATTGTTTCATTTATTTTTTGTTTATCTGCGTGATAACCCCTTCGGCCTGGAGAGTGCGCCATGTTGGCAGTTTTCCCCGAACGGAAAAGACGTCTCCGAATCGATCGCTTTCAGTACGTCAAAAGCTGCCGTCTGTGCAACACCGACGTACGTCAGCAGGGGCGAAGAGGGCGTCGGAATTCGGCGGAGGGTACCTCTCGGACAAAGCTCCGTTCCTGCGGTCACCCTTCGATGAAAAAATCTCCTATAATCAAACGTAAGTAATTTTTTTAGTACAATTATTTTTTCGGATTTTCACATGTTTATGTTTTTTTCACACCGGCGAATTGGATGAAGTAGGTGTTGATTCGGGGGGTGAAAGTGTCAGTTGTTTTTTTTAATTCAATTTTGGTTTGTTGTTCCGTTTTGGAACGTCTAAATTTCCAGTGAGAAATTCTGTTTGGGTTGAGAGAGGGATTGTTGTTGTTCCCGCACGACGCTCGGAAAATGACGTACGTTAATTTTCATTTATTTTATTTACGTTTATATCAAAACAAAGTGGATTATTATTGATAGCGTTTAATAACTTTATGAATAGTGCTTAATCGCAATTAATTTTCTTTTGTGTTAGTCACAATAAGTAGTTAGATTTAAATATATATATATATATATATATATATATATATATATATTGCATCTACTGCCTTCAATCTCACTTTATGGTAGTGATGAGCAGTCGATCTTTTTTATTATCATTAAATATATAAAAATTTCAAGCTGAATGAGCTCCGGTCGATAGCCGCTTCATATTTAGATTTTAGAATATAATTTTGTAAATGATTTTGTTTATTTACATGATGATTGGTTAATAATTTCATTATTATTACTTATAGTATTAATATCAGCAACTCTTCTGAGTTTATAAAAATAATTTATTGATATATATTAACAGTATATACTTAAAATGGCTCATTTAAAAATACTCGAATAATAAAATTCCTCGATTTTGCCCAACACCACTTAATGATATCGTAAATATGTCGCGCAATTAATTAAAGAAATAATCTGAAATCCTATCTCGAAAGACATTCTCATTTTATTTATTGTCCCAATCAAGATTGATTGTTTCCACTTTTACCTCTTTTTACCTGAGCCACTTCGGATTTCGCTTTATTTTTTTATCTACAAAAAAATATGCGCTTTAATTCAGACAGTTATATAATTTATCAATGTTCATGTTTATTTACATAAAACGCAACGGATCAATTTTATGCCCCGTTTCCCATGCTTCTTATCAAACGGCCGGCTGGCTATCTTGTTTTCACTTTTAATGAATAACGAACGATTATGGCCGATGCAAATGAACCAATAAAGTTCATAAACACTTCATATTTTCGCGTTTTGTTTGCTGCGGCCTGTATTTGCGTATTATTAGAAATTGGTACATAGTTTCTCAGACTTTGCTGTGTTGGCTGTTACGAAACTATTCCATAGTCTGTCAACTTTGTTATTAGTTGATAAAGAAACAAAACCTAGATTGTTTGTAAGATTTTAATAAAACTTGTTTTAATAGAGTATTAACTAATTGTTCGTGCCGTGATTCAGTTGAAAAGGTTTTTTTTTGTAATTTGTTCATTGATAAGGCAATTTACAATAGTGTGCGCCTTTATCTGTTTTTGTATAACTATTTTGTTTTTGCCGCTTCCGTGTGATAATAACGCGTTATTATCACACTACAGCCCGGTTTTCCAATTGTGACTTGAATTTAAGCTTTGCTTAAATACATCAATGTCAGTCGAGATTTTTCCTTTATTTACGGAATTCCACTTTTTTACAAATCATTTATAATAATAAAAGATAAATATTTTTTTCTTTATCTTTTAATATATATATATATGATTAATAATTTGAAGAAACAAAGGACATATTTTAATTTTAGTAAGTTATATTAGAGCTAAGACGATAATGTTTGTAAATAATAAGTTAAACAACAAAGGTAATTTGCACATGTATAGAAATTGTAAAACTACATATAAAGAACTATATAGGGTTAGTTAAAATTACACCTAAATAATATTTCTATCGCTAAAATAATAAAATAAAAGTTTTTTGCATATAAACAAACTAACCTTTAAAATATAGGGTATTCAAGTTATTAAGATAATTTAGTAAACTTGTGTTTTTCAAACGGAATACTTTCTATATTTTTATACACTTAAATTCTAATATTAATTCTAAGAACTTTTTTTGTTTCGTTCACGGGACGGTTGGCAATTTTCGATCGGTCATCGAATGGTGGTTGATCTATCATTCCATTTTACCTGCCCTCAATAAAAAACTTAACTCAATAAAAATCCTTAAGACTTTTTCGGTGGATATGACTTTTTCAAACAGAAATTGTTCGAATTTAAATTCAGAGTAAATTGTAAATTGTATCCTAAAATAAATAAATTGTTGTTATAAAAAGTTAGTACTCATTGAACGTCAGTTTTGTCAGTTACAAAAAATGTTTGGAATAAAGGTTGATTGGAATTCGAACACATTTTTTTATGACTTATATTTTACAACTGTGAAAATAAGCGAGTTACGCACAGTATTTCATTACAATGAATGGAATGGAAATGAAACTTTCCGAACGGGAAAGACGTTTCCTGACTTGTATTAATTCGACTCGAGAAAATTTTGGTTGCACCGTACGTCAATTAACTAATCAGAGTCCATCGGGTAGTAATATAGATCGGACGCATTTTCCAGGGATTTTTATTTCTGTTTTGAGGGATTTTTAAAATCACTAAAAATCGTCAAAATTGGCCGATTAAATATTTGACGTTTTTAAGTTACCCTAATCATGATTATCTTGATGCAAGCCAATTTCAGACTTAATAGAGATTAACTATTTAATCATGATTACCCGCGGTGTAAGTGGGCATGGACAAATTTTCCTAATGACTGTCAAAGTAAGCGAGTTACCAGCTGTAACTCGTCGTATTTGCCACCAACTTCCGATTGCGATTTCGTTTACCTTAGATTTAATTTCAGCAAGCTGTGTCGAACCTAACTTAACTTGACTTAACTCAACTCAACTTTCGATTTGAAGTAAACAAAATAATTTTCACAGTTTTTCAGATTAAAATAGTTGAAAATAATATTCTTGGTTAATTTTATTTGAAAAGTTTTTCCGTAACTGCCAAAACAAATGAGTTATTGGGGAAAGTTATTATTACCTGTTTTGTGTCAATTTTGACAATTATAAAACATTTTTCAAATAAAACTAGCTCAAAATTCGATTTTCGATTTTTGAGTAAGTTTTATTCGAAACGATATTTCTAACTGTTGAAGTTGACGTTTCGCTAGTGCTAATAACTATTTTCAACTTTTACCAATGTTTCATTTGTAGGTTACGAATACAAGTTTTGTAACTGTCAAAACAACCGTTTTTTAACCTTGAAATTCGAGAAAATCGAAAAAGTTGATTTTGACAGGTAAATATTTCAAACAAAACTTGCCTGGAATTGAAATAAGATCAACTTTTGTTTAACATAATCGTCAAAATAAACTTTTTTCATAACTGTCAAACGAAACATTGGTAATCGTTGAAAATAGTTGAGGGCATTCACTGCACCTCAACTTTTATAGTTTGAAAAATCGTTTCGAATTAAACTTGCTTAAAATTCGATTCCTAACAAGTTTTGATAAAGATATTCTTTCGTAGCTGAATAAATAACCTAGTTTCCAAAATAAAAGTGCTAAATCGCGATAAGTTACAAGAAAAAAATATACAGGGTGTCCCATAAAAGCATGGCGTATTATAGTTATATTTTGGAATACCCCATTTTTTTTCAGATTCTACATAAAAAATAACTTTATTTTTGATGTATAATATATTCATATGCCCAAATCTAATAATTTTTGAAATATTTTTTTAAAAATTGACGAAAAAAAATCATAACCATAAATGGGTGAATCAAAACAAATGAAATATTGTATCAGTGAATTACACTAATGGGTGAATATTTTAGGCTATTTACAGGAATTTAAAATCTTAAGATGTTTTGATAATTTAACGTAACAGCAGAAACACATTCAAGGTCGAATTTATTGCTTATTTTAAATGGCACACCCTACATCTAATAGCCTTGTAGGTAATGTTATTGTCTTTTAAGAAGTATAAAGGTATTTTACACGTAAACCAAATAGTTTTCAAGATAATTTCATTTTCGTTAACTTTTGACATAATATTTATTATTCATAATATGGAAAGGTGATAGAAAGCGTCATCTATTGTTCAATTTAATATTTATATTATTTTTCTTTATAAATAACCCAACAAATGATTTTCGAGATATTTCCTAAATTAATTCACTAATGTTATTGATTGTGAATACATTATTTGCATTATTTATTCAGACATGTGTAAATTATTTCATAAAAACTTGTTAGAATTGTAAAACAAATATAATGAAAAACAAAAAATAAATTGAATTGATAAAATAGTATTAAAATTAAAATAAATTCAATTTTATTTTAAATAATATTTTAACATTTCTTAGCATATTAGGTGTAATTGATTTAAATGCATTCTTAATTCTGCCTTGCATCTTCAATTGTTGTGGGGGGAGTGTTGTATATTTTATTTGGCAGAAAGAAATCCACGGGGATAAAAACAGAGGATCTAGGCGACCAAGCTACGTCTTCCAATCTATCGCCTATTAAATACTCTATTTAAATATTGACGATAAGTCAATGAAAAATTAGGTAGCGCACCATCGAGCTGCGACTACCTGTTTTGTTTTGGCGAATTTTCAATGGAATTAAACTTGTAATTGTGTCTCCTAATTATTAGTTACTGTATTCAATTTTTTTTCAGACCCTTCACACTGTCTACAGTTTTAAATGTATTTAAAACTTCCTCAACAGTCTTATTTTTAGGATGTCTTCCATCAGAGAACGTTTTGTACACTAAAAGACCATTTTCACAACGTTCCATTGTTATTAGAATCATGTTAATTCTATTATTTAAGGAAAAAAAAAACATTTTTGCAATTGTTACTAATAATACGAATGTGTTAATTAAATTTTGTTTATAATAAAAGCCTATTAGAATAACTGTAAATAATAATTATTAAATTAGGCAATAGATGGAGCTTTATGTTACCTTGTCATATTAAAATAATAATGATTATGACGAAAATTAACAAAAATAGATATATCTTGAAAACTATTATTTATTTATGTAAAGTATGTTTTTTAATGAACATATTTTCAAGATTCTAACAGTACGTAAGTAGATACCAAATTTCTTATTTTAAATGGAACCCTAAATTTTTATAGTAGATTTGGATTCTACATATGATTTTATAACAAAAACTATTATACCTTACTTACATAAACCATTTTATGAGATATATGAATGTTTATAAAAAATATCGAGTTTCAAGAGGTCATTCTGAAAAATTGTATCACGAGATGGAGATACAACATCTAGCCTTCTACCAAAAATAATGATAAATATTATACAGCGTGCACAGAGTAACTAGTATACAGTATTTCATCCTCTTTTCAGTGTGTCTCAAACTAATTGTGAAGTTTAGTGAAGTCTAGTGGTCAAAACACTTTGTATATTTTCACACAGTCTGACGTAGAATTTAATTATGCATTAATTCATATTAGCATACCATATAACTTTTCAACATGTTAAATTCACTGGACTTTGCACTTAAATTGAGAATAGTATGTCTCAATAAGGAAGAGAGAATAGTGTATCTCTCATTTCGATATGTTTGTACATAAATATTTTATCCAGGAATAGTACTACAAATATTACAATTTTCATTCCTGAAAATTCATTCTGATTTGTGGTATCATATTTTAAAATTATGTAAAAATATAATTTTCATAAAAATTAAAAAATCTCAAGAACGGTTAGGTTCTTTAATGAAATCATACGTATAATCCAAATTTGAAATAAAAAGTATAGAGTTCCATTTAAAATAACGAAGTTTGAATCTATTTCCGGTATAGCCGGAAAACATATAAAGTTTCAAATTAGAAGAATATAGTTGTTTAGATAAACTGTAAAAATTTCCAACAATAGGAAATCCATATACTTTTAATGTAATTTCTGTATTTATATATGCATATTTATATTGCCAACTTTAACAGCTTTTCACTTGACATTGGCTTAAAATTTTGCGGTTCTGTTTTTTTGGGGAAAGTTCCACATCTTGCTTGTTAAAAAATTGTAAGCTCTAAAATATATTTAAAAAATGTTGACAATTAATTTTATTGAAAATGAAATTTGCACTATTAAGTTGAAGATTTTTTTAATTTGCACTATTATGAAGTACGACATCACAGCACAGTACCGCGCGAAGTATTAATAGTGTATTTGACTCTTGTTTTACTACGCAGTATCACATTGGTTTGTCAAATTCCATGCAGGTAACTTTAAACCCACAAATGCGTTATGCGGTCGCCCAAAATTAAAGTTCAATAATGACGAATAAAAGCACTTTGCTTACGAATTATCATTAAAATTTTGTCTTAGAAAACAAACAATAATAAATCATTTGGCTCAATGTGAAAAAATATGGATATGTTGGTTCCACATTAACTGAGTGAAAAATAAAAACAAAGGCGTTTTGAAGTTTCTTTGATGTTGCTTTCTCGTTACAAATATGATCCATTTTTGAATCGAATTGTTACTTGTGATGAGAAATGGATCCAATATGACAATCGCCAATGTTCAGCACAGTGGTTGGAAAATGAATCACCAAAACACACTTCAAAGCGTAATATACGTCAAAATAAGCTAATAGTGAGTGTTTAGTGGTCTAGCACAGTTGTGATCCATCATTATTTCACCGACCATAGGAGAAGTATACTGCAATCAATTCGACGTGATGCAAAAACTAAAAAAAAACAGACTAGATTGGTCAACAGATCGACACCTATCTTATTGCATGATGATACTAGACCACAATCATTTGTGCAGTGTGTGCACAAATGATTGTGGCAAAACTACATGAATTGGAGTTAGAACTTCTTCATTATCTTCCATACTCACCAGATCTCCCCACCACTTACTACCACTTCTTCCGCAATTTATATAACTTTTTAATAGGTAAACAATTTAGTTCCGACAATGCTGTAAAAATGGCCTTCCAATTCATTGACTCTCGTCCACCAGGGTTTTATATAACCGGCCCGAACAATCTGTCGCTTAATTGGCAAAAGCGTATAAACAATATAGGTGCATACTTTGATGAATAAAATAATTTCTTGTATTTGTATTGTCAACCAACTTTGCCTTTTTTCTACAGATTTCATTCTTGACGACTTGATATACATAAACAAATTTACATTTACAAATGTCATATATTTGAAATCCAATAAAGAGATAAATTATTGGAATTTAAATCAAAGTTTTAGTAAATTGTTATTTAAAGAAGTTAAATCAAAATTTGCTTTAGCTGTCTTCGTTATTCTCTATTTTATCATGTTTTTATAAAATGGTATTATAGGCTTGATATATACAAATCAATAAGTAATAATTATTATCGATTGATCATTGACCTCGTTGGAAATATTGGTTATGTGATAAATTGGACGTTTTTTAGGTTCAGCTTAAGTGATAGATTAGGTTTTATTCAAATTAATTGTTAATTTACGTTATTCTTGAGAACGGCCATACTTATGATTTCCACTTTATCTTATGATATAATGTGATAATAAAAATTATAATAAATATTTTTAATATTTTAATATTGGTATTTCACATTATACTAATATGAATGTCATTCGTGATTTTTAATAATTATTTATATAATTCAAAATTAAATTAGAATTTAAATACAAATTCCTATATTTAAAAAAGGTTTAGGTTGAAAACTAATTAAAAATTGAAAGATTACACAGTGAAAAACTAAAATTCTCAATTGAAATCTGAAAATACAAATTAATAATTTATATAAAAAATACTGTTTTTTATGATATTAGGTCATTTAAGGATTTTATCGAGGCGCTGTACTGAACGGAATGTTACGGCCAAACTACGCGACTTTTTTTAAATTCCGACTTTTCCTGTATCTCCTTGTACCGAAGTACATTCAATGAATTCATGAAGAGTTATAATAGGGAATTTACGTTTGGGGGTTATATTTTTATTATGTGGGATACATAGAAAATTGATAAGTTTTAGGTTTGTGGTACTTGAGGCGAGTTTGTGGGTTTATAGGAGATAATTCAAATAAAATTCAATCAAATAAAGGCTATTACATTCGCTACTTTATTAATATAATTTTTTGGTCCGTTCTGTAAAAGAATAAAAGAAACTGTTTTAATTATAAAATAAAACATCTTAGTATCTATCTATCGTTTATTATACTTTATTGAAAATTTCACGGAATAAATATAAATATTACTTAAGTATTTAAAATTAAATAGTATTTTGACAATATTCTAATTATTTAATCATTAAGTTTAAGTGCAACATTTAAACAGTTTTTTTATTTAATTATGAAAAAAATGTTAAATTTTGTTTATAAAAGTTAATCTCCCATAAAAAAGTACAGTATTTTTATAATTAAATAAAAAAAAAACTGTTATTTTGTGGAAGTTCCCTTTGTGGTAATAAACTTGTAAATAGTGAGATTTTGGAACATCCTTAATAATTTCAAAGTATTCTTTTAAAAGTATCTATAATAGGCCCCCATATACTCTAGAAGTCAAAATTTAAAAAAGGCGATTACTTAGCCACAACATAAGGTTACGTTTACTATAGCGTAAATTATATGATAATTTTCGAAATTTCAGACCTCGATAACATTTTTAATAACCTAAATAAAACTCATTAAGGTTGCGGTTTAGTGGAAAGAGATAGCTATATAGTAAAATGGAAATAATCGTTTGAAAATAGAGCTATTCTTTTGTATTTCATAATATAAATGTGTATTTACATTTTTTATCTACCAAGTATAAAGTATCAGTCTAAATAAAAAATAAATCGTTAATTTTCGTGTATTACGTCAATTTACTAGTTTAAGTTAGAAAAGAAAATTGTAAGATATAATGAAATTAATAGGTCATGTCTGCTAAGAATGCAGAATTTAGTGAAATCATTTAAATTTTCATTGCACAAGTTTTTATTAGCAAAAATTTAATTTAAAATTTGCTATAAATTTGATCAATTTTCATTGTTTTTCATAATTATTTTTCACAGAAACAAAACATTAAAATAATTTTTAATTTATCTGATGAAATTCCTGCTTATTTTAAGATTATTTTAATGTATAATACAATATTGTTTATTGATCACAACAATAATCTAACTCAAATTAGTGATTGCCCATATTTGTATAGCTATCTCTTTCTTCTAAACCGCACCCTTAAGAGCGCGCTATACCTCCTACTTTTCTAATAAAGTTGTTTTTTTCGTTATTATTGTTGATATTTAAAATCTGTTTTCGCTGAAATTTCTATTTATTAGTTGCGGGGGGCATAGCGTCGAGTTTTTTTTAATTTTTTGCAAAATATAAAAAATAAAAATAAAAATTTTAAAAAATAAATAAAAAGCCAACGCTATACCATCATAAATATTTTGTACGAAATTTAATCCTAATAACATTTTTTTATAAAAAATATTTTTAAATGCAAAAAACACTTTTTTAGCTAGTAAAAAAATAGACCCGTAAAATGCTGCCATGAAGCGGGATTAATCTGAAACACTCTTTATGGGCGGAGTTGTGTTAAGTATTCGATCCCACTTCTTTCAAACAATGTTATTTGAGTAAGTGTATATTTCTGAAATTAATTAAATACGATCCGTTCCTAGAACAATTTTTCGAGGGAATACAGACTCGCGAGGCCAAGCGCGTTGCAACTTAGCGCGACGGTCTTGTAATGAAATTGTTGTTTTAGCAGAGCCGACTGTTTATTCATTCGTTATTCTAATAACACCTTTATTACATTTGTACAAACACGATTTAAATATTATTACTTATTGATTTTATTCTATTATATATATAGTTTTTTCTAAACCATTGCTAACTTCGTTATTAGTTGAGCTAGAGAGTTGGTTAAATTAGTAAAATAGTAGTAAATTTTCCGGGAATTACAACGGTAAAATCAGAAAATCGCATTTTCAAGATATTAACAAAACAAACAAATTTTTAATGGAAACCCGTATCTATTTGAACACATCACCAGAGGATAATTTTAACAAATAAGTTATAATAGACTATTATAAAAAAATCACAAATAACGAAATTCTAGATCGAACTCAAAGCAATGCACTTAAAATGTACATCACTTACATACGTCACTTACATATTACACATTTTATATTGTTTGATTATATTTTTTGTTGTTGTAATGCATCAAAAAAACAAAATTTATATTGATTTAAGTAGAAGGTAAAACTGTCAGATAAACAAATATTCTTTCGATGATTTGATTCTATTTTGTTATTTATAATAATTGGATTTTACTGAAGACTCTACATTGCTAAATTAATCGACTCCCTAGATCAACTAATACGAAAATTAGCAATGGTGCGCTCGTAATTTAGAACAACCTGTATTAATTATACAATTCGAAGAATTTTGTACTTGTGTGATGAACCATGAATAATTATTTGACTTACGAATAATACAATTCAATTCTATTAATTGAATTTTATTATTCCTATTAAAACGATATAATTTTCAGTTGATAGGGGAGAATCATTCATGTTTTTTGTTTCTTTCAATTTGTATTGATATAATCCTCACCATTTGTAATAATATAATACAAAGAGTCACATTTGCAGTTATGCTGAAAATAAATATGAATTTGATTATTTAAAACAGGACAGACTATATATTATTTTATTTTTAGAATCTGCGTATTTTTTATCAAAAAAATTATGACAAAAAATATTGGTCTTAGATATGGGTATATTATTAAGTATAATAATATACTCTCCATATTATCCTAACTGAAATAAGCTATCTACTTTCGATATATCCGCAAATGTGATTATCTTTAAAATATGAATTCTTTGTCTGGTTAGTTAGGTGTTGTTGTTAAGTCTTTAACTAAACACTAATTTGATTTAATCAATAAATTACAATAATTTTAAGTTAACTGTTTCACTGATTAGTATTTTTTAATATAATTTTACGAAACAACCAATTATAAAAAAAATGAAATTGAAAACAAAACAAAATATTTAAACTAACCGATTCAATTTGTTTACAAATTAAATCAGTGTTTTATAAAACTTTAAAGTAGAAGCCCCAAATGACTAATAAATTCATCAGAGCTGAAGAGGATATAAATAATTTTAAAAAGTCCGAACCTTGCATTCAAATTTATGATAATTTATTAATTGAATCATTTTATAAGGATTATAATCCTTTATTTTAATTTCCATTTTAAATTTAAAATAACATGTGTTACAGTTTTTAATATAAGTCAAATATCAAAATGTATATGGCAATATGGCCTCTTCACTAAAATACTATTTTTCTGACATTATCCATTGTTTACCTGAATGATTATTTGTTACTATTATATTTAATGAATTGTCTAAATACAATAAAAAATACTATTTTCTTATTTTTTTCTATACTTACAATTATTATTAAATATTGCATTAAATATTAAAAAAGTTAAATCTTTTGTAATAATTATACAAAAAAATCGAATCATATATATCTCTTGTAAATCCTTCATTCATGAATTCATAATTCAATTCTAAGTGATTTGGGTTTATTTTTTAAGGATTAGGTCCAGCTCTTTATACATAAATCTATTCACAGCACCTGTTTGAAAACCCTTTCCCACCTCGTTTTGGATTTTTTTAATCAAATCTAAAACAATTGTTTCAATTTTAATACATTAAAAAACTGACACCCTTGAAATAAATATCTCTGAAAATTATTTTTATGTAATAAATCGATATTACTTGTAATATGTATTATTTATAAATATTCTCAACTTGATATAATGTTCAATTTTACTTTTAAATATTAATTTTCAAAAAAGTGTATTTATTTTTCACGACAATTGTTTGATTACAAATAAATTTTATACAAATATTTGAATGATCGTTAGATATATATTTCATATAACCATTTGAATAATCATTCAAATCATAATTCGAATGATCATTCGGAATGGTAATAATAGATCACTAAATGATTTTTGATTTTTCTCAATCGAGCTGATCCATCACTAGCACACAAGCCATGCATGCAGATCGAGTGAAAAGCGCGGTCTATAACCAGAAAATACGAAATAAACGTGTGTATTTGTTTAGAAAATAAAAAAAATCTTGGAGGGGAGACTAAACGCGCCCATTGCGCGACTGTCTTCGTCTGACAACGTTGAGTCCTCATATGTACTCTTCCAAGGCGTTCGCGGGTTAGATACAGACGTAAGGGGAAAGAATGTTTACATCTGAGTTGATCAGCTGATACAGCGCGCTCTTAAGGTGTATGTTTTCATTCCCACAAAGTTTCCATTTTTGTAATAAAATTTCAATTAAGAAAAAATAGTTTAAATTTGTCGTACTGTGTTATTTAGTTCGGTTTGTATAAAAAATATTTATGGAAAGTAAAAATCTCTAGATTATGTTTAACCATCTGAGGTATGCGCTCGTGTTTGTAGAATGCTGATAGCACCATAAATAAATGTGTCTTATCATTCGATATTCACATTCCTGTTGATTTTAATATGGTCATCAAATTATTCAGCGTTGAATCGTGTATTTAGCCGGGTTGTCCATGTGAGTAATATGTAAATATTATTTTATAATTAATTACAAAATAATTTTAATATTTATCAATTAGCAGTGATTAATGATATCAGGGTGATTAATTCTTATGACGATATATTTTAATAATTGATTAAATTCAATCGTGATATTTTTATTTAAAATTGTTTTACAATTCATGAAGTATTAGTAAATTAATAATGCAATAGACGATTTTATATATTATTAAAAGCATACACAAATTGAGGTTATATATTACCCCGTTTAAAAACATCAATTAATTCACATTATTTAAAGTATATTATAAATGCGGACTACCAATTTGTAAATTTTACGTACTCATAATTTTATTATCCCCTAAAAATCAAATACGCATTTTAATGAGAGCACTCATTAACGTGGATTATTTTCTATTTCCGGGATAAATTAATAACGATCTGAATTTAAATGGGAAATAATTTATCTCGATTGAAATAACATTTGAAATGAACGGAATCGATGACATTATCTAAATATAAATACCGCCCATATTTATATTTAGACAATTTTTATGTCAGTTATCTGCGAATAATTAATTTTATTATTGATCCGAGTGTCTTTAGAGTTGAGAGAGATATTAACGCCCATCCCTTAAACACACAACACAACAGTCGTGTTATTTATGGGATATCTTATGTCAAAACCGTAAATCACTAATTATCGTATTTAGCGCTAATAAATCATTGCTTAAAATTAATGTTTGTTTCCAAGAAGTTGTTATTAATTAATGCTTGTCTGTTGCTGTGATTCTTGTTTGTTTTAAATAGTTTGTAAATATGCTTTTAATATGACTTTGGTTTTTATTTTTATTTATTAGGTTTTCGAAAAGTGATGATTGAACATGTGTTTGTTTTTTTAATAAGAGATTCCAAACATATACAGTGGTTTCCTTTATTATAGCATCTTTTAACTTTCATTAAGAAAACCTAGAAGGAATAATTAACATCAAGTGCCAATTTAATATATATGTTCTTACTCATAATTACGTTCTATGGAAGAAAGATATTTACATTATTAAAGAAAAGATAAATATTACGAAAAATATAGTGTTCAAGGACATAGTAATATCAACTTAAATTTATTCTTTCTCTGAAACGACTACTAAACCCTAAAGATGAAATATATTTATAATTATTTGTTGTATTATATTAGTATTATTATATCTGTGACACAGATTAAAGTAATTTTGAAATATATTGCAAGCCAATATTTATACAAATTTATTTGAGATATATGATAAGTTTTCTATCTTATACAACTGTATAATTAAACCAAAATGTTCAATGTTATTTGCCTGAAGATATTTGGCTACAAAAAAGTGTTAATATTTTCTTCAGGTAACCAATATGTGACAACTTATGATGTTTATTTTGGAACATTGTTGCATTAAATTAAATAGAAAGAATTTGAAAATAATTAATTCACTCAATTGAATAATTAATAAATTACTTTCTCTTTAGCTTTTGTGACTTATATTACGTAAGTACTTTAAAAATATCCATTAAAACAACTACTTCTCAGACAAATACCCTTAATTTTTTGATTAGAAAATATTTAATACAAAGAATACGTTACCAAACGTTACGCAATATAAGGCAATCTGTTTAAGGATTTATCGGATTTATCCCTCATCAAATTAATTAATTGCGATCTCAGGTGTAAATGATAAATATTATTTTTTATGATTATTGTTGTGTTGAAAAATAATTTATTATTAATTAATGCATAATTTAGTTATGTATTAATATGTTCTTGTATATAAACCAATCCGATCCGATCGATAGATGATTGTAGATGGAGAGAAATTGTCCCATGCCATAACAGAATCTTCATTATACCAAAATGTATTTTATTTTGTTTTTCTAATAGATCATATCAAACAAAAAGGGATATCATAAAATATATATACATCACATTGTTTTCATTCGTAGATACTCAAATTAGTCCGTTAATCCGATCCAGTGGGAAATAAGGTTGAGTTCTTTGAGACAAGCTACATTTTTGCAGGTTTTTGTCGAAATAACCTAGCATGTACTACTCTCCTTCCAGTTTCTCCAAAACTAATAAATTTTAATTTGTATTTTTTCTATTTGCGCTTAAATGTTTGTAGAAGACAAAAGCCGATTTGACAATTTGAAATCCTTTATTTCATTCTCTGATATTCTCTAACTAGTCATTTTATAGAATTCCGGATCCGCGCATGTCTAAGTCCACAATAAACAGCTAAAAGATGAAATGCAAGCTATGAAATATAGTTTTTCATAGATTTTTAAATTCTGTACATATTTAAATTCTTTCAGTTTTTTCTCGAAAATGAACTGGAAAGTAGGCATTTACACAAATTGTTTATACATGTAAAGTCCCTATGTATACCTGATCGGGTCATACCCGATATAAAACAAAGTAAGTAGAGTTTATATTTTGGTTATAATTACTAACGACATTGTCATTCTTAAAAAATCCAAAAAAAGTTATAATCTGAATAAATTGAGTTATGCAGAAGCAAGAAATTGTTTAAAATATAATGTTCTGAAATCTTGTAACAACTATATACAGTCTCGTGAAGCAAAGTTATCTTAATTTAATGAAATACCCATTAAAAGAATTCCTGACAATATGAAATTTAAGGATTCTATTTGATTTGTCTAAAGCGATTGTTGATGGTTTTGCAACACATTTTAGTTCTGTAAACAGATATAATCATAACAAATAATATGTTTAATCCTTCTACTAATAGCACTGTCTTAGGGGATTACATTACTACTGAAGTTAATGTTTTGATGTATTTTATGAAATTAAGAATTAAATCTACCTCAAGGTTAGACTTTCTACTAAAGTCTTCTTTTTTATTTTAAAGAACTGTATTTTTACGCTAAAACACTAACTTATGTTACAAACATTTTTGAGTATGCCCTGTCTTTAAATTTGGTAGTAAAATGATTATTGATATCTATAGATCAATATCTATACTTTCTAATTTTCGAAAGTGTTCAGAATCATTTTGTCTCAAGTTCTGTGTGTATCGGAGTCCGATAATCGGACTGAAATGAATTGTGAGAGGTTTATCACATATTCATTAGTTACGTCGAAATATTAACGTGTGTAAACATGTATCTTTGTCTAACACGAACTAATATTTGATTTGTCTCTTGCTCTCATCCATTGGTATAGAATCATTTGCGTATATCAGGAAACGCATGCGCACCGAAATATGGTCGACCGACATTCGACATTCGTCGCCCGTCGTAAACTACGCGTCGCAACAACGCGTCGTTTCCTTTACAGGCACGGATTATTCTAGCGTTTGGCAAACTATAGACAGTTTGGAGATATACAGTTAGATTCTTACATTATAATTAGTTATTAATGTGAACTTTATTTTCTTTTTCTGTCAAAGAGATGTACTGCTTGTAATCTATTGAACGTCACTCGGGTTATATCAGTCAACTTAGATGGCTGTCACGAAATTGATGTTATTGTCATAGATATGTTGACAGCTTTCAATTATACGAATCATAGTATCCGATAAATAAATAAAATTAATAATAATAGAAATAATATGATTTTCTCTCGTTTAGTTAATAGATCGAAAAAATAGAGGATAAGGGTGATAAATACATTAGCTTCACCGCCAATACTGGTGTTCTGCACTCTAATCTTGGCCCGCTATTGTTTTCACTTTTAATGAAAGGCAACTAATGTGCTCTTCAATACTTTTATATGCAAACTGGAATACTGTTTTGTTGTTTGGGTACCACAATACAGGAAGTAATTTGAGTTACTTGAGAGTATTTAACGTTTTTTTTTAATACCTGTTTTATGCGATGTAGAAAGTATATCTTGGTAATGTGATCAATTATTCTAGCAAATTATATTAATTTACATTATAACTATTATATTGTTATATCATGTTTAATAATGTGCACCATACATTTCTCTTGCATTTTAAATGTTTAATGTGATATGATTTAAATATTTAAAATGCAAACAAAATAATGTGGATGTTTTTGGTGATTGTCTAATGGTTTTTTTTGCATTAATTTCATCTTACTACGGTATAACCGGTATTTATTTATATTTGTATATAATTTGCATTTATGTATCTTTCTTCTTTTGTTTGTAATACTATTGTATTATTTTGCTGTTGTTGTATATGTTACGCTGCCAGTAATTAGATGAATGTATCTGTTGGGTAATAAAGTATTGTTATTATTATTATTATATTGTCATTTAAGTATATTGAGTGGTATTTTCACGAAGGCTTTCGATTTTTTATATTTCTGTTATTACATATTGAAAAAGTTCATGACAGCTTCAATTAGAGATTTTGTTTGAGATTTTTATTATCAAATATTGAACACTAACTTCATGAAGGTTTCAATTATACACATTTTTTTGCACTCTCACATTTCACTTTCATGTGAAATCCGCTGAAAATATGTTATAAATGTTTAGGTATTCGTATTTTCCCCAGTTATTTATCACTTTTATAGTGTATGGACTGACGTCTATTGGTTTGTAAAGGCAAAAAATCTGAAAAATACTTTGTTGAAATGAATGTACAGAGCTGAAGTAACCCCTGTGGATGGGGGGGGGGGGGATAGAATACATCCACTGCATACTCCAGTAGATCGTAAGAGGTGATCAATGGACACCAGCCTGTGGAAGCTCTTATGGCGGCTGGGTGTTTAAGGAAAGAACGCTAATGGGCTTCCTGGTAGCATTTTCCACCGGAGTGTTTGCCGTACTCTGCGACCCGTACGGATAGGGACGGTGATCCTGGAGGTTGAGTGATGGCAATTCTGCGGATATGTCTAACAACACACCTCTTTGGCTCCTTACTCACCTTAGACGGGAGGTCCCGCCTAACCCAGTGTGGATCAATCGGCTAGGTATCCTCCTGATGTAGTATACTGTAGGGTGAGTCGCTTCTGGATCGGAAGGCGTGCTTAATCTGTGCGTCGGTCCGGTTTGGACGACTATACTTTCCTAGTATCCCCTGGCGTTGCGGCAGTTGGTGTTTGCGCGTCCCATATGAGAAGTAAGTAAATTTATCTGATCATGGATACATTTAACAAACCTATAGAGGCGCCCACCTCTTCAAAAATGGGCAACCCCAGTAGCCAAGAGACGGTGGATCGTTCACCCCGGTTTTTGGTTATCAAAAAGGTAGACGGTGGGAATTTTGATAAAACAAGCCCATTTGTCATACATAAAGTATTGTACGGATTAGTAGGCGAGTTAAAAGCAGTAAGAAAAACTCAAGAAGGATTACTTGTGGAAACTAAAACCAATAAACAGTCAGAACGTTTATTGAAAGTAACTAGATTAAATGAAGAAGCAGTAGAGGTGACCGGCCATAAAACTTTGAACTATAGCAAAGGTGTTGTCTACAATAGAGATCTAATGAACTGTAGTGAAGAAGAAATACTTAGAGGATTAGAAGGATGTGGAGTTATTGAAGTTAAAAGGATTTTGAAAAACATAAATGGACAAAAAATGCCCACGCCATCTCTTATCCTTACTTTCAATGAGCATAAGGTTCCAAAATATATAAAAGCTGCGTTTTATAACTTGGAAGTTAGAGAGTATATTCCAACTCCAATGCGTTGTTTCCGTTGTCAGAAATTCGGACATACAAGTTTAAGGTGCACGGAAGAGGCGAAATGTGTTTGTGGAAAACCTCCACACGAAGATAGTCCATGCATAGACCCACCAATATGTGTAAATTGTTCCGGGGCACATCCTAGCAGATCCAGGAATTGCCCTGAATATAAATTGGAAATGTCGATACAAGAGTTAAAAATAAAAGAAATACTATCATACAATTAAGCGAAACGTCGCTTTGTACAAGGCAGCCGAAAACGCCTGTACAAGGCAGATAGTTTGCTGCAGCAGCGGCGAATACGACAACATCGACAGCCGATATTGTATCTGCACTGGTGCCGGTAATGAAAACAATGATTGAAGAAATGATCGCTACAATCCTTAAAAACATGGTGCCAATATCAACGCTACCACCAGTACCAGTCCTGGCTACTGTACCCAGGACGGAGTCCACACAAGCTCGTACCTCAATGCTACCACCCTCTGCAAACAGTATTATTCACAAGCCACCATCAGTAGACCCCAAAATAGCTGAGGTAATCGAGGTTCTATCAGACCCGGAGAAAAGGAATAAAAGAGAGTTGAGCGATTCAAATACAGACGATGATATACAATCAGAAAGCTCACAGCCGTCCAGTCAGAGTAAAGACTCACAAAAAAAGAACAAAAAGGTTAAATCCAGTTTTCGGAAGGCAAAGTAAGAATCCATCTTTTCTATATCCATCCACTCATTTGCATTTATATGCATTTATTTTGTCGACAGTGCATAATAATTTTATCTAGTTTACTTATCAACTATCATAATCAAACATAATGGCTATAAATGAAAGTTTACTACAATGGAATGCAAATGGGTGTAAATACCACCTTGAGGATCTTAAAATATTGTTAACAAAATACTGCCCATTCTGTATATGTATACAAGAATCCCACTTCAAGCCAGGAGAAAGTTTTAATCTCCGTGGTTATTCATCCATTAGAAAGGATGTAATCCCGAACCAAAGGGCGAGAAGGAGAGTTACTACCTTCATAAGGAATGACATATATTTTGAAGAGTTGGAGCTCAATACAACATTGCAGGCAGTTGTATGTAAAATAAGAGTCCCCATATCTATGACTATTTGCAACATATACCTCCCCGACGCCAGCTGGAGTCGGGGAGACCTAGTTAGTCTAATTAGTCAACTGCCTACTCCACAACTATTCCTTGGAGATGTCAACGCACACAACCCTCTCTGGGGAAGTGAGCGAAAGGATGTGAGAGGTGACCTGGTCGAGAGTATCATTGATGCGATCAACCTAATACTTCTCAACACAGGAAGCCCCACGCATTTCACGTTCAGCACAGGAAGTCTCTCAGCAATAGACTTAACTTTCTGTTCACCAACGCTGGCTACTCGGTTTAAATGGGAAGTTCTTGATGACCTCTATGGCAGTGATCATTTTCCGGTACTATTGAGTCTATCTGGTAGTAAGAGGTTAGGTTATCGAGTTCCGCGTAGGTGGAAACTCGACCAGGCAGATTGGGAGTTGTATCGTTCTTCGTTAATAATACCTCCGCCTATTGAAGACATTGAATCTGGAGTCAGGGAACTTACTCAGAGCATCCTATCAGCAGCAGCAACTTTAATTCCCACATCTGGAGGTTTTCTACCTCGCCCGCCTGGACCTTGGTGGAACGATGCAGGGAAGCAATCAGTGAAAAGAAACGAACTCTAAACCGCTTCAAACGTTATCAAACTCAAGAAAATCTAATAGCGTTTAAGAGGTCGAGAGCAGTGGCACGTAGACTAATCAGAGAAAACCAAAGAAAGTCATGGGAGGACTACGTGTCTAGCCTCACTGCTGATACATCCATCTCCGACGTGTGGAGAAAAGTGAAGGCGGTATCGGGTAATGGTACTCCAAACTCTCAATGTGCAATTGAATCTAATGGAGTCATGGTGTCTGACCCAGCTGAGATAGCAGATATCCTTGCAGATTATTTTTCTCTAACGAGTTCGTCAGTTAACTATAGTCCTGATTTCTTGAGTCGTAAGAATACCATAGAGGTTCCCCTCGATTTTTCCACAAATTCAGATATGGAATATAACAGCGCCTTTACAAAAGAGGAGTTAAAAAAGGCATTAAGCCTCACTAAGAAATCCTCTCCAGGTCCGGATGATATACCATATGAAATGATCCAGCAGCTACCAGCACATATTACAGACAGAATGCTCGATATTTTTAACAAAATATGGGACACCGGATATTACCCGGTATCCTCAAAGGACAAACTATCGCCCCATTGCTCTCCCTTGCTGCATGGGGAAACTTAAAGAGAAAATGGTAAACGTCCGTATGATGTGGCTCCTCGAGTCTCGGGGACTTATAGCAAATTATCAGACGGAATTTAGGAAACGTCGTTCTACCATTGACCACCTGGTCCGTCTAGAAAATGCTATCCAAAACGCTTTCCTGTCACGCCAACATTTGGTTGCCGTATTTTTCGACCTCGAGAAAGCATATGACATGACATGGCGTTATGGTATCTTACAATACATGCACAATTGGGGATTTCGAGGAAAATTACCAAAATTGATTGTCTCATTTTTAAGTAACCGCAAAATAAGAGTGCGTGTGCAAGATGAGTTATCATCTTTCCGCTTTATAGAAAACGGTATACCACAGGGATCCACTCTCAGCGTAACCTTATTTGCTATTGCTGTTAATGAAATAGCCGCTGCAGTCAGAGCTCCAGTGGAAAAATGTTTGTATGTCGACGATCTAGCTATCTATGTTAGTGGAGCAACTACCGCTTTCTGTTCAAATAGATTACAGGAAGCAATTAATACGGTTGTCGGTGATGCTGAGGCGAGGGGCTTTAAATTTGCCGAAGCGAAAACTGCTTGCATCCACTTTTGTCGCCTCAGACGACCCCACTTGGATCCACGTATCTTCATCCGAGGATGCCGTATTCACTGTGTAGATAGCCATTGATTCCTAGGAATAGTATTTGACAGTTCGCTCCGGTTCAATAAGCACATAAATGAACTAGCTGATAGGTGCAAAAAAGGTTTAAATGTAATTAAGTGTCTTGCAAGCATTAATTGGGGAGCAAGTAGAGAGGTGCTGTTACAGCTTTACAGAGTTTTTATCCTCTCTAAGTTGGATTATGGCTGGGCTATTTATGGGTCTACTCGACGTTCCCTTCTCAAAGTCCTGGACAGTATTCATGGCACGGGCATTAGGCTCGCTACAGGAGCTTTTCGTACATCTCCATTTAGAAGTCTTTGCTGTAACTCGGGAATAATGCCATTGCACTACGGGCGTCTAAACTTCGCTACGCGATACGAGACGTCTGTATTAGCTGACCCGAGTCATATTAATTACTCTATATTCTCTAACAACAATGGGCATCATAGAGCATACAGTTGTAGACCCACAATTACTAGACCATTAAGTGTCAGAGTTCGGGAATTTAGAGAGGAGAGGCTAGTAGACTTACCGTTATGGGTGAAGTCCTACCAGGGGCTATGCCTGCTATACAGGTCATCTGGGAGTTGGTCCATCTAAGCAGGGAAAATTCAAATCCCCATGTCGTGATATCACGATTTAACAGTCTGATTCTACAACGGGGCGATGCACAAACTGTATATACAGATGGTTCTAAAACCGTAACAGGAGTGGGAGCTGCGATCGCTATTAATAATACGGTGCACTCATGGTCACTTCCTAATGCAGCTACTGTATATACAGTTGAATTGTACGCGATTTGGCAAGCGCTGCGTTACTGCGATATGTCCAACAACACTACGTATGTTATTATCTCAGATTCCCAGTCAGCTTTGACAAGCATCGCCAATAAGAAAACGGATGATCCTCTGGTTCTTAATATTTTAACAACTACGAATCACCTACTAACTTCATCAAAGAACGTTATCTTTATCTGGGTACCTTCTCATATAGGAATTGAAGGTAACGAATTAGCAGACTCAGCCGCTCGTTCAGCGGCTGAGCAAGACCATCTTGATGTTGGTTTCTGTCGGCCAGAGGACGTAAATACCTACATACAATCGGTGGTTCGCAGTACTTGGCAGGCTGACTGGGCGAGCGCTGATAGCAAGTTGCGGGAGGTAAAGCTCACAGTAACACCATGGAAGATGCGGGTTACGCTAGCGAGGAGAGACGAGGTAACACTAGCTCGCCTCAGGATTGGTCATACCAACCTAACCCACTTACACCTCCTCACTGGTGATCCGGCACCCATATGCGAGTCATGCAAGCGACCTTTAACGGTTAGACATATATCACTGGAGTGCAGTGTATACGACGATGTACGAGGCAGACTAAGGCTCCCCAAAACAATTAAAGATATGATGGAAGAGAAATTTTGCCAAGTAACATTAGAATTTTTAAGATTAACACAACTCCTTAAAAAAATGTGAATATGAACCGTGTGTATGTTATCTGGCCCTTTACACCAGTCTGTCTGATAATTAATTATTTATAGTCTACTATTTAGTCAAATCTGTGATATTTATTCTTAGTATGTGATCTCCCATTTATAGTATCGTCTATTTATTTGTCATTTATCATCAGTGTATGTGTTTATATATATATTTTAGTTTGTTATTATACGATCTAAGTCTGTGATATTAGTTATAAGCACATATTAGAAAGTATCAATATGCTGTAATAAAAACGATACGCAGCTAATGACCGTAGTAGTCGATGCCGCATAAGGAAAAAAAAATTACTAAAATTTTTACTCGAAAAAAAAGTTTTGGCCATATGCAAGATTGCTCAAAATTAAGTAAAAAATCAAGATTGCTCAAAATTAAAAAAAAATCCTGGGAGAAAAAATTGGTGAATTGTGTTACAATTACGATTCTGTCACTTTGAACTTAATTCAATCGAATTAATTCAGGATTAAATTAATGATAAAGTGAAGATGAATATTGCCTAGAAGAAATTGAAAATATGAATCAATATGTTTTGGGGGATCCGACATCATCATTCTGATGGTAGTAATAACATTGTAGTTTCAATTTGTATATATTAACGAAATACCTATATATCTGCATTTTCGTGCAATATATTTCATTATTTAATCTTTTCATATTTTGTTTAATATAAAAATCACACTCCTCAAATAAATTAAATAAAAAGAATTTGAAAATAATTAATTAATAAATTATTTTCCCTTTAGCTACTGTGACATTATGACTTATGTTACATATGTATTTTAACAAATGTCCAATAATAGACTTTTGCTGTTGCATAACAATAACATATTTTTGGATCGAAAATATTTAATGCAAAAAACAAAAGAATAAAATAAAAGTTACGTAATATAAGGCTATCTGCAGACACGTGTTTCGGGATTTAGTCATCAGTACAGCTGTGTCTTATATAATTGCAAAGTTGTTAATTAAATTAATGAAACAGTGCGTTTTAAATTAGTTTAATTAATTAATTTGAATCTGTCTTCTTCCTTATTGATCACAAAATATAATTAATTTTATATTATTTATTGGATTTTTCGGAAAGTATTTCGTTTTGTATTCCGACACTAAAGGGGTATTACAGTTCCAAAGATCCCAAAATATCAATTTTTAGATTTGGCATTTTCGATACTTTATAGTAAGTAGTTTAATGTGCCAAAGTCGTTTTACCGTAGGCGAATTCGTTGGTTAGTTTTTTCATTCATCAAAGCCATCAGTGCAGCGCGCAGAAAATGACTTCTAGAAGCAGCTGCGCGGTCGAGCTGACAATGTACCAGAGATTTTTCTATTCAACGAATCAACTTGCTTTTTTTCTTCACACTTTTCTACGGAAATTTAACGATTTTCGATGCAGAATATTAAAAATTGATTTTTTTCGAGTGCCTCAAAGCTGAAAAAGTAAGCAAAAATCGACTCTTTTTCCCCAGATGACCACAATTTTCCATTTTTCGGTGAAATGTTTCGTTCGAGGTTCAGTTTCCGTAGAGTTTAATGTAGATTCATAACTAAAACGATACGTAAGCACTTTAAAAGAAATGTACATTGAAGCAACTATTTCTCGGGCATATACTCCACCAGACATAGAATTACGTAATGGACACCTGCTGTTGCATATCAATATCATGAATAAAAAATTGTTTAAATAAATATGACCAAGTGAATGAATACTTTTTTCTAATATAATAGTTTCTTTTAAAATATAATTGTTGTTGACGCGACGGTGTCTGGTGCTGATCTGGTGAAAAAAAAAATTGTTATACATTTGCAAAATTATTGATAATATGGCGAAGAAATTTGCATAAAATGAGTTATTATTGTTTTGGAACGAAAGTCATATGTAAAAGAAGTAAAGTAATTGTAAATAAATCAATGCATTCATATTATAAATTGTAAATGTGACTCACCATAAGTCGGACATAGAGTCATTGCTAATAACCACATAATGGTTGAAATTTACATTTCAAGATTTTAAGGAATAAGCTTCTATTGAGATTTAATTGTTCTTATTGTGATGAGCTCTTTTTAGAGCTCTATTTAGAGCAGTTGGTCCAACTGTAGTCAACAAAATTTAGGAAAATGGATTTTTTGTTTAATATTTACATTGTTTTTACATTACACTAATACAGAATAAAATACGATTGATTACTTACATAATACGTAAAATATTTTAATAATTCATTTCTTCAGGTGAATAATGAAAGAAAGTATCTAATATAACTTGTATAGATTAATATTCACATTCTTTCGTAATGAATATGATTTTTCCTGATGAAAATTCTAAAGAAGAATAAAAAACAAACACATAACAACTAAGCTGAAAAATCGGCTATAACACAGCCCATTGTTATTACCCTTCGCGCGCACATCAACATTTTCACATTACCCTTGTTATCTGCGTTCACCCCCGGTTTTAAAATCGATGCAACACGCCGTAAAAGCAACAATGATGCGATGCAACAGCACACGATGCGACCGGACGAACTCTAACATTTGAAGCCAAGTGTCGTTTTTCCACCATTCGGAATGTCTGCCGTAAATCTCGTGGCACTAACGCTTAATTAATTCCGATTAGAATCATCCTTGAGGAATTTGCATAGTACCCTTGACTGGAATGACGGCCGTTTGAAAAATAACATCTCAAGGAAAATCTAGAATACCGAAAATAAAAATAAAGAAAAAATGCGAGCGGGGTTAATTTGAATAAATGAGATTGTGAATAACGTAAATAAAGTTGGATGAAAGAAAAAAAAAAAACACGATTTGGTATGTAATATGTTTCCGGCAAAGGACGTAATTAAGATATTTAATAAAATGCTTGGAATATATTTGTATGAAGCTACAGTAATACGGAGGAATGTAATTAAATTTTAACAAACAAAAATCACTCTCAAAAAACAAATATGAGGAATTTTAAATATTTAATAATAATTTTAAGAAGGGCCTTAAAATAATAGACTTCACTGTAATTAGGCAAAATGATATGGAATTAATAAAAACAATTATTTAGAGTTTCATTAATTGAATAATGATGTGTAATGATTAGAAGCCTAAACAATTAATGAATCATAATATGATGAAATACAATAACTGTATGCTTTAATGGAAAATTAAAAAAAAGTTTTTGCTTTATTAAAATCGTCTTTTTATTTCGGTAATTTCTATTTTTAAGTTGTTAAAGCAATAATATAAAACTGATATCAAGAACAATATGCACATTTTACCGATCGAATACAGTTAAGTTGAGCGGAGCGACAACTACATTTATTATATTAGTTCGGTACTCCGTAACGTGTGAATCCAACAACTATGATCAAATTATTAAAGATATATTATTAGCGGGATGTTAGATTTCTCATGAATCTGAATTAATTTACTTACCTTTCTAAAACAACAAAAATATTTATCGATTCCTAGACTACTTATCGATTTTTTTTGTTATTTTGTATACTATATAAATTATAAATAAACAATGGATACAAAATTGTTATACATTGTAATTCATTTTTAATAAATGAAACACATTTTTATTTTGTTTGTATAACTCGGATTGTTTTATTGCGAAAAAACAAAATAATTATTTTAAAATAAAGTACAAAAACTAACACGTTTTACCTATTGTTCTATTGTCAGCAAAATGGATATTAAAAACGTTACATCAATGTTACATTGACGTTTAAGGTTATTTTAATGTTTTTTTTTGTAAATAAGGTTTAAGTGCATGATACATGATATCTAATAAGCTTATTAGCATATTAGCATATCATGTATCATGCTGAGCAAATGGTTCACAAATAACGTTATTTCACCATTAAAATAACCTTAATCGTTAATCTTCTTCTTTTCGAATGAATATACACGTTCAGGGGCCAGATCCTTAATCGTTAAAAATAACCTTAAATATCAAATTAAGAGCTTATTCGTTATCATATGTCATTCCCACTGGAGAAAATGTATACAAATAACGTTGCAGCATCATTAAAACAACTTCTGTAAATGAAGAATATTTTTGTATGTGTTTTCTGTATTTTAGTATATTTTTAATTTCTGTTAAGGTTTTTTTTTATTATTTTGACGCTTGTATACACGTGATTTATCTCTCATCAGCACAGCTTTAGAACAAAGCAAATATAATTTAATGCCCCAATTTATAATTCAAACTCATTACTATATCGATAAAGTAATTTATTTCTTTTATCTTACCCTGAAACATTTATTTAAATATATTTTTATCCTCCGCCAATGTTCGGAATTAAAATCTAACTGCCGAGGAAAACGCGAGGCGAATTTTCCTTTCGTGCACGAACACAAAAGCTGGCATTTAGAAGGGACAACAAACAGGTGGAGGGGGAAACGTCGAATTGTGGAAAGTAATTGATTAATTTATTATTTAAATGGTGATTGTTCCGATTAGGGTCCGGAATTGAAAGGCGTAATAAGGGTTCGGGGGATTGATTTAAAGTGTTAAGCACCGCGCTGCCTCTCTTCGCCTATAAAAATGGTAATGTCTGTTGACTTTGCGAATTTTCCAGGGGTAATACCGAACAAACAAATGAATAAATATGGGCAGAAATAATACGTAATTTATTAAACATCAACATACAATAAATATACTGTGTGATCGAAAATTTTCAATTTATATATATAAAAAATAATGAAAGATGAAAAAAACACTGTAAACTTTTCTTCACTGGATATTTATTTTACTATTAATACATACAGTATTTTACTATTAATACATCTTGTTCACTGAAACAAGAATTCTGTCGCGCTGGCCATATAAGTCGAATAAATTCATAATTTCTTGATTGATATACTTATTCATTTTAATATTACTTGAACAGAGAGTTCAAAAATATTGTCACGTTAGAAATACATTTTCTTTTTTTTTATTGTGCAAATTTTGGGAGGAAGGAAATTTCCAAATAACTCAAAAACTACTTGCTTTAGATATAGGATCCATAATATTTAATGTTGCAAATTGTCTTGCCAATCACCTTGTGACATAAAATATTGGTCATTCCATTAAAAAAATAATTATGATGTTTTTAAGTGGATATAGATACTTTTGAAAAACCCATTGTCAAAATTGACAGTTGTTATGTTTTTTATTCTAAAGGGATTCATTAGTAAAAATTCAAAATGGCGCTTGTCCTACTAGAAGTTATAGGCATTTTTCAAAACGTCTATTTGAGGTTAATATCTAACAAATACATTTTTAACACAAAAACTGTAAGAGTTATGTGGATATAAATCCACATGGGTAGGTAGGCAATTGAACGGAGAATAAAAAATTAATATATAGGAGGTTCCATTTAAAATAACAAAGTTAGTAGCCATTTCCAGTACAACCATAAGTGATAGAGATTTGAAATATTTTACATGAGAAGATCGCATTTAAACATGTAATGCAGATTTTTTTCAAAATTTTCCTCGGTCAGAAACTCCGTAAATTTTTAATAGCCCACCCTGTATATGTAACAATCTTTATCACACAAAAAAATAATTAATTATTAAATGGTTATCAACGACAGATCTTTCTGCCTAAATTTTAAATGGATTGTCTTATGTGTGCTAATTACGTCCTATAAGTCAGTATGAAGGTGTAGTTTAATTTTTTGATTGCTAATATTATGAAAATATGTAATATAATCGTGAATTGAGGAAGAGGGATATTTACAGCGGGAAATTATGTTATTATTACGGGGAATACGAAGCGGCTAATAATTTAATAATTCAAGGTGAATAGGATTAGAGGCAAATTTAGTAGCAAGAAATTGTAGACGGAATTGGATGGGAGTGACTTGGCTGAAGTTATAAAGTAGAATGTTTGACGAGTTGTGTGGCGGGTTTTGATGGTGACGGATTTTAGTTAGCACTCTTAGGGACTATCTTTCTGTTATTTCTAGATTAGGGTTATAGGATAGAGATTATGAAAAAGGATTGATGCGCAAAGTCAAGCAAAGGATAACAAATCATTTTATAAATATGTACAGTTCTTTACGTTCTAGTATCTTTGAAGTTGGGATCATAAATATCTATGATTGCTGAGGGTTTTAGGTAGGGTGGAAGCGCGAGCAATTAGAGCAGTATCGTCGGCGATAGGAGAATTTATTTATACAATTGGGATTGTCAATGTAATAGACTAGAAAGTTCTACAGAAGAGGAGATAATGGATAATCTTGCGGCAGACCTGGTTCGGGAGTGAATAAATAGGATGTGGAATCTTGAAGTTTTATTTAGGAAACTGTCTACGAGCTAAATGATATGTGGAGGAATATTAAGGGACTAACACTTGTACAGCAAGCCTCTGTGCCATACAGAGTCAAACGTTTCTTTGATGTCTAAAAAAATATAACGGACTTTTGGCCTTCGAGGCTTGCTGTTTGGCAGTTAGAAAATGGATAAGGTTGGAGATATTTGTTAATAATTTATTTTTAAGGATAGATTCGAACAGTTTACTTAAAACAAGAAGAAGGGAAGAAGGGGGCGGAAGATTCCAGGGTCGATGGGTCCCTCTTAGGTTTAGGGATTCAAACAATAGTGTCTTTTTTCATTTTTGAGGAATATCTTACGAGGAATAGATGTGATTGAATATTTTTAGGATATAGTTATGGATGTTAGTTGGGAGAGATTTTATTATTAGTGTAGGAATGTTGTCATAATCGGGGGCAGAATTTTAGCCTGTCTTAAGACTTTCAAAATACTCCTCCTTTACTTCTTCGTTTGGGATTATGCGAGCTTAAAAGACGGAAACGAGAAATTTACATTGTTCTGGAAAACGTCGTAGTCCGTCATTGAATAAATCTGTTTGAAATGTCTTGATTCTGTCATTCTTGTCACTGGGTCTGTGATCTTTTGAATAAACTCCGTTTTGCGACATAAGTTTTCTCTCGTTAGTTTGTTTAAAGTAACGATGTAACTGACTTATATTTAATTATTTGAAGGATACAGTTTGGTAAGGGATATTTAAAGGTTCTTTTTGTAATGTAAGGAGTTTTTTAGATAGGGAGTAGATTAAGGTGTAAAAGATAAATTCTATCATTTCATTTGTCATTTTTCTAATCACTATTAATAAACCGGGTATTGATGTGATCAGGCATACATAAGGATTTTGCATTTAAAAACATTTTTTGCAAATTCCTCTGAAATCCGTTCAGAATTTAAAAATTTATGTAAAACGATACTTCATTAACTTTTAAAATCGGTTTATAATTTATAGATAAATAATAAATATTGATTATATTTGCAAATTATCACGTATTTAAATTGCATTAGCCATGACTTATGAAAAAAAAAAAAATGCATGTTAAATTGCAATCATAGAAATAGGTTAAAATTGACAGTAATTTTAAATGGATCTTTTATAGATAGAAAAGAGTATGCATTCACTTGGTCACAGTTATTTAAATAAATTAAATAAAAATGTTTTGAAAATAATTAATAAATTACTTTCACATTTAACTCTGTGATATTTTGACTTACATTACGTAAGTACTTTAAACAAAAGAGACAAAAGTGGTAACAATCAACCTGATTGGGACAACAAACAAAATGAGAATATCTTTCGGGATAGGAGTAAAAATGAAATGCACATTGAAACAACTACTTCCCCGTCAAAAAACCCTCCGGATATTAAATTACATAACGTACACCTGCTCTTGCATATCAATAAAATATTGCATCATGTAACAAATTCTTGATCCGAGAAAAATTCAATGCAAAAAACAAAAGGAACGCTACTTAATATAAGGCCATCTGCAGACACGTGTTTCGGGATCTATTCTTCGTCATTTCATCTCTGCCTTACATAAGATGTTAAATTGAATTAATTATATCAAATCAAACATATTCAGTTAAATTAAATCAAATCAAAGTAAATCGATTTAAATTAAATTAAACGAATTTAAATCAATATTAAAACAAATTAGAAGGAAACGCATTGAATTAAATCAATTTAATTGAGCGATCCTTACCAGCCGCGTGCTCTGATAGTAATTACGGACAAGGAGGGTCGCGCTAAACAATGTTTGTGGCGTTCTTATCGTAAATTCGCAAAAAAATCTTGGCTCAGATTTGAATAAACGCCTCGCTGGCTATTAATATATTTTTTTAAATAAATTAAATAAAAATGATTTAAAAATAATTAATAAATTATTTCCACATTTAACTCTGTGACATTTTGACTTACGTTTTCATATGAAAGTCATGGCTAATGAAATAGAATTATGCAATAATTTGCAAATTTAATTACAGTTAATTTAATATCGAGAAAAGCATCATTTTATACAGATTTTGAAATTCTGAACTAATTTTAATTCTTTCAGTTTTCTCTAAAATTAAACGAGAAGCAGGAATTAGTAGGAAAATGTTTTACATTTACAATCCCTATGTATATTACATCTGATCGCGTCAACACTCAACACTCGGTATAAAAGAAAATATATTTGTATATCCATTGATATACATGGTGAACGCAATGCACATTTGGTGCAAATAAATATCCAGTGAAGAAAATGTCACATTGTTTTATTTGATTATACCTTCACTTAGCTCGCTTACAACTATTAGCTTTAAAAGAAATTGTTCTTTAGAGGTTATGTTATTGTCATATTGTTACTATTTCTTGTAATAAATAATATTACAAATTACTTTGTAGTCTGTTTTTTTAATATGACCTAATTAAGGGTGTATTCGCTTCGAATAGTTGTAGGCCTCAACAACATGGTATAATCCCCTGTTGTAGAAACAGTCACTGATTTTTTTTTATTTTGGAAAGAATGATAATCGATTGTCAACGTGATGTATAAATTTTAACTTGTCAAACAAATTTTGAACTTAAAAATTAAACACATGCATGAACAAATATTATAAAGAATTTTGTAAGAACGCTAGTATTTATTTATTTAATTTTATCAGAGAAAAACAGGTTAATTGTATAGTTAACATATATTGCTGTTACATATTCCATCATATAATCAACAAATTAAAAGCACGAATTACAAGATAATATGAGTAAATGCATATTCTCATATTATCTTGTAATTATTACAATTATTGAAATGTATAAGGTCATATTAAAATAAAAAAAAACAGACATTCATTAAAATGATTAAAATGAAATTAACAACTTTAAAAAGATCCTATGTTAGCATAAATGTTACATTAACGTTTAATGTTATTTTAATGTTGATACAACCGTATTTGTAATCATTTTGTTCTTTAGGTTAAGTACTCGAAAAATTACCTGTACGTTTTAACATTTACCTTTCATCATTGCAATTTTAGTCTTTTTCATTGAAGTGTAGTTATTGTATTTTATTACAAAGTTTTCCATCATAGTTTCTAAATAATAAGTATGTAAATATATTATAAATAAACGTATTAAAAAGTAGTAGTATAAATAGTTATAATTAAAAATATTTTCTTTTTCTTTGTATAAACCCACAATATAAATTGAAACTTTGCCGATGGACTCGGGAGCCGACAAACAAAGAAAAATTATAATTGACGTGTTTGCCTTCCAGGAAGTTTCCAAGTTCCGAATAAGGAAAGTTTGTCACTAACATTGTATTACTTTAGCTAAAGCTATTTAGTTTATTTAGACACCTGCTGTATAAAAAAGTTATATTTCTGTATAAATATAATTAAACAGATAAAAATTGTATTTTCTTTTAATAATCTTTTCAAATTCATATGTTAATAAATCGAATTTGGGTAGGTTTTAAAAATGATCCTCCTACAAACTATATGTTTGTTCATTACACGAAATAATACAGAACTTTTAAACTTTTTGCACTGGCAATGTAAATCATCTCAAACTTGCACTCGGTTCAACTTAGTGTAGAACAAAAGAACAAACCTTATAGTTTTTTTTTTCTGCGGACCTACGATGTATAAAGTCTGTTTTTTTTAATATGACCAAATGTAGATAAAATAGAGAATAGAATATCGTTTATTTACAATGACAAATAATACAGGATATATTTGTACATGTAATATCGTCAGCAAATATATAATTGAAATAACGTAAGTATAAATATATAAATGATACCACTATAATATTATAATAACATATGAATATGTAAAATATAAAAACAGTACATTAAATAAATTAAAAGACAAAAAATAACAAGTTAAAATGTTTATAAAATATTAAATTTAACAACATGTAATATAAATAATAATAGACTGACAAAAAAAATTAAATTTAAAAATGATGCGCATAAAATTCTGCCATGTCATATGGTTCGATGTCGCAGATTAGTTTAAATATCATGTTTTAATCAACATAAAATTACGTACTTCAGTTATACATTTTGGTAGGTGGTTATAAATTTTCAATATTAAGTAATAGGGCATTTTTTTCTGATTTAGACAACCTGTGTTTAGGTAATATATATTTTTGTCCATGCCTGGTATTATGGTCTGATAACATTTCGTATTTTTTAAATTTGTTTCTATGTTTATATAGAAATTTGATACACTCAAATATATAAACCGTATAAAGTAAGTAAGTTATTACTTTTAAATATTCCCCTGCATGATTTTTTGAAACCCATCTTGAATAAAATCCTAATCACTTTTTTTTAAGTTGAAATACCCTTTCACTGGATGCTGCACATCCTCAAAATATTAAACCAAATTTCATGTGAGATTGAATGTTTGCAAAATAAAACAATTTAGATACGTATGTTAACATTTGTTTTTTTGGATAATATCTTCAATCCATAACAAGACCTGCTCACTTTATCACACACGAGTAAAACATGCTCCTGAAATGCTAGAACACTGTCCACTACTACTAGGAGCTTTACGTTAGAGTTTAATTTGTACGTTTTTCCGTTGAACGCAATTGAAGTAGGCAAAATAGATTGTTTGGTAAGATTAAATGAAATACAATTTGTTTTCTCCATGTTAAAAATTAGATATTTTTTTTTAAAATCAATTTTCTAAACTTAACATGATATTACTGCCCAATTGCATGACATCATCATAAGTAGTTCGTCAGCATAATTACCTAATTGAGTATTGGGTCTTAATATATTATTTTGTACATCGCTAACATAAATAATGAAAAGCAAAGGGTCTAAAATACATCCCTGAGGAATGCCCAATGACATACTGAGTTTATTTAATTTGACTGCAAGACCAGACTGATCTACCGGTTGGGTGTAGTGCTTCCTGTTGTACAAATACGATTTCAAAAGATTATTGGCAACACCTCTAACTCTATATCGATCTAATTTTCCTAGTAAAATGGAATGGTCAATGCAGTCAAATGCTCTTGATAAATCAAGAAACATTCCACATGTGATTTCATGATTTTCCAGAGCTTCCATGATCCATGTTATACAATCAAATAGTGCAGTGTCAGTACCTCTATTCTCAAGAAAACCATGTTGTGAATTTGAAAACAAGTTAAATTTCGTAAGGAAGTGTAGAATACGACAATATATGACACGTTCAAAAATTTTTGAAAATGACGATAAAATACTTACCGGGCGGTAATTTTGCAATATATCCTGATTGCCCTTTTTGTATATAGGCACAATCTTTGATCATTTCAGAGACTCTGGGTATTCGCCTGTTTCAAATGCATAGTTTATCAAATGACAAAGTGGTGATGAAATATAATGAATGCATTTTTAAGCAATGGAATCGGTATTTCGTCACCACCAGCAATATATTTGTTAGGTAAACTATTAACAACAGAAAATATTTCTAACTCTGTTATAGGTTCCAGAAATAAAGTATTACTATTAAAGGGAATAGTAATTTCGGTTTGGCGAGTTGTGTTCACATTTGATAACAGTCGTTTAGCTATTTCGTTAAAATATTCATTAAAGTTATTTACAAGTTCGTTTACGTTAGTAGTAGATGGCATTTTGTTATTAATTTGACTGCCGGTTATTTGTTCCATGAAGTTTTAGATTTATTTTATAAAATATATTGAGCTAGACGGAAAGAGAATGTGTGATATAGGGTTAACATTTCTTTTGCACTTTTAAGGGCATTTGTTTGATATATTTTTATCTTTTTTTTTATTTTTGATTACACGTTTTAAAGGAAATGCTGAATTAAAATGTTTAGAAAATGTATGCATGAAGCAATCGTATTTTTTGCTTACCGTATTTGTTAATTATACCTCGTTAAAATGCTTTTGATTTATGCCATTGCAGAATTTTTTAACGTTTATAGAAGAAAAAAATCTTGAATAAATTGTTGGTTTATTTATTTTAACCCTTGTATTATATTCGATTAACTGTCCCATGTGATCAGAAAAGGAAGTGGGTAATATTCTAGCACTTACTTCTGTAGGTACATTTGTTACTACATTATCTAAGCAGGATCTTGTTGTGGATGTAATTCTTGTTGGTTAATTAAACAAGTATTGAACGTTATATATGTTTAAAATTTCATTAAAAGTATCAATAATACTATTGCGTTGATAGTGATTGTTGTAAACATTTATAAGCCTGATTCAACAGCAGGGGATTTTTATCACTTAATGTTTGAGATGATGGTAACCGATTATCAACGTGATGTAAAAATCATAAACACACGAATGATGAGATAGTCAATAATTTTGTAAAAAAAAACAATTATATAAAAAAATGAATTCATTGAATTGATATATTACTTTTATACTTCTCTTCAAATATCTAACGAATTATAAACGCGAATTACAAAATATCACGAGAATAACCTTCCCTTAAACTAAAACGTATAGCTTAAATTTCATACACTAAATTCTTGAAATGTAAAATCTAAAAGGTTATATTAAAACGAACAAAATTCACAAATAAACATCTCCAACCCAAGTCAAATATAAATAAATAGTTTAGTCTATCAATGGGTGTGATTTTTTTTTTAAATTCAATAATAATTTTAGATTATGTTATTAGATATTTTTAAAATTAAATTGTATTTTTTATAACTCTTCTTATAAATAAAAGTTTCTGTAAATTTGTTTTTTTTTTCTCGAAAAGTCAGCAACATATTTTAAATCTTAATTTATTTAACATTCAATCAATTATTCAAATCCATGAAATCTGCTGTCCCGAGAGGCCGCTTTCAAGAGAAGATGTTTTAAACAAGGCCTCTAGCGGTAACAGCTCCTGCAGGAATCATTCCAACTATGATGTGGGACAGACAAGGTACCCTTATATGTCATATTATTTCATCAATTTATCAGATTAACTTGAAATTTGCAGAAAATAATCTTGAATTAAACTTTCAATTTATGTAATAAAAAATTAATCGATTTCTTAAACTTTGTAGGTGGATGAGGTCTAATTGCAAAGTAGGTAATAATGTATAATTGTATTAGTCTGGACCGCATAATACTTCCTTCGGTTTTTATTTAAATTCTTAATTTATCGTTTAAAAATTTTAAATTAAAAAAATATACGCAATTTTTCAAACAGTTAATCACGCGATCATCTACTCTCTTAAGTACGGATAAAGCCCCTCTTAACCGGATGAGCATTTTCCTTAAACCGTATTCAAATTCACCCGCCAATAAATCTACCCCAATTTGTCGATTTTCCCGGGGACGAAGGCGTTGAAAAACGGATCGGGGATTTACTGCGCCCTTTTTTTAAATGGAACTTTACACGTACGTTTGAGCGAAAGTGTGAAAATGTTTACGGAAAACTCGTTTGTCTCACGAAAGAAAGAAAAAAGCTACGGAGAGGAGGAGGAAAGCCATTTTTTACTTTTAAAAAGGGTTGGTTGTAATTATATGTGCGCAACTTTTCCATTTGTTAGTTTAATTGCGGCTTTACGCGCCATCGATTTTACCACGGGTACTAGAGTGTTGGCGTTCATTAAAATTATGAGGGAACGAAATTAAAAAAAAAATACTTACAGCATGTGGTATTTGTTAAATTTGTAATTACTCAAGCTATTACGTTAATATCTATTGTAATCAACTGAAATGGCTGTTGAATTTAATTAATTTCTTATGAATTTAATTAATTTCTAAGTTGAACCCATTTGTCATGAAATTATAATTATAATTTTAACACGATTTTTAATGAAATAATTAAATTATTTACACTCAAACTTTGTTATGATGTTTCATAATAACGATAGTTTTAATAACCTCAATTGTTATTATTAAACTTTTAGTAAAATAATTAACGAGAATAATAAAATATTTATGAAGTGGCATATTGAATTATAAGAGTTTGTTTTATTTACAAGAAACAAGAGTTATGATGTTTGGTTCTTGAATAAATAAATATCTTAGATAAATAAATAGTGAAATGAATAACATGTTTCACCAGGTGTATGGGGTAATCCTCTTTACTATGTGTCTGCCTAGCGGGGTGTAAGTTCAGGCAATGCAAATCCATTGGATCCCTTTGAGTAATATCAAGGGGTACTTAGAAACCATGGATCTGAAAAGGAAGTGTAGGGTCTCATATATGAGCCACAATAGGCCGTCACGGTGGAGGTGCTCAGAGTATCCACTCATAGAGATTATTATTATTACTATTATTCAACACGGGATAAGTAACAAATTAATTCAAAATATAACTAGAAATTCTGGTAAGAATTCCTCTCTAGGTCACGATAAAATCTCTATATCACTTCTTTAAAAAACTAACAAATCAGTAATTTAATACCAAAAATATGTAACTAATGCTATTTCTAATCAATACTTCCCTCCATACAATAGTATTCAACTACCGCATTGTAACGGTCCTCCCAGTTATTAAATAGCTATTTCAACTCCTAATAAAACTTAAGTTCGTAAGTCAATACAAGAAATAAAGATAGAACTGGATAACTATGCTATAGAAAAAGTGGAGAATTTGAAATACCTAGGAACAGTAATACATCAAAATGGGAACCAAGAGAAAGATATAACTGTACGATTGAAAGAAAACTGGATGACTATACTACACATTAGGTACAAAATTTCTCCGTAAAAAAGAAATACCTACATAAACAAAAATGACGGTATTTAGAACAGTATTTAGTCCTATATTTACATATGGTAGTGAAATGTGGACAATGAACAAGAATAAGAATTGTATATATTTGAGAGGAGTTAAGGGAATAACAAAACTAGACAGAATAAAGAACACACAAATCAGAGATGAACTACAAATCCAATCCATGGACGAATATATTCAGAGTATCTTGGCGTGAGCGCTGAGTAGCTTTACGGCTAAATGGTTTATTATTTTAAAACTAATTTTAAAATATGGTCCTAATATACCTACATATGCCTGCTAAAGCCGATTTTGAATAAAATAAACCATTTAGCTGTAAAGTTACTCGGCGCGCACGCTGAGACACCCTGTAGAAGAACGGCAACTGGGATGGTGGGGACATATGATGCGGATGAACGAAAAAGTGCAGGAGAAGAATGTCTGGACAGCAAAATCACAAATACGTAGAGGCAGAGAGAGACCATCGAAAACATGGGAGGAATTCGTGATGAACAACAAATTAAGAAGAGGAAGGACAGTAGCGGATGCCAAGAAAATTGCACACTTAACCATCCTTATACTTAATTTCCTTTCCAATAGATCCTGTGAGATAAAAATCCAACAATCGCAATTTCTCCTCAATAATATGTTCTTTTACGATATCCACAATTTCGATCCCATATTTTTCAATCCTTCGCAATACGCCTTTTGTTCAAATTGGCGCAACAAAATTAACCTTTCAAAATTCAAACTATTTATTTCATTCCACAAAATCACATACAAATCCCCGACAATCACAATTAACATGACAATTCTTCCCTCGTATACCTGTAAATACCTAGGCATCCTATTTAAGTACAAACTATCCTTTAAACCCCACATGCACTTGACAAAAATCAATTCTCAAAACAAGCAACTTTATACTCACTTTATAGGAAAGTTATCAAAACATTTCCATAAATCACGCAACTCATATCTATATACAGGGTGTTTCAGAATGCGTGCCGAGTAGCTTCACGGTTAAATGTTTTGTTTTTTTTAATCGGCTTTCGTAGGCGTATGTAGGTCCCATAAAAACATGGCGTATCATATTATATTTTTTCTAATTGGAAAAAATATTTTTTTCCCTAAATAAAAGAATTAACATGATTTTAATCATAATGATAATTATATCTTAGTGTACAAAACATTTTCTGATGGAAGACATCCTAATAAGAAAACTGTAGAGGAAGTTTTAAATAAATTCAAAACTATAGTCAGTGTGAAGTATCCAAAAAAAAAAAAAATGAATACAGTAACTATTAATGAGGGGACACAATTACAAGTTTAATTAATGGTGCACCACCTAATTTTCCATTAACTGTTCGTCAATATTTAAATTGAATATTTAATAGGCGATAGATTGGTAAAGAAGGCTACGTAGCTCGGTCGCCTAGATCCTCTGATTTAATGCGAACGGATTTCTTTCTGTCAAATCAAATATACAGCACTCCTCCCACAACAATTAAGAATGCACTTACCCTAATTACCCTAATATGCTGAGAAATGTTAAAATATCATTTAAAATAAAATTGAATTTTGTTTCATAATAAATTTTCTATTAAGAATTAATTTTAATACTATTTTGTCAATTTATTTGTTGTTTTTCGTTATATTTGTTTTACAATTCTAACAAGTTTTTATCAAATAATTTAAACATGTGTAAATAAATAATGCAACTAGTGTATTCGCAATAAGATTAGTGTATTAATTTAGGAAATATCTGGAGTTATGTTAAATTATCAAAATATCTTAAGATTTTAAATTACTGTAAATGGCCTAAAATATTCACCCATTAGTCTGTTATACTGATACAAAATTTCATTTGTTTTCATTCACCCATTTGAAAGTCGTGACTTTTTTTGTTTCAAAACGTCATTTTTTCAAAAATATTTAATTATGTCAAAAATTATTAGATTTAGGCATATGAACATATTATAGATACATACATAAAATATTAACTTTATTTTTTATGTAAAATCTTAAAAAATATAAAATATGGAATATTCCATTAGACAAAATATAACTATGATACGCCATGCTTTTATGGGACACCATGTATATTTGAAACTAATTTTAAAATATGGTCCTAATAGATCTACATACGCCTGCAAAAACCGATTTTGAAAAAAAAAAAACAACATTTAACTGTAAAGCTACTAGGCGCGCACGCTGAGACACCCTGTATATTTTCTCTCCAATATTTTTTTTTCTTTCTTTACTATTTTCAATTTTCCTCCCTCGGAATCCTCACAAAAATAATCCACTTCACAATTCCTAAAACGATTTCCTTCATGAATTTGTGTGGATTCATGAAGAAATTTTGCAAATAATTGCTCCAACCTTCCCCTTCTCGCAAAGTTTGTTTTCCTCGAAACTCATTAAAATATAATTACCCACCTCTTATAATCCATTATTTCATTTGTGTGAATATGCTATAATTTTTCATTTTGCTTTTCTTTATAAACTCAAGACAGTAAAAAACATCAAAATATAGTGTATAAATAAATGTTGCAATGCGTAATGTATCTGTCTTAATAAAGGTCTTTATATTGTATTTTATAGCCAAAACTGAAAAACTAGATCTTTAGATATTAAAAAGTTGAATGACTCAAGAAAGTTATTTTTATTAAATAAAAATGATTTGAAAATAATTAATAAATTATTTTCACATTTAGCCCTGTGACTTTTGACTTACGTTACGTAAGTACGTTAAACAAATGCACATTAAAACAACTACTTCCCGGGCAAATACCAACGCCGGACATTGAATTACATAATGTACACCTGCTGTTGCACATCAATAAAATATTGCATAATGCAACAAATTTTGATCCGAGAAAATTTTTCCTTGTAATGCGAAAACAACAAAAGGAACGTTACTTAATTCAAGACCATCTGCAGACACGTGTTTCGGGATCTATCCCTCGTCAGTACAGCTATGCCTTACATAATTTAAAGATGTTAAAATAAATTAATTAAATTAATTCAAATACAATCCGCAAAATTAAATCAATTATATTAAATCAAATTAAACTAAATCAATTTAAATTAAATTAAACCAAATTAATTCAATTTAAATCAAAACCGAATAAAATTAAACGAAAATAATTGAATCAAAACAATTAAAAAGAGCGACCCTCACCTGCCGCGCGCTGTGATAGTAATGACGGGCAGAGAGGTCGTGCGTTCTTGTAATGTTGTTATCGCAAATTCACAAAAAACTTCTCTCGGTTCGGTTATTTTTTCTCAAGCTAGATTAACTTTTATTGATGAAGGTTTAAATTAAATTACATATGGTTTATTTCATATTTTTTCTCTATTCACTTCACTGTTTAGGGCATTATCAAGAGTAAGTTACAAAATAAAATGACAAACTTATATATGACAAGCTGGCAACTGATAACTGACAAGCTCATATATAATCAAGTTATAAGAGATTTTAAGATCGGGGAATTCCAAATCTCCTCGTTGTCGTTGACGAGGTGTTTCCCAGCTTTTAATGCCCTGTTTATTTCTACACCCTCCCTGAGATTAAAATTGAGTCCCTTATTACGTGAATATAGAATTTAAAAATTATTAGTATCTATAACGTGGTTATTATTTATACAATGTTTTGCAATTTCTTTACACTGTATGTTGTTTAATATTGATTTTTTATATTCTTCAAGTTTTGTATGAAACGATCTTCCAGTTTGTCCTATACTTAATGAACCACACTCACTGCATATAAGTTCATAAACTGCGCACTTTTTTTATTTGTATTTGGGGGATTTGTTATTAATTAATAATTTTCTTAAATTAGACTAGTTAATACATATGACGCGAAATTCATTACCGTTCACATTATTTATTATTTTATTCCAAAAATCCTTAACATAATAAATGTTAACCCATTTGTTGATTGTTAAGGCTTTCACTAAGTTATACATTTTGAGTTTATTAAATAAAACACTTTTTCACTTTGTTTGTATAACTTAGTTTTCCTCAATTTAAATTCTATTTTCCTATAGATACCCAAACCTAACCATCACGTGTAATTGACGGAGAAAGCTATTACTTTGTGATACATGGTTAAGAGGATATTTTTTTATTGTTGACTATTTTTGCATTTCTCAAAGGTATTCTTTTCGGTTGTATAAATGAATCAAACATTATTGTCATCTGCATGGCGATGCCCTGGTGGCAGAAATTTAGTTTTTTTATTTTGTACAAACAAAACAAATACCAAATACAAAAATTGTCAATAATAAGAGATGTTAGGAATTTTTATATTTCTTGAGGAATGCATTGTATAAAACGAAATTGCAAAATTTTGGATCTTCAAATTATATAAACGCAATGTATTTATAAGAAATAAAGCAATTCCTATTTATCAGCGAAAAATAGAGAGAGTAAATATATATTTTTATGCGATGCGATATATTATAATGTTAATAACAAAGATATGGGAAAAATATATATTTAGGCGTCCCCTTAAATATACAAGATAGTGAAAGAAAAATGAAAATTACAGAAGCATGCATTACTTGTCATTTTCATGTAGTGCTACCATACTTAAATACAAAATTTAATGAATCACCCGAAAAGGACTTTTTACTACATTCAAAACAATCGCACTCCTAGCGTTTTGTTCTTTTTTTCTCATTTCCTCTATCTTTTACCTCGTTGAAACTCTCTATAAATATTTCGACGGAGCCTCTTCCGTCATTTCAACGCCATTGTCTGAAAATACATCTCTGGGGGAATTTAATGGAAGACGGTAATTCTATTTACCGGAGAGTAATTACATGCATCCCCGGTTGCTTGAAGTTCACGACGTGTTCGGAGAGGGGAACAGTTTTCAAGCTTTTTATTTTTCATTTAAAGATTGAAATCGATTAACTTTATGCGTTCATTGCAGAGATTTTCAATTGTATTTCACAAGTCATGAAATAAGTTTCATTGAATATGAAATATATTTTCCGTTGTTAAATTATTCAATTTTCTTTGTGTCATTTATCTTGAGACACTCAAATATTTCGATAACTAATGATTTTATCTGTCTTAAGAAAATGATACTATGATGCACTTATGGGAACCCACCCCGTGGGTGAGCCCCGCGCATTTTCATAATAACTTTTAATGGGAATTCCCACATTTTATTTCGGCATCCAATTGAGTATACAAAATTATGAGATTTTACTTGAAATATTTACGATAATATCGTTTACTTTAAAGATTATTTTCGGGTTAAATTTCAAAAGAAGCATGTTTTTTATGCATCGTTGTAACCTCAATATGAATTAAAATGTTTTAAGATATTTAACGGCTTATTTCTCTTTGGAGTAGAAACTTATTTATATCATATCGAGCGTATAACAAAAATCGACGACGAAGTTGGCATTGGAAATCTAGTCATGTCTGAACTAAAATCGCACGCATAAAGTACTGGTTGTCATGTTGACAAGTCAGTTGTCAATAAATCCTGATTATCGTAAACATGTTTTCTAAGGTACAATGGCGGCCGACGAAATGTGAACGATGTTTATTAGCTATGTGAATATGACTTTTAATCAGGAGCGTCGCGTTTGTGCGAAAACAAACATTTTAATGACAGATTTATAAAAGTCATCCAAAAATATGCCTAGACATCTGTCTTTAGACGAGAAGAGCAGGGCAATAGCTAAACTAGAAGAAAACTGGTCTCTTAGCCGAGTGGCCGCTGATTTGAATGTAAGCAAAACCTGCATACATAATTTGAAATAAGGCAAGATTTAAGAAGGCCACCCCGAATTGGAATAGGAAGGGTATCTAATGAAGAACAGGATGTTGAATTGGTGAATCATCTCAGAGAAAATCCATTTGATAGTGCCTTAGATGCTCGAGAAGTAACGGGTTTTGCGGGGTCTACTAGAACTGCTCGGAGACGTATTAAAGCTGCAGGTCTACAAAATTTTCAAGCAGCCAAGAAAGTTGTTCTCTCAGAAAACAATAAACAACGAAGATTGGAGTTTGCCAACGAATTTGTGTATCGTGGGGATGATTTTTGAAACTCGGTCGTCTTTTCTGACGAAAAAGTATTTCAATCATGTAGTAATTGGAGCCTAAGAGTTTATAGACCAATAAATCAAAGGTATGAAGAAGGATTCACCCGTCCAATAACAAATAGTGGTCGTTTTTCTGTTAATTTTTGGGCTTGGGTCAGTGTAAACAGACCCGGAATAATTTGGAAAATAGATGGCCATTTAAATGCTATTAAATACAGGGATATTTTAGAATATGTAATGTTGCCAGATGAACTTCACGAAATTGTTGAAAATGCATGGGAGGATTTGGCTGACAACTACAATATAAGGAATCTAGTTTCATCCATGAGTACACGTTTGGCAAAAGTTATCACAGCAAATGGTAGTCCTACAAAATATTAATTTCATAATTTCTACTTGTATTAAGAATAAATATGTTTAGCATTGTAATTAGCAATTGAATAATAGTCTTTTAAAACCTAAGTTACGCCACTGTTAGGAGTTCTGATAAATCTGTACAAAATTAGACAATTTCTCTATGACAACAAAATACCGTTCACATTTCGTCGGCCGCCATTGTACATAAAACGTTTATGATTGAATCTTATTTTCGTAATGGGTGAAAAGTTGGTGGAGAGTGGCAGTATACTGTACCCGATTGTTTGGAGGAATTTCGAAATCAATTTCCCAATCTTGCCGTTGATGATAACTGTTTTCGATGTACTCTTCGTGCTGTACAAGTCATTCGTGACACTGGAAGTGTTAGTAGGAAGGAAGGCACTGGATTGGCAACAAAACGTACTCTAGAATTAATTAAAAATGTGCGACAAATAATAGAGGATTCACCTAGAACTTCACTTCGTGTGCTTTCACAATTAACTGAAGTATCAATTGGTACGTGCCAGAAAATTTTAAAGAAGGATATGCATTTGTTCCCTTATCGATTAACTTGCGTACAAGAACTACATAGAATTGATTTATGTATGTAATTTAAAATAAATTTAGTTTGGCTACCTATTTAACAAAATTAATATCTGACATGTCTCTGTTTAACCGCAACCAGCATTTCACGCGTGTGATCTTAGTAAAGACATGACTCGAGACTTCCAACGCCAACTTCGTCGTCGATTTTTGTTATACGCTCGATACAAAGTGTAATAGAAATGTAATTACAGTGAACAGTTGAAAAATAATACTGCGATTATTTCAAAAAAAGTTCAAGTAAAGGCATCATAAAACCACACTTTTTGCAATCATGATGAGTTTATAAAAAAAATTACAGAAATTTTTCTCTATCTCTTGAAATAAGAGCGTGAAGTTGTAAGAAATTTAGTGAAAACCGCAACTCAATACCTTTATTCTATCACAAGTTATAAATAAAAGAAAATTTCAAATTAAAAATTTCAAATGTAATTGGAAAACTTTTTGAGGTTAATAAAATTTATAACAAAAACAACAAAATTGAATTAGTTTGTCACCACCAGGCGGTATTTTCCAAAGCGTGCGAAATTATTTGGATACACTCTTTCTTGAGAGGTGATTAGATGGGAATGCTTATTTTTTTTGTCACCATGATAATGTTCAGATTTTTATTTTTGGGGCAAATTAAAAGATATTTTTTATCAATCCAGTCCCACAACAAGAAAAGACATAATTTTTTGGATCTGAAATGCAAAAACTTCAGCAATAGATATACTGTTATTGCTAGAGCGGATGTCGCTGTTTAATTAATTGTATAAAATTATGTGATTGTAAACGCAAAATTTTGATAGAAAATTTGGCGTTTACAATGTTTTTTCATTTGGTTTTAATACTCTTTACGTCTGTATAAGAAATGTCTTTATTTAAAAAAATGAGAAAATTATTATTAAAATTAAAAAGCGCCTCCTACCGGTGACAAAATAAATTTTGTTATTTTAATTATAATTTAATTTATTTTAAATTAACACACAATATTCTTAAAATTTACATTAAGAATTTTTAATTCTAACTCGTGATACCAACACTAAGAAAAATATATCATTCCATTTGAATTTTTTAATAAAAATGGAAAAATTATCTATACTTTAAGTTGGTGCCACCTAGCGCCGATAAAGTTAGTTATTTTTCTGATTGTTGCCAATAATTCTAATCAGTATGATAAGTTCTTTCGTATGACATTAAAATCATATAGATCGGTTAAAAAACAAAAGAGTTATTTGATATTTGCTCGTTATAAATTCCGACCTTCCCCCACACTTTACTTTAAGAGTAAGACAAAAAAAGTCTGTAACATTTTTATTTCATGAACTTATCATGATTTCAAAAAGAGTAGTTTTTTGATGTCTTTATTAAATCCTTTTTGAGATAATCGCAATATTACTTTTCGACTGTTCATTGCGCCCCCTGCCGAAAGAGTTACGAACTTCAAATTTATTTGCAGCATTTTCTCATGGCCACTTTTATAAACATTTTTTATTTGAAAGCTCTAGCACTCTTAGTTCCTGAGATATAGCCGATGGCCTTTCTTGTTTGGATATCCGGTACACGTTCTGGTGAACAGATAACTTTGAAATATTAATCAATTGTTAAATTTATAATTACGAACATGTGTACGAAAATGTATCGAAATATAATCACTCATTCTTAGTGATTACATTTCTATTGCACTTAGTATACAGGGTAGGTTTAAATTTGCCACTTTTTCATAATTTCATGCAGATTGATATCCCGTTGAGAAAACTGGGCTAAGTGTATTTGTTTCTAAGAAAAATGAAAAATCTGAAAAGTGCGATTTTTTTTATTTATATCTTCGTTATTTAAAAGAATATTTCGATACAATGAAGACACTTTTTTTATGATCTAATCGATGGCGTATTCATTTTACTAATAGCATGTTTCGTTTCTTCTGGACCATCATCAACTTTCTTATTTCTTATGGACGCCATATTTGTTTTTTATCAGATTAAAATGCTCTATTTCTTCCGATTACAATGATATCATACCTTTATTGTTATTAGTTATGTTCTTTTTTGTAATTTTCTTTCTTAACCCTAAAGAAGCACTGATTTATATTAACTAGATGAATATCTTTTTTGTCATTAATTGTCAATATTTAAAATTAAATATTACTATTTATTAAATTTAAATCATTCAATTTTTATTATCAACAGTGTCTTTTGAAAATTCATAAATGTACCTTATTTTACAGGGTTTTAGGTGATTTATAGGCAAAAGAAAGCTTGAATATGAGACTCTAATTATACTTAAAATAAAACACTGAGTAACACTTACTTCACAATTGCTTTTATTTAGCTAAATCCACATTTCGAACGCTAAGCGTACATTATCAATAGCTTACTGACTAATTTTACAAAACGGTATATATTTATATCTAAGAAAGCGGTGGCTCTTGGGTTAAGGGATTATTTGAGTTTCCTAATGAAGGTGTTTCATGAACATCTCATGGACAGAGGGATTATTGGGATTTCCTAATGAGGGTTTTTACGGCGGGTTGTTTTTTGGTATTAAATCTATTAAAATATTATTTAGTGGGGACAGGTCAAAGTTAAGATTGTTTTGGTGTTTTTTCATTTCAATAGATTCCAACATATTTAATTTATTATTGTTTAAAATTCTACAATTTTCTAATGAAAATGTATGTCCTGTATTGATTTTATGGTACGCTACTGTAGATTTTTCAGGGTTTTGATTTCTTAGGTGGAACATGTGTTCTTTGAACCTAATTGTCAACTTTCTCTGGGTTTGTCCAATGTACACCATGTTACAATTTAAACACTTTATTGAGTATATGCCTGATTTATCTTCGTCCTCGGTTTGTTTAAATGTGTTGCCTAACAAAAAAAAAATATTATTTATGTAGTGAGTTGGGAGTAATTTGTATTTTTTGAAAAGTTTATTTATTTTGTTATTCAATGTTTTTACATATATTACTTTGCAATATTTCTTTTGAATTTCATCGGTGTCGGGTCTTAATCTTGTGGAGCTTTTTATTTTGTGTTTGTTTGTATGTTTGTTGATTAATTTTCTAATTGTTTTGGCCTGGTAATTAAGTAATCGATAATGTACGCTTAGCGTTCGAAATGTACATTTTTAATTTAATTTTGCTTTAGAATAAATGTTTCGCCAAATGTGTATAGTGAGAATATAAATTAGGAGATTATAAAACATTAATAATTTTGTCTTGAAATTCAATAACATTTCTAGAGGGTATTTTTATATTACAAATATGTTGTGTGTTAATATTTTTATTAATATCAATGTTGATATTCCCCATATAATTTTTAGTTTGTAAAAAAAACATTTTGTACATTGTTGCTCCATTACAAAAGTTTTTTTTTATAAATATTATATTTACAAAGCTACAAGTTATCTCTTATATTAAGCGTGATCCCTATGGTGAGAATTTGAAACACCCTGTTTATATAAATAAATTTGTAGGGTGCAAACTAGCACCCTGTTTTTTATAGAATCGTCTATATTAACTTTTGCATTATCAATAAAGGAATCGAATAGATTTGCATATTAACCTTTCATCTTCTACCCCGTCTTCCCCTTTTGGGCTTGAGAACAATGAAAATAAAATCTTAGAAAATTTCTAAATTGTACCATATTCTATTAACGCTTTTGTGGTTATACTAATTGGTAATCTCCCTCATTTCCCATTAGAGGTGCAAAAATATTATATCCCTTCCAGTCATGAAACCGATATAATCATCAGTTTATTATGATAAATGCAAAAATAAAATAGCATTTTTGGAAAAAATATCGTTTTAACTGTTTTCAACCCTGAGGTCGGAATGAAATGTAGGGATGGGTAAAATATGCTAAACTATTTTAATGCTTAAACTAAAACCGAAGTTTTACTAAAAATCAACCGTTTCCATTTAAGAATGCAAACAGTTTTTAAAAATAAACTATTTGAAGTAAACAATATTTTGATTATATTAGCGCCATCAATAAATAATAGAGGAAGAAGTTTCAAGTAAAATCCGCATTATTGTTACTACTGTTCTCATATCCTTAATTTTTAAATTTCTTAATTTAATTGAAAAAAAAAAAAATGTTTTATCAAGTGTTAGCAAATTAATTTAGAAATACAAATAATATATGCATACATGGAAATGCACTTCTTTATTTTTTATACATACATATGTAAACAATTATGTTAGAATGTCTCTTGAAAGAAATGATTTACTTTTTATGCCTTTCACATAATTCTACTTTTAATTGCGTCAAATGAATATGAATATTACATACACAAATATTTGTGTGTGTAAAGCTAGCGATATCCTGGCACCTGCACCATAGCTCTTTGTAATAACAAAAAACTATTCGTAAATACAGTTCATTCAACATTGCTGTATAAAAATAACTAATCAAAATATGTATTTTTCCTCAAAATTTGTGTTTTTGAATTTTGCAAATTATCAAATATAAACACTTTTATAAAGAACATTTCGTTTGAGTTTCACATTGTATATTAAAAATGCCTTCACGGATTAAGCTAACCAAGCAATAATATTAAAAATTATCTACTTTTTAACATGACGTCAATTCTTTCGCATGGCATCAAAATAATTATAATCGTTTAAAAACCAAAAGAGTTATTTGACATTTGATCATTACAAATTCGAACCTTCCCACCCTTTATTTCAAGTGTAAGACTAAAAGTCTCCAATGCTGTTAGAACTAACTTTGATATAATAATATCTCAGTTAAAATCATCTGACTTAGTTTATTCACCATGTACGTTAAATTTAGATGAGATACTATTATAAATCTTATAGCGATATCATGTATTTAATATTAATGTATTTCTCTGTACCTCAACACCTAATACGGGTAAAAGAGGATAAGATTAAGAAAGAACGTACTTCTCTGTAGTAGGACTTTAGTCTGTTGGGAAATAAAGTTATTATTATTATTATAATCGGAAGAGTTACAAACTTTCAAATCATTTTCAGCATTTTTTCATGACCAATTTTATTAATATTTGTTTTACTTGAAAGCTATAGGACTTATAGTTCTTGAGATGTAGCCGGTGATCTTTTTTATTTGGATACCCGGTACATATACAATTGCTAATTTTATTCTTATCACCTTTGATAAATATATTATTACCGTCTTGCACATCTTAAGGAATGCTAGATGCTAGGTGTCTGAGCACACGTTTATATTCTATTATTGCGTTAGGGGCCGCTGCAAGTTGCCTACTCTAACATGATAGGTGTTAGGCACCTATCAACATGTTCTATAAGCGATAGATCAGGAGAATGAGATAGTCATAGTAATAAAGTGATTTCAGCATGATCAAAAAACTGTCCTGGAATGGCCGCTGAATGAGACTGAGCATTATTTTGCTGAAAATGGGATTTTGCAAGCCATTTACATGGTCCACTAACATCGGCTATAGAATGGTGTTAATATACAGAATCACGTCAAGACTTCCCTCAATAAAAACTAGAGGAGACCAACTATGATATGATATCCCTCCCCAAACCATGGCTCCCTGTGTAAGATCCGTAAAATTCTCCGTTCACCGCGTTGACGTCCCATTCTTCTGCGACCATCATGAGCCCATAAACAAAAAAAAAAGATAACTTTATTCCATACATGGATCCACTGTTGCCTATCTCTGCACCAATCAAGTCTTGCTCTATGATGCTGCGGAGTAAGAGGCGGACATAGTAATGGGCGGTAGGATCTAATGCGGATTATTCTATTAACAGTAAGACAAAAAAGTGATCAAAATGTGAAGTAAGTGAGTTATGAAAAAATGATTATTCATGGATACTCTTTGGCCATTTAGAGCCATCCAGTCATTGTCCAATGCCCGCGATGTTCTAAATTTATCCCTTAAAGATATCAGACAAAGAGCTCGATTTTCACTCTCAGTTGTGCTTCTCGGTCATCCTGATCGAGGTCTAGCCTCGGACCATCTAGACCAGCAGCACATAATTACCGCAATAACACGAACTGAAAATCCCGCTTCCCGCATACCAATAATGCAACTCCTATCAAATTCACTTAGATGGTAATATAGTGAACGACGATGAACACGGGGCATCTTTTACAATTTTACAAACTGAAACGTCAAACCTTTCACACTAAGTCATAGTTTAATAAAATATTTTTTTAAATATTTTTTGAAATACGCATCGAATTAAAAATTGCTTCAAATAAAAGTTGTACTGAATCGAAAACCGAATATATTTTTATCATATACTGCCATTCAAAAAGTCTTATCTTACTATAATTTGAAATGGCGTAATCAAGAAGAGTTTATACAGAGTATATGGTGTATAATGGCAAGCATATTTCTCTAAACTGCATTTGTATTATTAAATATATATTGTGTTATACAAACAAAGTTATTTATTTAAATAGTCTTTAAATTAACACGTAGAACACGAAGTAGAAGCCTCAACCATCAAGAATTTAACAAGAAAATGATTTCATTACCTATGTATTAAAAATATACGACAAAGTGAACGCCTTAAAGATACAAGAAACAAATTTGGCATTAGTAACTTTCCAAGTTTAATTTGTAGTATAAAGAACACAGAAACGCCAAGAAGAAAATCACAGCTCTCAATAAAAATCGCCAATAAAATTAATTCAGGTATTTTTTAGACCAACTTATGTTTAAGATTTTGTTGGTAAACTGTACCTCCAGCAATGTATTTAAAGTTTATATTATTGGAAAAGGCGTTTTGAATTATATTGGTTTCCAATTTTTCTTTTCATTGGTATACTCTTACTTACTCAATATCAAATACTTATATTAACTTGAGAGTTCATCAACAAAATTTTCTTGAGTTCACGAAATAAATTTTCTAGAGGATTGAAATAACACTTCTATATTTGAAATGTTTATACGAAAATGCAAGGTTATTGCGAAAAATTCTTTCAATTTCCATATTATTGATTCGGCTATTTTTAAAACCATCAAACAATCGCATAATATATTCAAACGCCCCCTAAAAAACCCACAAACCACAACAAAATAATTCGACACGCAATTTTGTACCAAGTCCACGAATCCCAGACGGCCAGCCATTCGCAAAAATTAATATAAAAATCCGCCGCTCTGCAAATTTAATTGCAAACAGCCGCGTAAGTTACGAGGGCCGTATAACAGAAACGCAATTATAAAAACGCGCTCGAAGCAATTTTAAAAACTATTTCCACCTGAAATACGCAAATTGAAAAAAAAAATCCTCCCGGTGTCTGGGAATAAAATTACTGTGCGTAATTGTTGGGCGCGAGTATTTTTTTTAATTCATCGGGTGTTCATGATGGTGTTTTACGGTTATCCGCCGCGTGGAATTATTTTGATTGCTGGGGAGGGTGAATGTGCCGGCAAGGGTTGTAATTGATGATTGCTCTGGGTTATTACGGTGATTTTAGGAGGAATAGGGGGCGATTTTTATAATAAGAGCAGGCGTTTAATATGGAACTTTCCGCATTTCAGATTTTATTTAAAAGTTTGAAGGGTTTCTTATAATTATCTTTTAAAGGTAAACAATTATTGATCCATTTAGCGATGAAAACAAAAAGCTCTTTGTTGCACGAGAATAGATTTCAATTATAAATAACTTAGTAATATTTGATTGATGGTAGAAGACATTACATTAAAAGTGTTTGTGTTGTGTTTTTTTATGTAAATAATAACACTTGGCCACCTTTATGAAAAAAAAAAAAAACTGCAGTCCTCTTCGTCGATATTGAAAAGGCCTTTGACTCGGTCTGGTATCAAGATCTACTTTACAAATGTTTCCTTTTAAATTTTCCCCATCACCTCATAATATTATAAAATAGCAACCTGTCACACATTATCAAAAATAAAAATTCGACAGTCATATTCATTCTTAATCCCATTTCTACAAGGGGTCCCACAAGGTTCTCCCTTATCTCCACTACCATACAATATATATTGCTCTGATATCTATAACTATAACCCAACATATTTTAATCCTTTACGATATTTCCTACTTTTCGCTGATGATACAGCCCTTAAAAGAGCACAATTATCCCTCCAAAACCCCCTTGATGTGATAAAAAAATGGTTTTCAAAATGGCGCATGAAAATTAACCCATTATAATCTCAACTCTTCCTTCCCTACCACAAAATCACTCCTAGTTCGCTGCTTTTGTCCTTTAATAACACCCCAATCCATCCAGTATATTCCTGCAAATACCTTGGTATCCTATTCGACACAAAACTTTCATTTAAACCTCATCAAAAATCCAAAATTAAGGCAAAGGCACAACATTATATATATAGGATTCAAGGTATTTCTACTGAAACTGCAATCCACATATATATATATATATATGTATATGTATATATACATCGATTTTTAGCCAAATTATTCCGACCAATAGATATCACATGCTGAAAGGTTGGCCCTCAGAACCACCACTAAACTAAGATCCTCTTTATAACCCTTTCTAATACGAAACCACAAAAGTGATCTCGATATCTTCAAAATTCTCTACAAATCCACACAATTTTTGAATTATCAATCACTTCCGCGTCCATCGAAATCCAAACATTACTCCCAAATATACATACTCAGCAGCAACTCTTCACCAATTCATTAGCTCATTTCACCAAGACAGTTAAATAAACATAATGAATACACTTTGATTGTAATAACATATACTAGATTCAGACAGGGCAGAAAGACCGTCGCACTGTGTTTTATTTGGAGCCGCGAAGGTTCAGGCGTGGTGGGGGTATGCAAAACTCAAATTGATATTAGATCAACAGTTATGATTTGTTTCTTCCGCAAGTCATGTAACGAAAGCGACAGCGCGCCGTATTTCTTTTATTTTTATACAGCAATCATACAGATTCCGCGCGCTCGCCGTCGCTTTCGTTACATGATTTGCGGAAGAAAAAAATCATAATTGTCGACCATGGATCGCTGTATACATGTTTTTTACACAGTCTTCTAAAGAAAACTGCGGGCGATTTTTCGATTTTTTCAAGTTAACGTCATACTGCTCTTTTTTGATAATATTTAGTTCGGCCTCTGTAAAGTTGAAATTTAATAATAAAAATTGCGCAACTTTAATTAATTATAACTACTATCAAAATTAAAATAATGCACTGAAACATATCTCATTAAATAAAGCAACTCATGTTTATGATTGTGTTATAAAATGGTTGTGACAAAGTATTTGGGAGCCTGTTGGGAAATTATTAATGTGATACAAAATACCGCGCGCTGAACAACTTTTAGAAATGTTCGACTTTGACGATTCATTGTACTTTCACCGGTGCACCTAAAAATCTGAAAATTCTTTTTTATGAGTTTTAAAGTATTCTTAACAATATGACATTTTTAATTTTCGTCTAATATCAATTTGAGTTTTGCATACCCCCACCACGCCTGAACCATCACGGCTCCAAATAAAACACAGTGCGTCGGTCGATAGCCCAGACACACTAACAATAAATATTAATAATTACTTGTAAATATTTTAAATTGTATTAAAAATTGTCTGAATAAAGATGTTATATATATTCATACAGTGCATTTTTTTATCTAGGCCTCATAGGGATTTACATAGGAAAGTCTTTTCGTCGTGTTAATGGTTTTTCTATAGTATGGATTTTGATAAAATTAAACACACATTTAATTTAGAGTAATATGTACAAAATTCAGTAGTTTTTAAACTATTTTAAATGCGTTTTATGTTTTTAAAATTGATTTTAAATGATAATAATTTTGAATATTTTTTTAAATAGTAGGCTTAGTTCACTGACATCAATCGTAATTGTCAAAGTGTTCCAATTTATTGTACTCCTTTTATTGAAAGAATGTCGGTTTATACCACCCAAGAAAAGGTTAAAATGGTGATGGAATACATAAAAGGGCTATCAAGTAGACAAGTGCGTGATCCTGCCATTGAACAAGTGCCAGTAAATGGTGAAATAATTTTCCAGCACGACGGTGCTCCTCCACATAGCACGCGACAAATTACTGAGTATTTAAATACTCAATTTCCGCATGGATGGATTGGGCGATTTGGACCTCTGAAATGACCAGCAAGGAGTCCCGATTTAACACCGCTCGACTTCTTTTACTGGGGTTATTTGGCAAGCAATGTTTTTGACGATATCCGTAGCAGAAAGGATTTAGAAGAATTAAAAGGAAGAATTTTCGAAGAATCTACTAAAATAACTTTCCGGCAGCTTCAAAATGTGAAAAGACATTTTAAAGATAGGCTAGGTCATTGTTTAGCTGCTAATGGGCAACAGTTTGAACATTTACTTTAATGTTATGGTTTTTTTAAAGTTATTGTATTGCCTAGTTTAAGTTAATTAATTAAAGTTTATTGAATATTGAAAACTAATTTGAAATAATTAGCTAAACCTTAATATCTTTTCAAAATAAGCTCTTTTGTGTAATCCATCACTATTTAAATATTTTCTTGGTCTACACCGTGATCAACATTCTTGCAATAAAAGATGTTCAATAAATTGGAACACTTTGACAATTACGATTGATGCTGAAACTGCTGAACTTTGCACAAATTACTCTAATTTAAATGTGTGTTTAATTTGATCAAAATCCATATCATATGAAAACCATTAACACGACGAAAAGATTTTCCTATGTAAATCCCTATGAGGCCTGGATAAAAAAATGCACTGTATATATAAGAACACTTGGTTTGTTTCAATTATTCGTCTTGTATTTTACTCTTACTAAAATACACGACGAATACAACTGATAGTAATAAATTTGGCAAAGTAGACATTCGGTATTATGCATTTAAATTTAACCGATTGGTAAACAGCCTTCCGCTTCTACAATTGTTACAATTTTACCACTCAGTTAGCATAAATGCGCAAATGTGAAAAACAGATGGTGTCTAAGTGAAGTGAATAACAGTGAACAACGATAACCTGAAATTTACAAAAATGGCAGATTTTAACGTAAATGTGTTTGAATTCGATAGCGATTCGGAGATCATTTATTATATGGAGAGATTTCGAAAACTTAGACGGAATTCAAGACTAAGGTCGATGTGCGGCTTTTATCCGTTAGTCTCAATAAATATAGCAATCCATTACTAGTTTTGTTAAATTTAAATATTCTGGTATATCTTATTCTGGTATATTTTTTTTTATTAAAGGTTGTTCTAAAATGTACATTATTAGCGCAATTAAATTTTAAGTTGAGATCACTCATTACAGGGAGTTTTATTTTGAACGAATATATCAAGACTGATCGTTCTGATATTCCAACTTTCATGGATTTATTTTATGCTAATTTTTTATTAATGTTTACAGATAACGCCTGTTATCATTTCCTGGCCCCTCCCTGGAAACCAAAACTCCAAGGTCATCCATAGGTGTAATCCTCGATACAACACAATATACATCGTAAATTACCCATTATATCTCCTTTATTGTGATGTCGATATTGACCTTTTTGTAAGATTATATAATGGTCGAAATGTACATATTGAAATTGGACGTTTTAATCACGCGAAATAGTCACGTTTGTGCTGTTATAATCGAGAATGCATAAACGTTCATAATTCCGCACGGAAATCAATTAAATGGAATTGTGGCTAATGCGCATTCGGCATCCGAACGATTCTATCGACACAATTGATGAAATAATATTTCACTGCTGGTTAATTATACAGTTATCATCACACATGTTTGATTCACTTAATATCAATTTTGACAATTTTACTTTATTTCTCATTTATTTTTTTACTACTTTCATCTATTGTCTATACTAATATTAACTTAATAAGTTAAAATAAATTAATTTTAATATGAATTGTTTTGCTTTTTCTTCATTTAGTTTTGTATATATTGATTATTTGTAAATAGAATTACTTGGTGTTTACGCCAGATGTTGCCAAAGAAAGCATCTACGGGTAAATTCATTGCATTTTAATTAGAATTTTGTGTATTTCTTTAATTTTGGATATGACTGAAGGCCAATAAACTATTGTTAATTTTTTCTTCAGTTACAAATGACCCGAGTCGAACGTGCATAATTAGGTTTAATACGAGATAATCTTCGGGCGACGGATTAAGTTGTAAACCTCCTTCTTAGAACCATTCTCAACCCCCGAACCACTTAAAAAAAAACTCCCCCCCCATATGTTTTTCTTTCCTTGTTTAACTTATACAGGGTCGCTACAAAGTATGGAAACACGGCTCTCACGTGAAAACGGCTAAAGACATAACCATCAAAATTGGGATTTTTAAATGGGATATTTTCTTGAACAATTTGGCGTGAAAAAATCAAAAATGATTCTCAGAATTTTCACATACGGACGCCATCTTGAATTTTTTTAAATGGAATTCGATTTTTTTTATTTTACAACTTTTATAGACCTTATATTTCTGATTACAACCATATACCTTTTTTTAAAAATACTTGTCTTTTCATCGATAAACCGGACTTTGAAAAGTATAGAAACAGCGAAATATTTTGAGAACGGTTTATCGGAATGTCCTGAAATTTGGAAAGGTTTAGAGTACGTTAAGGCCTTCAACTTGCATTTTTTATTTTTTCATATTCATTTGTTTTGTAAATATTCTATTTTTAGTCGAAACTTAAACATAAAAATTAACAATGTCAACTTAAAAAAATAGTTGCCTTTGAAAACAGTTTTCATTAGCCTGTCAAACTTGTAAAAAACATTAGTAAGTAACTGGTTGTTGCAAAAATGCCACATTTGAGTGAAACGGATCGCATAGAGAATCTTATGATGATTGGGTGTGGGGATAGAAAACGAAGCTTTGTCGAAGCTGCTAATCTTTTCTACGTAAATCATCCAAATCGAGCACCTATATCCAGGTCAGTTGCATTTAAAACATGGTATAGGTTTAATAAAACTGGAACTGTTAAAAATCGTCCAAAAGTTGGACGACCAAAAACTGTTACAAATAAAGAAAATTCATTTAATCTTATGATAAATGTAGTTGAAAATCCAAAAACTTCGGTGCAGCAATTGGCTTTCAATAACAACATGAGCAGGAGATCAGTTCAAAAAATAATGAAAATTGAAAAGTATCATCCCTACAAAATTCAGCTGCTACAAGAATTGAATGAAGATGACTTTGATCGCAGAATTGAATTTTGCGAAACAATGATGAATAGGATAAACCAGGACGCCAATTTTATTAACCGTGCGCTCTTTTCCGATGAATCAACTTTCTGCTTAAATGGACAAGTTAACCGCCATAACTGTAGATACTGGTCAAACAAAAATCCACATTGGATGGAGCAGATTCATACGCAGCGTCCAAAAAAATTAATGTTTGGTGTGGTATAATTGGGCAGCATATTATCGGCCCTTTTGTTATTAATGGCAATTTGACATCTGAAATATATTTACAGCTTTTGCAAGAACAGGTTGTTCCCAGACTTAGACAAATATTCCCAAATTATGAAACTCAGGCTAATCCAGCTGAAAACATATGGTTTCAGCAAGACGGAGCACCAGCTCATTTCGGACTAATAGTACGTGAATATTTAGACGTAACTTTTTCCGGCAAATGGATAGGCAGGAGAGGAACAATTGAATGGCCTGCTAGGTCGCCCGATTTAACTCCACTTGATTTTTTCCTGTGGGGACATTTGAAAAATCGAGTTTATAACAACAGGCCACACAATATACAAGAATTAGAAGAACGCATAAGAACCGAAATTGCAAATATTCGTCCTAATATTTTAACTAGTTCATTACAACACTTTGTCCAGCGTATTCATTACTGCCAAGAAGTTAATGCAGTGCACTTTGAACATATATTGTAAAATAAAAAATCATTTATTGTTTCATATTTTATTTTTTCATTTGACTGTTTAATATTTTTTAAGTTTTGATCAACAATAGAACATGCATTTGTGGTATTGCAGCATTTAGAAAAAGTACTCATTTGCCTGTTTCCATACTTTTCAAAGTCCGGTTTATCGATGAAAAAACAAGTATTTTTAAAACAAGGTATATGGTTGTAATCAGAATTATAAGGTCTATAAAAGTTGTAAAATAAAAAAAATCGAATTCCATTTAAAAAAATTCAAGATGGCGTCCGTATGTGAAAATTCTGAGAATCATTTTTGATTTTTTCACGCCAAATTGTTCAAGAAAATATCCCATTTAGAAATCCCAATTTTGATGGTTATGTCTTTAGCCGTTTTCACGTGAGAGCCGTGTTTCCATACTTTGTAGCGACCCTGTATATATTTCATAGTTTTTTTCGCTTTATATTCCCACTTTTTTTTAATTTTTTTTAAAAAATATATTTTATTTTTTAACAAAAGTCTGTTATCAACGAGTAATATCACGACCTTATTCGCGTTAAATCTTTTTTAATTCTTAGTTTTTTTATTCTATATTTCTGTTGACTGTTTTTATACTTTAAGCTAGTTATTAAATAATTATTTAATATTACTAGTATCCGTAATTTCAACACCAAATCGCACAAACCGCGTAATTTACACAGTAAACAAACAAACCAAGTTTTACAGATATATTTTTTATTTTCAACTAGTTTCGGTAGAACTACCAGAAATAATTCAGAAGTAATGTACAAATACACATTAAATGGTTATATACTGATTGTTGATTTCTCACATAGTTAATTATCGGGAAGTCCCACAGTTCATAGTTATCATTAGTGTTTTTTTATACTCTATTCAAATTCTACCCTTCTAAGTTACTAAAAAAGCATTTTATTGGTAATTATCAGAAATGGGTATGAATAGTTTAGGATTCGAATCCTGGGTTTTAAAGGAATAAAGAATTTGTGAATAGGATTTGTTACATAATTCAAGAATGATTCGTATTTGAATCACAGAAATAATAATTTGAATACGTTTATAAGGGATCGAATTATTTTAGTTTGATTCGAAACCAAATATTAATATTAAGAGGACAAATACTAATAATTGAGAATGAATATTGCAGTTATTCTTTAAAATAAGTCGAAATGAAAATGTATGTAACAAAATTACTTGTTCTTTGAATTACTTATGTTTCGACATTTTTCATTTTTTAGTTGAAAGATTATTTTTATCCCATCATGTTTGATGGAGTACTGTAATAAACAGTACTCAAATTTTGTTTTTTGTTTGTTTTGTTTTCAGCACATCCATTTATTTTTAAAACCATAAATAGTATAATATTTTATCAATATTGGGATTTTTCGCGAATTCGCGATTAGAATCTTTTTTATTTAGAATTCAGCCTAACTCTTGTGATCATGAATGTAATATTATATATTATGGTTTTTCTATGTTGTGGAATAATTGGATGAATACAATCTCTTATGACTTAATAAACGAATTCAAATAGATTTTAGAAAACTATTGCACTTTTTTTCATCCTTTGTTATTTTTTATATGGCTTTAGAAAAGGTAACATTTAATAACTGAATCGAAATACCAATTTCATTATTAAATCCTATAATTTTGTACCCAATACCTAAATGTTTTTTGTATTTCAATTATAATTCATGTTCACACATTTTTTGTTTTTCTGGGTGGAACAAAAACATATCCCCCGCATTCCGTTAATTAATGTCTGTGGCGCACCCTTAAATTTGCCCCGAAATTGCCACTTGAGACGCAAGTCCTTTTGTTTGCCATCAGCCCCCAATAACATTTGTATGAGACAGTAATTTCTATGAATTGTAGGACTAAATAGTGCTATACATACTACTAGCAAAACAACCTTTTACTTTGCCCACCCAAGACATCTTAGACAAACAAATCGATTATCTCTTTTAACCAGTTAAATTCGTTCATTAATTCATTACCGTCGTGAATCAATAAATTATTCACGCAACCGTGAATTTCTCCCTCGCTGAAATAATAATAATCCCTGTGTGAAATTAAGTTAATTAAGATAGAGTTCAGTGATCGCGAGGAACCGCCAAATTGAACATCTATTTACATTCGAGTCGCTTAGTAACTGTAATCGCCCACCCTTAAATGAAAAGGGACGAAGTCATTACACCCTGCAATGTCCCATTCATCACAACCGCCATTATTCTGCAGGTCTCTTTCAAACCCAACTAGAATGCTATAATGAACACAGTTTATATATAACGTCTTATCTGGCTCGCCATTATACGCGCACAAGTCTCTATTCCTTGTTTGTTTGTTTGGCTAGTGTTGAAAAAGTCTCAGCTGTAGAGTTCTAGTTCGCAACTTCCTTTTTATATTTCAATTATTATTTGTTTCCTGTTTTATCAAAAATACCTTTAATATCCTTAAGTACTTTTATCATTAAATTAATAGTTATTTATAAGCCAAGGCCGTGAAATAAAACTTTAATGATCCGAGAAGAAAATTATAATCTCTAGCACACTAAAGTATTTTGTTGTCTAGTTGTATACATGCTTCTCATGCAAACGATACAATATAGGATTCAGTACTTAATGTCATATTTAATTTAAAAAATATACCAGGTAGGTTAGTTAGCAATCGATTTTTACTTTCCCGGCCCATTGTGATCGTAAACATTTTCGAATCGCCAATTTCAACAAATATGCACCTATTGAGGTCCCCTGAGATCATTCCATCGAGTTTTGAAAAATGTCTGTGTGTTTGTGTGCATAAACGGCACGGATTAAGCCCAAACTTTATATCTAAACTTTTTATAACAGTGGAATGATCTGAAAAGCTTTTAGTTAGAATCAAAACTCATTGAGTGCAACTTTACTCTTAGCGATTTTTCATTTTTTAATTCGGATAGAAAAATGGTTGAAATAAAAGTTGTAAATCTTGGAAAATAAATGATTTCTGTTGTAAAACTTTTATTGTAGGAACTTCAGCTTTCATTTACCTGATAAATTCACCGGGGAAAGTATCATGATGGACACATCACCATATTATATTCAATGTATGCCTGTTTACGCCCTATTGACGGTTTGGGTTTAATTATACTGAACTCATAAATTAAATAAACAAAATTGCACTATTTAGAATAACAAAGAAAATGAAGAAATTAAGATGAAAAAATAAGAAATATAAATGTTGCAAGTTGAAATGATTACTCGATCACTGTCGAAGAAAAGGAGTAATTATGTTTGACAAAATTGTTTTTAACAAGTATTTTTTACAAGTTTTAATCAGAGGGAGGCTTTGAAATAACAGTCAGGGATGAAGTGAAAAAATGGTGATGTGTCCATCATGGTACTTTCCCCAGTGATTACGGTCAAATAAGTTTCTGATTGAAAATTTATTAGGGAAGCAAAATTATTAATAGAAAAAATTGATTGTTGTCTTTCAAAATTAAAACCGAGTATTTAGAAGAATATTATAATTAAGTGTGTTATTTCTTACCTTACAATGGGTTTAAATAATTACTCTACACTCTTCTTCATTTTTTCTAACTGGAGGCGTTTGGCGAATGTGATGAATATGACGGCATTTTGACGTTTTATTTGTCATTAAAATAATTATTTCAAAAATTTATAAAAAGAAAACCGGAGGTCCTACAATAAAAGTTTTATAACAGAAATTATTTATTTTCCAAGATCTAAAACTTTTATTTGAAACATTTTTCTATCCGAATTAAAAAATGAAAAATTGCTAAGAGTAAAGTTGCACTTAATTAGTTTTGATTCTAACCAAAAGCTTTTCAGATCATTCCACTGCTATGAAAAGCTTAGATATAAAGTTTGGGCTTAATCCATTTAGCCGTTTTTGCGTTATCGCGGAAACACACAGACACACACACAGACATTTTTCAAAACTCGATGGAATGAACTCAGGGGACCTCAAAACGTGTATATTTGTTGAAATTGGCGGTTCGAAAATTTTCACGATCACAATACTTTCCCTTGGACAGGGGTCCGGGGAAAGTAAAAGAAATGCGAAAGAATAATAAGAAATTAACTCTGAACTATCGCTCTGAACTATTGCGAACAATGCCCATTGCTCGCTATACATTTCTCCCATCTCTCCCATTGGTATGTGCCCATGAAACAATTTTTTTTTAGACAAACCACTTATCCAGTCATGTTTGTACATTTTTCTAACAAGTGAATCACTGCTTAGCAAGTCCGTGTCCCATCTATACAAATATATAAAAATCAATCTAAGCTAGGTCTGGTAAGCCGCATGCGAAAATATTTATATAAAAAATGTTTCCTTGGCCTGTTTTGCTATGGGTGATGGTGCATTATCATGAAACAAAATCGTTTTGTATTGACATTTTTTATATTCTGGTCGTTTTTCAGTTAAAGCTTGATTCAAATCCATCATTTGTCGTGTATAGCGTTCAATAGTAACGGTTTCGACAGGTTTTAGCAGCTATGTAACAGATCACAACCTCATAAACATAGAGCATTGTCTTCCATTCATAGAGATTTGGTCTTGCAGTCGATCACTCAATATCTTTCATGCCCGGGATCCTCAAAGTATATCCACTTTTCATCGCCCATTATAATTCGATGAAGAATTGACTTTAATTTGTACCTATCTATCAATGCAATTGTTTTTTGGTTTTCCTGTTGTATTTCATTGAATTCTTCTGGAACCCATTTTTCAGTTTTTGGATATTTCCCATGGCTTTCAAACTAATGGGGATAGTTTCTGGTGCCTCATTTAATTGATCGGTGAGTTATTGTTGCCTTTGAGCGAAATTCTTATCCTGCAGTACTTGTAATTCGCTGTCTTCAAATATTTATAATATTAAAAATGCATTAATATATAATTTTAAAACATGAATATGCGTGTGACATATTTGTCAGTCTTATATTTGTTTTTCAGGGTGTGTCATCTCTCTAGGGACACTATTAGCAAACAATATTAAAATCAAATATATTTTTATGTAATAATGTCAAAATAGAATACAATTTTTTACTTTTAAATTTGAACAAATAAGCAAATAAATCTATTTAGAATGAAATGCAGCAAAACATTTCTTTAGTACTCATATATAACTCTACGTCGCAAGTTGTAAAGCTCCATCGCGACTTATGTAGTTCAGCACGAATTCAGCAAAATATATATCGCTTCGGGTTTTCTAGATGTTTTGGCATGTGTGCAGGTTTATTGAATTGTATCGCAGTAGGTATATGATGTTTGAAGTTATTGATCCCTGACTTACAATCAAAATCACATTTTTTTACGCGTGTTTGTATGAACGAATTCATATTGGCTCCGATAAGGGGAATATATATAGAAATATGTCTTTTGGTTCTTCAATATTCTTAGGTAATGCTGGTCTACACAGTTCATCAAATATTTTTATATTTTCTAAACAAAAAATGTTCTGGACGAAGATATGTGGAGCAACACATATCTTCGTTAAAACTCCACCTCACCATTTAGGTCATTACTTTAGCAGCATATTACTATGACTTCATGATTTAAACGATTAAGAAATCGGACAAATTTTTCTATTAATCACTCGATAAAACATTTTGATAATAAATTAATTTATCAAGAAATCATGTTTTTATGATACTGTAATAAAACCCTGAACAACACTTTCAATTTCTCCAACGATTAAGTATGATAAATTAGGATCCCTGGCGCTCGATCCAAGCCTTGGGTATTAAGTGTTTCGGCTTGAATTGTTGTATTAATTCATATCGGACCCGATTGCTCTTTGTGTCGACCCGTTTTGGAGCTGTTGATCGAAATTTTCAATCGAGCAAGTAATAAGCCGGCTTCGGGGCTCAATTAAGTTAAATTGAACGATTCCAACCGTCTATCATAACTCTAGTTATTTCTACAACAAACTGAATTAATTACTTTATTATGGCGCGTTGTTATTCTCGTTGAAATTACTTTATAATTCTCTAATCAATTATTGACCTTTAGACGCATCGAACGAATTAAAAAATACGAATTTATTATATTCAAATCTGATCGCAGAACTTGTATTAACCTATACAAATAAAAATCCCTTGTGGAATGTCAATATTTTGAGGTTATTTTTTTCTGACATTTCACTGGTGAGTTTTACACATTCCCTTTGCATTTTTTGGAGGAGGTTTTAGAATTATTAGCATTTATTAATATTTATTAAAAGATTTTATTAGATATTTTATTACATTTTATTTATAAAAAACTATAAAATTGTAAAGACATACGATATGATTGAGAACTTTTCTCGTCTAGAGTGCTTTAGTTTTTTTCTTTATTTTGTTGCCCTCTGACTAAAACCAAATAAAACATCACATGTGTCATTATTTATGAATTCAGTAAAAATATTTACTACCGAAAATAAACTTTTCCTTGTCGAAAGATACTTCCGAAATGGAAGAGAAAAGAAAAATGGACGTACTCCCTTCAACCGTGTATTGAAGAATTCCGCGCTGTATTTCCTGTCATTGCGGTTTCCTACGACGGAAATATGCTATTCAAGAATGTGTTCTAAAGTTTCGTAAAATAGGAGCTGCATATAGTGGTGACAGACCAACGAAACGGACGGTTGAAAGTATCGCAAATATAGATATATCATTCGCCCAAAAAAATCCATTGAAAGGCTTTCACAGCAAGTAGATCTTTCATATGGAACATGTTAATCAATGACAATATGAAACGAAGTGTGGCGTTGTGTTTAATAAAAAAAAATGTTTAAGGCAGATTTAACCTCCACGCAAAGAGAATTTTTAAGAAATCTAAAGCACACTGAAAGATATATTTCCAAACAAGTTGGATTTTCACTTGTTTGGCAGTTTCTTGAATGGAATAATCACCAGGGCTGCAGCATTTTCGTCAAGGCCAAATTACTCGCGAAGAGCAATGGCCCCTGTTACCATAGATTTAGTATATAAATAGATGAAGCATGATGTGGTGGGGATAAGTACCGCTTGTGCCATCATGTTAGGTTATGTTTTCTGTTTGTAAACACTCGTGTTTGTAAACAAATCGATCGATTTGGCCGCGAATTTTAATCATATGTAAACAGTAAACACATTTTTACACGAAATTTCCTGAGAAATACACCAATGTCTACTTAATTTCAATTTACTTAATTTAAAATTGATATCTCGAATAATAAAACACAAAAGTAGCATTTATTCCGATTTCAAACGATGTGAACTAAGATTGCAAAGAACAACTGACGGTAACAAAACATACGAGTAAACCTCAGATATTGGCACGCTAAAATCGGCCACATGCTTTTCTATTTATATACTACGTGTATGCCTGTTACATTTTAATGTATGCAATCCCCACATCAGTTAGTTGAACGCAATGCCTAATACGACTGCCTTCAATCTCGACCTTAAAGTAAATATCTAAACATAATTATCGGAATGAAGTTAAAATGGTTAAAATTATCTTGGCACGTGGTACTAAGTTAATTGATAATTTCCATCAAATATTCTCTCTTAACCAAGTAACCATAGTAACATAATAAATCTTGTTTAGTATAAACATGATCTTGTATGGATTAAGTAATACATTTTAATAAATCTTAACAAAGTTGCCGGAAATACGTTACTTGGTATGCTCCCATGCCGACAAGTTAAATGGTAAGCGTAATCATTATCATATTTAAAATGATCACTTATTTCTTTCAGTGCTGGAACTCGATGTTCGTAAGAATAATGCTGAAAGAAATATGACAATTCGCTATGTATGGTAAATGGAACTCGGAAATTGTAACGATAAATAATTTAAAATATTTAAATATATATTTTCATAATTCCGGCTGCTTTTTAACATTTTAATTGATTTTTTATTATATATATTTTATTTTGATATGTTTTATCATATTATTAACAACCACCGTAATATGTTGGGATTGCTAAGAAATATTTTCGACATTCATGCCTTATTGTCTTGCAGGAATTAATTTGATATGTCTTCTTTTTATATATAATTATAAAGTCTTCCTCGCTTCTAGTATGCGTAGATATTTGGCATAACATAGATACGGCATATTGATTACTAGATTGAAATTCTTGTTTAAATAAAAGCACATAAAACGGAGGGTTTTTTTTTTTTGAAAAAGGAGTTTCATAGTTTTACTTAAGTATTAGTCTACTGTGATTTAACATTAAAAGTAAGAAATTGCCCTATTTCGACAATGATATTTCTTTGAAAAAAAAAAAAAAATTATAAGGATGATAAACAAGATATTCATTATTTTTACGTGAACTTCAAGACTATTTAATATGTTTCGGATTGTCCGATATAGGTCAAATACGCAACGTTTTGTTCAAAAATATGTTGCCATTTTAAGGGTAGTTTCATAAGGCCTCTCTTATAGAGAGTCCTTATTGTTACAATCTTCTCTTGATGCCAATTTCTTATGATTAAGAAAGTTTAGTAATACAAGAAAAATATGGCAATCGCTTGGTGTATGCATTGAAACATCCCAACCAAGCTCCCAGAGTTTCTGGCGAGTTACTATAGACGTGTGTGGCCTGGCGTAGTCGTGATGGATCTCCAAAAGGTATTTTTTATATTTTTAAATTATACCTTACTTAGTTCTTAAAGGTACCACCTAACATATAAAAAAATAAAATTTGGATAACTCGGACATCTTCATCCCCTAATCGGACACCCATTATAAATATTAAAATTAAAATATCTCCAAAAGGTATTTTCTTATATTTTTAATATGGGGGTGCGATTGGGGGATGAAGATGTCCGAGTTATCCAAATTTTATTTTTTAATATGTTAGGTAGGCACTGCTTTGGGAACAAAACTACGTATTATTAATAATATAAAAGAATGCCTTTTTTAATATTTTGATTCACTCCTTTGAATATTAGTAAAGTCTATGTTTTATAATTATATTGGGAATTACTGAATATATTTTTAATTAATTATTATAATTAACACAATCTATGGCGTCTGAAATTCAATTAAGCTATATAAAGCATATTTTTTATCATCCCATTTCATTTTTGTCACTGAAAATGAAAGACAATATACATTAATGAATCTCACTGTTGAACGCCGTTGGAATAATTAATGATAGCCTTGTTTGACCCTGTAAGGTGGTCGGCTTAATGAGGAAAGTTGCCATTTGAGTTCAGTATTCCGTGGTTATCGTGTTCCCTTCCAACGCCGATCAGATTTATCAAGTTTTATTTCTTCTTTCAAAGAAAATAACGAATAAAAAAATATTGCTAATCAGTGACGCACGAACGCTTTTATAAATACCCCTATTGATTTAGATAGGATGGGTTGGATATTTATGTGGAGGTTTATCATGAGCTACATATTATTTGATTATTTTTTTTCCTTTTTGTATAAAATAATGTAAAATTAATTAACACTGATGTATTTGACTTTCCAGTTTGTTAATTAAAAATAGCATGCTGAAGACTGAAAGGATATAATAACATTTTTTTAAATAATTACAATTTTAAAATATTTTAATTAATTTTATAATATTAATTAATTTACTTAATGGCTATCGACCAGAGGTATCTCTCTCGGATATTATTAAAAAGAATTCGCCTTCTTAATGGTGAAAAATAATTAATATTTTATTTAAATTCACTAAATTACGAATAATACAAATTGACTAATTTTGGTCAATTAAATATATTAGGTTATCTTAAAATTAATGAGGTTGTTGATATTCCAATTAAAGAAAGTCAATATAGTGTATACTTTACAAATTCAATAATATATAACTAACATAACATAACGATTTTTATATTGTATTCAAAGTGTTTATTTCAAGAATTTAATGTACATAATGCAAGCTTTGTGTTTTTTGGTTAGGGCAAAATTATTCTCGTGTTATCTTGTATTATTGTTATAATTTGTTGGTTATACGAAGGGAAATGTTATAGTAATATAAAAATTTAATGAACTAAACCTTGTGTCATAGTCACTGATTTAAAGACACCAATAGTCAAATTGGCGTCTTAAAATTTTGAGTTAAGTTATGATTAACTATCGATTGATATTCATAGCAAACACACATTAAATTTGAATAAATTAAAAGAAAAACAGACTTAAAGTTTCATTTAAATTAATTTGAAATGATATTAATATACATGACTACATTATTAAAATTATTGGTAGATAGGATAAAAATTAACATACGTTAAATTAAATTAAATAACTTTAATTAGTTGCTGATATAAAGTTATTTAATTTAATGTGAATTTTTATTATTGTTTTATTAATAGATACCATGATGATGAGAACCATATAGTAAAAGAAGAAACCATCTTATTATTTTTAAAATGATCGAATTTGTGAAAATGTATCCTTAAATTATGTTCATATGTGTTTGTATTTATTTTAATGTTGGATGTCGAATGTATTATAGAAAAACGAGTGGATGCTGAATCGCAAACTACAAAATACTGTCAAACTTTACATGCAAAGCACGAACATAAATTTATATAGAAATATCCAATGTAGGAAAAATTTCTCGAAAACTTCGGCGAAACTTTTTAACAAGTTGAAATCCTCGTAAACGCTGGAGGGGCAATAATACGCATTTGAAATAGCTGCGGAATTAATTATGGATGCAGTTAGGCAGTTACGTTTTTATTTTATAATAATAGAATATTCACCCAATATATTAGATCAGCCTTAAGATAAAATATTAAAATAAATAAAAATAAATTAGAAATAATTAATACATTATTTTCTATTTAACTACTGCGACTTTTTTTACTTACGTTGCGTAAGTACTTTAAAACAAATATTTATTAAAAGAACTACTTCTCGGGCAAATACCTCTCCTGACATTGAATAACATAGACATTTTTATACTATACGAAACGGAGAATTGTAGCCAAAGTACACCATTTTTGAAAATTTTGATTTCGGATATAAATAGGGGTCTATAAGGGTTACTTTCTAAAATATTTTGTTGTATTATACAGGGTGTCCCATATATCATAAAAGTATAAAAGTTGCGTTTTTTACTTTCCCCGGATCCTTGTCCAAGGGAAAGTATTGTGATTGTAAAAATTTTCGAATCGCCAATTTCAACCAATATGCACGTTTTAAGGTCTCGTTACATTTTCGGTATATATAATTGGTACAATGTAGCGACAAACAGTGGAAGGGATGGGTAGGTAGGTGGATTACAAAACCGCTTTAAACAGCGGGGAGTACATCAGCTCAACCTGGTCGTTGATGACGGGAATTTCCTTATGCTTTATGGATTTCTAATGACTCAAGGAGGTTTATTTTGCGGCCTTTTTCGGCAAAATGAATGACTGAAAGTATATCTTCGCCAAAAGTGTGGTTACATTGTACCAATTATATATACCGAAAATGTAATTAGTTTAATTTACTTTTAGTTTGATAATGACAAGTGTAAATTGTTGAAACTATAGTCACAGTAAATATAATTTAGTGTTATACAAACGAAGTTTAAAGTGTTTTATTAAACTGTAAATACAATCAATAATAACAGAAGAGTTTTTTCCTTACTTCACTTTTTATATAATTTTTATATAAGAAAGAGCCATTTTATTACGGCGGGTAGCAAGATATTCAATATTGAATTTAGTTAAAAGTTCACTATGGTTTATGCTCCTCGTCATAAAATCCCTCTTTTCTATAAAATAGAAACTTTAAAAACTTACGTTGAACATTTTCTAAAGATTGAATTTGGACATTACAATGAGGAAACCAGATTATACCTGCGTGTTCCAACTTGGAACGCACATAAGTATAATACAGTATCTTAAATGTAGCAAGATGTGTAATCTGACAAGAACTGCGTTTTATAAAACTTAGTGCTCTTGCAGCATTCTTAGCAATGGTCTCGATATTATGACAGTTTATCATAAAAAAAATACGCCCAGATCTTTAAATATAGTGACGCGTTCTAAATTAATATTATTAATGGCATAGTTGAAAATGAATGACATATATTTACATTTTTCAATATTTAGACTTAAACCATTATTGGAACATGAAGTTTGAAACTATATCATGATTATATTGTAGGTTAGCACAGTTCTCCCTAATTTTTATGTTACTAACCAACTTTTAAGTCGCCCGCATAAAAAAGTATGCGCTTGTCCTGGCACATGATTAAATCGGTTTATGAAATTTCAATAAACGTAACTTCAAATTAACATAGTTAATATATGTTCAAATTATATGCACAAAACCAATTATGTTTCATGATTTAATTTTTCAGCCAATAGAAAATATGTATAAATAATGTACAATTAGGCGACTTTAGGCATAAATAAGGACTTCAATGATAAATTTAAGTACTTGGTTTTATAATGGCTCGATGATGAGTCCAAACTAATCACCGTAAAAAATAAATACAAAAAAGTAATTAGTTTCATTAATTTAAATTATTACAAGTTCAGTAATATGTTTAGCACAATTTAGTATTAGTTAAAATAGTGTTAATACACATTTAATATCTACAGTTTCCATTTCTGTAAATGCATACACATAAATTAATTATAGCATTAGCAATAATAACAATAATAATTCAAAATATATTAAAGAATCATGTAATATCGCGTCGAATATGAAACTCCATACCAATTACACGCTCTCCGATGGAGGGGATGTGTTAAATTAGAATCTTGATTGTCTTGCTCTTCCGAATTCAAACCTTCCACTTACTTCGGCTTAATCTCGAGATGAAGTCCTTTCATTAAATTATTACTCTTTTTGTTGTGCTTAATTAGATCGTGCCTTATCTGCGTGTTGGGTTTGGGGGAATTTTCCAACCCTCGGTGCCGGCTTTGTAAAATTCTACCCCCGCCCTTAGGTGTTCGGAACTAAATAAGATTAAAGCAGAGGAACTCAATGTGCATTTAGTTACAATAAATTCTCGGAAAATTCAGACTTTTGAAATTACAATTTATGGGTTTAATTGAAATTAAGATATGATTTATGGTATATGTTAATAAACATCTCTTAGATAATTAAACCAAATATGATAAATTATAGGGTAATCCATGAAATTTGATTACACCATTAGTAATAATACAAATTTAATAAAAACATACATTTTAATATATGCATGTTTTTATTACATTTGTATTATTATTTACTCGTGGTAAATAGATATGTTTTAAAGAAGCAAAATAAATAAATAACACAAATGAAGTTTTGGTGAACATAATCATACATTTGGAAGAGTGTTCTGCATTTATACTTTAAATTATCTACTTAAAAATAAAATAAAAAAACAATATATACTTAATACTTTGTTATTACCAAATTTAAGCGGTAAGCATATTTCAATAGTATGCAATTTTTGTCATTGATACGTTAGTATTCGATTGATAATGTGATATATACATTATAACTTGTCAAAGAAATTTAGAACTTTCTTAAAATATAAACTCATAAATGAGCAGATTTTATAAGAACACAAGTAATTGTTATTTAATTAGTGACTATTACAGAAATCAAATGAATCAATTGAAATGCATAAACCTCATATATTTAACAAAGAAATTAAACATGATATCATGATAACACTTAAATAATCTTGCCTTGACCTAAAACAGAGAGCTTGTATTACAAATACTAAAATCTTAAAATGTAAATTTTGAAAGGTCATATACCTTGTTGGCAAATATATTGCCGGTTATTGTATTAACTACTAACGGAGGTTTGAAGCTACCTACTTATTTCCTCTTTTATTGGCATTATTCAAATTCTTAATTTTTATTGTTCATTAATTTTATAGCTCAAACTGAAAAACACTGACCGATTTATAACAACATCCTCAAACCACCCTCTATAATTACAATAAGGAAGTAAATATTATTAAAAATATTACAATACATAAATGCACACTCTAGATACCTTCTAAAAATCCTTTAAAACTTAAAAAAATGTAATAGCTAGCAACATTAATTTTAAAGCATTTACAAAAATAGAATATAAGAACTGTATGCATAGTCTATTATTTGCGATTAACTAAATAATTTTCGTATAATTTTATTTGTTATCAAATTTAGTTAGTCGCGATTGGTAGGCTATGCATATTTCCATTGATATTTAACCACAAACACATAATCGGTACAAATAAAAAAAGGGAATTTATAAACTAACACGTAGAAATAGTAAGGGTGAATATATAAAGTTTTCTTGGAACTCGATAAAGTACCTGCCAATCGGGGATTCCCTGTAATTAATGACCAGGTTGAGCTAATAGACTCCCCATTTTTCAAAGCTGTATTATAATCTCCTCCATTACTTTTGTTAATTACCCGTCATATACAGGGTATTCACGCAATATTATTATTATTCAGGTTGTCCCATTTACTATAAAAGTATAATAGTTGTGTTTTTTTAATGAAATTTTATTGAAATACTGTATATTATTAAAAATAACTATAAGAAATTGAAAAAATAATAATAAACGCTATTTTATCTATGCGATAATAATTTCATTCCTCCATCTCAAAAAACAAGTAAATCACTGTAAATGTCAAACTTTTTAGATTTATTTTTTCTGTAGTAACAACTAATCAAAACTAACAATATATGGCAAAAACAATTGAAAGCGGAATCGAATAAAAATATAAAATAAAAATATATATAATATAAAAATATAATACAACCAAAAAGGTGTGATAATCTTCAGGCAGTGAGAATCGTTGATTAATTTTGGATAAAAAATCTAAATAAAAGTATATTGTATTCTTCCTCATAGCATCTCATGTGTCTCTGGAAATTAATATTAATATTATATCTAAATATTTAAAAAAAAAATCAATAGAACTTGTAATCAATTACACATTTGTAAAATTTAAATGACATAGGTCATAAATAAATTGGAAACATTAACAAATTAATAACTTCATCAGAATATTTTTTTTAAATAAATATAGATCTGACAACTATGTATTTTCATATGTAACCTTATTAAATTTCACTTCACTTTAACATGTACTTGTGTAAGTTCATCGTACTGTCTGAAGATGAATACATTCAACGAGTATGCAGATGATGGTTATCAATTCGAACATCTTCAAATATGAAAATTTTCTAGATTTGGTAAATTTATTATTATTATTGAATTAAACACTTTTTTGGTCCGCTGTTGTCCAATTTATATTTCTTTAAATTGACTCGTGAGGAGTTATAAGCCACAATACAATTTTTTTTACTTAAATTTTCTGCTTGAAATTAATCAATAAACCACTTTACCTGAAACTTATCACACCTTTTCTGGCCGCCATGTAAATAGGGGATTCCATTTAAAATAACAAAGTTCCTATCAATTCTGGGAAAATTGGGCACCCTGTATATTTGAAAACATTTATTTCGGATAGATTGTCAAAAACTATGTAAGGTACTGTTTGATTTTGTTATCGATCGAGAATAGGTATCTGTGCGTAAAGTGATACTTTCGTATTTGGTCGTAGGAAATATGTATTCCAACATGGGTGTTTATTCCACCTGTAAAGAAATATAACTCAAAAAATTGAGTTGAGGAGCACATATTTCAGGTTGATTAATTTATTAAATACTTCAATAGGTACTAACACTGTCATATCACGAAATTAACAAATTCAACAAAATTTACATTGTGTTTCGTAGTAACCCAGTAATTAATTTATTATCCAGGTTCGTTGTTTGTATTAATAGGTATTATGAGTACTTACCGTGTCTTGCTTTCATTTATATTAGGATATTTTAACCCTTTGGGTACATTTGACGGCTCACGCTCGTCATGCGCAAATTTTGGCGTAATAACATTTGACGAGTCCGACTTGTCATTTCAAATAACGCAAGCTAAACGGGTGCCGGGGAGCGCGGCGCATGCGTTATACGGCTGTAAAAACGATTTGAGTTTGCCGTGCGCTAATTTGTGATGATTGTTTTATGTTTTTGGTTTTGTTTTTGTTAGTTGTCACTAGCACCTAACGCTATTGCTTTGCAAGTAAAAAAATGAGATTGTTTGACGATATTTAGTTATATTTTATCTCTTCCATAATGTCACATATTGAAACTGCATTATTCGAAAGTGATAATGAACGAGAATTTAATGAAGAATTTGATAGAGATGCGTCAATTAGTGAAATGGAAAGTGAAGACAATAACGAATTGGAAGATGATAGTGATAGCGACATACAACCCATACGACGAAGACGCAACAGACTCTTATCGAGTAGTGATAGTGAGTCATCTGATCAACCATTTCAGGAGGAATGGGTTTGGAATGAAACAGAAAATATACCTAATATAAAACAATTTTCCGATATTGCTAGAATCAATCCTATTTGCCTGCGAAGAGTAAGTGATAGTCCTTCGCCATTGAATGTCTTACACCAAGTGCTCACTCAAAGTTTTTGAGATATTATAACAGAAGAAACAAATAGGTATGCTAGACAAAAAATAGAAAAAGAAGGTTTTGCCAAGAAAGGGAATCAAAGATGGTTTCCTGTAAGTTCTGATGAAATGAAAGCATATATTGCGTTATGCATTTTGATGTCCCAAGTAAAGAAATCAAAGTTACATATGTATTGGTCTAAACGAAATATTGTAAATACACCATTTTTCGCAAACACAATGCCTCGGGATAGGTTTTTTGACATTTTAAGTTTTCTGCATTTTACAGATAATGAAATAATAAATAAAAATGATAGAATAAGAAAAATTAGAAATTTAGTAGATTATCTCAATACTACATTCTATAATCTATATACTTCTAATAATGAAGTATCTATTGATGAATCTCTGATGAAGTTCAAGGGACGATTGAGTTATATTCAATTCAACCCATCAAAACGAGCTCGATTTGGCATCAAAATATATAAACTTTGTGGATCTTCATCTGGCTACTGCATGCGTTTCAAAATATACGTAGGCAAAGATAAAGTACAGGGTGTTGATATACCTGCTTCAGAGAGTGTAGTCATGGAAGTGGCGCAACCAATTCTAAATAAAGGCTACACATTATACATGGATAATTGGTATTCATCGCCACAATTATTTTTTGTTTTACAAAACCAAAATACAAATGTCGTTGGAACTGTCCGAAAAAACAGAAAGCATATGCCAAAACAGCTTGCTTCATTCAAATTGAAGAAAGGGGAATATATAATGTTATCCTGTCGTGGTTTATTGGCATTGAAATGGAAAGACAGAAAAGACGTGTATATGCTTAGCACAAAACATGCAAATGTTGGAATGGTAGATACAGGCAAAAGGCGAAAACTAAAGGATGGCAATTTTGAAAATATTATCAAACCTTCATGCATTGTTGATTATAATAAAGGCATGGGAGGTGTTGATAAACATGACCAAATGCTAGCGTGCTTCCCTGTTATGAGAAAGTGTGTAAAGGGATATAAGAAAATGGCATTTTATCTATTAGACATGGCTATTTATAATGCACACATCATATATTCTAAAATAAACAGCACAAAAACCTCTCGGTTGAATATTGCAGAAGAACTATTAGAGCAAGTGTCACTGCCAAATTATAATTGCCGTGGTCGTCCTTCGCATAGTGATACACCATACCGTTTACAGGCAAAAACCTGAGCACACTTTCCAGAGAATATTCCATCAACAGAGTCCAAACAACACCCTACAAAAAGATACCGAGTTTGTTATAAAAACAAAATTAGAAGTGAAACTACCTGGCAGTGCAAACAATGCCAAGTACCTCTGCATTTACCAACATGTTTCGAAAAATATCACACTTTGCAAAATTATTAGTAATTTTCTTTTTGATATATTTAGTTGTTAGTTGAAAACTACTTGTTATTATTTTTGTTTGTTTTATTTATCATTATTATTCTGTAATTATTATAAACTTATATCTTATTTAAACTATGTATTAAATTAAAATAAACAATTTGTTACATACAAAATATTGCATTATCATACTACTTCAGATAGCAACAAATTAAATACGTTTCAGATGTATGATACTCTTTAAATAATTCAGTACCCAAAGGGTTAATGGACAAGAAAAATAACTCGAACATTGGGTTCAACATATGTATTGTTTATTGTATTGATTTATGACATTAAAATAAAATCAATGAACATATACTTCTCTTTAATTTATTTTTTATTATTATTATTATTATTCAATATTTTTCTATAAGCCATATGCATATTCGTTAAACTCAAAAAAAAAAACTATGTGTGGGACTGTGCTAGGGAGCTCTTTCCAATTATTATGATTTTATCTGTTTAAACTATACTGAATTTAACTATTTGAATTTATTGAAAGTATTATTTTTTTAATAACTGAAATTACGTACTGACATCTGCATCCCACATATGCTCGAATAACTATCTAAAAGTGACCACGATATACCTGTTAGGAAGTCCGAGACATTAAATGAGTTGGTGTGTCGAGATAAATCTACAGCCCTATAACATTTAATATCGTTTCTCCATACAGAATCTTCCTGTATTCTGGAAAATGTGAATATATCGTAATAACTCTCATGATAATTGAACCAGAACACAATGACATGCAGATGATAATTGTTATTAACATCTACACCCCACATATGTCCGAACAATCACTTGAAAGTGACCACGACATACCTGTCAGGGAGTACACGACATTAAATGAGTTGGTGTGGCGAGATAAATCTTCAGCCCTATAACATTCAATGCCGTTCCTCCCCACAGACTTTCCTTCGTCCCAAAAAATATAAATATCTTAAAACTAAACTTACAACTCGCGATCCCGACAAATTCCCGGTCCTCGTCTCGAAAGAAAAGCTCATTTCAACATTAATTTTATTATTTTACGATCACGCCCGAAATCTGTAATAGTGCACGGTCTTTTTCTGTTTCGATTATTACCCAAATCTCAATACCAAGTTTTAACCCCGAATAAAATCACAAATTATATTTCCCGACTCTATTTTCCACGACCAGCGTTCAGAACCGAATGATCTTCTTTTCCTTCCAACTTCTCTCTCGATCAACTCTTTTCTTCCCCCACCCATAATTTTTAAAAGAATCTCCTCAAAATATGACCATATATGGTAACGCCCGTTGAATTCACATTCTTTCCCACACATTGGCTTTTTTGTTTACATTTTTTTGTGGCGCGCTCGTTAAATCGACCCTCTTCGGATTGAGACCTTATCTCCAAAAAAAAACAAACTATAACGTCTCCGTTTTATTTGTATTATCTTAAAATTAGGCATTCGCGTTTAAATTTAATTTAATAATTTTAGAAAAAATAAAATTATAATATGGATCCTAGTTAGATATTACAACACTTTTCAAAATAATCAGCATAAAAGAAAGAAATAGTCTTTATTGTTTACTAATAGTATAATTATTGACGTATGCAATAATTTGATTAGACAATTATTATTTAAAATGAATTATTTTTTTAAGTATTAAAATGCACATATTTATTATTCCTCTATAAGAGATATTTTGCTTAAAACCGAGCAGAAAATACATATGAACCTTTTCCAAAAATCGTAAAATTAATGAATTTCATATGGTTTGCATGGCGAAATTGAAATAAAAACAATAGAACAAAAACTATGTTTTTAATTACACTGGAATTCCCTATGATGCATCTCCAATGGGACATACAGTATAATTTATATTAATTTTGAGTTTGTCACAATTTCAATATTCCTTTCAATATAGATCGGTCTATTCAATTATTTATAATTTTATTGATTAATTATTTTGTTTATAAAATGAATTTCAACGCATTCAATTCTATTTGAAATAATGAAATATTAAAACTGAATTTTATAGTTCTACAAAAAGTCAACGCTCAATTTTACGAGTGGTCGGCGCGCATAGAATGAACGACGAGAATTGTTAACGTAATAAACCTTGCACAGTATGCGCTGCAGTATTTGTTGTCATTTTGGGGTGAACATGAAAATGATTCAATAATTTCACCGTGAATGGCGTCCAAATTGAATTTTCCATTTCATGAAAACGCGACAAGGGATGGTTTCAGTTGACTTGTTTTAGATTAAACGCCGCACAATTTTTAATGTATGCAATTCAATTTTCTATTTATATCCAAGATAAAATTATGCATTTATTACTAGAATGGTGGATGCGACAGAGTAATGTAATTTTTGCAAATCTCTACAACTTTAATTAATTGGATTTGTTAATAATAGTAAGTATATTAATTTTAATGCAATAATACCAGGGTTCGAAATAATACAGGTTTTTGAAGAGGAAAATAGTGAAATGTATTAGATTGCAAAAAATATTATTTTATAGATATTTGTAATATTTGTCATATTTTAATTCTTCTAGTTAAGGTAAGGATTTTTTTATTTATTTCCTAGATGGTCACACAAACAAAACACCAATGAATGAGTTACATTTAAATCATAATTATAATATACTCATTGTTTACGCCAATCGATGATATGTGTTTTAAAATAATACGTATATACGTAACATTAAAATAAAATAAATTAGTTCGTAACAATGTGCATCGTAATAAATATAAAACAATCAAATAATAAAAAAATATAAAATTAAAAGAAGTTAAAATAAATATTGAAAGTTAATTAAAAGGGTAGAAGACAAAATATAGAACAAAATGCAAAGATATGATTAAAATAGAAATAAGAATGGGGAGATTATAAAAACTTAGAAAAAATATTGCAAATTTCACTGAGATATAAAATAGAGAAAACTTACTTGTGACCTTTGTGGTGGTTAAGAAAGAAGTGATGAGATAAGTCGCGAGACTTGAGGTGAGTGGATAAAAAAAAAACGAAGAAAGTGATAAAAACAGAAAAGATAGCATGCTAAACAGATGTAAAATTTTGTTTGTTGTTTTCCAAGTTGCATTTTTTCAGGCTGGGCAGTAAAACTCCGTGTGGCGATAATGTTTCGCTACTGTTAAAACAAAAATATTACCAAATACTGAAATTCCGGGAAAACATGTAAATGCGTAAATTATATATTTCCGCGGGTACGTCGCGAATACCCTTGATTCATACTAACATAACATCGCCAGTGAAGAGTCGAAAAACAAAATTTTACAATTAGAGAAATACTAAAAAAATGACTTCCATTGGCAGTCCTATTTATCGGTGTTTGTTGGATTAGAGCTGTGATAAAATTCCATTCAAGTTTTTATACTAAATAAATATTGTATACTAAGAACTTGTTGCATAAATGGTGAAGGTGCCAGACAAAACAATATTTTTATTGTAATTTTATTGAAAGTTTAATGAAACAATCTGCTAATTAATAACTACGACATCTACAAATAAATAATGTTTTGTATTTTTGTTTCCGATTGAGTAATTCACGGACAATGGAAATAATAAAAATCTCCAGGGGAGTAAAACGCGCCCACGCAAAAGTGGATTATTTTCCTAGTATAGCAATCAGCCGGGGATTCTTGGAGCTTTCCAATATCCGGGATATCAATCGAATGTCCTGTATTCAGTACTTGCACTACGCCCTTTTCCCCAGCGTCCCGATTTTTGCAATACTTCTAGCCCCAACGATTGGAAAAACAGTCCAGATTTTCTGATTTGCGAAATTACCCCGTTGGGACCGTGACGTCAATGGCATGGAAAACAACGCGAATGGTATAATAAAAAATACCGAACGGTATAAGTAAGGGGGTTGTTTAGGAGTATGAAAGGATTTATCGGGCTGGCGGAATTCGGTTGTTGCTTTATTTGTGACGTCATGTGGCAACCGGATGGAATTTAATAATGCTGGATTGGATCAAAGAGGTTTGTGTTATTATTGTTAAAAATCCACAACGAGTTTTTAATAATCTTATAAGAATGATTAAAGAATGACTTTTTGTACTTCTTCATTTTATATAAAAATAACATTTTGGATAAAAATAAGAAAGAAAAAAAAGATGGACTATGTTGACATGCAATGATAAAAATCAATTCTTTAATTAAATGTCCGATTTATAGTAGAAGATTGGAATTCTCTATTTATTCTGATTGCAATGATGTAACATATACATTTATTTTAATAAATTATTTTCTTTCATTTTTTTATTTATTGTCATTTATTCATTTATAGCAGTAATAAGAACGTGATGCTGTCATTGGTTATCAATATTGTTAATTAAATATTTAAATTGTAAAATTTAATTTAGGATTTTTTTTTGCATTCAGAAATGCGTGAAATTGTTAGATGATTGAAAATACAAAACAAATTATTAAAATGTAATGTTTGGGCATATATATTTAGTCAGAATATGAATAATATACAAATAGAAACTAAAAGATTATTAATGCTTTTAATAGAATTCCAAGAATGTATCTTTATAATTTAAACAAACTAAGTGTATATTGCTGATATGACTTATTGTTTTAACTTAAACAATAAATGATAATAAATTAAATACAAAGAAATAATTAATAAATTATTTTTTCTTTTTGCTCTGTAACATTTTGACTTACGTTACGTAATTATCCCAAAGCAAATATACATTAAAACGATTACTTCTCGGGCAAATACCTCGCCAAACATTGAATTACATAATGGACACTTGCCGTTGCATGTCAATAACATATTGCATCTTGCAATTTAATTTAACATCTTTAAATTTTGTAAGGCAGAGCTGTACTAACGAGATATAGATCCCGACACTCTTGTCTGCAAAAATATTCTTGAATCAAAAATTGTTGCATGATGCAATATGTTATTGGTATTCAAAGGCAAGTGTCCATTATGTCATTCAATGTCTGGCGGGGTAAAATCAATGCCTAGCGATAAATAAAATCCAATCACACCAGTTTATTTGGCACACGTTTGTCATCAATTGAATTATTTCGGCTTCTTCGAAGGTTCTGAGGATTTGTGGCGTGTAGCTCCCCGTAGAAGACCTTTTTAAAAAGGTTTTTTTGTGGTGACGACTCTTGGAGATGCAGAAATCATCTGAGTAAATGTTGTCAATGATCGTTCGATTTTGAGAAGAAAATGTTTGACAAAATGGCAGCCTCCTGAATAAAGAAGTGCTTTTTCGGCACTAAAAATCTGTCTTGGTGAGCTGTAAATAATAGAAAATAAATAATAGGCTAATTATAATGATTAACTACTAGAAAAAATTGTTTAGAATACGAGACAAAAGCCGCTGTTATATTGGATGAATACATGTTGAATTATCGCCGTAGGAAATCTACACACTTTCGAATTCCGCAATAAAAAATATTTTTTGAAACTATGCCCTTAATTTATTTAAATATCTGAGACCAAGTGAATGAATACTTTTTCATACTCAAAATAAATAATAATTTTCATTTGATTTTAATTGTTATTATGCACAATTTCAAGCTAAAAAAATTAAAAATATATATTTTGTGCCTCGAATAAACAACTAGTTTTTTAAAAAACTTTATGTTTACAATACTATAGCTCTGTATTTATTATTTTTGATTTCATAACAAATATGTGATTTTTTTTCGTGTTAGCAAAATTATTTTTTTATTTATAAAAATAAACTTATGTTGTTTTATTATGTCATTGTAATCAGAAAAATATATGAATTGGATCTAATAATATGCTATTAAAAATGATTATGTCATCGATTAAATCATAAAACGGTGATATACGAATGTCTTCACTTCAAATAACGAAGATATAAATAGAAGAAAAATTCACATTTTTTTATTTTTACTTTTCGAAGAAACTAGGGAAACTTGGCTCATTTTTTTCGTCCATTATCCCATCAAGAAAAAATGAGCTAAGTTATAACTATAAAACATATAGTAATGGCGTAAAAATACAAAATTCACATCTACATCTTATAATAAGAAAGATACCCATGATGAGACTGGAATTTGAAACATACTGTATATTAAAAATAAATCACCAAATATTGTATATTCTCCGTAAATACGCTTTGATGTCACGCCGTACTAAAACCTTATTTACACCTTACACATTAAAAGTAATATCGTTTATACTATAACTCCACAACTTCAATAAGTATGTAATATTTTGTATTATTTTATTGTAATAATTCGTGATTTCGTAACATTGGTTTTATCACTTAGCTATAAATAAGAAAGATTTTTGAAAACTATGGATTAAATTCATATTTGAAGTAGCAATTATACATTTATTTTATTTTAATATTTTTCATTAATTATATACTCTATTTTTTAAAGTAAAGTGTAGAGATAATGCTAACTTCTTTTTATTTACAAAATAGTTGAATTTATTAAATAATTCTCAATAAATGATGTCTATTTGTAATCGGTTTTACTATTATTTTTGAAATAACCATACATATTATTTTGTGTAAAATCTTTTAATCACATGCATTTCTACATTTGAGTGCAAAGCTCTGAATGTGTATAATTAAATTAATTCAAATTACGACTCGTTAACATCCACTTCCGGCTTTTCTTGGCGCGCCCGCAAATATCCTCTCCCGCAACGTTGCCCTTTTCTGAATAATTTATGGCGGAGGGAGTCCAAGAGGAACTTCTCCTAAATACGGAACGCACGCACTGAATAAAGTATTCAAAGCCGGAAAACGGCATACCTCCGGTGTAAAGTAAAAAACAAATAGAAAGAGATAAAAAGGTAAATATATAAACACAGAGTAGGATAAAAGATAAAAAAGAGAGTAAAATAACGAATAAATAAAGAGAGGAAGAAATGTACGCAAAGAGAGAAGGGGATAGGAAGTAAGAGTGAGAGCATCTGGAATTTTTAAAGCTAGGGAAAACCGTCCCTTGGCGAATCGTGTAATTATTTTGCATCGAGCACACATCAAAGTGAAACATAAAATCCAGAGGTAACATTTCGTTATATAGCTGCTATTATAACTTCAAATTATTTGAATTATCATGTAATATTTATCATGTTAATAGGTATTAATTGAATTGAAAAAAGATGATTCAATTAAAAATTACAATATTTTTGAAATTGAATATTTCAATTTATTATAACCATTTCTTGAATAGTTAAGATTATTTGAAATTTAGTGCCGCATAAAAAAAACGTGCTTATTGGGCGCTCTGTTTGAACTGAATATTTGACCGTGATATTTATTTGATAAGAGTGGCGTAGGTTAAGTGGAAGAGCAGTGAGTTGCAAAATTAACTGAACTTCGCCTACGTTTGCGCCATATTTTTTTTATAAATGTCTAAAAGTAAACAAAGAAATTTATTATTGTTATTATATTATTATTTCTCTATGATCAAACTTCAAAGCCAAATATTTTTTTGATGCGGCATTTGTACAGTGTATACAGAAAATCTAAATTTTAGCTGAAAAGTCAAAAATATCGATATATTATTATATAAGAAACGCATTTTATTATAATATACATATACAGGGTTCTGCATCACAGCTCCCGTCTTCGATAACTCAGTTTCAATTTTGGAAACTTTACTTGGGTCTTAGGACGTACTTAAGGAAAATATTTTTTATCATACAGGGTGTCCCAAAAAAGATTTACGACATGATGATTTCTTTTTTTTAAATTGCTTGATATACATTTTATTCATTATTTGGGAGCCTCTTGTGATTATCCACATACCCCTAAAATGTTATTGAAATCGGTTCAGTAATATCAACCAAACAAATTAAAAAGTAGAAAATATTGGTTTTGCGGTTTTGCGTCCTAACAGTCAAATTTTATTGATATTAATTATAAAGGGTGTCCAAAGTTTAGTGTCAAACTTTTCAAAGTTGAATGTATTTTATTTTTCTTATTTTAAATTGGAACCCCCGTATATTTTTACATCATTCTGAGCAGAATTAAAAAAACAAACATCTTCCTACGAGCCCTACCTCAAATCCTAATAGATTAAATGTTATTTGCAAAAAACTGGTTTTCTCGACAATTTCAATAGCCATTTTGATAAATAAAAATCGAAGGTTGCTTTGAAAAACATAATTTTGACATTGTAAACTTCAACAAGTGACATGAGTCTACATTAGCTTTAGTAACATTAAAAGTATAAATAATTACTTGCTTAAGCTTTTCATAAACAATATTTTTTCACAGCGAATTCAAACGAAATCTTATAGGAATGATTCTCGCATTTACGAAAAAAACTCGTTTTCACCTCCAACTACAAAAGAAAACATGCAGTAAACAATTAAAGACATATTTCAAAATTTTACACCCGACCTATTACAAAGACTGACAAGGTAATTTCATGTTCGTTTTCATTTGTGCCTCTAAAACAATTGAAGACATGTCAAACATAAGTTCTAGTATGTAATTTACTTTAGAAATATTTTTCTTCAATCCTTTTAATGTTATAACTAAAACTATGTTTTATACAAAGCTTAATAATTTCACAATGTGTGATTTAGACAAAGATCTGTGAAACCTTTAAAACTGTCGTTATAATAATGGTAATTAGACATGTCTGTCAATGGAATGTTTTTTCAAAGCAACTTCGATTTTTATTCATTAAAATACCCATTGAAATGGTCGAAAAAACAGTTTTTTGTCAATAACTTTCAATCTGTTAGGAATTTAGGTAGGGTGGTGGGAAGAGAAATGTTTATTTTTTAATTCTGCATGGAATGATATAAAAATATACAGGGGTTCCAATTTAAAATAAGTAAAATAAAATACATTCAAGTTTTAAAAGTTTGACACTAAATTTTGGACACTCTGTACAATTCATAAAAATAAAATATGACCATTAGGATTGTTAGACCTTATTTAACAAGTACCCTGTATAATTTTATTCAGAAGATCATAATTTATTTTTTATTAATTTTTTAAACCAATGGCGCAAAACCATTTTTTTCTACTTTTTAATTTTTTTGTTTGGTATTACTGAACCGATTTCAATAAAATTTTAGGGATATGTAGGTAATCATAAAAGGCTCCTAAATAATGAATAAAATGTGTATTAAGCAATTTAAAAGAATATATCATCATGCCGTAACTCTTTTTTGGAGCACCTTGTATAATCAAAAATATTTTCCTGAAATACATCCTAGGACCCAAGTAAATGTTCTAAAATTTCAAAGTCCTAATTTAATTGGTAACTGAGCTATCGAAGACGGGAGTTGTGAAGCAGGAAAGGTCCCGTGAAATTCTGCCATATTGAATAAAACCGGCAAGTTACATACAGTTTTCTGTATTTATCTAGATAAAATTAGTTCATCAAGTCTCCTATAGATAGCAGTAAATAGTGTACCATATTTTAATAAATATTATTAACGTTTATCACCTCGAAATTATTAAAAAAAATTACATGAGTAAGCATATAAATAATTAAGAGTGTGGAAAAATAAAATCAAAGGCATTTAATTAATTATCAAGAGATACTCAGCCGATGTTTCTCCCCTATTCTTGATAATGTGTGTGTATATATATGCATGTGTCCGATTTTTTGAGTGTGTAGAACGGTTTAGTGCTATTTCACATTCAATGAATATAAGAAAGACAAAAATATCCTTTATAGTTATCTCTATGCGCCGCGATTCTATAACACAGACGATTCGCATGCAATTCTAAAATAATAAACATTTTAAATAGAGTTAGTTCAGTAAGCAGTATAGGTTTGCACGGTGATGAATGAAATATTATGATGTTTCTTTTTTATTATTTTTTTAAATGTAATGTTTTAAAATAATTTTATTTGTGCATTACGACTGTAACAAAAGGCAAATGATCTTAAATAAATCAATATAATTGTAAAATGTCAATGATATAAGTTATACATATGCACAATTTATAAAAAAATATTAAATTTTATAAAATTTTCTTCACTTACAAATTCATAGATGTGTTCTTTTGAACATTTACTTTATATTTTTATGGGCCGTTTTCAATATCATTTTTATTTTATTATATTTACGGATACAAATAATAGTAACATGACTGTAATGTAAGCAGAAATTTATACTTCCCAAAAAAATATATTTATATGTTTACGTAAAAATGACTAACAATCTCATGTTCCGATATATTCCACTATTATTCTACACTCTTTATAGAATAACATTTTCGTTTATTTATACGATATGAATATTGACATTGAAGTCAAATTTTTAAAATAAAATCGAATCCCGGCCAGGGAAAATGTATAATAAGTCTTGGATTCTGGAATTGTTCCAGCTAATATGTGTTAAAAATAAATATTAATAATTGGGATAATTTAATTATTTTTGCGCCTCTAAGATATATGTGGGATCTTGACATTTTAATTTTCTTTCGCGTCTATTTAATATTATTTCCGGAGCTAAGCGGTTCCTTTAAATATTATATAATTTTTCTAACAGTTAAATTGATAATTCAGAATATTTTTTTTTCTATAAATATTGGACTTTTGTCGCCTGTATATAAAATAAAATGGCAACTTTAGTGTTTGTAATTGACAGCTGTAACCTATGAAACGCATTCAATTAATAAAAAATGGTGATGTGTCCATCATGGTACTTTCCCCGGTGAATACGGTCAAATAAGTTTCTAATTGATTTATTGTGTTATTTCTTACCTTGCAATGATTTGATAAAATATCTCCACATCCTTTTTAAATATTTTTAAACTGGAGGCGTTTGACGGCACTTTGACGTTTTATTTGTCATTAAAATAATTATTTCAATAATTAAAATCTCTAAGGGAATTTATCATGTAAAAGAAATTCTTCCGCTTATAAAATGAAAACGGAAGGTCCTACAATAAATGTTTTATAACAGAAATTATTCATTTTCCAAGATTTACAACTTTTATTTGAAACATTTTTCTATCCGAATTAAAAAATGAAAAATCGCTAAGAGTAAAGTTGCACTTAATGAGTTTTGATTCTAACCAAAAGCTTTTTAGATCATTCCACTGTTATATAAAGCTTAGATAACTCGATGGAATGGACTCAGGGGACCTCAAAACGTGCATATTTGTTGAAATTGGCGGTTCGAAAATTTTCACGAACACAATACTTTCCCTTGGACAGGGGTCCGGGGAAAGTAAAAAGTATTGTAATTTAAAAAAAAAGTATTACCTGATAATGATTTCGCTTTAGACGAATTTCATCATCATGTACTGCTAAAAATGGAATTTTCTTTTTTAATAAGTCTTATTTAATGTTAAATTTCTGCTACTTTCTTTGAACATTTAACTTCAACGATTTCGTGTTTATTATACTTTCAACACTATGAACTGCGGCTAATGATGAAAAACTTTCTAGATAAATGTTGCATATAATTTTGTAATTTGGTATTTTCATTTGTTGTCGAATGTTACGTCATATACGTCATTACTTTATAAATTTCTACCATATATTCATTACTGAGACATGACAATAGATTTGAAATACCATTTTAATATTTTTGACTTTGATGTTTGTTGTGCGTTTTGTATTTTTTTTAAGAAATCTAAAAAGGAAATAGGAGGTTTGAAAATGTTACATAACAAAAATATTTAGCTATTAAAGTTCTATAACTTTTATTTAAAATATTTTTCTATCCGAAAAAAAGTATTAGTGAAGAACTGAAGATACCTAAACAAAGAATGTTTCAAATAAAGGAATTTATTTGAAACATGACTTTTTACCTTTTTTTCATAAAATCACACAAATGATTCAAACTTACAGTGACATTATTACGTTTAATTTAAAATTAGGAAGTTGATAGCGACTTTGGGTATAATCAGAATAAAAAAATGTAAGTATGAATCGTCTGCATATATCACTCTTTCGGCAATATTTCCTATCGAAAACGCTATGTTTGACAGCACGCTATTCTACAAGGTTACGTTATATATGGCTATTTCGTATTCCGTATCGCGCTAAACTGTTATCTCAGTCAACGCTCAGCGCCATGACAGCCACTAAAATCGTTGAAAATAGCAATAGAAATAAGTCCAGTTGTCATAGCGTTTTTTTAGCGGTAGTTTAATAAATATTATTGTATTTTTGGCGCATTCTCTTGTAAAATTGAATTGAAACTATCAAAAAAGAACTTTTTTATACTTTACTCCTTCAGGAATCCATAGAATGTGCATAAAATTGAGGAGCGAATGTGCCTTTTTATAAATTTTCCCATAATTCGAAACAGGGATTTTTTATATTAAAGATGTAATTTTTAATGTATTTTTTTAATGAGGGCACTGTGGGGGTTCAAAAAACATAGTGATTATTGTTTTAGGTAGAAAAACGTCAAACCCCTTTACTTATGATGTGAATAGCGAAATTTACATATCAAAACGGCTCGACAGTGCAATAAAACATTACTGCAATTTAATACAATTATATAACAATTTATAAACTTTAAATCAGAGAAAACCAAAGCACAAATTGATTTTTTTATGATCGCCTTATGAACATTTCAACTCGCACGGAAACACAAGTAATTTGCATTTTACAGATGCTTTGAGTACGTTTTTTAATAAAGGACAAAATCGCACTGTTTATGGATGTTTGATGCACTTTGGTTTTCTTCGATTGCATAGTTTACACACAAACATTTTGCTAGGTTAGAATTCAATCATTCAACAGCCATTCGATGAGCATAACGTTGAAATTTATCGGCCTTGTCTTACTAATTCTCTTTCTACCGACACATCAAAACTACTTTTTTTTAACACTGCAGTAATAACATGTCACTCGATAGGGAATACGGAATTATCCAGAAACGTTGCCACACACGCTATCATAGACTGCTATCCCAACGTAACTGTTAACCATTATGTTTAGCGTTTTCGATGGGGAATAGCGCAGTTTAACAAGCTTTAAGTAATTCTTTCTGTTCTGTTGTCGAATACACACACACACACATATGTGTAATTTAAAGAAGAGAACCAAACTACAGTGTTCTACATGTTTATCAAATAGTTCGCTATTAAAATCGAGAGGCACTACCTCATTGACAATTGGCAACTATCTCTGTCATCACATCATTCCTTTTCTAGTAAACGCGAGTCTTGAAGACAAATATTTAGAAGTTATTTTGTTATTTCTTACCTTCGTACTATATACAATTTTTGGGTCATTTTAAATAAGATTGCATTTTGACATTTTATTTCAATAATTAAAGTTTCCACAGACAATATAAAGAAGATTATAAAAATGATTGTTTCTAAGGGAATTTATCAGGTAGATAAAATTCTTCCGCTTATAAAATGAAAACTGAAGGTCTTACAATAAAAGTTTTCTAACAAAAATTATTATTTTTTTCAAGATCTACAACTTTTATTTGAAATATTTTTCTATCCGAATTAAAAATTGAAAAATCGCTAAGAGTAAAGTTGTATTTAATGAGTTTTTACTGTTATAAAAAGCTTAGATTTGGTTTGGCTTCAAAACTCGATGGAATGGACTCAGGGGTCCTCAAAACGTGCATATTTGTTGAAATTGGCGATTCGATTTTTTTACGATTACAATACTTTCCCTTGGACAGGGGTCTGGGGAAAGTAATAATAATCAACCTGTTTGAGCGTTTTTCTCGAAAATTATCACCTGCAGATTAAATGAATTTGTTCCTCTCATTATGAACGCACTGTATGTTAAGAAATGCAAATCTGTTTTCATTCAAATTCACAACACATTAATAATGCGGATCAAATTATGATATTGTGTTAAGATTGGTTAGAGTAAAAAAATCAATATCATAGACTGTCTTTGGTTAACTTATTATTATTATAGTTAAATGGAATTATATTGTAAAAGTAAATTTTAATAGATTTTTCACGTTGGATTATGTAAGAAATTAATTCAACATAAATTTAATTTGTTTCATTTAATTCAATGTAACCCATGGTAGCTTATAAAGCCATTATTCTCATCACTGCAACAGATAATACATCTTATTTGTATTTGCTCTCATGAGTACAAACATTCCAGCTTTTCCACACACTTGAAATTTCATACAACCAATAAAGAAGAAATCCGACCTCGGGATCAATCAAATCCCCGCAGATAATAAACAGTCACCCCCGGCATGAAAGCTTTTATACGATGACAAACGACCTCCTTCGTTTCTTTTCATTTAATCCCGATTCATTTGCCTCTGTATATTTTTCCAGAAAACAATAATCGCTCGAGCTGTAATGTTCCTCGAAATTGCACAATGATCGGCTGTTAAGCACCGATAAAGCTGCTTACTCAACGGTATAAAATCCCTTCCCGCCGCGAGGGTCAGCCAGACAGGGGTGGCAACCCCATTACCTTAAGTCTAAGAGGCGAAATGGCTTATGCTTGTACACGTCTATTGCATTAAAGCTAGCTTCAAAACAGTTAAGAGAGAGAGAGAGAGAGAGAGAGAGAAGTTTGTTTAAAACATCATTAAGGAAAGCATTGTAATATTATTTTCTTATGTTTCAATTAATTTAGAAGAATAAAGTAATATGTCATAATAATAAAAAAAATAATTATAGTGTTTCAAAACTATCAGTATCGAAGAAAAAATTACTCTTGTTTTATTGAATCTATGTTCACAAAAGTCATATTAGACTACGTTAAATAATTTAGTTATTACGGATCGCACTTGCGATCGTTCTGACAGTTCGCACTACCAACTGTTACTTTATTCTTAAAATTGTTTTTTAAAGCATTCGTGATTTAAGCAATGAATGTAAATATTCAATTATAAATTTCTATAAGTTTTTTTTTTAAATAAGATATTTTTTATTGGTCTACCTAAAAGAGTGAAAATCCAATGTGGCTGGATCTAGAGTATCTAGAATATTTACGTTAACGCCATCCGATTTTCATTAATAATGCTTATTATTATAATCTTCGTTGATTGATTTTGGATAAATAATCTAAATTAAAAAAATATTGGATTCTTATTACCGTTTCAAAAACTGAAAATAATAATGTTAAAACTTTTTCAATGGCATTATTCTTTCGAAAAAAATAGATCTGGCAACTAATTTTTTTTCATGTTATATATTTTTTCAAATATAAATCTTTCGAATTTGTTACAGTTATTATTATTATTATTATTTAACACTTGTTTGATCAACATTACCAAATTGATTTTTCTTTAAGTTTTCTTGGGGTATTATCAATACAAAAATATTTCCTTACATTTTCTTGAATGAACCCCACTGCACAGTAATATAGTTTTTGTTATGTTAAAAGTATATCTGACAAATGCCAAAATATATTATATTCATTAAATAAAATACATCTTATTGATTGGAGAGAAAAACATATTTCATTCTTTTTTATTTGAAGGGCCCATCTTTTGAGTGAAAATATTCAATACCATCGCACATTTTGGACATTTTTTGTATCGCAATAAACTAGAAAACAAAGACACTTTTCGCCCCCTTTCCAGCAAGAAGCCATCCGATTCACAAAGGGATTTATTTTATTCCTCTTTTTTTTTGTTCATCGCGGGCGCAATATTTCAACGTGCCTCTCCGACTCTCTTCCGGAGCTCCTCTTTGATGTGACGTTTTTCGGAATGAATTTATCTCTCTTCGGGAAGGCACCCTTGCCACCCCAAGTGTGAAATTAGGCTGGGGTTATAATTAATTGAGAAAATTTGTGTTGATTGAGTCGTATCTGCTTTTCGCCCATTTTTCCCTCCTCTTTCGCTTTCGGACCTAAAAATACGAGTAGGGTTGTCGGAGTTTCGTGCTCCGGGAGCATAAATTCGTTCAATTTTATTACTTACCCAGGGCCAATAACAGAAATGCGCTCGGTTTGTATCGACCTATATGTTCCGCACGTATCGTATTTTATTCTCTTTTTTTTGTTCTGGGGTTGATGTCGAATTTCTTGCCCAAGAGCCCTTTTAATAAAATTACCCTAATATCTAAAATACGATTTATGATTGATAAATATGCACATAAAAGGGATATTTAAAACAATTCAATCATTGAATATTTGATTGCCTTAATTTGAACAATATTAAAAATTAAATAATACTGAAAATGTTTGAAAATAATTATTTTTTTCTTTATTTTGCTACTTTAAATAATTTTACGTTTAATTAATTAATTGTCCACGTTATGTACAAATCATAAATTTTCAATTAAATTTAGAAGGTTCCCAACATTTAAACATAAAGAAGCAGACTGTACAGATTTTTTATAAGAATGCAAACTAGTGAATATTATAGAAAAAATAATTATTTGGTTTGTAATATAATATTATTGTTACAATTTATTACATATAAGAAATAAAAGTTTAGATTACTAGGTAACATCAGAATAATCTTACCCTAATGTAAAACGCATAGCTTTATTACACATACTAAATAATTGAAACGTCAAATTTTAATGGGTCATATAAAAATACAGACTTTACAATACAACATTCATACATCAAACAATTATTTAGTATTTTTTACTGGGAGTTTCTTCTAAGATAGTACTAAAATATACTTCAGCATTCCGTCTAATATCAAATAATATAAACGTTTCATTATTTAAATCTTATCTCAGAATTTTTATTCAGAAAATCAACTAATAATACAAAATGTAATAAGTAGTATATTATTCAGTTTCTGTATTGAACCTATCACACTTTTCTCGTTCACGCTACAAAGATTTACTAAATAAAAATACCACTTTTTTGAAGACAGGAGCCAATAAATATGATGTAATATAAAGCCTTTGCTATATGTTTGGATTTATCACACGATATTATTACTACAAATCTTAAAACAATAACATTCCATTTTAAGAGTCATAGTTGTTTCATATTCAGAGTTTTCATTTTTGTAAATATTATTATTTGATTTGTGGGGTAGTAGTGGCACTTCGACCTAAAGATCTTTTGTGCCTTATTAAGTAACATTTTTTTTTAAATTCAAATGTATTTAATAATAGAAAAAAGTACTTATTCATTTGGTTACAGTTAATTAAGTAAAAAGAATTTGAAAATAATTAATTTAATCAAATGAATGATTAATAAATTATTTTCCCTTGAGCTACTGGACTTTTTTTGACTTACGTTACGTAAGTATTTTAAAAACAACTACTTATCCAGATATTGAATTACATAATGGACATTTACTATTTTTTGTCCTTTGCATTAAATATTCTCGAATCAAAAAAATGTTGCTTTATTCAATATGTTATTGCTATGCAACAGCAAATATCCATTATGTATTTCAATGTCTGGAGGGGTATTTGCCCGAGAAGTAGTTGTTTTAATGGATTTTTGTTTTTGTAGTACTTACGTAACGTAAGTAAAAAAAGTCCAATAGCTAAATGGAATATAATGTATTAATTATACAATTAAGTAAATTAATAATTTTCAAATTATTTTTATTTAATTTATATATTTATTTTTTCTAACAATTACCTATTAAATATTTATTCAGATTGAATACAAAATATGTAGCAAATACAGGAATTTGGGCTAATTGAAAATTATAACCTTTCTTACTACCTGTTATAATCCGCTTATTTAAGTACCTATAAATACGACTTATCTTCATAAATGCCTCATTCGGCTTTCTGTGTTGTTTGTGTGAACGTGTTTGCTGCAAAATGTAAGTTGTTACGTATTTATTTCCTTGTTAATTGTATATCTCTTTCTTTATACTGTTTTTGTTTTTTTTGTTTTTAATTAATAATGACCAACATGATGAGGTCCAAAAACTCAAAAGCACGTCTACAAGATCCACAATGTCGTGCCAATTTTCTTAAGACAATTAACGTAACGATTGAAGTTCACGAAGTTTTGTATGTGCAATTATTGTGCGAAACAAAGGAGATTGCCAGATATTACGAATGGGATCTTTGTCCTACTAAGCGAAATTCCGCTCTCTAGGCAACTTTTTTCGAGCTTACGGAGGCACTTTAGTGTCGCCGACGACCCCGTCTTTTATTCCAGGTAATAAAAGTAAAACAAGCCATTCTCCATGAAAAATTGCTCGAGAGGGCCTCTGTGACGGTGCGAAATGTAAAAAATGAAACAGAGAAATAATAACAATAATTCAAAAGTAAACATGAAAGTTATTTATATTCGACTTAGAAAGGAAAAAAAAAACGTTAATAACGTGAGGTGAATAATTTTATTATTAATCAATGCTCCAACTTACAAAACATAAATAGATTATATACATAATGTATATGGAAATTATTTTGTTGTTTTTATTTCGGGATATAAATAAATACAACATAAAATCACAAACAAAAATATTTTACTATATTTAATAGTATTCATTCGAAACTATTAAAAACTTCAAGATGTCCATTTTAGTTAATTATATTTAAAATAAGCAGATACATGAAGTTCTGCATTGGTAATTTAAATAACGTTGTAGCACAAAGAAGAAAATGCTTTAGATTATTTATTCAATGATGGTAGCTTGAAATTATTACGAAAATTGCACCCTTTAAGTCTAAGTTATTTTGATGTTGATATTGATGATTAATATAAATAAAATAAATAATGATTTTTTAGTTTTCATGAGATGAATAATTTGATTTGTAATAAATACTATAAATTATAAACAGAAATAGATTATGTGTTTAGGGATTATTTTGTTTTTATTTCGGATATAGATAAAACACACAGAAAAATATTTTAGTATAATTAATAGTAATAAATATTTTTCCTTAATTCCATATGTGCAAGTAAATTTCATTAGAAACAATTAAATACAAATTAAAGTAAATTTCTATATTCACTTCAATTATTTAAATTGAATTTAATCTGTTAGATGTATGAAACACTATTTTCAACAAAATTATTTTTTAAATAACATAGCAAAATTGGTCCATATATTAAAACAGTTCAAATCAGGAATGCAAATGATTTTACACGATTCAAACCATGAATAAAGGATTCTGAAAAAAAATATGATCTGCTAGGAGCAGAAGGAAAAATATTGTAATATTTATCGTTTTAAAAATAACTGTTTATACTGGAAAAGAAATTAGTAATTTTTGTTTATTACGGTCAAATATAATTGAATCGCAAAATCCAGTAAAGTATGTACGTCCAAAAATAAGTACGAATATTTTTCGTATATATTTTTAATTTTGACTCATTTTAAACAAAAACGGTTATCAATTTGCAATCAATATTAAAATACTAAACAATGTGAGCAGATCAGTGTCTGCGAGCTCTATGAAAAGTATAATAGTCACAGATTTTGAATTCTAATATTTGGATTAAAATACTGATAAAAAGATTCGAAACCTTATAAAAGAATTACAATCATTGTTTTTTATGATTCGAATATGAATTACGTTACAAATTAAAATTATAAATACTTTGTTATAAAAATTGCGACGTTTGAATCCTTAAAATATTTCGAATAATGTCCAGCTTTATAACATAGAAATTTAAAGTTATTACGAAAATGTATGTCATTGTTGGTTTAGGTAATTATTTGGTGAATGTTTCCACCAGCTTTTTTATTGGTAGTTAATAATTTGAATAATTAGAGTTCAATTTTAATGTTTTTTATTTATCTTCCTCTGTTTATGTGATTATATTATGCTCTATCTACAAAATATTCATTTAGGTATTATAATATAAGTTTTAAGCATTTTGTATTTCAAATATTAATGTTAAACTGTCGCTTCCGACTGTGTTTAAAGGAATGCCGCTACAAAGGGGATTTAATTTTTTATTTCTATACTAAATGAAATATTTTGTATGCTTAAAAATGGGAATTGCGTTATACGCTCAAGGGTGGAACGGGCGGGCGCGACAGGGCGTATAATTAAATGGGTGCAAAATACGCCCTTCCCTCGACTTTAAGACCGCGACAATAACATAAATACTGTCAAGTTACACTGAAAGCCGAGGAAAGAACGAACTTGGGAATTCGTCAAATACCTAAAACCGCTCACGTAAAGTAACCCAGTGACATTTCATTAAAATTGCATTTGCGAAAAGGGTGACATTAGGGAAATAAGTGAAATAAGTAATGTGTTTGAAAGTGAATTAAATTGAAATATAGTTTTTACTAACATTTATTTATTTAAAATTTAATAAGTAGCAATTATTTGTTTCTAATTTACGATATGACAAGAAATTTTTACAATAAATATATATTATTTATTTATAAATAATATAAAAATAAGTAAACTCCTAAAATCCTGGAAAACATCGCTAATTTATTATTATGAAGAACTGTGGGACTCTCCGATAGTTACATGGAATACCGACAATTACAATGTATAATCTTTTCCTATAATTTGTTTTTGCATATCATCCTGAAATCCTTCGTCGAAATTAATTAAGAATAATACTCTGAGTGTAAAATATACAAAGTGATGTTATTAACGAAAAATCGATATCTATTCAATAAGTAGTTAAGCCTGTCTTGAAATAATATATTATTCATTAAAAATTAAATTATATACGATTTTTCCGTTTATTATCTTTTTGTAGATAATAAATTTATCCAAAGACGTTTATAGAGTATCTATGAATTGTAGATATTTTGAATGTACAACATTGAGGTATAATTTAAATATAATTAAATATAAAGTGGAAAAGAAAAGGATAGCAAAAGGAGTTGTTGATTTTTCATTTTATAAAATTTTATATTTTTGTATAAAATTATTGAAATTTTACAATAGGTTATTTTATTATAAGTTCAATAGATTTTTATCCAAAATATATAAATAATAATACGAATTTACAAACACACGTTTAATATTTCAACGGCTTCGTGAGACGTATGAAGATTAATTCGATATTTTATATCTAGATTATTTGTTCTAAATTAATTAAAACCACAATACCCGTTTATCACACCTTTTCTGACCACCTTTAATACACAGGGTCATTCATGGTACACGAAAGGAATATTGTGGCCAAACTATGCGACAATTTTAAATTCTGACTTACCTCAAATGTGGCGGCCTCTTATGACTAATTTTTAAAATTATTTTCATATTATATAGGGTGTCCCAAATACTATAAAACAATCGATGTGTTTTTAAGGGAACACCCCATATACCATCCCATTTGTGGATTTTATGATCAAAATTACTGTCCCCTTTGTTAAGGTTATTGGTACCTAAACCTACAGGTATTTGAAATAATTCGAATTTTGTTAAAATCTGACCTATTTTTTAAATGTCAACTATTTGAAAAGTATTTAAGTTCTTACGTGAAAATTTCAGAGACTGGATTATTTTTCAATTGTAAAAACGTTATAACTTTTATAATGTTGCTTAAAACAAATAAGTTTACTGTAATTCCATGTTCTTGGAATTGAGGTGTTTTCGGAAACTGACAAAAATATTTTTTTATTTACACTATTTTGATAGTTTATTTTCGGTGTATTATATATTATATTTCTAGCTTGTTATGGATAATTTTTTGAAATTATTTAATCTGTCATTTGAATTTTAAAAACAGTCTTCTTGTAATGGTATTATTCAGATTTGTTGTGAGGAATTGTATCATTTTTAAAACAGTGGGGTAAATACCCAAGGGTCTTTTTTAACTAACTGAAATGAAAGCCAATAAAAACATAAAATGGCACAGAATGACAGATGAAATAAATTATCTTGCATTTATAAATTCCATTGCTAACTATTTTTTTTTTTAAATGAATAAAAAAAAAACAATGGTGCAAAAAATATGTTTCGTTTTTTTTCACAGACACTTAAAGACTTGGAGCAAGAGTTATGCAAATCGTTTAATAGATAATTAAAACCTGAATTTAATGGCAAACTGACATCCATTAAAAAAATCAAGTTCAAAATTCCCTATTTAGTTAGGTTTACACTATACAATTTGTGGGATTCGATAATAAAGAAATTAAATATGATCCATTTCTATACTTCACTGTATTTTGTGTACATAACCTGAATACTTCTCAAATAGTTAAAATTTATATTTTAATAGAAAACGGATTTATTCGCTTTGTCACAGTTATTTAAATAAATTAAATAAAAAAGACCTGGAAAATAATTAATAAATTATTTCTTCTTTAGCTACTGTGACATTTTGACACATTCTTGGGCAATATGTTATTAACATGCAGCAGCAAGTATCCATTATTTAATTCAATGTCTGGCGACCTATTTTCCCGAGAAGTAGTTGTTTTAATGTACCTTTGTTTGAGGCATTTATGTAACGTTTAACTTAAAATATTACAGAGCTAAAGGTAGAAATAATGTATTAATTATTTTCAAATTATTTTTATTTAATTTATTTAAGTAACTGTGACCAAGTGAATAAATACTCTTTTATCTATTAATAAAAATATAATAATCTACAGGATGTTCCACTTAAAAACACAACATTAATAATTTTCAGGTAGTTCGGATACTCTGTATGATAATTTTAAATCGCCGTAGGCCATTGTTTCAACTGTTAAATTTGTAAAATTATAACTCTATAATATACTCTTTAATAATAATACACAATAATAATAAGGTTGTAGTTTATTTTTTTATCGGGGGTATTCTTTTATTGCATGACATAAGATCCCCTTTTATTATTACCTTTACCACCCCTCACGTACGAAACAGCGCGCAAACAACTCGGATATATTTAATTTTGTTTGTGTGGCAAACAGAATAGTTTAATATCGCACTATATTTCTGTTTATACAAAGAAGAGAGAAAAAGTAATCGGTGTGTCTAGGCAAACAACTTTTTAGCAATCATTTTTATCAATAATACCTACGCAAACATTCGTGAAATTATAATGAAAAAAATAGGCGTATGTAATTTTTTTGCGGACGAAAATCCGCAGCTTAAATCGATGAGTATTAAGGCTTTTGCGTGGGAGGGATTGGGTGGAATAACTTGGCAGCTTACAAGCGGCCTTGAAGTGCTTTGTTTTGAATTAGTAGTTTACTTATATTTTTTTTACTTTTTTTTCAGGGAACAGAGTAGTTCATTAGTCGATCTTTCTCCTTCATCTCCTCCAAGAAACAAGACTAAATTAACGAAAATGACGTCGCGCTCCAAAGAAAAGGTAACGGCGATGTTCAGAAAGATTTTTAAATCTTCTCCCAAGGACGGGGAGGGTCCAAGTAAAGCGGGCGCTTCCGGAAGTGGTTCTCCAGGGAGGCGTTTGTTGCGGGGCTGCAGGGACAGCGTGTCCCCGGCACCTCCACCAGGAAGCCCCGGATTCACCACCACTAAACCGGCGAGGAAACTTCAAGAGGAGCCTCCAATCAACAAGACCGTACGTGCCCGCAGGTTGATGAAGGAATTCAAGGACCTGCAGAAACTGCAAAACTCACGTCCCGACCCGGTGTTTTCCGTTGAGCTGGTGGACGACAACCTCTTTGAGTGGCACGTGAGGATATACAAATTAGATCCCGAGAGTGATTTGGGCAACGACATGAAAGAGCTGGGCATCACCTACATCCTGCTGCACCTGATATTTCCGGAGAATTTCCCGTTCGCTCCGCCCTTCATGAGGGTCATTTCTCCGAGGATAGAGAAGGGTTTCGTGATGGAGGGCGGGGCCATCTGCATGGAACTCCTTACTCCCAGGGGTTGGGCAAGTGCTTACACGGTGGAAGCAGTGATAATGCAATTCGCGGCTAGTGTTGTTAAAGGACAGGGGCGTATTCAAAGAAAAACCAAAGGGCAAAAGGTCTTCAGTAAGCGGTCTGCGGAGGAGAGTTTCCGGTCACTCGTGAAAACCCACGAAAAGTACGGATGGGTAACGCCCTCCCTCGCAGACGGTTAAATTAATTTAAGAATAGAATTAAATAAATATTTGGGTTTTTCCTTAAGTGTTTTAATGTGAATCAGCAAGAATTAAAACATACTTGCCTGCCAAAATATAACAGGGTCGCTAAATTTAACTTTAATCATTTGGACTTACGATAATTTCATTTTAATACAAAAAATATAGTTAATTTAAAATGAAATTGTCATTAAAATAATCAAAAGAAAAAAGTCCTAATGGCGAGTGTTTTATTTAAATCACCCTGTATTTAAAATAAAACAAGAGCTGAAATTTTGTACAAGTAGCGCTCATTTACATCGTCATCATTTTTTTATAACCCCTACCAAAGAAATTAGAAGTGAGTTAGATGTTATGTCCTCGAGACAGTAAACCAAAGAAGAAGAAAAAAATAAAATCCAAAATTCACTCTCATTTCAAAAGAAAGACCGTCCACTTTCGATTTATAATTCAAATAAAAAAATTCAAGGCAAATCAAAAAACACATTAAAATGAAAAAAATATAAATATTAACGCTCAGATTTTTTTCTGAAGACATTTTTTGATATTTGTAAGCTTAGGCTAAGGAATAATCAGTATTATTAGATATTAAATGTTTAAAATGTTCATTTGTTTAATCTCATAAATGTTTACAGCATGCGTGAATTTTTTGGTCTTCCATTTGAAACCATGTATGTTTGATTTTATCTCATAATATATTATAATTGTTATTGCATTTCGAATAAATAAATAAATAAATAAATGTGATGTAATTAGAATTTGTTTTATTTCGAATATATTTCTTTTATGAATACGGCATACATAAATTAATCGCCACAAAGAAAACACTTTTTACACTTTGCATAACGGTTGAAACTATAGTGACTAAATATAAAACGAAAAAAATTACATCTGTTCTTATCAAACTTAATATTTTTAGTTTTTGATTGCTTGATTATGACTTGTGGAAACTATAGTCGCTAAATGTAAAATTCGGTGATACGATAAAGTTTGAAAGAGTTTTATTTAATTAATTTATGATAGTTTTCTGTTACTAATAAAAAATGGGCTAGAAACTACGTCTTTACACTTTATTTAATTCTAATCAAAATTAAATAAAAATATATTATTATTTCATTCCACATTTTTTCTAATATTATACAAGATTTTCAATACTTTATTAAAATTATTTTAAATTTAAGGTATATTTATTGTGATTCATTCAAATTATTATGCAACTTAAGTTATCGTCGTGTATATTGGGTTGCATATAAAAAAATATTTTATTCTCGATCTATTTTATTTCAACTATATTGAACTAATGACTTTATAACATATTATATTAAGCTAAATGTGATGAGCCGTATTAAATGATTGTTTATTAAAAATAATAAAATAATATATTTGTTTATTAAACACAACGAAATAAAAGAACACGAGAAAACTTTTTTACCGGCATAAAATTGTGCAAATGAACTACTGTTGAAATTCCAATTATTTTCATAGCTTACTTTACAAATATACTTAGGCAAAAGCACAATATAACCGCTTTGGAATATTTTTAAATAAAATATTTATTTAAACAATATTATCTTTCTTTAAAACAAACTTCCAAACGCGGCAACATTGTCGCGCCTTCATCCGAGTTTACAACCGCATCAACTTCACAAAATTCCAGTGACATTTAATGGCCGTTGACCGGCTTTGCATTAAATAAAAATAAATCCAAACGATCATCCCGCGAAATCATACATCTCATAAAGACACAACGCAGACAGACCATTGCCAGAATCTCCGAATTTAATCCGACAAGATGCTGATTAAAGTGAAGGTAAGTTTTTGTTTGGAGGTTATGTCCCACGAAGTGACTAAAAAAGGACCACTGTTTTAGACATTGACCGGAAAGGAGATCGAAATCGACATCGAGCCCACAGATAAAGTCGAGAGGATCAAGGAGAGAGTAGAAGAGAAAGAAGGTATTCCACCTCAGCAACAGCGCCTTATATTTTCCGGGAAACAGATGTAAGTTAATAATGAAAGTAGAGGCTTCGTGAAAAGGTTTGGAACAGATTACTTGCTTTTTCATTTAGTATTCATCTATGTTCAATATGATTAATGTAGTTGTACCTTTTAGATGATCAAATGTGAATAATGTTTTGTTATGCAAAAATGTGAAATATAATGTAAGGGTTACAATTTGGTAATCATCATGTGATTATTTTATTGTTTGTGGTAAATTAAACAGGTTTAATTTTATTGCCTTATACTTTCACATTTTCAGACAAGAATATTTGCTTTTTAATGCATTATAAAGACTAAATTCAATAATGTAGTTATAAAGCAACATATCTATCTGACTTGTACATGATTATTGAATTTTTATGCTTTATAAAGATGTTATTTTTCATAAATAAAGTTTAAATTTATATATGTTCTTATTTTGGGATGTGAACAAATGCTGCCTTTTTATGCATCGTAATTCAATAAAGTTTTAATAAAGCAACAAATCAATTTGACTCGTATATGAACATTAAATTTGTTTGCTTAAGAGGGAAAGAAGTTAAAAATGGGCTAAAATAAGCAAGCAATTAGTACAACTTCCATACTACATTTAATTTTAATATTTTTATTTAATATCATATCTTTTTGTTCTAGGAATGATGAAAAAACAGCGCAAGACTATAAAGTTCAGGGTGGTTCAGTTTTGCATTTAGTTTTAGCTCTAAGAGGAGGTATACATATGTGAAAATAAATTAATTTCCTGTTAACTTATAAGATCCATTTTATAAAGGCGGTTTTTCTGTATTCATTCATACCCAATACATCAATTTTTTCAAATAAAGTTTTGTTGTGTGCAAGTGTGTTTGAAAGCTTTGCTAAAATGACATAATTATACAATTATTTATGGATGCAATTGTTTTGTTTGATGTATGTAATAGTATTTCTAAATTAAAAGTTCATTGGTTACAGTGTATTTTGGTTTTTGTTCATATATGATTTGGTATGTTATTAAATTATATTTTTTTGACATGTTTTTTTGTTTGTTATTCAAAATTGTTCTATATAATTATAATTAAAAATTAATATTAGGGAAATTTTTTGCATATTTAATATTTGAGCAAAAATTAGATATATGAATTCATAAATACTTCACATAAAATCAAATTCAGTGTGAATATTTTTTAATCCACATGGAATGTTATTAGTTATCTCTTAAATTATTACAATTATGATATTAAAATATTCCTACTTTTTTTTTAAATTTTAATGTAAAAAAATACTGAATAAAAAAAAGTTTTTAAAGCATTGTAAGGTTATATAAATATATGTTCTTATTGTGCCATAAATTTAACTAAATTATTTATTTCATCATTGGGTATTCACTAAAAAAGAGCATCTTATATCTAAATATACAGTATTATTTATAAATTCAGAAAATGTATAGTTTTATGAACCAAAAGTATTAAAAAAGCAATTCTACCAACTGTATCGGAACTAATTTGTTTAAAATATTCATAATAATAGTTAGTGTTATTTTCTAAACAGTTTATATATTTGCGTCCAATTGAATGTTTCTCTTTAAAAATATACTTATCTCCAGTTATAATGCACATTTAGTTCAAATCTCTGCAAGTGTAAACATCTCGTTTTTGTTGTGTGTTGTAAATATGGTGTAGTGGATAGATTTTCGATTCGCGATGGAAAGGGGACAAATAATAGACGCCTTATTGTGCCTGAATGAAAATAATCCACTGGGTAAGGATTAATTTGCCACATTTTCATTATTTATGAAATTAAGTACTGACATAACCTAAAATAACATTTCAGCCAATTAAATCATAGTTACAAACCATTTGAATTATCTTAATAATAGAAATCTGTAATTTGACCGAGGCGGAAACTGTAATTTTGCTTGCAGCGGGTTGCTAGAAACATTTTACCAATTGTGATCTTAATTTACTTATAGGAATCTGTATTGTTGTTAATGAGAAGCTGTACTTTTTTATAAAGGATTCTGTAATTTAACTCATTGAAAACAAAAATATAGCTTATTTTTGATTTTGTTAATGTTAATCGGGGTTATTCTGTTAGAGAAATGTTAAGTTTAACATGTACGTTACTATTTAATGCTCGCAATCTAAGCATTTTTTTGTAATATATAGTTTTATGTAACACCGAACATACTAGAATGTACTCAATGTACATTTTCCTATGTTAGATTTGTACTGGAACGCATCAAAGCATTGGGTGCGATGTGATTGGCTACGATTTCTAATGGTAATATAGTCAACCCAATTTACACAATTTCCGTCAAAAATAAATTATATTTGTCATCTATTATATCAAGTGCAACATGTATAATTTGGATATTTTACTTAACCGCAATGCATACCATAAAAATCTTCTCCTTTGTATACATTATTAATACGTAAAGATGTCCAACTCTTCGTATATGTCTTCTTTAAGCACCAGAACAGTAAATGGTCGCGTTCAGGGAATTTTTAGCATGTAGCGCTACAGCGCAAAGCGCTTGATGTTCCCTGAACGCGCTTTCGATGTTAAGGACGGGCACGAAAATATGGCGGTTATGTTTACAGCTGTACGGCTTGAAAAGCGATCAAGCGGAAAAAATATATGCTTTACCGCTTGATAAAGCGGTACAGCGCCACACATAAAGCGGTATCGTTCAGCGAAACCGCTTTCGTAAAGCGCTTAAGCGCTACAATTCCCTGAACGCGACCAATGTCACTTGCTTGCGATAACTGACAAGTGTAATTCATTTTTGACGTGGAAGGGTGTAAATAAACCATTTAGCCGTAAAGCTACTCAGCGCGCACGCTGAGACACCCTGTATATAAATATGTACCGCTTTACGGGGAAATGGTTTACTTTTTTAAAAGGCGTATATAGGTCTAATGGGACAACATTTTAAAATTAGTTTCGAATTTACAGGGTGTACCATAAAAGCATGGCGTATCATAGTTATATTTTTTTCTAATGGAATATCAGAATATTTTTTTCAGATTCTACAACGAAAATAAACTTTCATAATATGTTCATATACCTAAACCTAATAATTTTTGAAATATTTGGTAACGTTTCCGAATGGTGTCACGGGATATCGTAAATTTTGAAAGCGGAATTATGGATAAACGTGCGTGAAATGAACGAATCCGAAGTCAGAATCTGCAGGAAACTTACCGTTTGGTCACAATTCGCATTGAAAGTCCCAATTTTGAGGTTATAATTGATCCGATTTCCGACTAAATAAGCACATTGCGAGTATAAATCGTACACATGATGAAATAATCTTCTAATTTATGACGAAATTTAACAAATTTTTTGCAATTTTTTCATTTATTCGGCCAAAATCACGATTTTAATTTTATACAGAAAATTACGTTTCTATGAAAAAATCAATATGTATTTTAGATCCATTTGTAAATAGTAGATGTTTTAATTTATGATGGCAAAAATAGATGGCGTCACCGCTCCACTAAACCGAATGTATTTTGTACAATATAATAAAAAATAATAGAGAATTATTCATCGACTATTATAAATAATACATACATATTTAATTAATGATTTTTTTTATGAAAATATTGGATAGATTGGTACAACTTACGATCTTTTGCACGTTTTGTCAGAATACTTTACAAACATGTTTGCACACTAACCTAACCTAAACTAACCCAAACTAACTTAAACTAACCTAACCTAACATAACCTAAACTAACACAAACTAACCTAACCTAAACTAACCCAAACTAACATAACCTAAACTAACCCAAACTAACCTAACCTAAACTAACCTAACCTAAGATAACCTAAACTAACCTAACCTAACCCAAACTAAACTAATCTAACCTAAACTAACCCAAACTAAACAGGATGAACAAACAATGAGATTCAAAAAAATCTCAATAAAAATTTCATCAATTGAAAAGCAATTAAAACAAATATTAGACGTGATAAATAAGAAGCAACCGCATAACGTTCTTATGCATCTACAACGTACTCTCGAACAGAGATGGGCCGCAATTCAAGAGCTTCACGAAGAAATAGAAGCACATGCTGTCCAAGAAGATTATGAAGATGATTACTTTACAAATGAAGTTTTCGACATATTGGAAATCAAAGTCAATGATATAATGATGAAGTTCTATCAAACTGAGGCGGCTCCCAAAGAAGTGCAGTTACCCCAGGTGAAGATCCCAACATTTAATGGAAATTATGACGATTGGTGCTCATTCAGAGACCTTTTTAAAACAATTATTCACGACAACACAAAGATTAGCACTGTAGAGAAAATGCAATTTTTAAAAACGCACGTGAAAGACGATGCTTTAAAATTAATACAACATTTTGAGGTATGTGCAGTAAATTATTTGACAGCTTGGGAAACCCTCAATGCTAGATACGAAAACAAACGGTTGGTGACGATGAAATATATCGACATTATAATGAATTTACCCACCTGCCAAATTGAATCAGCTAATAAATTAAAATTAATTCATGACAAAATACAAGAATCTCTTCATTCTATTTCTAATATGGGTGTTAACACGTCAAACTGGGATCCGTTCCTAGTATATATTATAACGAAGAAATTGGATAGAGAAACTTACAAAACATTCGAACAATCTCTTATAAATCCAAAAGAAATTCCCAATTTAGAAAATCTATTAAAATTCCTGGAAAACAGATTCCAGGCATTAGAGGCCATCGAGAATGAAATAAAAGTACCAAAGAATGATAGATCAGTTCCATACAAAAGATCTAATACATATCACATTCAAACAAATAAAATTAAATGTGCTATATGCAGCGAAAATCATTATCTCAATAATTGTCCTAAATTTCTGGAAAAGAGTGTGTCTGAAAGATTTCAATTCATAAAACAACAAAAATTATGCTTCAATTGCTTGAAACATACTTCTCATGACACATGCAAGGATATAAAAACTTGCAAAAAATGCAATAAACACCATCATACATTGCTTCACCTTGACAGGACCAGGGTAAGAGCCAATATAGCAACAACGAATCAAGAAGAAATTAAATCAGAACAAATATCGTTATATGGAAATGTAAGTCAAAATATCATATTAGCTACAGCACTAATAAGAGTTAAAACTGCTTACAATACATTTGAATATGCAAGAGCCTTAATAGATTCTGGATCTCAAACTTCATTTATCACCGAAGAAATAATGCAAGCATTGGGTTTACCAACCGAGCCAGAAAAAACATCAATTAGTGGAATTGGTAATCAAGCAGCAAAGATATCAAAAGGGCACGTGTTTCTTGAACTACAACCAAGATTTCCTTCCAAGCTTAAGATTACAACAGATGCATTAATCTTACCACAACTAACTAGACCATTACCAACAAAAGAGACACAATTTATAAATCTGGAAGATTGGAATAATTGTATGTTGGCTGACCCCACTCTTAATATCACTGGACCAATCGACATGATATTAGGGGCAGATGTTTTTGCACAAATAATGCTGCAAGGAGTTAAAAAATTAAATAATTCTTTGGTAGCCCAAAATACAAGTCTAGGATGGATTATATTTGGAGCAGTAAAGGAAGAATCGAGGACAAGAGAATACTGTGATGACAATCCAGTCACACTAATTTCACTAGCAGAACTTGATAAAACTCTTCAAAATTTCTGGGAAATAGAGGAGTTGCCGACTGCAAAGGCAACAATATCAAGCGAATTAGAGCCCGATCATCAGTACATACAAAGTACAAAAAGAGATGAAGACGGACGCTACGTAGTAAAAATACCATTCAAAGAACCTGTATACCTAGGCGACTCTAAACAAAAGGCAGTCGCTAGATTATTACAATTAGAAAGAAAATTTGAAAACAATAAGGACTTACAAACAGGTTATAATCAATTCATGAAGGAGTACTTGGATCTCGGTCATATGAGAAGATGCAATACTGCTGAAGCAGAATCTTCATACTATATTCCGCACCATGCAGTCATTAAAGATAGTACAACTACAAAACTACGAGTTGTATTCGATGCTTCTGCCAAAACAACGAACGGTAAAAGTCTAAACGACTTTATGCATGTTGGACCCCGGTTACAGGAAAATCTATACTGTATTCTACTGCGATGGCGTCAATATAAATATGCCTTTACAGCAGATATTGAAAAAATGTACCGCCAAATTAAAATTGCAGAAGAAGACTTAAAATTCCAAAAAATATTATGGAGATGGTCAAATAAAGATCCAGTAGAAGAATACAAACTAACTACTGTAACATACGGTACAGCAGCAGCACCATATCTAGCTATAAAAACATTAGTTCAATTAGCCACAGATATGCAGCATGAATATCCCACGGCCGCCTCTGTGGCCACAAGAGACTTTTATGTAGACGACTTATTAACAGGATCATTTTCATTAGAAGAAGGTCGTAAGTTGCAAAACGAACTTATGGAAATGTTACAGACAGCTGGATTTAACCTACGTAAATGGTGTTGCAATAACAAATATTTACAAGAAAATGTGCCATTAGAATCCAGAATTGATGGTCTAATAGAAATTAAAGAGTCGAAATCAATTAAGGCATTGGGAATCCATTGGTGTCCGATCAGAGACGTCTTTCACTTTAAAATCCAATTAAGCACACGCTCACCAACAAAACGAACAATTTTATCAGATATAGCACACCTTTATGATCCATTAGGCTGGTTATCTCCAATAACAATCAAGGCAAAGTTGATAATGCAGCAGTTATGGATAACGGAAAAGGGTTGGGATAATCCATTAACCAAAGGTATTGCGGACGCCTGGATACACTTCAGAAACCAACTAAAAATAATAGAAACTATTGCGATTCCTCGATGGATTCAATATGATACAAAAGCAACAATTGAGCTTCATGGGTTTTGCGATGCTTCAGAAAAAGCGTTTGGTGCAGTAATTTACGCACGTGTATTAACAAGTTCAAATGATGTAAAATGTATGTTGCTCACTGCAAAATCAAGGGTTGCTCCTATAAAAACAAAGAGAACCATTCCACGTTTAGAGTTATGTGGAGCAACATTACTAGCAAACATGTTACAAGTAGCATTACAATCACTCAGCATTAAGATTGATAATGTTGTCGCCTGGACGGACTCCAAGATTGCGCTAGCTTGGATCCAAGGAGATCATGATCGTTGGAAACCTTTCGTGGCAAATCGAGTTACGGAAATTAAGGAATTAATCAAGCCACATCAATGGAGGTATGTCAAAAGCGAAGACAATCCAGCTGATGCGGTTTCCAGAGGTGTTGATCCTCAAAAATTACAAGAAATGTGGTGGTACGGACCCGAGTGGTTAAAATGTTCAGCATTACCGCCAGAAGATGCTAAAGGGGAGTGGACTACTACAGAAGAAATTCGATCAAAAAGTGTTGTTGCAGAAGTGACAACCACGCACGAAGATATTCTTCCTTCATGTTCGAAGCTAATACGACTAATTCGTATAATGGCATATTGCATGAGATTTAAATCAAAATCCAAAGGAGTCCTTTCATGGAAAGAAATGACAAATGCACTACAAATAATTATACTAAACATCCAACAGAAATCATTTGCAGAAGAAATACGAGATCTTAAAAACAAAAAACCTCTTAACAAAAAAAGTAGCTTGATTACACTAACCCCATTTTTAGATGAAAATGGGTTACTTAGGGTAGGAGGTCGAATTCATAAATCATTATTACCTTACAATGAAAAACACCCCATAATCATACCAAAAGACCATAATGTGACATCTCTAATCATCAATGAAGCTCATCATACTACTCTACATGGAGGAGTTAAACTGACGTTAGCATTTTTAAGAAGAAAATACTGAATTATTCGTGGCCACAATTTAATAAAAAAAGAATTAAGAAAGTGCCATATATGCATCCGATTAAGAGCAGAAACAGCACGCCAATTAATGGGAAACCTTCCAGCGCCGAGAATAACCCCTTCAAAACCATTCCAGAACACAGGAATTGATTATGCTGGCCCTATTAATATTAGGGTATCCAAAGGACGTGGAAACAAAAGTTACAAGGGATATTTTGCAATATTCATTTGTTTGGCAACAAAGGCAATCCACATTGAAGTAGTGAGTGATTTAACATCTCCCGCATTCCTCGCAGCATTTGATCGATTTTTATCACGTCGAGGTAGATGTGAGAATATCTATAGTGATAATGGAACAACATTTGTGGGCGCGGAGAAGATTCTTCGAAAAGAAGTATCAAAACAGATACTAGAATCAGAGGAAACGCTTGCCGTAAAGGGTATAAAATGGCACTTCATCCCACCCGGAGCTCCAAATTTTGGAGGAATTTGGGAAGCAGCCGTGAAATCCACAAAGAGCCATCTCAAGAAGATCATAGGAGAAAGCACATTGACCTATGAAGAATTAAGTACGGTGCTTTGTCGAATAGAAGCGTGTTTAAACTCAAGACCACTGTGTCCCACAAGTAGCGATCCAAATGACTACACTGCAATAACACCAAGCCATTTTCTAATTGGTGAAGCTCTAGTAGGTCCACTTACACACGGTGAATCAATAAGAGATAATAATCTCACAGCTAGGTGGAAGTTAACGCAAAAATTAAGCAATACATTTTGGAATTCATGGACTCATGATTATTTGACGAGGTTGCAACAAAGACAAAGATGGCAACATGAATGCCATAATTTGAATATTGGAGATATGGTACTTATAAAGGAAAATAATACTCCGCCACTGCAATGGCCAATGGGGAGAATAATAGACACACATCCAGGAGAAGATGGAATGGTCCGAGTAGTAACTCTCAAATGCAAACAAAATGCAATCCTCAAACGTCCAGTCACTAAATTGTGTAAACTACCATGTAGTAACACAGAAATGTCAACTCAAACTCAGGATAAGATTGACGCAAACGAAAGTAAACCTATCTTACGCAAGTCAACTAAAACACAAAAACAAACAGCAATTGTATCCACGATCGGAGCAGCACTTATCATGCTTATGTGTATAGTCACTCCTACGTCATCTACATTACTGAATAATTCATCACGATATGATATCCGGGACATTCAACCAGGTTACTATATTGAAGAAACAGAGTCAGTACGTGTCAGTCGGGGAATATTGAAGGTCGAAATTGGTCATACATACAAGGAAATTGCAAAGGATCAAAAGGAAATATGTAAACTAAGTAGTGATATTGCGAAGGCATGCCAAAGGGCTTCTGAATTGGATTCCTATACACACTGCAATGAAATGGTAACACATGTCAAAGAAATGAAGGATGAGATATATAACGATATCAGTTTTATTTTACGTAACCACAGCAAAGGTAAAAGACAAAAAAGGGGATGGCTGGGTGACATTTTACAGAAGGTATTTGGTGTAAATGATGAGGTCTACACTGACATCGATCAGTTAGATGAAAATCAAAAGTATATAATTAAAACAATAAAAAACCACGAAACCCTTATGCTTTCTACAACAATCCACTTGCACGATACTGAAACACGGATGAATAATAAACTATCAAACATTACGCATAAACTAAACCAGATAGTTGCAAATTTAAATAAAATGGACCAATGGTTCAGAGTAGTTGACGAAAATCAGATAAACACCGAATTCACATCCATGTACTTAGTAACACTAAACTACTTAGTAAATACCAATAACAAATACAAAAAAATCGCCCAAGCAACAATGAGAAATGGAAACATCTTAGAATTTCTTAGAGTCACCCAACTGTCAGACATAGTGAAGAAACTAACAGATAAAATTCCAAGAAATTTAGAATTAATATTAACACCAATTCAAACCATTGAGTATAAGCTCAACAAGGAGCAAATATCAATCTTCGGTTACTTCCCAATGGCAGACAATTCTAATTTTCAAATGCTTCACGTGACACCAATTCCTCAAGAGGTTACCGAAGGAATTTTCAACATTGCTCACGTTCCAAGTAAAATCATAGCAATAAACTACAACTCCCAACAGTACTTCCCCATACCTACGACATAATTGGATAAATGTGTAAGGTTGTCCAGTATGGAATTACTATGCACTCCGCCAGTAATCCTTGATATGGAACGTAATCAAAATTGTCTAATAGACACATTATATAAAAAACTGAATGTTGGACATTGCCATACATACCGACTAGAATTAAACGGCACAATGTGGAAAAGGTTGACAAAAACTAATACATGGCTGGCCATAACAAGCTTTCCAACGACAGCTGCCATCATCTGCAATGGGGAACGAGAAGACATCGTATTGAAACATGCGCAGATTATACATATTACACCACTCTGCACAATCCAAGATGTCAAAACTACCTTAAGGGCCGAAATAAAAGAACAAATTCAAGTCATGGGAACCTTTTCCAAACCATTAAACTTATCCCATCCAAAGTCATTCTTTCCTAACCAAATCCACACGATCAAGGAAGCAACAGTTCTTGATGTTTCAGACGACATATACCATCAAACTCAAGAATATACAAATGGTGAAGCTCTCGCAGACCACCAATGGAACCAACTGCGTCATCACACAGTAGGAATGAGTGCTATAACATCAGCAGGGATTTCCATAACCATCATCAGCACAACAGTAATCATCGTCCGTTGCACCAAAAGAAAACGTCATCTACCACTAGGAGGACCCACGGCGGTTTAACAGTCCACAACTCCACGCTTCGGGCCCTTGGCAAGATGTTCACACCGAACAGCATTAAGCAGACGCTGCAAATTCCGCCGAGTTCGACCACCGCTGCCGATACACACACAGCCGATGACCGGACGATTGCCCAATAATAAAATGAAATATCTGCATATTTTTTTTGTATAAATACTTGTAAAATTTATTGAATAAACCAGTTTAGTTTTTACTGAACTCAAACACTAACCTAAACCGATAAAACGTGCAAAAGATCGTAAGTTGTACCAATCTATCCAATATTTTCATTAAAAAATCATTAATTAAATATGTATGTATTATTTATAATAGTCGATAAATAATTCTCTATTATTTTTTATTATATTGTACAAAATACATTCGGTTTAGTGGAGCGGTAACGCCATCTATTTTTGCCATCATAAATTAAAATATCTACTATTTACAAATGGATCTAAAATACATATTGATTTTTTCATAGAAACGTAATTTCCTGTATAAAATTAAAATCGTGATTTTGGCCGAATAAATGAAAAAATTGCAACAAATTTGTTAAATTTCGTCATAAATTAGAAGATTATTTCATCATGTGTACGATTTATACTCGCAATGTGCTTATTTAGTCAGAAATCGGATCAATTATAACCTCAAAATTGGGACTTTCAATGCGAATTGTGACCAAACGGTAAGTTTCCTGCAGATTCTGACTTCGGATTCGTTCATTTCACGCATGTTTACCCATGATTACGTTTTTAAAATTTTAAAAAGCCCGTGACACGATTTGGAAACCTTTCCAAATGAATTTTTGTATCAGTATATTAGATTAATGGATGAATGTTTTAGGGCATTTACAGGAATTTAAAATCTAAAGATGTTTTGATAATTTAACGTAACTCTAGAAACATATTCAAGGCCAAATTTCGTGCATATTTTAAATGGCTTTCTTGTAGGAAATATTATTGTCTTTCAAAAACTATTAAAGTATTTTACACCTAGACCATAGATCAAAATATTATTAAGATGTCTAACCTTATGGGAGAAAATGATGCACGAAAACGTTTAGACCTAGAGGTGGCAAATTGACAAAATCAATAAAAACAGATTCATTTGGTATGTGAATATCATTGGATGATCAGTTGACGTCCATCACTGCTATTATTATTATTATTATTATTTGGAGATAATTTTAATAATTTTTTATTGAACGGACCAGCCATTTACAATTTGACTAAAAACATAAATTACACAAATATGCATATGCATGTGCATGTGGGCAAGCTAACATTTAGTGTACAATATCCGCGAGACTCCTCCTAATTAACCTAATCGACGTGTTTAAGAAATCAATTCTGCTACCAACGCGCACGGCTAATAACATTTGTAAGTCCTAAGTAGGCCATTGTTTCCTCGGATGTTAAGTGAATATCTTTTTGGGCCAATCTATATGACATGAATTTGATAAACTTAGTGTGCACATTTTCCATCCTATTAACATAAGTGACATATGTAGGTGACCATATTGTTCTGCAATAATCAAAATATGATCGAACTAGAGAATTGTAGAGGATATTAAAAGTGCGTACATCTACTATATCTTTGGTAACACGCTTGATGAATCCTAGCGACTTATTAGCTTTGTTGTTGGTGGCACTTGAATGACAGTTTTGAATCAAGCATGATCCCGAGATCTTTCACTAAGTAAACTTGGTTCGATGTTAAGTTATTTAATCTATAATCATATGTCATTCCCTGTCTCTTGCGTGAAAAACAAATAAAACTACATTTCTCAATATTGACCTGCATGTCATTCAGTGCACACTATTTGTAAATTGAGTCAATATCCTCTTGAACCCTGAAACAGTCTTCAGCGTTCTTCACTGTATAATACACTTTTAAATCATCGGCAAAAAGCAAATGAGGACACCTTAGTGATTCCGACAGGTCATTTATAAAAAGAATGAACAATAACGGTCCTAAGTTGGATCCTCGTGGAACACCAGATGTTTAGAATGGTATACTTATAAATATTATGGTATTGTAAAATATAATTTTAGCATTCTGAAAAAAATATATATATATTGTGGAGAGTCATAACAAAGCACTAATTTAAAATGTGTAAGAAGTTCATTCACTTAGTTCGCTCACTGTATTATTGTATTATTTAACAAAACGATTCGCAGGGAAAATATCAATGTATATTCCTCCAAAAATATACTTTAATAAATTATTTAATAACGTTCTCCATTCTTATTAAGACGGGAATGTGACCATGTAAATTTTTATATTCCGCGAAATCAATTCCAGAGTTGTTTTTTAAAAATATACTAGGTGGTCACAAAACGTATGATAACCGTCAGGTAGAATGGTTCATTCATTAATTTTAGACAAATAATCTAATTAAAAAAAATATTGAATTCTTCTTGATAACGTCCCATGAAGCCTTTGAAATATTAATACAACAGCTGTTTTCTGTCAATTGTAATGATCCGTTAATATATAAATCTATATATCAATTAATTGTTTTTATTTATTAAGTTTATTTATTTATTTTTTATATATACTTGAAACACACACTCATGTGTTATTGTCATAAGCAATAATATAACATTTTTTAATCTTTGAGGCGTTTACTTCGTGATATATTTTGAATGATTGCCGTGTAGTCGAAACTAGTCACAGTAAAATAAATTGTTAAATGGTATAAAAAAGTGTTTTCTTTATCCTAATATAAAATTTATTTATTTTCTTAGTTATTCATTATTGTTATTGCGGCTATTTAAATTGTTTTTTTTTGTAATTTGCTAGGCATGTATGACCACTTTTAAGTTTCTCTGATATTTTATTGTTTTAATTTATTGACCATATTTTTACGATTTTGACTTTTATTCATTCATATTGAGGCAAATCAACACCTTAAACAAATACAACACTCTTGACTTTGTAAAAAGGTAAATACAGAGTGATCGACAATTATTGCAAATTGATAGGTAGACAATCAAATTGCATGTGGGTACAATTGATCATATGAAAATAAAATGCCCTAGATTGTCATTGGCTTGGCAAACATGATGGCCTTCATTTACTAAACTAATGTTAACTCTACGTTTTTATTTTCAAATACGCACTGAAGCTGCTCCGGACTTATATTCCTGGGGGGTTATTCTCGAAATTGGTCGAATGGTGGTTTCGAAGGTCGCATGGACGTTTCGTACCAATTGGTATTCTCGAGTGAAATCATACATCGAAACATGCGCCGGGGTCGTATGAAATTGGTCGTTTGGTCCGGATCATGCGATGGGCAGCGAGCGCATGAAAATAGATAGCTAAAACCGACTTTAGTAACGCATCTTGACCAATTTTAATGCAAAATTAGTGGCAATATGTGAATAAAATTGATAACCTTTGATTATAAATTGAGAAATATTCGTAAAAAAAGTTTTTTTTTACTGAATAATAATAATAAACATATTGTAGTTTGTTACAAAATTGCAAAATTTATTTTAATAAACGGCAGGAATGTTATTAAGAGTGCTTTAAATACAGTTATAAACATGTTGGACTTCTCGAATAAAAAATGCTAATAATTGGAGCATATAAATGTGAAATATTTTAGAAATTTAATTTAAGTACTGATTACAGGCAGTCACTATAAATTCCATGAATTTTTCAATACATAACTAACATCGGCAATAATGCTAACTTTGCATTTATTATGATTAAATTAATCATATTTGAGTAAATGTACTACTAAATTGTAGTAGTTATTTTAAATTTGCTATTAACACTTTAATACAAATCAAAACATTGTGAACCTCCTTGCTAAAACATGTTTTAATATTACGTTGCCAGCAAATATACGTTTTGAATTATATAATATTGTGAACCTGAGTTTAAATATTTTTACAAGGAATTTAAATTTAATATAAATCCTTTATTATATTTTTATTCAAAGTAGTATCACGATAATTATACAAAAAAATAGAATCATACAAGTTAAATAACATGGAAAATATACCTGAATAGTTTTATGTTTCACATATAAAACATAAAAAAAATATGCATGTATGTTTCATGGAATTAAAATGTACTAATATTAAATAGAGATATATTTCGTTTAATTCTTCGATTAATTGAGCTTACTAAATAAACACTTTATAAGACAAATAAATTTGTGAAACATTTGTAGTGAAATAGTAATCATTGAAATTATTAAAAAATAACAGAATTACAAGTTTATTTTATTTTGTATTAAAATTAGAATACTATTGTTTGTTTTACTTTTACTATTTTAATCTCGACTAATTCATTAGGAATAAACTAAAATATTGGTTTCAAAGACATTTGTTGGTGAGTGAAGTCTTCTTGATATAATATTTATATTTTATTCCTTTCTTCACTTCTGTATATATATAAAAAAATATTTGTCATTTTTAAATAAAAAAATATTGAAAAAGAGCATATTGTGCTCGAAATGTACATTTAGTATTAAAAAATACAAGAGTGAAGAAAAGAATAAAATATAAATATTATAAAAAATTGATTTTTATTATTTTACACCAAAAGAAAATTGATTAAAACAGGAACTATTCCATTTATAAATAATTAAAACAACGTTATATTCCCATTTTTAATGAAGCAAAATCGTGATTGTTAAAATTTCTTGTCTCAATGGTAAAATGAAAATGTGGCTACATAAATCCACATAGAAATTTGTGGCTTCATAATTATTTATAGTCACAAATACTAATAAATAAATTAACGTATCACAATCGTCCAAAATTTTTGGGTTATGTTACACCAAGCTGTTGAGCTCGTTAACAAAATATTATAATTTAACATTCCTTTCAACATTTCATAACATATTCCGATATAATACACTTTATTATAACAGTTAATCGCATATTTTTAATATTTAAATGAGAAATGGAGCATATTAATTTTATGTAACTAGAAAATTTGCGATCCTACTTTTCCATGCCATTGACGTTCGATCGGTCGCCTGAATTCGAGAATACCAAACGTACGGACCATGCGAAGCGACCCACCATTCGACGCGGTCGTATACGAACACGGTGCATGATCTCGAAAATAGGGCCCCTGATCTCAAAACTCAAATAGAAATTGTTAAAATATTGGCTACCGATTGTAAGACAATTAGATAGTAAATGTTAGTGTAAAAAGAAAAAAAAAAAACGTTCAGTTTTATATTTATTAATTATCGGTACAGTTTTATTTATTTCATTTCATTTATTTCTTTGCAAGAATCAAACTGCACACATTTTCAATTTAAATTATTTTATTCTATAATAATTTCCGTAGAGAATAGATTAATTCAAATATTCCCCGCAATCACGGAGGCAGCACCACCGCACAGCGCGAAGTTTATCGGTGAGGGGAATGCGGGGAGTAATATGCAGCTGACTCATAAAATAGCATAGTGTTAGCTATTTTAATAATATTTTGATCTATGCCTAGATTTAATAGTTTTCGAGATATATCCATTTTCGTTAATTTTAAAAATATTTATTATTCATAATATGGAAAGGTGATACAAAGCGCCATCTATTGTACAATTTAACATTTATTATTGCCAAGTATTCCATTAGGCAAGTGATTAGTTTTTGTTAATAAATAAAGACAAATGATTATCGAGATATTTCCTAAATGAATACAATAATCTTATTAATTGTGAATACATTAATTGCATTATTTATGTTCACATATATAAATTATTTGATAAAAACTTGTTAGAATTGTAAAACAAATATAACGAAAAACAACAAATAAATTGACAAATTAGTATAAAAATTAATTCATAATAAATTTTCAAAAATACTACTACTATCGAATGCAAAATTAAATTTCATTTTAAATGATATTTAAATATTTCTCAGTATATTGGATGTAATTGATCTAAATGCATTCTTAATTCTGCCTTTTATGTCTTCAATTGTTGTGGGACGAGTATTGTATATTTGATTTGACAGAAAGAAATCCATGAGGATTAAATCAGAGCATCTAGGTGATCAAGCTATATGGCCTCCTCTTACAATCTATCGCCTATTAAATATTCAATTTAAATATTGACAAACGGCCAATGAAAAATTAAGTGGCGAATATTCAATGGAATTAAACTTGTAATTGTGTCTCCTCATTATTAGTTATTGTATTCAAGTTAGTTTTTTTCAAATACTTCACACTGCCTATAGTTTTGAATGTATTTAAAACTTCCTCTACAGTTTTCTTATTAGGAAGTCTAAGAGACAATTTTCATAACGTTCCATTTGTTTTGCAATTGTTACTAATAATATTGAGCGTATAACAAAAATCGACGACGAAGTTGGCGTTGGAAGTCTCGAAATCACACGCGTGAAATGCTGGTTGCGGTCAACATGACAACCAGTACTTTACGCGTGCGCGTGTGATTTTAGTTCAGATATGACTTTAGATTTCCAATGCCAACTTCGTCGTCGATTTTTGTTATACGCTTTATATATAAATATAAGGTAATTAATTTAAATACTAGCCTATTAGAATAACTGGCAATAATAATTATTAAATTAAGCAATAGATGGCGCTTTATGTTACATTGCCATATTAAAATAATAATGATTAAGTCAAAAATTAACAAAAATGGATATATTTTGAAAAGTATTAGGTTTAGGTGTAGAATACTTTTATACTCTCTGAAACACAATAATATTTTCTACAAGATAAGCTGATGGAGATACGTTGAATTATTCAATCATCTTAAGATTTTAAATTCTTCTTAAGTTTAAAATATTCACCCATTAGTCTAATATGCTGATATAAAATTTCATTTGTTTTCATTCACCCATTTGAAAGTTAGGATTTTGTTCGTAACATCAATTCTTCGAAAAATATTTAAATATTTTAAAAAAATGTTAGGTTTGGGCATATGAACATATTATGAAAGTTAAATTTATTTTTCACTGAATGGTTTTTTGAGTTTAAGTGAAGTGTTTAATCACAAATTGAAAGACTGTTATTCCTTACTTCACAATTTATTTTATGTTAGATGTACATTTCGAGACACAAAGTGCTCATTATCGTTAACAACTCGTTGTTGTTGATAATGAGCACTTTGTGTCTCGAAATGTACATCTAACATAAAATAAATTGTGAAGTAAGGAATAACAGTCTTTCAACTTTATTTTTGACGTAGAATCTGAAAAAAAAAATATGGGGTATTCATTAGAAAAAATATAACTATGATACACCATGCTTTTATGGGACACCCTGTATATTTGAAACTAATTTTAAAATACGGTCCTAATAAATCTACATATGTCTGAGAAAGCCGATTTTTTAAAAAATAAACCATTTAGCGGTAAAGCTACTCAACGCGCACGCTGAGACACTCTGTAAATATACATAGAATATGAACTTAATTAATAACGTACACGTTAAACTTAGCATTTTCATTCAATTTTAAATAGTTTGCCTTTATAGTCTATTTTTAATATTTCAGATTGTGATGGTGATATTATTCAATTACTCGAATGCAACATCTTAAACCTACACTCAAAAGTGAATATATCTCTCGATGAAATTAAAAGTAGTTTAACAGAAATAACAAAATTCAACCCAGAAGATGATTCGCCAGTATGGACTTATTTATTTCACAACTTTTACCTGTTAAATACCCTCAAAACATCTTTAAACTCAAGCACTCCTGAAGATGTTTTATCCGTCCGGCAAACCAACTTGCTTAAAACTATTCTACACCAGCTGACAGGAATTGGAATCCGATGCAACCTTCTCAACAATCTTCCACAATTTTTGAACCATAAATCCGAGTCTTTTAGAAACGAGGATGATTTGATATTGAAACAATATTGCAGATTAGCTACTACTACGTTTTTCATGATTGATTGTCTTAAGTGTAAAAAATTGCGTGCTGTGATTGTGCAGGAGTGTTTTCAAGGGATTTTGAATAGTTTGTATCAAATAATTTATTGTCCTTTAAAGAAACCTACAGCGGATAATGGAAGTAATTCATGTGGTAATTCGGATAAGTTGGACCCTGCAACGTCGTTTGATACTTTGGAAAAATCACCCGAAAAAGGAAGCAAATCACTAAAACTTTCGAATAAATTAAAACCTAACACGTCTTCTGAGTCATTGAAAAAATCTCCTGAACGAGGAAACAAATCAAACAAATCGCCTGAAGTATTGAAAAAACTAAATACGGATAAATTGAAATTTAAAATGACTCCAGAATTATACACAAGATTCATGGAAGATAAACTTATTTTCAAAACATGTTTGGATTATTGCAGCAAATCAATTCACAAAACCGTTTATTGTAGGGAAAGCATGGTTATGATGGGGACGAAAACACCGCTGTGGTTTCAAAAAGCCGTTAGCACGAATTTAACAAAAATTTTACAGTCTGAAAAAGGTGTTGAGACAATAACCCTTGCCTTAATGGATAACGCTGGGGATTACGATGTAAAAGACAGTACGAAAACGTGGAAGATTTTTGATGTTTTAATTAAGCTAATTATGAGTTTGTATAATACTCCTGATTTCCACTCGAATATTTGCACGCAGATTGAAAATTTGTTGCTGGCAAATAACGTAATTTTCGAGCAATTATTCGTTGCGTGTGTAAAGACATTTTATGTGGAAAGCATGGATGTGTTTAATCGTTTAATTAAAAACGTATGCCAGCCTTTGATTCAGTTAACTTTATTAAATCACAGTGCTGATATAACTACTTCCATTAATCAATCAGTGCGGTTGTTATACTCAATTTTTATTATAACTTCAGCTAATTATCCGGAAATTCACATTAAAATAATTTCTCCATATACAGCGATTCTTTTCAGATTGTTCAGCGCGACTATAACTTCGAATTTATGCGATTTAAACCACCATATAAGCCAACTTTTAATTAAATACATCGCTGAGTACAAGCATCGCAATGTTGAAATTTTCGATGCCTTGTTATTCAATAGGAATGAGGAGGGGACATTTTTGATTAAACGCAATTTATTCCTTGAGGTAAAAAATGCTTCGATTCAAGCGATTTTACGGGAAGGAGATTTGCGGGTTAACATGAACCAAATCGGCGATGATTTGATTAAGCTTTTACGAAACCATGGGGATTTATTAATGGGTTTCTTTATTTATTTATTGCATTGTTTGAGTAATAAGGAGAATTATTTCAAAGTAGGGAATAACAAGGATTTGCTTCAACTCGAAGAGGAATTTGTTTTGGATTTAGGCATTGAACGCAATTTACTGGTTTATAATTTACTTTCAAATCTATCTGATAACAAAACAATACAAAATCAAATTAATTCAGACCCAACGGGTGTTATCGATTATATCCATGGAGTAATTAAGAAAGCGGTTGATAATAATCTCCACATGACCAAAGAAGTCGAATCCGACGAGTTTCAATCTGTGTTCGTCACGATTATGATTCTGCAAGCTTTAGTTGGGAATTGCGCGGAGGACAACAGGTATCATTACGAAGCACTTTTGGAGCCGTTAAGGTGTATTTTAACGCAGTGTTTGAGTGAAGAGTTGAGGGGTTTAGTCGGAGAAATAGTTCAAACGTTGGAAAAGGGTTGTGCTTCACAAAATGGAGGGCGAAGGGCGAGAGAAATCACGGATTTGGATAAAGCCATTGGCGATGTTTGCGATCCTCTGCTACCAATTCGCGGACACGGATTGATGGTTCTGGGAAAGTTGGTCCAAAAGAAGGATAAACATGCGATGGAGAGGAAGTTGTTTATTTTGAATATATTTCAGGTAATATCTATAAAAGGATATTTTTGTTTGAGTCGTCTAGTTGTAGTATATCGTAATTCAAAATAATGAAAACACTTTGGCATTCTATAACTGAACTTTTTATTTGTTCAATAGTTTCGACTAAACTGATAATTTTATAATGATGCATAACTAACCTCGAATCTATAGTCACGAATAAAAAGTTCAGTTATGCAAAGAAAGTAAAAAGGCTTTCATTACTTTAATGAAAGATTATTAAAGTTGGATTCAAAATATTTACATTTTTTAAATGTATAGATTTCTAATGGTTTCGATATACTTTCAGCTGGCGCATATTGTTATTAACAATGTGAACTAATCAAAGAAAATTCGACTCCAGATTTTCCAATGTGTGTGAAGCTGGCAATGAATCCAGCAATGAACCCGGCGCCTCCACACTGAGACTTTTTTTTCTAAAATATTTATTTCAAGGAAAAGAACATTTGTTTAATTGTTTATTCATAATTATAACTAAATGCAAGGTCAAGTGAATGGAACAGAATCAAATTTATTCCTATAAATTCTAAAATATTCATAATACATATACTTTAAAAATCGGAAAATACCGATTTTTTTTATAAACAATATTTCCCAAACGGCGCACTTTTTTCGCAATTTTCTTTCAGAAATGGTTTAAACAATGTTTCTAGAAGCAATATAAACAATCAGAAATGCGTGCCCGTTAATAGTTTGTTTATAAACAAATCCATTGCTGAGTTGTATTTCCAACACCTGACGGCGATTTTCAAAGTGTCAAATTTCCCAAACGGCGCACTTTTTTTTTAATTTTCTTTCAGAAATGGTTTAAACAATGTTTTTAGAAGTAATATAAACAATCAAAAATGCGTGTCCGTTAATAGTTTGTTTATAAACAAATCCATTGCTGAGTTGTATTTCCAACACCTGACGGCGATTTTCAAAGTGTCAAATTTCCCAAACGGAGCACTTTTTTTTAATTTTCTTTCAGAAATGGTTTAAACAATGTTTTTAGAAGTAATATAAACAATCAAAAATGCGTGTCCGTTAATAGTTTGTTTATAAACAAATCCATTGCTGAGTTGTATTTCCAACACCTGACGGCGATTTTCAAAGTGTCAAATTTCCCAAACGGCGCACTTTTTTTCCAATTTTCTTTCAGAAATGGTTTAAACAATGTTTTTAGAAGTAATATAAACAATCAAAAATGCGTGTCCGTTAATAGTTTGTTTATAAACAAATCCATTGCTGAGTTGTATTTCCAACACCTGACGGCGATTTTCAAAGTGTCAAATTTCCCAAACGGCGCACTTTTTTTCCAATTTTCTTTCAGAAATGGTTTAAACAATGTTTTTAGAAGTAATATAAACAATCAAAAATGCGTGTCCGTTAATAGTTTGTTTATAAACAAATCCATTGCTGAGTTGTATTTCCAACACCTGACGGCGATTTTCAAAGTGTCAAATTTCCCAAACGGCGCACTTTTTTTCCAATTTTCTTTCAGAAATGGTTTAAACAATGTTTTTAGAAGTAATATAAACAATCAAAAATGCGTGTCCGTTAATAGTTTGTTTATAAACAAATCCATTGCTGAGTTGTATTTCCAACACCTGACGGCGATTTTCAAAGTGTCAAATTTCCCAAACGGCGCACTTTTTTTCCAATTTTCTTTCAGAAATGGTTTAAACAATGTTTTTAGAAGTAATATAAACAATCAAAAATGCGTGTCCGTTAATAGTTTGTTTATAAACAAATCCATTGCTGAGTTGTATTTCCAACACCTGACGGCGATTTTCAAAGTGTCAAATTTCCCAAACGGCGCACTTTTTTTCCAATTTTCTTTCAGAAATGGTTTAAACAATGTTTTTAGAAGTAATATAAACAATCAAAAATGCGTGTCCGTTAATAGTTTGTTTATAAACAAATCCATTGCTGAGTTGTATTTCCAACACCTGACGGCGATTTTCAAAGTGTCAAATTTCCCAAACGGCGCACTTTTTTTCCAATTTTCTTTCAGAAATGGTTTAAACAATGTTTTTAGAAGTAATATAAACAATCAAAAATGCGTGTCCGTTAATAGTTTGTTTATAAACAAATCCATTGCTGAGTTGTATTTCCAACACCTGACGGCGATTTTCAAAGTGTCAAATTTCCCAAACGGAGCACTTTTTTTTAATTTTCTTTCAGAAATGGTTTAAACAATGTTTTTAGAAGTAATATAAACAATCAAAAATGCGTGTCCGTTAATAGTTTGTTTATAAACAAATCCATTGCTGAGTTGTATTTCCAACACCTGACGGCGATTTTCAAAGTGTCAAATTTCCCAAACGGCGCACTTTTTTTCCAATTTTCTTTCAGAAATGGTTTAAACAATGTTTTTAGAAGTAATATAAATAATCAAAAATGCGTGTCCGTTAATAGTTTGTTTATAAACAAATCCATTGCTGAGTTGTATTTCCAACACCTGACGGCGATTTTCAAAGTGTCAAATTTCCCAAACGGCGCACTTTTTTTCCAATTTTCTTTCAGAAATGGTTTAAACAATGTTTTTAGAAGTAATATAAACAATCAAAAATGCGTGTCCGTTAATAGTTTGTTTATAAACAAATCCATTGCTGAGTTGTATTTCCAACACCTGACGGCGATTTTCAAAGTGTCAAATTTCCCAAACGGCGCACTTTTTTTCCAATTTTCTTTCAGAAATGGTTTAAACAATGTTTTTAGAAGTAATATAAACAATCAAAAATGCGTGTCCGTTAATAGTTTGTTTATAAACAAATCCATTGCTGAGTTGTATTTCCAACACCTGACGGCGATTTTCAAAGTGTCAAATTTCCCAAACGGCGCACTTTTTTTCCAATTTTCTTTCAGAAATGGTTTAAACAATGTTTTTAGAAGTAATATAAACAATCAAAAATGCGTGTCCGTTAATAGTTTGTTTATAAACAAATCCATTGCTGAGTTGTATTTCCAACACCTGACGGCGATTTTCAAAGTGTCAAATTTCCCAAACGGCGCACTTTTTTTCCAATTTTCTTTCAGAAATAGTTTAAACAATGTTTTTAGAAGTAATATAAACAATCAAAAATGCGTGCCCGTTAATAGTTTATCTATAAACAAATCCATTGCTGAGTCGTATTTTTAACACCTGATAGAAAATTTCAAAGTGTCAAATTTCCCAAACGGCGCACTTTTTTTCCAATTTTCTTTCAGAAATGGTTTAAACAATGTTTTTAGAAGTAATATAAACAAACAGAAATGCGTATTGGGAGACAGATTAAAATCATCAATTCCTTTAAAAATTTTCAATGAAGATATTAAAATATGTTTGCCAAATCTTGAAAAAACAAAAAACTTGTTGTATGTTAAATCCGATACTGTCTATCGAAAAATCAAATCAGAGACGAACGCATCTTCCGATAGATCGAAAGATGATACCTACGACATGATGCTCATGAGACGAGATAATGAAAATTATTTATACAAAGTTGCAGATCCTTTAATGATCACAATTTTAAGCAAAGAGCAAATACAATTTATTAAGAATTGGTTACTAAAAATTTAGGAAGTAATGTTATTAATATTGAGCATAATACGGTAGAGCAATTGTTTGCCTCAATTTCTCTACTCAATGTGAACCTTATTGTAGGTGCAGTGTACATTCCACCGTCTTCTCCACTTGACAAATATGCAGTCCACCGTACTACTGTTGAATCCATTCTCGAACAATATCCTGACTCTACGCTTCTCTTATGTGGTGATTATAATCTATCTGCAGTTACTTGGTCCAATGATGAACTTGGTTTGATAAATAATAATTTATCATCAATGCCTGCACAATTAATTACTGAGACATTTAGTTCTTACAATTTATTTCAAATTTGCAATTTACCAAATGAAAACAATGTTTTTCTTGACTTAATTTTTGCTCACGGAGGATTTACAGTGTCAACAGCAATAGAGTTATTATTTGAGATTAAACAACATCATATACCATATTTAATTTCTTTGCCTATGTGTCCCTCTAACGAAAGGCTTACATTTAATGAATACGTTTATGATTTTGTTCGTGCTGACTATTCTGTCATTAACGACTATTTATTAAACATTGACTGGCAAACGTTATTAGTCGGTCCGATTGATATGATGGTTGCTTCATTTTACGGTATACTGTATAATGTTCTTGAGCGATATGTACCACTGAAATGTATTATGCCATCAACATATCCAGTTTGGTTTACTACTGAACTAATTAATGTAATTAATCAAAAACGGACCGCTCACAAAATCTACAAAGAGTGTCAAACTTCTGAGAATTACAGTAAATTTAAACATTTACGCACACAATGTGTAAATCTAAGGAATATCTTGTACACTGAATATATCAGTTCAGTAAATTTAAGTATACGTACTAATCCTAAGAAGTTCTGGAGCTTTGTGAAGTCTAGCAATTCACTTTCTGATTTTCCAAACGTTATGCGTTATAACTCTGAGACCAGTACTAATGGTTCCGATTACTATTTCTCCTCAGTTTATAGTAATGATGACCCTTTAAACATGCCATCTTTCAATGTTTCATCTGAAGCTATTCAGATGCCACTTAAAATATCTAAAAGTGAAATATTCGAGGCCATATCAAATTTAAAACACAGCAAAAGCACTGGCCCGGATGGTATACCCACCACATTTCTTAAAAATTGTATTTACCCTATCACAGTTCCAATATTTCTATTGTTTGAGGCATCGCTATCGCAAAATGTCTTCCCCAACTGCTGGAAGAAGAGTTATATAATTCCATTGTTTAAATCCGGCAAAAAAGATGACATTAAAAATTACCGAGGTATCTCACTACAATCGGTTATTCTGAAACTTTTCGATAGCTTAGTCTCTACTCAACTGAATTGGATGTGTAAAAATATCTTCATAAATGAACAACATGGATTCCGATCTGGAAAATCTACCACAACGAACCTCTTATCTTTCAGCTCATACATTATAAATGCATTTGAAGCTAATAGCGTGGTTGACACGATCTTTACTGACTTTGCGAAAGCATTTGATCGTGTCAACCATGAAATATTAATTGGTAAGCTTAGTGCCCTAGGAATCCATGCCAATGTAGTCGATTTTTTTAGAAGTTACTTAATCGATCGTATTCAATGTGTAAAAATTAAAAACCATCTTTCTAAAGAAATTAAAGTGGTTTCGAGTGTTCCGCAAGGGTCACACTGCGGACCGTTGTTGTTCTTAATTTTTATTAATGATATATATCGAGTCATTAAACATTCGTCTTTTTTGCTTTTCGCCGATGACTTAAAGCTCTTCAAGAGAATCGACTCACCAAATGATTGCTTATTATTGCAAGAAGACTTATTTTCAATTCACAACTGGTGTTGCAAAAACAATCTTTTATTTAATATTAAGAAATGTAAAATAATGAGATTTTCCAGGAAATCTATTCCTTTAGATTTTTTCACTTCTTACTTTATAGATGGCATTGAATTAGATGAGCTCGATGAAATTGTGGATTTGGGCATAACGTTCGACAAAAAATTGACATTCGGAAATCATATCAATAGAATTTGTATGCGGGCTCTAAAGATGCTTGGTTATATTAAACGATTTATCTCCAACGGCATTCAAAGTCATATATTTTGCTTACGTCCGCTCCGTTCTGGAATATGGGTCATGTGTTTGGTCACCATATCAAGTAACGTATTGAAATAAGATCGAATCAATTCAAAATAATTTTTTGAAATTAATGGTTTATAAATTAGGTTACAACAACGATACTAATTTTAATTTAGTTTGTAAGGAGCTCAGTATTGATAAGTTATGTTGTAGAAGATTATACCAAAAATGTGGATGAATCTCTCAAATATTTATTAACTTCTTTAAATGATTACAACATATTAGAATTTCAAGACGAAATCCAACAATATATAAATGATCCAATTACTATAAATACAACAAATTATGAAAATAATTTGTTTTATCAACATTTAAAAAAAATTCAAATTCAATACAAATTAATAAAGATATAACCTGCGAATATAATAAATATTTTTCGAAACAATTTTGCGATGATTTTTGCAGTAAATACATTCCGTATATGACTATGTGGACAAATATACTTACTGATGATCGTCATAGTAATGCGCCTGCAGAAGGATGGTTCAATATTGTAAAAAATAATCTATTAATGGCCGGTCATCAAAAGTGCTCTAGAGTAGTACGAAAATTACGTGAGCATGTTCTGGGAGAATATAGAAAATTAAAATATAATGTAGAAAGAAAGCGTTGTGCATTCAAAAATAAAATAGTTCCATACCAAAACCATGAGGAAATGTGGTCAAAAAATGTTAAGACACAAACAAAACGAAAAAAATGTAACATTATGGCAGAATTATTGAAAAATGGCAATGAAACGTCACAAAAAAATTAACTTTTCTTCCTACCCACATATATAATGTTTCAAACTTTCCTAAATTAAAGTACGATTATGTTGTCAGTAAATTTTCAAATGAAAAACTTTATTACAGTAATTATTGTACACTGAATAAGCGCGAATGGCTTGATAATATTTTAGTTGATTACATGTTCTATATGTTCTCTTTTAAAAAATCATTTTCATGCATCCCAATTTATCGTGTTGAGCATATAATTAATAATGGTTCTGTATCATATGTTGATAATTTATCTAACAATATATTTTTCCCAATTTTGGATAACAATCATTTTATGTTGATGTATATAATTTTAAATGAAAATATAGTCTATTTTTATGATCCACAAAACTTACAAAAACGCGCAGAAAAATACTTTACAAAAGTACAAAGATATTTTAAAAAATTTATGAATGCAAATCTATCCTTAAGAATACCAGATGAATTTCCTCAACAGCAAGCTACCGATTTTTGGAATTGTGGAATATATATCTTATATTATGCCCTCAATTTAATAAATAATTCACCAATGCAAAAATTTAATCCAACTAATTTTAGAAAATATATTCAATACTTAATTATAAATGAGTCTGATGATATCAAGACCGCTTGTTTATATTGCGGTATAAGTAAATACAATTCCAACGACATTGCTAATACATGTAAAGTGTGCTAACGACAAGACCATTTAATTTGTAGAAATTTAAAACATTTAGATGAAAATTATGTTTGTGAAATGTGTTCATATAAAGCAAAATGTATTTAAATATACCAAAATTAAAAATAAACTACTTTGCAAATTGTTATTTTCAAAATGTTGTCCGGCGTTCCAGATACGACCCAGAAATGAATTTATTTATAGACAAACCATTAAAGGGCACGCATTTTTGATTGTTTATATTACGTCTAGAAATATTGTTTAAACCATTTCTAAAAGAAAATTGAAAAAAAAGTGCGCCGTTTGGGAAATTTGACACTTTGAAAATCTCCATCAGGTGTTAGAAATGCGACTCAGCAATGGATTTGTTTATAGACAAACTATTAACGAGCACGCATTTCTGATTGTTTATATTACTTCTAAAAACATTGTTTAAACCATTTCTGAAAGAAAATTGCGAAAAATTGCGCCGTTTGGGAAATTTGACACTTTGAAAATCGCTGTCAGGTGTTGGAAATACGATTCAGCAATGGATTTGTTTATAGACAAACTATTAACGGGCACGCATTTCTGATTGTTTATATTGCTTCTAAAAACATTGTTTAAACCATTTCTGAAAGAAAATTGCGAAAAAAGTGCGCCGTTTGGGAAATATTGTTTATAAAAAATCGGTATTTTCCGATTTTTAAAGTATATGTATTATGAATATTTTAGAATTTATAGGGATAAATTTGATTCTGTTCCATTCACTTGACCTTGCATTTAGTTATAATTATGAATAAACAATTAAACAAGTGTTCTTTTCCTTGAAATAAATATTTTAGAAAAAAGAAGTCTCAGTGTGGAGGCGCCGGGTTCATTGCTGGATTCATTGCCAGCTTCACACACATGATTTTCCATTATAAAATTAGAGTAACTCATTTTATAATTATTAAAAAATGGACTATTTTCAATACTGTAATTACTATTACTACTATAATTACTGCATATTTCTAAACTAATAATGAGGAAAAAATGTGAAACAACACCAAGTTTTTTTATAATCCTACAAAGTATTCTATTCTCTTACAGCAAAATTTAAAAAATGAAGATAGTTATATTTATTTGAGTTCTATAAATGGATTGGCTGCGATGGCTGACGTTTTTCCCGATACCGTTTTGAGGGTGATAACTGAAGAATATAGCGATTTCAGTAGAAAAGATGCCGAAAACAGCAACGAGCTCAGGATGAAAATCGGGGAGGTTCTTGTTCGCGTAACAAAAATGTTGGGTAAGTTACTTAAATTTTTATTTGTTTATTCATACGGTGGGCCATTACATCAATAGAAAACATACAAATGATTTCATTAGAATTTTTAAAAAATAAACGAAAAAAAAAAAAACGTTGATTAATTTATTTGATTATAAATAGATATGACAAATAACCCATTTTTCAAATTTCCCCAATCACGTTTTTCTATTTCTGCAATCATAAAACAACAAGAAAAAACATCGACGAAATCATTAAACCCAGCAAAACACCATCTGCCGTCCGCCTATAATTCAACCTTACAACCGTTAGACAATTTCCACCGCAAAACGAAAATCCGATAACTAAAAGACATGCACATTTTCGTAAGATCGGCGCTAATGAGGTGTCTGTCAACTTCTTCTGAAGGCAACAAAAAAAAATCCACGGTGCCGTTACGTCTTCGAGCCCACAATCATTCTCACCCGGAATCTGTATTACAGTTAAAGTAGCATTTGCGATCAACGGTAGCAATATTATTTATCAGATGATGTTATTAGGTTGTTCTTGCGATCACTCGATTACACTTCACGGGCACCATTGTTGTCCGTACTCCAATTGATTTTCACAGTGGTTAATTATCTTAATAACACGCTATCAGCGCGCGGGATCTTGTAATTGTTAATATAATTGCGGTTTGCCGTATTAATTGTAATGAATGTAATTGGTGTTTGTATAAAATAGGTATAAATTAAATCAATTTACATTTTTATTGTCTTGAAGAAATTAATTTCATGATACACAATATTTCCTTTTGTGAAGCAAAGAATATATTTTTTTCAATCTATTTTAATCTGCAAATTTTAACAAAAACGAATATTTCGTCAAGTCTAAAATTTTTATATTTCATAAAATGATATTTTAAAATTATTGTCATTTTGCTTTGATTAATTTTAATTCTGAAAATTAACAACATTGTTTTAAAAACAATGAATATAGTGTTAAAAATAAACGAATTAAAACAACTCATGCCAAAGGGATATCGTAGTTCTGCTATACAAAGGGATATGGTTAGGATGTCAAATTATTAATTTCAGGTTATGTTTCTTGATATTTCACACATTCGTAAATCCTGTTTGACAAATTTAGGTTGTTTGCTGCAAACAGTTGCAGGTCTGTTTCAACGTGATATATGAATCATAACTTGTTAAATTAATAATCTAAAATATAAGTTGTATTACATTACTGTATCATTTTCATCCACCTAAAAAAAACTTGAATTACACACGCTAGATTTGAGAAAAAAACATATTTTATTAATTAATACGAATAAAATTCAAAGTCATTATGAATACATCTTATTAATCTTTCGATATTTTATACATTGAGTTTTTTCTTAGCTTAAATTAATTAATATTTATTTATCCATACATTATTATTTTTTTTTTCAAGAAATAATATTATTATAAGGCGGAAAGACCTTCGGTCGATGGCCAATTTATATATAAAATTTAGTTAATCATTGTAAATATATCTTAAGTAGTAAATATTGTAACTCTGTATATTATTATAATGCAAAATAATAAATCAACGTTGATGTAATCTAAAAAGATATAATAAAAATTATTTTATTTGATTTAATTTGTTGCGAATATTTTTCACTTTTAAAAACTATTATTGCAAAGGATTTCACTTTTAATTTTTAGTTAGTAAAAGCTGTTAAGCTGAATTTTTTCACTTTCAATGTTTATGATTATCTTATTGAATTTTATATTATTTTTTAATCTTGTAAACTTTTTAATATTCTTGAATACATTTATTATTATTAATACCTTTCTGCGAATCCGTTTTTTTTAATTTTGTCAAAACAACAGAGAAACAAGTGGCACAAATAAAATTTAATTGCTGTAAAAAAATACAGCAACAGAATATATTAAAGTTAACGTTACTTTGAACACAACTAACGCTACTTTTAAATATATTCCCTTGTTTCCTTTTTTGTATAACAACTAACGCTACTTTTAAAAATATTCCCCTGTTTCCTTTTTTTGCCTACAATTAAACAACACTATTAGAAACCTATTTACTCCGAAGCCTACTTTTCGCCATCCATTAAGCACTTTACAACTGTATTACATTCGGTAGGCACGGACGTTTGCGATTCCGCCGTAAATGGCGGTGCAAAAACAAATTCCCTGCCCAGATAAGCTCTTCAGGCGATTTACATACCCGGTGGGAATATGCTCGTCCATTACAAAGCGACAGATGCCGCTGAATCATTTGCATAACGGTGCGGGAATGTCGATTTTTCTTCCGCTTCTTCTTCGATGCATGGATTTTTTGCAAGCACGAACTTTACCGATCGTTGAAAGTAAAATCATAATAAATAACCGTCTTCCGGATGCCGAATTGGACACTCAGAAACGTTTACAACAATTGATTTTTTTTATTGCTTTTCTTACGTGATGCGTCCTGGTACTTTGGAAGTAATGTAATGCTCGTACCGTTACGTGTGTAGGAATTTTAATCGAAAATTATGTTCTGTTTAATGCTTAGAATTTTTAGATTAATAATTTAGTTATTGGTGGTTATCATTCATTAAACCAAAGTCGACAAAAATATAAATAACTTCATAAAATATTATTAGTTATTTGTCATTTTCGAATTAGTTTTTGTTAAGTTCTGGTCCATGAAAGCCCAAACCACGATTTTATAGTAATATGTATATATTTTTTTACGCACTGTATGGCATTTCATGTATGGACTCAATAATTAAAAATAATTGTGTAATTTAAAAAAAAATGTTTTCATGGTTTGTTGCTATTGTGTTATCTACAAGAACTGAAACCACAATATTGATACGCGAATAACTTTTTTATTTCTGATTTTTTTGTAATGGTGTAGTATAACTTTTTTGCCAAGAGTTATCTTTTCCATCAAATTATGATAAAATATATATAGTGTTCCAATTAAAAAATGTTTGTTTTGTTATTATCTTTTATTTTTCTGATTTCACCGCTGTAGTCCTCGGAAATTTTAATACTACTTTGTTAATTTAACCTACTTTCTACCTGAACTGAACAAAGTACTTAATTTAGAACAACCTGTATATTGAAACTTATTCATTATTTATTACAATAGTGCATTTTATTCAATAATAATTGCATTATGTATTTTATCTTATTTCATTATGGATTCTAATTTAATTAATACTTTAATTACTAATGATCGAACCCACGCCGTAAGAAAATTTTGCTATACTTTATAAAATAGTAATTATGACGCTTGTATACAAATTTATAATTGCATTATGTATTGCGTCTTTTTCATTATGTATTTATTTAATTACATATGTAAATAGTTTGTGTTTTCGTTTTACTAAAATCCATATTCTTTTTTTATTGATAGATTTGTAATAATCTATTTATATTTATTATTATAATTATTTAATTTTCACTTAATTACTCTCTAGGTGAAATGGCTCCGAAATACAAATCCCTGCTGCTCAACACCTTCCTGAACGGCACAAAAGACGAAGACCACCTTATGCGCGCGTCCAATCTGTCCAACTTGGGCGAAATCTGCCGGGTGCTGGGCTACAAACTCGGCTCTATCGCGATCGAGGTAAGTACGCAAAACCCATCAAACCATCCTGGAAATCAAAGCCTCTCTTGTTCTTCTTTATAAAAGGTGCTCGCCTGTGTCCACGCCATAATCACGACAGATAAGGCCGTCGAGGCACGCCGGGCTGCGGTTACAGTTATCCGGCAGCTATTCGCCGGTTTAGAAAGCGAAATGATTGCCTTCCTTAAAGACGACATACTCGAGATTTACAGGAGTTTGAAGAATATTTATCAGAATGATAGGGATGACGTTATGCGGCTGCAAGCACAGCTGGCTCTGGAGGAGTTGAACGAGAACATGAAGCAATTTGTTTTCCCGAAGCCTCAGTTGAATTTCGAGAAGAAGATTGTTGTTATGAAAGAATGAATAAAACATTATTTTCAGATACTTTTAACTTAATTTATGGAAATACTATATATATATATATATATATATATATATATATATATATATATATTCAACATAAATTATATTTACACTTCTGTATCTCTTATTACTCACAACATAAATAACATTCCATCGATTCAAAAAAATCAACATGAAGTGTTGGTGCACTACATGTATATACAGTTGACAATAATTCTTCATCAAAATTAAGTCAACTCTGTTTGTTATTTTGATGTCCTTGAATCGCTATTTATATAATTTGTAATTTTTAATTACCTTCCGAATTTGACATTTCAGGAATTAAATGGAGCTTTATACCATTCTTCACATTTTATCTTGTATTGGTTATATAAATGGATATATAAAGATAATATAATAATTTAATTAACTCAGTTATGTGTAATATTTTTTAGTAAACTAATATGAATTTTGAATGTATTTAACAATTTAATACTTCTAGGTTTTTTTTTTTTTGAGAAATGCTAATTGATTTAAATTTTTAACTTTTATATTTAAATCAGTATTGTCTTGAGAATATTTATCGTTTTGTCAACTTTGTTTGGAGGTTTATGAGTTACAAAAAGCATTGTGCCATCACCATCCGACAAAACTGGCTTTAGAATTTTAATCAGTATTATTAAAACTATGTTTTAGCCTTAGAAAAAACGTCAATGTTTATCTTATATTTTTTAATATTTATGAGGTCAAAAAAAAAAACAGTAAAATTGCAAATAATGGAAACAAGTATGTTAACTTGGTCATAGTTATTTAAATTTAATTAAATGAAATAAAAATAAATTGGAAAATACTTAATTTTAAAGGATATACGTTATGTAAGCCAAAATTTGCAGTAGCTAAAGGAAAAATAATGAAAAATAGAGCGCACGCCTGACCATCAAGCAGTTAAAACTCATGGATGAAAAAAAAAACTGAATTGAAAATTATAATTACATTTCCTTTTATTATTTGATGGTTAAATAAATTAAAAGCTCAATTTATAAGATAATACATGAATTATCTCCTAACCAGAAACACACATGTACTAAATCAATAAATTCTTAAAATTTAAATTTGATATATTAAATAGCAAATTAGTTTGTTCTAAATATAATATATATTATAAATTTATGATTATTTTATTTAATGTCAAAAGGAATAATTTCTCATATGTTAGAGGTTTATTCATTTCTCAACTGTTTTGTTTATTTTTTATTCATATTTTTGTATAAATAATTCAAAGCATGTTTACTTGTGGTATATTTAATAATAAAATAATTATTCTTACATTAATCAGTATCAATTATTTCAATCACTAAGAGTATCAAAGGCGTACTGTTTCGAACTTATCTAAACAACTAAACAATAAATAAACAATTGCATACTATACAGGGTGTTCGTTAGTGTATATCCGTTCCTAATTATAAACACCTAGTATATGAAATAAATACGCAATAGCACACATCCTCTTCCCCCCAAAAAATTAAACCTAAATAAGTCTTTTTTTGTATAAATTTGTTTAATATTAATGCTTAACACTGACATCCACAGACCTTTCGTTTAAAATATCTATTTCGGTGATCGTACTGCAACTCGATGATGATATCTCCGAAGCCATTGAAACATTATCCAAATCATCCTCAATTTTCCTTAAATTCCACTTCAAAACAATCGCGACAAATCCGGCAACAACGGCCACCATTAAAACAGCGATGAGGGCTATCGGGAGGATGTTGTTGTCCTCAGTTTTCTTCGCTTCTTCTTGATCGGCTGTAATTAGAATGATTAGTGTGCTTTCTGTAGTGTACGACAACTAGTCCATAACAATTACACGGAACGCCGTCTGGAAAATGAATGTCTAATGCGGCGGTCATGCGATGGTAACCATGGACTATGGGCTCGGACAGACGTGTGTGGTGAAATGGTAATTTGTTGGAAGCGGTCAGCAGTGCGATCGTGATTTAATGGCCATGGGAAGAATTCGAGCTTTTTTTTGCTTTTACGACGACGCAACGGAATTAATTTGGAAGAAGGAGCGTTTTGTTACAGTACTTTTTTGTTTTAACAGTACCAACTTCAAATTATACAGCAGATAAGTAAATTGGACGTTGGTTCTGGAAAATTCGAGCTGATATTTTGATGGATTTAACACGCGTTATTATTACTTCATAAATGAAACAATTACCAAGTGCAAATTTATTTTTTAAAATAATATGGCATTTTTCTCTTTTAATTTCTTAATTTTAAGTGGTTTATATTTTATTTTAAGAGATTTTTAATAGATTAAGCGCATGTTTCAATCTAGTAGGGACGTCGTAAAGTAACAGAAAATACATTTTAAATTAAGACGTTCAAAAATGACTAAAACTGGTGTTTTATATAACTTATTACAATTTATTTTCCGATTAAATTCCCTGTTATTATTGTTAATATAAAGGAAATGCTTCATTAATAATGGACTAATGGTTTACTTCAGTTATTATACCGGGTGTTGATGCATCTGGGTATATATATTTTTAAATTCAGTACACATTTTAATTCTTTTATTTTTTTCTCTTAAATGAACATTGAGTAGAAATTGGCATACAATGATTTCTACATACCCAATATATTATTATTTATTTGTCGATTAATTAATTCATTTTATCATAGATAATTATTTTCTTTTAATTTAATTAAAACATAAAATTTCCTTAATAATTTAAAATCTTATAAATATTAACGGTTTTTTAATAGGGATATAACAATTTTGAATTTTAATAAAAACCTAACTTTAAACACTTTATGATTTTTCTTTGTCAAAACATTAATAAAGATTAATTAATATTTTTATCTTAGTGACATTTAGGAATGAGCGATGTTTGGAATTTATTGAAAAATATTACCAAAATTATGAGTCAATCTTCGCAATCTTAAGATCACTTACTCCAATTTTCAGTGGTAATAATCTTCCCACCAGTCACTGCCTGGTGACTAAAATTAAGTCAACACATTGAATATTAAGAAGAATGCACCGATCAAAGTACTGAAAATGTTGTAGCACTAACTGCTTCAGTTTAAAATGATCAAAATTAGTTGATTCTATGCCTTTCATAGGAACTAGGAATCTCTTAGCTCACATTAGGGTAAATTTTACATAAAGATCTTGAGAAATTAAACGAATCATAAATTGAACTGAAACCTATTGATCATTTGAAGCGCAGAGATTTTGTCAATTGTGCTCTGCAAAAGTTAGAACAAAAACCTGAATTTGATCGAAAAATCATCTTCAGCGATGAAGCTTATTTTTTGGCTTTATGGCTTTGTCAATAAGCACAATATGCGTTATTGGAAAGTAACGAATCCACATGTGCTTCATATGACTTCTTTATATCCAAAAAAAGTGACCTTGAGGTGTAGATTTTTTTGCTGAAGATGTCATTGGATTATTGTTTTGTTAATGACAAATACCACCATGTTACGTTGAATGGAGTTAATGTTATTTTTTTTTTCGATAGGATTGGTTTGTTTTAGTATCAGTGGTATGTGCTTCCAAGAAGATGGTACCATATGCCACACTATTCATTAAACGATTGGTCTATTGAAGGGAAACGTAGGTAATCTTTTCTTTGCTCATACGATTTAACGCCGTTGGATTTCTTTTTATAGGGTTACGTTAGGTCTGTTCGTTACATGAACTTGTACAGCGGTTTTTACATATTTTTGCACTGGCATTAATGTAATTTGTATGAATAACATCACAATCCTTCACTCAAATGCAGAACAAACCAATTAAGTCATTGGTTTACGCCGACAAGCAAACAACTTTAGATGAGCCCAGGAACAGAATCAAACGTAACATTTTCAAAATGTTACATGAACTTGAGCAGCGCTTCTTAAATTTTTGTTGCACTGGCATTAATGTAATTCGTATGACGAACATCGCAAACCTTTACTCAAGTGCAGAATAAAATAATTAAGTCATTGGTTTACGCCATAATTTCCAAAATGTATCTGGCCGATATGTGTTAAAGCGTATCAGAAAATTGGCTCCAAGAAATCTATTATCGATTGTGTCGCAAATGTGCGGTGGTAATATAAAGAAGGTGATTGAATTCCATATCAAAATGTAATATACGTACTACACATAGAATAAATTTTAGTTCAATAATTAATAATTATTATGTGTTTTATTTGAATACAAAATTGTTATGTCCTTATTGAAAAACCCTTCACAATACATGTTGATGTTGTTGATTGGGCAATCGACCAGAGGTTTTTTTATTTTATTTGAATTTATGATGATGCCAAAATAAAAATATATACTAGCTAAATAAACTGTCCCTTATATTAGTACAAAGGATTTGATGAATTGTGAGATGAGGATAAATTTATTTAGAAAGGATGTCTGTGTTTGCTGGGATATGTATATGCTTGGTGGATTTGAATGATTGTGATTGTTGGGATGCCTTAGCCCAGTAAAGGATCTGAGGGAGAATCTTTCGGTAACATAAAGGTAGTAAAGAGAGAGTGGTTTGATTTGAGCATAGACGATGCTCCCGTGTAAAAAAGAATTGACTGATTTGTTTTCTGTCAACATATATATATATATATATATATATATATATATATACATCTTTGTGTAGACATATATAAAAAATAAATAATTACAATACATGTGGGTGTTAGTCTGTCTGGGCTATAGACCAGAGGTCTTTATATCCTGTCATGAATTATTTATGATGAAGTTAAAGAAAAATCTATGCTGAACATAGCTGAATGAATGGTGTTTGTATTTAGGAAGGATATTATGGTTACGGGGAATACAGAATTTTGTAAGAAGGGGTAGATTATCAGAATTATTGGCACACTTTTTACTTAAGTTTGGTAAAGATTCTTAGGGAGGATCTTTCGGTGGCTTGGAGGGTATACTGGAAGAAATGATTTAAATGAAGAGGATAGCACCGTAATTTAACAGAGGCCGGCAAATAGATTTGTATTTATGATTGTCGATTTTAATGGATATACCTTGTTGCTTGTACGTAAGGGATCTGAAATGCCGAGCCCTGTTTTGAATTTCGATTTTATATGAAAGGATATGTAGTTTGAAGGAGAGTTTTCTGTCATTATATTAATTTAAACATATTTCTCTAGGTGTTAAGTGAGAAAATAATTAAGTAGAATTAATTTACTCCAACTTACTTAAAGCTTGCGGATGCAGCAGTAATCTCCCACTCCTCATATTCCTCCCCTGCCTCACGCTATTATTCTCCTCAAGAGCAACATTAGCGTGCCCATAACCCTTATGCTGAGTCGGTAGGTTGATTCCAGCACGCACTGTCAGCGTCTCTGGTTGATAGGTGCACAAAACCAAAAAGCGTCTCGTACTGTGAGTTAAAATTGGCAAGTTTTCCTGTACTAAAACGAAAGTAGCGACTGTTGTGTCATTCACTTGACTTCCGCATTCTAAATGGTTTATCCTGAGGGTGTATATGTCCCTGGGACTGTTTGGTTCGCCGTCAATGGCGCATCTTTCACCATCGGCGGCTTCTACTGCTATTCTTCCACCGAAATACGGTCCTGTTGATACTTCGATTTCGCTAGCATGAGGTAGGCATTGGGTTGCTTTAGCAGAAACTGTAATAGGAAGGTTATTATGGTTATATTTTAAGAGTTAGTAAGTTTAAGAAGATACATTTCAGCAAATGAACCAATAATTTTTGAGTTTGTCAACTTTTTGAGCTTATAAAAAAAAAACTGAAGAGCTAAATCATACTTCAGAAATAATAAAATGAAAATATTATTTTTAACCATTTTTTTATCGAATTCATTACCATGTTTTTCTTTAATTTAAAACGTAATTCCATAAAAAAAACAGTGGTCGGGGCAGTTTGATATCAATCCAGCCCGAACATAAAAATGTTACCACAACCAAATAAAATATTCATAAAATATTCGGGGCTTTTCCGTACTGAAAATATTCAGTTTAACGGGTATGTTATTAATTATTTTACATTCTACGTATATATATATATATATATACAGGGTGTCTCAGCGTACGCGCCGAGTAGCTTTACGGCTAAATGGTTAATGGCTTTCGCAGGCGTATGTAGGTCTATTAGGACCACATTTTAAAATTTGTTTGGCGTATCATAGTTATATTTTTTCTAATGGAATACCATACTTTAATTTGTTGTTTCAGATTCTACATCAAAATTAAGATTAATTTTCATAATATGTTCATATGCCTAAACTTAATAATGTTTGAAATATTTAAATATTTTTGGAAAAATTGACGTTTCGAAAAAAAAGCATAACTTTCAAATGGGTGAATGAAAACAAATGAAATTTTATATCAGTATATTTGACTAATGGGTGAATATTTTAGGTTATTTACAGGAATTTAAAATCTTAAGGTGTTTTGATAATTCAACGTATCTCCAGAAACACATTCAAGGTCGAATTTCGTGCTTATTTTAAATGGCATACCCTATATCTAATAGGCCATCATGTAGGAGACTTTATTGTCTTTCAGAAAGTATAAAGGTAGTAGTATTTAGGAAGATAGTGATGAAAATAAGATCTGTTATAATAGAATTGTAAAATAATAAAATTGATTCCAGTTCTCCAATACGAGATGTTTTTATTATTTTGTTAGTAGATTCTATAGAAGTTGCTCTAAAGAAATCACTTAAATTTGTTAATATAATTAAATCGGTCATTTTGAAACGACGAAATTTCAAAATTTTTAATAGGAAAACGAAATTATTTTCCCATCATTACAACAAAAATTAATAGAAAATTAATTTTAGTCTTATGTCAAATTATTTATTTCTTTGGAATAATTCGGGGATGTTTAAAACCATTTTGGAATGAAGTTTTATAAAAGTGAGGTTGGTTCATTGTCCTAATTTAGAATAATATATACTTATGATAAATGTAAGTAAAGCTAACTATTCCAATCTAGGTAATCTAATAATTACAGTAATTTTACAGTAATTACTAGACGCTTTTGATGAATTCATTACGTTACAGTGAACAATTTTAAAAATCATCCTCACGAAATCGCTTTTTCATTAACATTCACAACACAAAATCGCAAATTCCTGTTACGGTCGGATGGATTCGCATGACTTACATCCTTTGGTTGGAATGACTATGATATTTTGGTTCTTGTCATCGCCGTCGGCACGATCTTCCCTGTTGCCCTCCTTTTCCTTGATCTTGTTCCTGACCTCGAAGGAATAGGTCGTGGCCATCCGCAGATTGCCGACGTCCGTGGCATAGGTCAAGACGCCATCCTCGATCAGGTTGGATTGCGTGCCGTCGATTAGCTGTGTCCTGCACCTCTGGGCTCCCCACGATTGTAATTCGCAGTAACGTATTTGGAAATCGCTCAATTGGTCCGATTCCCAGTGAAGGCTCACTTTTCTGTAATCCGGCTCACCTACTAAATTTTTTATATCTGAAAAAAAAAAAAATAAATAATAAGAAGAAAGAATGATTACATGTAATTTAGCTACAGCGACATTTCAGTTTTTTATTCAATTAGCTTTTCGAGTGAAAGGGAAGCAGCTCCTATTTTTATTAATAAAGCTAAATGGAAAATAAGAATTAGCCTTTCATTTGACATGTTGAAATGTAATTTAAACTTATCAGGATTTATAACAATAAAATAATTGCAGCCCAAGCTCCAGTGATAAAATATTGATTTATTGTATGAAATAAATATGAATAAATTATTAAAAATCAACCAATAAAACACAGATTAGATTGAATAACTTTAAATTCTCGACTAGTTTCGGGTTATCAGCTCATTTTCAAGAGAATTTAAAATTTGTTTTATTAAATTTCTATGGATATTTACATTAATGGATATATTGATTTTTTAATTTTTATTTTAATTTTATTGTGGGGCAGGCAAAATAATTTCGGTCCCAGTATTTGCTCACAAGGTGGAAAAAAACCCACTAAAAAACTATCCTCAGGATCATAATGGAATTATTTTGCTAAAATTAAACAAAATCAGTTATTTATAAATAAGTTGGATTGTTAAAATTAATAGAAATATAAAGATTATATATATGGTTTATTATTAATATAGTGAAAAGTAGTATTTATAATACATCATAAAGTGAAGAATATAATAGATCTACTTGTTCATTTAGAAGTGATGAATTATTGTCTTTATTGTGTAAATAAATTTCGATTGCTTCCAATATATCTAATTTTTTGACCTTTTTCACAATGATGTAAGATTTTTGTATCATTTAAATTTGGAAAAGTGTGACTATTTGTAAGTATATGATTTGAAAAAGTACTACAATCTTTATTTAATCTAAATGCTCTAAAGTGTTCATTGTATCTTATATTAAAATTTCGACTAGTTTTTCCAATATACACACTATTACAATCAGAACATATAAGTTTATAAATACCAGATTTGTTAAATTTTCCTGTTTTATCTTTTCTATTGTATAATATATTACCTAATTTATTTTTACTTCTAAATCCTATTTTGTAATTATTTTTTCTAAATATACTTGCAATTCTTTCTGAAATTTCTCCAAAATAAGTTAAAGTTAAATATTTTTTATTGTTTTCTTTAATTTTTGGATAAATTTCAAAAAGTGCTTTCTTTCTGAATTCTTTGTTAATTAATTTTTGAATTATGTGATAAGGAAAACCATTCTTTGCAGCAATATTTCTTATTAAATTTAATTCATTATTGAATGATATATAAAATCGCATAGAATATGATGCATGGAAAATACGAAGAGAATATATAAAGACCACTACAAAAATAAGCTTGTGGAAACAAATATGAACAGCAGAAAAAAATGCGCAAAGACTATGTAATACGCGACCTAAACAATACATACATATTAATAAAAGAAAAATATATAGAAACATAAAAGATACAGTAAAAACACATAAAAACGTTATGAAGAGTGCTCAATGAATGTGGATTGATTCATAAAAAAGAATCATAAAGACTCCAAGTATTTTTGGGAAGTATCTACTGATTACAAAATGCATGTCTCATTTGTATTAATTAACATCCTGACAACATTGCGGAATTCCCGTTCTATTTTTTTGTGCTGTTTTGCAACGCAATCATAACTAAAATTTCAACAATTTCAAAATACGTCGCCTCAAAAAGTACCATCCTTCACCTACAACTTTTTCCTGCGCGCAAAACAAAACTGGCATAATTCACGAGCATATCGCATAGCGTGCGTCACCGTTTCGGTTTGATAATTATTTAGGTGCTCATCTGGGGCAGTCCGTGATCTAATTACCCCGCGAGGAATTGCTCCACCTAGCAGATGCACACGGATAGCCGGATTTATCTACGCACTGCTCGCTCGGTAATTAGCGGCTGCGTCCCGATTGAATTAAGAACGGTCACGCAGGATAGACGAGAAAAATGAAGCGGCACGTAAAAAGGGAAAAAAATAAAACGCCGGACGGGAAAAAGGAGGAAAGAGAAGAGATCCCATTCCGGTTTTCGAAGCGCACAGGACGAGTAATTGTTCCGCGATGGTCCGTTGCTCCGGTTGACAGCTTTTTAATGCGCTCGCGTTTGTTTCATTATGCAATTATTGCGTAATGGCCCGAGGATACGAGATGGTTTTGACAGTGTTGGAGGTTTTATGGTCTAACTGTATTATAATGAAATTTGTTACTGTTAGCGCTAATTTTATAGAACTTGTTTTCGTTTGCTGTCTCACACAAATGCTACAGTTGCTCAAAAAAAAATATTAAAACTGGTAATTACATAAGTTAGCATCAAAACAAGGTGGACCACATTACAATTGAAAATGTTAAATAATGGCAAATAAAAAAATCTATTAAAATTAAGCCAATATAAAAGTTATGTCGCATTTATCATCAAAGAGGTTTGTAGGATTTAATACAAATGATAAATAATTTGGGATATGCTTGTAATATGGAATACCTCTTATTTAAACAAAATTTGTGAATATTTGCCATTTTTATGCAGCCCGTTTCAGAATATTGGCCTTTTCGGTTATTTACCACTTTTTTTTGGGATATTGTATTTTTTGATTTTTAGAAAATTCCTCATTTTCACGGAAATTCGCCTTTTCGGTCATTCTTTTTCTGCGAAATTTCGCCTTTTCGGACATTTTACACTTTTTCTTCGAAGTCTTTTTCGCTCATTTTTTTGGAAAATTCCGGTTTTTCTCGGGATTTCGTCTTTTCGGTCATTTACAACTTTTTCTTTGAAATTTGTCTTTTTTGCTCTTTTTTGAAAAAATCTATTTTTTTTTTCGGGATTTCGCCTTTTCGGTCATTCGTTTTTTTCGCACATTTTTGGAAAATTCCAGTTTTTCTGGCGATTTTCGGTAATTTTCCACTTTTTCTCGAAAATTTGTCTTTTTTGCTAATTTTTGAAAAAATCAAGTTTTTCTCAGTCATTTACAACTTTTTCTTGGAAATTAGTCTTTTTTTTTGCTCATTTTTGAAAAAATCCAATTTTTCTGGGGATTTCGCCTTCTCGATTATTTATCACTTTTTTTCCGATATTGTCTTTTTCGATCATTTTTAGAAAATTCTACATTTTCACGGAATTTCGCCTTTCCGGTCATTTACAACTTTTTCTCGGAAATTTGTCTTTTTTGCTCATTTTAGGTAAATTCCAGTTTTTCTCGGGATTTCGCCTTTTCGGTCATTTACCAATTTTTTTCGGATATTGCCTTTTTCGATCAATTTTAGAAAATTCCAAATTTGCACGGAATTTCGCCTTTTCGGTCATTTACAACTTTTTCTGGGAAATTCGTCTTTTTCGCTCATTTTTGAAAAATTCCAGTTTTTCTCGGGATTTCGCCTTTTCGGTCATTTACCACTTTTTCTCTAACGTGTGAATTTTTCAGGTTGTGAATTTTAACACGTAAGGAAACATGCAAGTTTATTTTGCACGTATTTATTTAAATCTTTGTACGCTACCATTGTACGTAAACAAAACTGTAAGACGTTGTTTTCGTTTAGTTTTATGCTTTATAAGCTATATTGAATCTTAAAAATTGATGATAGCGGTTGTTGGTAAAATGAAATAATAGTATTCAAATAGTTCTACTATACAATGTGAGTGTAAAGTCTGGAACTATCGCAAAAAATCTTTTAATAAATGTTTAAAAAAAATCCTCGAACAGATCAATTTTTATTTTAAATGAGACATATTTTACTGTAATTGTAATTTAAAGATCGTTTTTCTATGCAGAATTTGGGAAGAGCATGGGATTCTAAGACTAAATATTACAAACAGTATTTTACTGAAACATAAAGTAGCCAGTTAACAATTGCCATTAAAATAATGATAGTTCCTCAGCTTGTTTAACTGTTTTTATTGTGTGGTTTTTGTGTCATTAAGTAAATAATGGTGCAATATTTAACTAAAACAGCAATTGTTACAAGGCTACTTGATTATTTTATTAAAATTGGAACTTTAGATTATTAGTGTTTGGATTTAAAACTTTAACAACAATTATCTCAAATACATACTTTTTTAGCGTATTCAGTCTTATAATTTTATACTCTTTCCAAATTCAGCATGAAAAATAAGGTTTCCATTTAAAAAATGATTGCTTACGTCATATCTTAAAAAATAACAGTTATTAAGTAATAATTACAGTAAAATATGTCTCATTTAAGTTAAAAAATGACATGTTCGAGAATTATTTTTCAAAAAAAAAAATAATCTTTTGGTAGACTTAACACTCGCACCGTATATGTTTTGAGGGAATATATTTGGACAGGACATAATTTTTAATAAAGTTTCAATCAGGTTTTGACGAAAAGCCATAAGCGTTAAAATATAGGAGGCGTGATATAAAATAGCCTTGTATTATACCTTGTCGAGGAGTGAGTAGAGTTGAGTAGAATAAGAGGTAGTTTTACGGATACGGACTCTTAGGAGTCTTATTGCAGGAAAGTGTCAAGAAAGCGTATGAGGTGAGATGAATCATTTAAGTAATTGCATTTATATAGTAGAACTCGGTGCCATAGTGAATTAAAAGTATGGCACCGAGTTCTACTTTTTAATATCAAGGAAAATGGTAGAGAAGGAGTGGACCTGCTTGCGATAAACATAAAATTGTAAGGAGGAATTAGGTGATACATATATGGGATAGTACTTTCCTTTTAGAATTGATTATAAGTTTTTTTTTATATAATTCGTGACTTCTAGAGCGTAACTATTTCTTGCTTTCATTTTTGGGGAACGATTTGGAATTTATGTACGAAGTTGAAATGTTCAATTGTGTATTTGTGGATAGATTTCAGGAGAGATTTAAGGATTAATCTTGGAATGTTATTATAACCGGAAGTATTATTTTGAGATTTTAGCAAAGGATAGGGACCAGGAATTAATCAAGTCGTAGAAGTTGTTGTTGCAAATAGTCGTCGTTTTTTGTAAAGGTGTTTTTTTTTAACTAATCTGCAAGTATTTCAGTCATTTGCTACTGGTCATTACGTTGTGGATGTAAGGTTCTGTAGTGAGTATTTTTTTAAAATAATTTACAAAGTTTTTAAATTTTAATCCATTAGCTTTTGCTGTAACGCTTATGTATTTATTTCATTTATCTTGTTTATATTATTTTATCATGATTTATTTTGTGAATTTTCTTTTAAGCGCATTTTTTTTTCATTGTTGCATGTCCTTGTATATTTAATAAGTCTGGGGATATATTTCGAGTGAGAATATTTGAATGTGGGTTTAGTATGTTTTATTTTCAGTATTACATTTTTAAACTTTTTAAAAATAAATACAGATCTGAGACCATGACATATCAGTATCAATAAGAAAGCCAATGGATATTGGACTGTTTTTTGATCTTGAAAAACAAAAGCTATGTCATTAACAACAGTAACAAGAGGAACTTTCAGTTATTTTTTGTACAAGTGCATCTGGAAACTTTACTCAGTTACTTTTCCTCGTAAGGATATGAATATTAAACTTATTCTTAATGAATGATAATTACTTATCCGTGTAGCGACTGGCCGCTGCGAATGACATTTTGGGTCCTTTTGAACTGTTACACAGGCACACCGTTTCAAAGCGGCTGTCGTTAAAGATATTTTGCTTACAGACAAAAAACGCACTACTATTTTAACCTCAAAACATTGAAGCCAAGTGTTCAGGGAATTGAACAAGCCGAATGTTAAACAGACGTATCATCTAGTGACGATATTAGGAATGGTACGTTCTTGTCAATACAATGCACTTATTAGAATTGAAGCTGTTGACCAACACTATGATCGAAACTCTGCCTAAAAAGTTGATGTAGATTCAATCAAGCAGTTTGTTGCACTGTTCGAAACCAAGGACGAAAGATAATTGGATCTGTGGTGATTAAATCTACACCTCGCAGAGATGAACTAAAGATATTGACCCGGCATATTTTCCAAATCGTTGTTAGATTTGGAAAATTGCAACTAAATGAGAACAATTTTAAATGCATGCTTCCTGAGAATGGGTTTTATGCTTAATGTGTCAGTTTTTTTAATTTAATTTAATTTAAATAACAGTGAATAAAATCTATCTATTATTATAGAAATTTGAGATATATATAACTGTTATATACATAGGTTGTCAAAATATGAATTAATTTGTATATTTTTGTCACAGATCCCTTCATATAAAGAACTAATTAAGAGCTTAATTTATAAAACAACATACCTAACACAGACAAGCAGCATCACAAACATCACACAATGCTTGACATTTTGATTTTAATTGGTCATATTAAAAACAAAAAAATATTTTGTGTATAATATATGATTAACTGCAATGCAATATAGAAAGTTGTCAACAAATTAAAAATCACTAATATTCTTCCTATTTTAGTTCCAATGACCTCACACGCCATTCGAAATAAACAGATAAGGCATGAATTGGATCATGCGCTTCTGAAAAAAAGACACGTAATTACATGCGTATTGAAGCATTGAATAGCAAAATGAGTGTACAAAAGTGTTGCCGGGATGGAACTCCATTGTTAGCAACAACAAATTTATTTATATACCTCGTTACGAATTCGTCAAAAAAATACCTAACAAGAATGGTTAAATCCGCACAATCTGACATCGATAACTATAACTAATTGGTTGATATGTCGGGATTTTGTTAAGTCATTGTAAACAATTACGTCCGCAGGTGCTTTTTGATGTTGGGTGATTTTGTACGGGAAGATTTAATAATAAGCATGAGCATGCATGAATCTGGTGTTATTTACTTTCGACTAGAGAATTTGGGAAATTATCTTAGAAATAAGACTCGCAAACAAAAGAAATCACTAGGTATAAAAATAATAAAATATCTTGAATTTAATTAAATTACTTAATTAAAGGCACTTTGCTTCACTAATTAAAGAAGTTAGTGAAACAAATGAAGTGCACTTAATTTTAAATACAATTATCAATAAAGACTACGTTAAAGTTAAAGAAATAAAACATTTTTACACTAAAAAAACTGTTATTTAATATGAAGATTTAATTTATCATTTGACACTGGTGAAACACGTTTATATATTTTTAAATTAACGTTTTCACCCGAGCAGTGGGATTTTTAAGAACGTTTTTATTTTATTTTTATTAATTTGTTACACGAAGACGATTTAACTGAAGTAAATTTATTTATAATACTTTTAATTTTAAAATTTACAATATAATGATTTGACTTAAAAGAATTTAATAATAATTTAACCGGACGGAATACATTTTTAATCTCTCGCGTTCGAGCCTTGAACAGCTATTTATATGTGAAAGAAATGCAATTATTCATTTATTAATAATGCAATAATGTGCATATAATATTATAATAGTGTTATTCATAAGTGATAACATAACATGCAAAGATCGATTCGCTTGCTAAAATCTTTTAATATACCGTTGGATTTTATAGGGGTGAAATCTGTGTTTTTTTAGAATTTTTGCAACACTTAATTGGCTCATGTTGACGTTTCTGAATATATATTTTGGCTAAAAAATGTATTTTCAATAACTGAGCCTACTACACTTAAAATATTTTCTTTGATTTCTGTGACGCCCTTTCTTGTTATCGCTTTTTTAATAATTAACACGTCCAGTTCCTATAAAATGATTTAAAAGTCTCTCAAAAACAGCTGGCTAAGGATGATTTCTTTCTGGAAACCTTTGGGCTTAAACTCGAGAAGTAAACAAATAATTTTTGTTTCATTCTCCAAGTGTGAAAATCATATCATTAGGGTAGATTTTTTAGTAGATTTTCATATCGAATATAAAGTAAAAGATATTCAAATACTATCGATTTAGACTAAGTAACATCGCTATAATAACCACAAAATTTGCACAATAAAGGAACAGATTAAAGAATTATCTGACACTTATAAATTCCAATGCCATCTGATAATTATACTACTTTTACAATAAAACCATCCTCAAAGTGTGTAATAATCAATTATAGACATTTACCATAAAAAATGCAATGACTTAGAGCCAACAGTTATAGGAGTATTTACAGACAACTTAAAAAAATATGGCATTTAAATAAAATGCCAAAATTGAAGTTACATTCCCTTAAAGTTATTTTTTGCCTACTTCCATTTTCTGGTCACCCTGTATAAAAATATAATTCATTTTTATACAGCTCCCCAAATTTCGCACACATAACCTAAATACTTTAGAAATAGATGACATTTGAAAATTGGCTCAAATTTTGTTAATATTCAAATTATTTCAAAAACCATTTGGTTAAAGTATTAGTAACTTATTAAAAATGACAGTCATTTTGAACGCAGAATCCAAAAATATGAAAATATATAGGGTGTTCCATATAAAAAATACAAATTTAATACTTATGGTGGTGTACTTTGGCCACAAAACTCCATTTCGGATAGCGTGAATAACCCGGCATATATTTTTAAAATTATTTGTAAAGTATATCATTCGTACTGTAGTATTCGTACTTTATGGCCTGGTTCTTCAATTATGGCTTTAACTTAAGCTTTTTATATACATCAATATCACAAAATTAATATATAAAGAAATGTTCTTGATTAATTTAGTTCAACCAACATTTAGCGTTTGAATAACTGGTGATAGCCATTTCGAACCTGATAGTGTATTCCATGTAATGCCTTAATGAAGGTAGTTGAATAGATGTCCACCTAAAAATAGGCGATAGATGCGATGTATTAAATTTATTATTGTTTACCAAATGACTACAATTCGAATTATTATTTTGTTACTATTTTAAATATAATAAATCGATACATATTCGTTGTTCGCGCTTAAACGATAGTGAAGTTTCTTATATAATCAATAGCAAATCAAAATGGTCTTGTCATAAATGCGTATCTCCGGCACCGCAAACGAATGCTTCCAGCAACATGTCTAAGAACACTTCGTTTACTCTTGAAGATTTAAATAGAATTATCGCAGACCAGTTAAATGTATTTAGGCAGGAAATTATTAATCTTAAACAAGCCATAATAGATTCTGTTACCACTCGTTTTTGTGACATTGAAAATAGGTTAGTAAAGCTAGAAAACGCGACACAAAATTTTGATATCAATGGTGTACTAGCTGAAATTGAAGAGAGACAAAAAAGAAAACGCAATTAACTACTTTTTAATGTCAAAGAGTCAGAATCATTGACTACGCAACAGAAGGTCGATGATGATATTACTGAAGTTGAAAATATACTTATGCCCCTTGGAGTAAATTCCAAACCAAGTAAAGTGATCCGTCTAGGCGTAAGAAAATCCAGTAATGCTTGCCGACCACTTAAACTTATTTTTTCTGATGAAAACTCTGCCAAAGAAATTCTCAGAACAAACGCAATGAATAATGATTCACGCTTTCACTTTAGAACTGATAGGACAGTAAAGCAACGTGAGTTTTATAACAAAGTAAGAGCTGAGTTAAATACAAGAATTGCTAACGGCGAAGAGAATATTTGTATAAAATACCGAAGTGATACACCTTATATAACTCGAATTGGTACTGCACCTATCTCCAAGTCCACTTGAAGTTCAGCTCCAACAGGAAACATCAGGGTCTATTACCAGAACGTCAGGGGATTAAATACAGCAACATTTTACGACAACGTTAGTACTTGCGACTATGACTTACTATTTATTACGGAGACATAGTTAAATCCTTCAATGTATAACAGTGAATTATTTAATGAAACTTATACAGTAGTCAGAACAGATCGCGATAAATCTCTTACTTGTAAATCGAAGGGCGGAGGTGTACTAATTGCTGTCCACAACATCTACAATATTGATATTGTTCCAACTGATAATATTAAATTGCTCGTACCTCTCATAGACTTATTGATATGTCGATGTAAGCTTAAATCTTGCTGGCTTTATATGATTCTTATTTATATCCCACCAAGTATACCTATTCAAGATATAGAACTATTTTTTGATTTGCTATTGCAGATTGATTTCCGTACTAACAAAATAATTTTATTGGGAGATTTCAATTGTCCTACAATCACTATTAATTCTTATAATTTATCTCACAAAGCTTCATATATTGTTAACTTTTGTAATTTTTTGGGTATTCATCAATTTAACACAATACCTAATTCATCAAATAATATTTTAGATCTTCTGTACTGTAACTTTAATTGTAATGTGCAGAGTGAACTTGATGCCTTAGTTTCTGAGAACAGCTATCATCCTGCATTTACATTTACATTTACTGTACAATGTTCATTAGATATGTCACCAGTTAATGAAAACTCACTTAAATTTAACTTTAGAAGGGGTAATTATCCAGAATTGTACGCTTAGTTATCGGAGGTTGACTGGAGTTATCTTTCAACTTTAACGGATGTGGACTTAGCATTTAATGAATTTTATACTATCATAAATACAGCCCTATCGCAATTTATACCTACATTTAATTTAAAACGTAAATTACAAATATCCGCCCTGGTTCACTCCAGAAATAATAAGGCTTATAAAAGAAAAAAATGCACTTAGGAATAAACTTAAACGTAATTCTCCCATGTGTTTATTATCAGAACAATTAAAAACACTAAGGTCTGCAATTAAAAATAAAATAACATATGCACACAAAGATTATATAAAAAAAGTAGAAAATAACCTTATAACAAACCCTAAACAATTTTGGCCATACATAAATTCAAAGAGAACTAATTCATCTAGAATTCCTTCATCTTTATCATATAATGATGTTGTCCTAGATAATCCTAATGATATCGTGAATGGTTTCCAAGAATATTTTGAGTCGGTGCATAATCCCCTAACGAACAGTCATACTATCTCTAATTTAAGTTTAATTCCTAATTTCGTTTTTGCCTCTACATTAGATCAGCCTGTTTTCAAGCTATTAAGAAAGTTACCAAATAATTATAAATCCGGGGATGATAATATACCTTCATTTTTATTAAAAGATTGTGCTAGCATACTAAATGTTCCTCTTGCAATATTGTTCAATTTATGAATAAAAACGTGCACATTTCCGCTGAGTCTAAAAATTTCTGCAATTTGTCCTATACCTAAGACTTCTCTGAAGTTAAAGAATATTAATAACTTTCGTCCTATTGCTATCCTCCCGCATATTGCTAAAGTATTTGAACGTTTACTCTTTGACCAAATTTATAATCATATTAAACTCTATATTTCTGATAAACAACACGGTTTTATTCCCAACCGCTCAACTGTAACTAATCTCAGCCTCATTATTCATGATATTGCTGAAACCGTTGATGGTAAAGGACAACTTAATGTGATCTACACGGACCTGTCAAAAGCCTTTGATACAGTTCAGCATACTATTCTGTTATCAAAGCTAAATACTTTCGGTTTTTATGCGTCATCCATATCTTTAATTCAAAGTTATCTTAGTGAACGAATTGCATACGTGGTAGTTAATGGCTTAAAATCACACGAATACTCTCCAACTTCTGGGGTACCCCGAGGTTCAACCTTGAGACCACTTCTCTTCAATATATTCATTAACGATCTTTCGGAATCTTTGACTTGCAAACACCTGCTTTACGCTGATGATTTAAAAATATATAATAATGTTGAAAATATCAATGATTGCATGGTCTTACAAACTAACCTTAACACTATATCATCATGGTGCGAAAGAAATGGACTCAATCTAAATATCGCGAAATGTAAAAATATGTCATTCACTAAAGTATCTATTCCACTTAAGTTTAATTATACAATTGACGGAAATATTTTAGAGTGCGTTAAAGTATTTAAAGATTTGGGAGTTTATTTTGACAGTAATTTAACCTTCAGTCATCATGTTGACGCTATTGTGAAAGAATCTTCTAAATCTTTAGGTTTCATCTGTCGAAATTCCACCCAATTCCACAATCTTACACTCAAATCGTTGTATAATTCTTATGTACGATCAAAGCTGGAATATACAGCCATAGGCTGGTTTCCTCAAAACCAGAGCCAAATTCGTCAAATAGAAGGCATACAACGTAAATTTTTAAAATTATTACATTTTAAATCAGAAGGTTTTTATCCAAACAGAGGTGTAGACCATAACTTACTTCTGCGCAAATTTGATTTTAGGAGTCTCGCAACTCGTCGACAAAAACGTGTATTTCCTTTCTGTACAAACTTTTGCATAATTCTATTGACTCACCGGACTTATTAAATACAATTAGGCTGCATATTCCATTTTTTTATAGTCGACGATCACCAACTTTTAATATGTTAGCAAATAGAACCGACATTGGGCGGAAATCACCTATCAAAATAATGTCAACTTGTTTTAATAAGATATCCGAATCTTGCGATATATTTCACGATAAATTAAATATGGTTTTAACTATTTTGGATCAATATATTCAAGAACTACAGTTATTGTAATGCGGCTATAATGTCATACTACCATTTTTATATCTTCATATTTTCTCTATGCTATGTTTGTATTTGATTATTGTATATTTGTTCTGTAATCGGGACTTGTTTCCTGTTGGACAATAAAGATTTATTATTATTATTATTATTATTATTTAAATGGTAACGTTACCGATTATAGTTTAATTTGAAAATAACCCATAAACAAAATGCATAAAAGTGAATCTTAATTGAATTAAGCCACATTTGAAAAACTGGGTCTATATGTTTTACATTTCTTTTCGCATTATCCGCAATTGTATGTGAAATCGCTTAAATAATTCTAGAGGCTACATTTTTTTCTTGTCGTTTAGCCCAGCTCGGACGACACGGTTCGCTTTCATAGGAAACACTTTTTCCAAATTAGGCTCGACACTAATAGCTTCACACCGGAATGATAAAAGCTATGACCAACTTCGAGAAAAAATATACGAAAATAGAACAGTTACTTAGAAATAATTACACGCTTTTATATGTAATAAAAGATATAAGAAAATAAAATGAAGTGTTGATACTATAATAATTTCTTTAGTACGCAACTTTAAAGCGTTGTAGAGGTTTATATTTCTCTAAAATATTAAAACTTTTCATCTAAAAATCATTTGGAAGTACAGATGTTTGTTAGTTTTTAGATGAAATGAAAATTAAAGTACCGTTGTCATACATTTCGATTAATTCAATTCTACAATGATTTTATGAATATAATATATAATGTTATTCCATAATTGCAATTTTAATTATTTTTTTATATATCAAATAAAATAGTATTATATATTTTATCAGCCCACTTTTATAGAAATGGTTTTGATAATTACATATTTGTTTAATATTTTGATGTAAAATTATTCCAAGTACCTTCTTTTTATATCAAACAATCAGCTTTATGACAAAATATGAGAGCCTACTAAAAATGGATTTAATTTCGCAAGATTCACATGGAAAAGTTTTTAACTAACAAGTAAAAAACTAGAAATAAACATATTTGTTTGGTTATATTTAAAATGAAAATTGTATACACAACAATAATACAGACAAAATATATCTAATAATTTATTTACATAAATTAATATAATGAATATAATTTTCCACAAACCACAAAGAATCATCAAAATTAGTCGAAAATATATATCTGCCTCACGAGATTAAAAAATGTCTCTTCGTGAAATACGCGTTTAAAATTTGAGTTGTATTCAAATACTTTTAAAGGAAGAATAACATTTTTCGCTGTATCTTTGTACGATTTCGGATACCGAATTGGCATTTTGCCACAACATGCTAGACATTATAAGGATGCCTATAATGCAAAAAAATAAATTTCGATTTTTTAAAATTTCAACGTGGGGTCCCCCCTTAAATACGTTCTTCAATAGCGATTGGATGTATAATGTCGTAGAAGAGTTAGTTTGAAGGATTCAACAAATATTAGACAGTTAAAAAAGTGTTTTTATTTAATTCTTAATCAACTTATAAATTATAATACAATTATCACAAGTATATAGTTCATTTTATAAAAACGTTATTGTGCTATAACACCGAATTAATTCTCTATCCAACAAAGATTATAATCATTAAAAATATTTTTTTCGACGTAAATTAGTCATTGTGGTGTCTTCCGTTGTTGTTGTTTTCTTTTTCATTCTTCTCCTTAATGGTCTATTATTTAATTGTGTTGATTACGAAAATACAGTAGCACTTTGTTAACTGTTTCACAGGTTATTTATTAAACAATCTCGACGATGTAATTGTTGTGACCTTCCCAGGAGATGAAGTTTACTTTGTCTATTTGCTTGCTTTACATATTATCCAACCATTGTCGGGATTCTTTCAATTAAAAATGCTATTCCGTCATTAGAAGTGTTTTTCTGCGCAGGCATGAATATTAAAGAGTGATTGAGGATTTGTAATGGAAAATAATTCAACAAGTAATTGTAACATGTAATGAATAATTATTAAAAATCGTAATATACAGGGAATTTAATTATAATGTTGGTTGAAATGTTTGATATTGAAGTTTTAATTAAATCAATAGAAAATAATGTGAAAATAGTTAATGAAGTAATTTACGGCGAGGATAAATCCCGAAACACGTATCTACATATGGCCTTTTATACATAGTAATTTTTTGAAAACGTTTTTTGATTAAAAAACGTTGCTATCAACATTGCTTGGATGCAGCGGCAAATATATATTGTATAATTCAATATCCGGCAAGGATATTTGCCCGGGAAGTAGTTATTTAAATATTTTTTTATTGTAGTTCGTAAGTCAATACATTGCAGAGCAATTGAAAGAGAATAATCAATTCATTAATTATTTTCAACTTCTTTTCTTTTAAATTATATTATAATTACATTAGCTATACGAGCTTATCGTTTTTTTGTATTTGAATCAGCATTGACATTAATTCATTATGTTACTCCCGTTTCGTTCGTTACATCCTTCAGATTCACTGAGAAAGCGGTACGTTTTTCAATATATTTTTAAAGGGTATATAAGATAAAGCTGCACTTACGAGGGATGAATCCCGAAATAAGTGTCTATAGATGACCTTTTATGCATAGTTAGATTTTTGTTTTTGAAGAGAGTTTTTGATTGAAAAAACGTTGCTTCGTTGTTGAAATGCAACGGCAAATATCTATTATATAATTCAATGTTCGACGTGGATATTACCCCGGGAAGTAGTTGTTTCAATGGATATTTGTTTTTCCATAGTGTTTACTTCGTAAGTCAATAAATTGTAGAGTAATTGAAAGACAATAATTAATTCATTCATTATTTTCAATTTTTTTCTTTTAGTTTAGGGGCTAAATTTTCTGAAAACATCAATTAAAAACAACTAAATTAAAAAATAAATATTTGGGGGCTATTCCGTAAAAAGAAATGATAAATGCAAATACAATGGCTGTCATCATAAAAAATAGAAAATATATTTTTTGATATTACATGTAGAGAAACTAAAAAAATAATATATCCTTAAATTAATTACAGTTTGTGTAAATTACTATCAATTAAAATATAGTGCTACTTATAAATAAATCGTATCACTACCTAACTATCACATAATTTGCATTTGACTCGGATCCCAATTACTTCCCATTTTACATATGCAAATCCTCTAATTACTAACTTATTTATAGTAATGCTGTAATCTGCCTTAATTCCAATAAAGATTGCAATCTTTTAATAGAATTCACACGTTCAGCCATTCTCAGAAGCTCTGTATATAATATTGGTTCATTTTTTCTCTTGTGAATTAGTATTTCGTTGAAATGAAACAATACTGACTCAGTACATGAAAGTGCAGTTGGGTTTATTATTGCATCGTACTTATTGTTTATCATGTCATTGCAACGTTTTGATTTTTTTTTGTAATATCGCATTTTATATTTTTATAATTTAGTTGTATGATACGTGATTTAAGTTATGTCAGTATTATTGACGTGTTATTCTGTAAATCAAGTTCTAAATTTATTATACTTCATTAAAAAAGCAGGTGAACAAACGGCGAAAGTCACATTTACACTATAAAAATTCACCAGAAAAGTAATCAAAAACATTTTAGTGGTTAATATGAAGTTATTAAAATTATTAATGGGAAAATAATTAATTAATTCTTGTAAATTGGTTATTTTTGCATTATTTTTACTTAATTTAAAATTATTTAATTCGAACATATTAACATAACATATTAATTTAATAATCATATCAACTCATATATTCAAACTTTTTTGATTATATAATGTAGAAAAACATATCAAAATATTTATTAAATTTATGATTATATGGATTTTAATTTTTAATTATATTTAATTTATATACATTTACAAAACTCCCTACATGCATTATACAATAGATATTAAACAATTATAACAAGAATCCCCATTAGAACAATCTTCGTATCTATGAGGTTCTTTCTTCAACATGATATTGTTGGATGTCGATCGATCACACATAACTTCTTGTGTAGGTGTTTTTCAATAACTGTTTAGAAGTCTCAAACGTTTTCTTTAATCTTCAAGATTTTTAATGCCTTTCATTGAACTTTTTTAAGATAATCAAGTTATAATATTTTCGAGTGCGCAAACAAACTCTAGTGGGCGAAATTCAACCTTAAAAAGATATTTCTAGAATTTTCTTATTTTATTAACATTTTGTTTTCACATGATAGGACTTATAGTTTCTGAGATTCAGCTAGTGACCTCTCTTATTTGGACACCCGATACAAATAAGCTAACAGCCAAATTACACACGTAAAAATACATTCTACTTTTAAAGTAATTAATCATTAGAATCTCTTTCAGCTTATTTTCTTTTTTTCATATGAATGATTAATATCATTTATACTAAATCATCTCCTTTCCCAAACATTCCCATTAACGACCAACGGCTTTGATACTCAATACCCAATTTATTTCTCTATGGCGCGCTTCATATATATTTTTTTTGCCGTTTTCTTCAATCAGCGCGCCTTAATTGAAGGTTTATTATAATGCACGGTTATGTGCATACACGATTAGTTGCACCGTTAGGCGGTTACGTAACTGGCTCGGGTGAAATTCGGCTCGAATAATTACGGTTTATTGCGTGCACCACGAAAAGTTACGAAAGTCAGGACGAAATCGCCGAAAAGGAAGAGGATTTCTAATCGCGAGCAGATAATGGACGGATAAATTGTAAATAATGGTGTAAATGGAGTAACTAAACGTGTGGCCAAGTCAGTAATTAGGTAATTAGCGACTAATTAAATGGAGGAACTAGGCATTAAATAATTTACAAATTATAATGATCCAATATTTGGAATTATATTATTAATTTTATGAGTAGTCTTTACATTCTACTAAATTTGATGAGTATTAATTAATTCAGAAATACATTAATTTACAAAAAATGAATTTTGTGAATAAAAGAGATTAAATTTCTTAACATTTTTAATATTTTAATATTGTTAGTTCATAATGCATTAATAAAAAATAAAGTTAATAAATTTAATGAGTGTTTTCATATTTGTTTATAGGTAAATATTTAATGATTTATTCAAATTTATTTTTAGACTAACTATCATTTATTTCTTATTGTTTTTGATATTTTGAAAATAAAAGTAAGAATTCACCAATTGAAAACAATTAAAACAGTTGTCCAAGTGAAAGTGTTGTGATTGTAAAATATTTTGAATCGCCATTTTCAACCATTCTAAAATTATAAAATTTGTTTTACAATTATGTAAAACGCAGAATATGTGCATTAATTAAACACAAGTCATACGCTAATTAATAAAAAAAATCTTTAACGGTATTGCAGAGTGAATAACTGAGAAATAAATTACAGGAAATCCTGCGTCGACAGGCAATCGTTTCTTACAAAATTCGCGCGGCTCGGGCCGGGGCGATTCGATCCGTCGATTTCGCGGGAATCGCCGGATTTTATTCGAAAGGAACAATGACACCGAATCGTGTCAAACGTCACGATGTCAATTCGTTTGTTTGCGGAAGCGGCAACGGGTTTTCAGGAGACCATTGTTTCTCCATGAGAATATCGCCATTAACCATTTAATTGTCACGACGGAGGAAGAAGAGAAGGAATCTAGATCGTGATGACAGATTTTGGATTATTGCGATTTCCTGTGTGAAACTACGTCGGTTTTTGTGATTTAGTTCGGATTCGTCACGGTCTTGTGTTTTATATTCGTAATCTACATTATGAGAAACTTAACTCATAATATTATTCCTAAATACATCAAGGGTCCGATTTAGTAGAATGAGATTATAATATATAGCTAGTTATTGGCCGTCTTTAATTTATGTTGTATTGATGTCCTATATATTGTATTATACAAGGTGGCCAGAAAAGGTGTGATAATCTTCAGGTAAAGTGGTTCATTGATTAATTTCAAGCAGAAAATGTAAGTCAGAAAATATTGTATTGTGGCTTATAACTCCTCACGAGCCAATTTAAAGAACTGTAAATTTGGCAATAATGGATCAAACAAGTGTTTAATTTAATAATAATCATAAATTTAAGAAATCTGGAAAAATGTCAGAATTTGAAGTATACATCAAATATGAAAGATTAGATAACCATCCGTTTCTAAACAGATCTGGAGTCGTCGTGAAATAGAATTAATTAATTAGAGTAATATCGCTTTAGTAATTAATTCCACTGCAATACGTATTCTATTCATGATGTCTACATTTTCCACTGTAAGTGTTGCATAAACCTTTTCTATTAAAAATCCCCAAACGATAAAAAAAATAATAATAAATCAAGTGCGCCCAACTCATCTATTTGGAAAATTCGTTCGTCCAAGTATTCTCTTGAAATTTCTGCTGGTACACCATTACGCATGTAAAGCATGTTGTTTACTAAATTTAGTGAAACATTCTCAGAAACTTCCTCTAAAATATTTATATAATTTTAGGCATTTAATCTTCGATGAAGATAAAAAGGGCCATTTACACGTAAATTTAGAATACCAAGCGAGACGTTAACTAAAAATATCCTTCGATGTCTGATTTCTCTAACCGCCCAAGGCTTTTCTTCTGCCCTTATCTTCTTGTTGGCAATTTGGATATCTTCTCTGGTACTCATCTTTGGCACTAGTTGCTTTACCAAATATCACGATCATACTCGAATGTATACATCTTCAGAAAGAACGTTGAGCTTTTACACAAACTTACACAAAAAATATGACAAGTATATGTCAAAGTGAAGTGAAATTTAATAACGTTACATATGAAAATGCATAGTTGTCAGATCTATTTTAATTAAAAAAAAAATGTTTCTGAAGAAGTTATTGGTTTGTTAAAGTTTCCAATTTATTTATCACCAATGTCATTTAAATTTTACAAATGTATAATTAATTGTAAGTTCTATATATTATTTCCAGAATATTTTAAAAATAATTATAATTTCCAGATACACATTTAATATTTTAACGGCCTCGTTAGATGTTATGAGGAAGAACACAAAGTTTTTTTATTTAGATTTTTTATACAAAATTAATCAACGAATCACACTACCTGAACCTTTTCTGGCCACCTTGTATATTAAAATAATTTTTAAACATGCAGGAATTTCATTAGACGAATTCAAAATTATTTTAATTATTACTTTTTTCTGGAAATCAATTATGAAAAACAATGAAATATTTATGTCAATTTTTAACAAGTGTTTCATAAATATACTTTAAAATGAGGTAAAAATTATGAGTCATTAATAAACCTTTGTAAAAACTCTTAATCTTAATCTTTCTTCATGCGGAATCTCCATGTATTTCTTCTATTCAGTTTTTATCTCTATTACTTAAATGAAGTGACTACAATACAAATTAGATAATGACTAATTTATTACATTTTTCGATTTAAAAAAAGTTTCAAATGAATATTTCTTTAAATTTTTCCAGTGCCTACTATACAGACCAGAATGTCGGAGTGGGGAGGATTGGCCTTGGAGCGCTGTTTGTCTCGCGCACTGCTATTATACAAGAGGGTTAAATTTTAACAATTATTTTTGCATGTAGTTATAATGATAAATATTTAAATTTTCTATTAAAAAATTAAAGACATGGTCATTAATTGAAATTATTTTATTTAGATAAAAATAAAATTTCAAATTAGGTAAAAAAATGATTATGAAGGGGAGATGTTTCCATCACGATGATTCGTAGACGAATCAATTCTCTCGCGTGGACTCCGACTAGACTCCGAGATTACGATTTCCCCACTCCGACATTCCGGTCTGTATATTTAGTAGTATAAATATGTATTAATTTTTCTTGAACCAAAGAGTCCTAATCAATACACTCGAATAAAATTTCGGTTAAAAGATTATTTGTTGTACAACAAGGGCTAATTTAGAAAATTGTGAGAAAAGTGTTAGCATATTACAATAACCAGCATTTCCAATATTGTGAAATTTACTTATGATGCTCATCAATCTGGTTACCTCAGATTGATGAGCATCATAAGTAAATCTACATTTTCAAATACAATAACAAGAAAGTGTTCGTTTTAGTGTGACATGTTTTAAACTTGAATCAAGAATAAGATATTAAATATTTCAAGGTACACTACATTATAAATTATACAATTTTGACTTGTAGTCAAAATTGTATACTTTAGATTTAGGTAATTATAGTTGTTTGATTTATAATGTTTTTTTTATTTGTTGTTTTTAGTAGTTATTTTTTCTTCATACCACATATCAAATCGTTAAAATTTAAAATGCACCATCAATTATGATATTCACATTTAATGAAATGTTCAGTCACCATTCATCTAGCGTATGGATAACTAGTGATGGCAAATTAGGCAAAAGGTGGTGCTTGCGTCGTCTTTAATTTATTATGAATAATTATGATATTATCATTAACCATTTCTAAAAAAAACGAAAACTCTGCACTTTTATATTAATTTTCCGATACCCAATAAAAATGTTTGCCAATAGTCGGCGGGGGTGAAAAACTTTAAACATAATTGAATGCCATAATATGATTTTTTTTAGATTTATAACTCAATATTCTGGAAATGTATTTAAATTGAGACACCCTGTATATCAGTTAAAACATATTGATTAAAATCAATTGATTTGCACCTTATTAGATTATAGAAAATCTTCTTTTAATCGGTGACGTCAATAAATCACCAAAACGAAACAACAATATCTGAAATACCAAAGGTTTGAGAGTATTCATTAGGAATAGAAATATCTATACTTTTTCTCCTGCTTGGTAAATTATTATCTATATTTTGGATGTATGACTTAGCAAAATCGGATACCTTAAAATAATAATTATTTGTTGACTGGTGATCAATAGGTATTACATCATCACCTTTACAATGCATCAGTAATATCAGTGTTGTAACAGAGAATATAGTGAATAAAATAGGTATGCGACGTTTAAAGTGTTAATTATTATAAAAAAATAATTAATTAAGACATACCATATTATACCCACATACCATACGTGTTTTAAGGTGTTAAGAATAGCCAACACTGCCGCTATTTCAGAAAAATATAACCTACAAACCGAACGCCACTTTGTTCGGTTTGCAGATTATGTTTCATAGCTTAAACATTCGAAATCGGCATTTCAAACTATGATTGATTTAGTCGTGGCAATTCGCTTTGGTGTAACAAAATAGGCCGAACTTCAATCTGACGCAACTTACGATGTAATAATGAGACCGGGCATTAGTTTACGTTTAGAATTAAAATAAGTTTATAAATAAAACCTAAAATACTAGATAAAATATATTGAGTGTTAACTATAAACGGTTCATTTAAAAGTATCACAGCTACGTCGCCACAGTATTGATATCGAAGTATTGTCTATATGAGTATATCACTTCTTTTATTAACATAAACTTCAAAGTTGTTTTGATTTTTTTAAGAGATAGTTCTCTGACCTACCTACCTATTAAACATTTTATAGACAAATATTAATAGCTGCATACATCATGGAATCTTAACTAACTTACGGTATGTTTTAAAATCTGTTAATATGAATGTATTGATCACTATTTCAAAATAATTATGCTAAATTCTGTTTAACCCAGGGTGTTGTACGACCAAAAGCGGCTATCGATATCTCGAAAAGTTATCATTGAAATATTTTTAAATTTTGGTAGATTACCAAGATTATTGTAATCAAGATAATTGATCTTGGTAACCTACCAAAATTTAAATATATTAACTAAAAAAAATCAAGATAATGGGCCACTTATATTGTTACATTTTTAAATTTTACGTAAAATATTAGGAATATTTGACATATAATATCCTAAACCCAAGTCTATTTGTTTTTGAGACATTTTTTTTATTTTCGGCCACTATCAATTATCTAACTTTCCTAGAAGCAAACGTTTTTCAATTATACCTCTAAGATCGTCTATGTTCATTTTAAAGAATCTTTATATATTTTGACAACCAATAATACGGACTGTTCCAAAACATGTTGTTTAGTATGTATTTATAAAAAGTGCTATTTTTTTTAATGTAAAGCTCCAGATTTTAACGGTCTTAACATCACTAACCAAGGCACGTTTGTAAATGGTTATTTATTTCAAAAATATTTGGTTTCCACAATATTTAAAATTTAATTATTTTATATAGCAATTTTGTTATGAAGTTAAAATTTAGTCACCCTACGATATCCCTAAGCAAACGCATGCATGTAATTGTTACCTATAAATTTGACAAGTATTAATTACCATGTCGGAAAGTTTGAAACAGTTTAATTATTATTGTTTAAATCTATTTAAAGTAACAAAATTGTATCAAGAACATGTGAAATTTGAGATACTAGATATCCAAAAGAAACGAAAACGCTCTCCAAACACTATTAAACGAATAATGGAAAATTTCAATAGGTTTGGAAGTTCATAAAATAAAACCCATTATCAATGATGAAAATATCGAAATTGCTATTTTGGGATATTTCGCTGTATATCCTATAAGAGAAATGGCTCTCCGAGCCGGAAATTTAAGAAGCTTAATTCACAAAATTATTTTAAAACAGAAATTACATCTATATGCTATTTCTTTAGTACAATTAAAATATAGCGATTTAAAAAATTGGTTAAATTTTGAGAATTTGTTTGGGCGATGTATGCAGATGATTATCGTTTTTTTTTTTTTTTTTGATAAAGTAAATTGGGTAGGCAAAGAAAAATTTACAAAAATGGAATTTCATACAGGTTATACATCCACTTTTTGTGCAATTCAAATCCTCATGCTACGAGAGTACAAAATTATAAAGAATGGCAGTTTAAGAAATTTTGCGCAGCTAGAAAAAATAGAGTAATACAAATATATTCTCATGAAAAAAACTTGAATTGCGGTTCAACTTTTCTTCATCTTTTCTTCATGTACGCAATAACGTATCACTTTTCGGTTTAGGAGAAGAATATTTAAATATTTCACATCATTTACAAAATGAATATTTGTATAATTTAACGTTAGTTAAGCACATGACACTCTGTAATGCATATAATGTGGATTCAATGGTTCATTTCTGTGGCTTGTCCATTCTTCTGACCTCTCCATAATGTATTATTTTATTTGGGGAACAATTGAAAATAATGTTTATTTTAATGCAATTACATTCAAGGTAGATTTTTAGTCAAGGATGAGAAATGCCTTTGAGCATTTGTCTCTAAATTTTATTAGAACTATAGAGCTATTTATTCGAAGAACTTACCAATGTAAATTAGTTTTCTGCATTTAGTTCTTTTATAAATTAGTACCTTAATGTCAAGTTTTATTTCAATCATTTTTTATTAGTTTTACATTATTTAGAGGCATATATTGTTTATTTATTTATTTAAATATATTTCTTAATTTCTTGAGAAAAACATTGTTACATTATTAATAGATTGTAAATAAATTTAAATAACGTGTCTGTGTTTAATGTTAAGCTCAGTTACAGCCTACTATGAGTAACTGGATTGTAAATCGTTTTATAGAACAATATTTCGAACATTTTCGAAATAGATAACATTATAAATTTATAAAAATTGGAGGGATACATTTGAAAAAAAAAGAATGATTTTTTTACACAATTTATAAACCCATATTTAAATTTTAAGTTGGCATTGAATGTAACCCCTTACCGTGTATACATTAATTATGAGTGCCATTTCGTCACCAGTGACCATGAGGACAAGTGGGTTCTATCCGTAAAAATCTCTGGCAGAGGAATTCTTTAAATGTTTCATCTCTTCTCCAATGGTGGGTGCCAGAAAGAATAACTTAAGGTTAGACGTTTTTATGTTTGTATGGCATGTTTATGTATATATGTGTAAATTGTTCATAATTTTTCTTGGTTTCTATAAAAATGTTGTTGAAAATCGTCCAGGCTAATATCCGAGTAATTTGATTTTGAATATATTTTGAAGTTATTATCAATATGCATTGTTTCTCTAGGTTTATTTAGAGCAGCTGCAATTTTACTGCAGAACTGAAGAACTTTACTCCTTTGCAGTGATGATGATTAATTTTTACCATTTTTAATTGAATAATTTTAATTGATTTTTTTGCGAAGGCAGTTTATAATAGTACAATAGGTACAATCTGGACTATTTTTTATTAAATAAGTAGTTTATATTAATTTTCATTTTCCAGTCTAATCTATTTGGAGTTGTTTTGATGTTATCGAAAGGAAATAAAGTTGGTTATTAGCATAATAATTGCGTCCTAACTGTTGTACGTAGCTGTACCACCATGTCGACTGATAAATAATGGCCCTACTAGTTGTCACAAGCGGCTGTTGTCGTTGTGGCCATGCCGTTAAGTCATCGAGGGTCATTTGCGCAACGCATCCTTTATTGACACTGGCTGATTCTGGAAATTGTTTTGCTATTGTTTTCGCTCTCTTTCTTTCAATTTCGGTTCGCAGTGAAAGTCGGCTGACTTCATAGGTAAAAGTTTGACGGGCAATATGTGGATATGTAAATCGAGGTTGTGATTTGTTTTGCTTTCGATGAGTGGAATAAAAAAAACACAATTTAGTTCAGATTAAAATTCCCTTAAATTAACAAAAAATGAACTTAATTTATTATTTTTGCTTATATTATTTTCTATATTTTTTTGGCACATATGCATATAAATAAAATGTAATATTCGGAAATAAAATAACTTGGCTTGTTTTACACTCAGAATTACGGAATGATTTCAATTACAAATAATTTATATCTATTGTAATAATATTTTTCGAAGTAATAAATGAGAAACAAATAAATTAATAAGGTATTTTTTTTTTAATTAAACACTTCACGTACACAGTTAATTTTGTGATTAGTTTTGACCTATACGGTCATTTTCAAACAAATAATACAAAATTTACAAACTGTTTTCTTAAATATATAAATCAGGTACACATAAAGAGGTGGGGTAGCAACGATTAATTATAATACGCCATTAAAAATTGGTGAAGAGATTAGGTCGGTTTGGTCGTTTAAGAGCGGGTGTTCTAAATAATTATGTGCTTTCTGCATGTCCAATAACCAATTTTCGGCTTATATCGGCTCGATGTAAAATTGAAAGGGAGGTACATGGTTATGTTCTATGAGATGAGTCGCGTAATTTGATGTTTTATTATTTTTATATGCGCTCATATGCTCTTTTAACCTCATATCAAAACTCCTACCTGACAGACCTATGTAGATAGATGGACAAGATTTTTAATGCCGTATTGTAATTAATTGTTGTCACCCCACCCCTTTGTTTGTACCTGATTTTTATATTCAAGAAAAAAGTATGTACATTTTTGTATTATTTGTTTGAAATAAATCGAAACTAGTCAAAAAATAAACTGTGTACTTGATACCAGCAAAGTGTTTAATTACAAAAATGTACCTTTGGATCTAAACATGTATCACGAAGTAATGGCTTCAACTATCCAATATATTAACAAATAAATTAATTATATGTTATTAATTAATAATTAATCATGTGAGTAAGTAAAAAGTAAATAAATAAATAATTAATATTTTCTAATTATACATAATGACCTTTTAAAATGTTACAGGGTTATCTTAGGAGTGATTTTAGATATTATCATATTTTTTTGTTTCTAATAGGTAAAAATGAAAATTTCTTTGATTAATTACTTCTCATTGCTGTTGGATTTGCTTAAAACTATATGCAGGAATTATAAACAGTAGACACAGCTTTTCTGTGCGAAACCCTTTACTGTAATCACAAATGTGGCTTTCTTAACGAATGTTTGTAGTGGTTTTGACAAAGAGACACAAAAGTATAAACAATTATCCTTGATTGAGATAAATATTAAAATAAAAATATCTTTCGATAAAGAAGATAAAAATATTGTTATACTAGAAAAAGATGGAGATGCTTTAAAATAATTTATTAGTCTAAAAATAAATGCCAATTAAGAATTTAATCGAAAGTAATAAAAAAGCAGACTTTATTCTGTAACATTTTTTGTGGTAATAATTATTTGTATATAATTTTGTTTATTCTGATTTTTCAAGTTGTTTAGTTTGGAGTAAATCATCTAAATTATCTTTCCTAACTTCAAAGCCAAGAGGAATTCATATCAACATTTGATTCTCAGATCATTTCTCTTAATACGTGTTTGAATGCAATTTCTTAACGAAACATTTATTTATTGTACCATAATAACAACAATTTTGAACAGTAAAATCTTATGAAGAGTACATTTTATTATGGTCAGAATTGAGTCCAATGGCTAAGTCTAGTTGCTTGCTGGAAGCCAGAAGTTATACTATATCATATTCGTTATCATATTTATTACGATCGAAAGCTTAATTGCAGATTATGATTTTTATGAAATTTTATTAGTTAATAGACATTTTAGATTATTCAATTTGCATCTCTCCAAATTTGTTGATTGATTTCACGAATTTAAAGGTTAGCATTTGGTTATAATTCGTCAATTTTTATTTGATCGATAGATACCTATAGCTCTGAAAGCTCTCATAGGTCGTCGTAGGTCTAAATTCCGGGCATTAGTGATGTGTTGTGGCGCTATCTATCGACGAACCATATTAAAAAGTACATCAAAATCATTTCAAATGCTTGACTTTGTTAAATGATCCATTTGAATTTCGCAAACCTTACTATGGCCAATCTTTGCGTATCATTTCTTGGACCACAATGGAAATATTGCTCTTCTCGTCTAATAGATAATATTGTTGTAACATTAGTTTCCAACAACTTAAAGTGCAAATATATTTATTGCACTATAAGCCATCCGGCAATGGCGTAAGCTGTAAATAAATTAGAAATTTCAACAAGGATATTAAAAAGTATAATAATTTACGGTCTTATTAAATCTCACTTTATAGTTACAAGAAAGCTCTTTTTTATTTATACAACAAACTACGCCCTGATACAAACATGTGACAACTTAATCATTTGTTTGAATCACGGCGTCAAATATTCGTTGTAATTTTGTGCCACATTGATCAATATTTACTAAATATGAAGATTACTTTCGATTCGATAATCTAAACATAATTAAACTAATTAAGAAAATCAATGTTTTTATTATTTTAAATTTAATAAGTTTCACATGATAAATTCTAAAAGTAAATTATAACTATGTCTTTAACTACTAAATAAAGCATGAAAACAATATTTGCTTAAAATTAGTAGATATAACTACTTATTTTAAGCAGATATTGTGTTCATGGTTTTATTAATTTTACATTTGTTTAAAATCATCATTAATTCAAAGTAAAATTATGGCTTTTTGAAGTTTCAGAAAGAAGTTTTTTTGATAGCTAAGGACAGATAAACACTTTAATTTTATTGTGTATTCTTAATGTTAATGTTTGTAAAAATCTACATAATCTGTCTGAATAAAGATATTTATATATATAAAAACATAAATGTACTTAACTTATAATTTTATTTTTGTAGATTCGATTACGGTTTTGTTTTTTAAAATGTTATTTATTTTTCTGAAATAATCATTGAGTTAACCTTACCTGAAGCTACTGATGAAATCACCGCCGTTCCACACAAACATAAAATTAATGCAAATTTAACCATTTTAATAAATTAATTTCTAATAAAAGTTTGTCTATTTTTTAAAAAAGTATATATAATTATTTATTTAATCACGTATTGAAAATTATTTCATTATAAAGTACACCCGCCGCGAACATTAACATTACATAACCGGCGTCCCGTCTATCTCCCCAATCACGATCTTCTTCTGTTCGCGGTACTGCCCAGGTGCGTGCAAGTCTGTCTGGCTGACAGCGAGCGCGAAGACTGATGATGGTAACAGTGCGCTCTGGAGAGGTGCACGTCGGTTTTCGCCGTCGTCGGGGAGGGGTCGATGCTCTTCTTGATCTTCTTCTTCTCCGCCTCCTCCTCCGCGTACTCGCTCCCGCTGTTTTCCTCTCAAAATCCCGAAACTTGACCTCGCACCGTGTCGCGGCACTGCACGATTTCGGTCTGGTTTACGCGAAATTTAACGTCCAACGACCGAATGCCGGTGGTTGGCCGTATGTGCTCGAGCCTTGTTTACAAACAGTGAGCATACGCGGTCACGATCTGTGATATAAAGGTGACTTCGTGCGATTCTCTAAATGTTCGGTGTCATTTTCTGGGATTGTGCATACCAGAAAATGATTAGTTACTCAGTTACAACAGTAATGTACTGTTGTAAGAAAATATATGTATTTATCTTGCTTTCTTTTTTCAATGCTGATACTCCAATTAAAATCACCTTACGTTTTGTACATTACAGTGTATAGCATCCTTTTCACCTGGAAGCAAAATACATCAAATTACATGTAGAATTCATTTTATAGTTATTACAAGAAGCCTCACATTTTTCTTTTAATAAGACATATAAGACATTTACTTTAGATTTCAGCATGCCAAAAATTAAAAATGAAATGAGTTCATTCATTTCATTCATCTAGTTAACATTGAGATGATAAGAATGTTACAGTGTTACAGTTGTGACAATCTTATATTATAAACATTAAATATAATTACTTTATCCACCTATTGTCTTCCAATAACAATAATCAATAGGTTTGTCGGAAAAAGATTTTAGTGCTTCCTTAGTTGTCGTGCATTAAGGAAATTAAATAATAATGAAAACAAAACATATAACAAATATTATCTTGAAATATTTATTGAACGGTCATGTTACGCTTTATGTGCTCCGTGATCCATGATGCAATCAGGGAAGTGGGCCCTGAGTAGAAATCACAGACTCTCTTGGAGGTAGGCAGTATAGGAGTCGTCCTTTATAAAAATATATATATTATAAAAAATATTTAAAACTCCCACTGTTTTTTGATGACCCCGTGAAAGTAATTTCTTGAGTCTACTATCTTCCTGGATGTCCTTAATGCTCTCATAGAAGACGTGCCAGGAGAACCTCTGGCGGTGCCTTATGAGTTTCTTATATTCTCTAAAGCTATTCTTGTATAGAATGCAGTCAGAGTTAAGCCTTGAGCTTTTGGCTCTGTTATACCTTTCCTTTGTCACTTTCTTGAGACAAACTGTCAGTCTCTGCCCTCCTCTTGAGTGGATATATGCCTTAAGTATCCGTACTTGTACTTCCCTTGCAAGAAGGTTTAGTTTGGCGCTGTCATTAGGACATTCTAGTTATCTAATCTTGACTGGAAAGTGATCCATTAGTGATCTGACATTGAAATGTCCTGGCTCATTTTCTAGTTGCTGATTTTATCTGAGATGCTCATAGTACGCGTTAACGAAAGTAGATTCCGTCCCGCGATTGAGAAAATCTAAGTCTCAACTTATTAAGAAGTCACAAAAGGACTTACCTTTAGTATCGATAGTCCTGCATTCCCACGTAATGTGGTGTGAGTTGGAGTATTATCCCGCTATGAGTGGCAGTCTTTCTTTTCTGCAGTACTCGACCAGTCCTTTTTTTTCCTGCCCAAGCCTCACCAATCTGTCTGTCCACATCACAGACAATCTGGATTGCGATTGGGTTCCTGTATCAGGGCAATAGTATCCGGTGCCACAATGTTGCTGTGGTTGCCCTCGAATGTACATATTACACTGTATAAAATTATACTGTACTCTCTGCAGTGGCTATTCTTCTGCCTTTCTTCACCAATCCATCTTTACTGAATGGTTTTTTGAGTTTAAGTGAAGTGTTTAATCACAAATTGAAAGACTGTTATTCCTTACTTCACAATTTATTTTTATGTTAGATGTACATTTCGAGACACAAAGTGCTCATTATCAATAACAACTGTTATTGTTAAATTGTGAAGTAAGGAATAACAGTCTTTCAATTTGTGAATCCATCTTTATGTCAATAAGCACAGGCTTATTCGAGCCAGGTGATTTGGTGGCGGATTCTTCTAACGTTAGTGGTGACTCCATGCTAACGTACGACGGCTCAACATTAGAATATCCTATCACGATTTATAAGGTTTTTATTGCAGAATCAAGGGTAGCCGCGCGTGGGAAGACCAAATCTGAAATCCGTTTTTGTTGGAAACTTACCATTTTGACGCTATTCGAATTCAAAGTTGCGATTTTGAGGTTATATCCGTTCATATTTTCGGCAAAGTAGAGACATTCTTGGTATAAATTGCACATGCGATGAACTTTTCTCAAAAAATATGACGTAATACATTCAAAATATAGCATTTCCTTCGTTTTTATAGCTAATATCACATTACTAATTTTACACCACTCTTGACGTTTACTGACGTTTATTTAAAATAATGGATATGCAATTCTAGGTCGATTAGAAAATAATTGAAATTTTAATAAAACATTTATAACATAGATGGCGCTAACACTTCTCATTATTAAAAAGGCAATTTTATTATTAACAAAAATTAAATAAATACAACTTTTAATCTAATTTTAAAGTCAATTATTTGTATTTATATCACCATCGCAACCGGGTTTCACTCTTACTGAAGAACCATTATTTACCATAAATAGTTTTCATATTGGCGAGGTTAATAATCTGAAATATTAATGTAAACAAATATTAGAATATACTCTTTAAAAGTTTCGTCATAATAACAAAAATATAATGGCGAGTATAACGTATAATTTCATATTTACAAATTATTTTTTTATACATAAGTAACGTGATCATCAATGTTTACAGTATTTACGAAGTTGCCAGAAGATGGGACAATCGAATTTAAAACAGTGTTCGAATCGTTCAAATATGTTCAGCAGTTCAAACTGTTTGATTATTAATTCTTTTTATTGTTCATTATGACTTATCATTAAGGTTGAGGTTTAGTGGAAAGAGATAGCTATATAGTAAAATGGAAATAATCGTTTGAAAATAGAGCTACTCATTTGAATTTCACAATATGAATGTGTATTTATATTTTTTATCTACCAAGTGTAAAGTATGAGTCTAAATAAAAAATAAATCGTCAATTTTCGTGTATTACGTCAATTTACTAGTTTAAGTTAGAAAAGAAAATTGTAAGATATAATGAAATTAATAGGCCATGTCTGCTAAGTTATTTGAATGCAGAATTTAGTGAAATCCTTTAAATTTTCATTACATAAGTTTATTTTAGCAAAAATTTAATTTAAAATTTGCTATAAATTTGATCAATTTTCATTGTTTTTCATAATTATTTTTCACAGAAACTAAACTTTAAAATAATTTTTAATTTATCTGATGAAATTCCTGCTTATTTTAAGATTATTCTAATGTATAATACAATATTGTTCATTGATCACAACAACAATCTAACTCAAATTAGTGATTGCCCATATTTGTATAGCTATCTCTTTCTTCTAAACCGCACCCTTAATAAGAAGTATTTCTTTTATTACAAAAAATAATAGTTAGTTTTAGACAATTAAATTTGTTTCACATTAAGCCAAATATTATTATTAGTGTCACAACACTAAACAACAACTCTTACTTGATTTAATTGTACCATTGTCTGTCTTGACTTCTTTTACATTAACTAGAGAATTAACTTAAATTATTTGGCTGACGGCTTCGCCTTTCAATTAAAACTGATGCAGCACTAGACAATGATTCCTAAATTGATTTAGTTGTTTATAGACGATCTTGACCTTTTTACCATTAAACATAAAATTAATTTAAATTAACTGTCTGACGGCTTTAATTTTAAACATACAATTAAAACTGGGAAAATGGAATTTTCAAATAAAAAAAATGATTTCAGAAAAAAGCTGAAGGCTTTAATTAATTGGCTGAAGGCTTTACGTTTTAATTTAAACTGACACAACACTAAAAAACGATTCTAAATTTATTTAATTGTTCCATTGACTACCTTGACTTTTTTAAACATTGAATGGAGAATTAACTTAAATTAATCGACTGACTGCTACGCATTTCAATTTAAATTAATAAAACATTAAACAACAATTTCTAAATTGATTTAGTTATTAACAGACAGTCTTGGCTTTTTTATGATTAAACAGAGAATTAATTTAAATTAACTGGCTGACGACTTTACTTCTAGGTTTTTCAAGAAAGAACAGTCCCTTTTAATATTATACAGAGATTTAGTTTAAATCAATTAGCTGGCAGCATTACTTTTCAACATGATTTTAAAACATACCTTTCGATTTTTAAATAAAAACTACTTATTAAAGTAGGTTTTAGAAAATAAAACGGTTTACGTTGTCCAACTTCGAGGTTTTTCAAGATAGAAAGCGTCAAATAAAAGTTTATTTTATCAAAACAATTTTATATAGTTATAAGTTAATGAGAAAGTGTTCAACGAACTTGAATTTCCCGCATTATTTCGACATTACATATATAATTACCCTAGCGCCGTCTATTTTATTTTCATGGAATAAAAATATATGTTTAACTCTATTTTTAGTATTGTTATTGGCTAATAAATGTCAAGATATGTATTTTATTTATAATTATATTTATTTAAAATGCTTGAAAATCAAATATAATATCAAAAAGGTAATAACTTTCGTTACAGATTACTAGAAAATGAACAAATATTTATAATGAGTGACAATTACGCGTGTGAGTGGCTGTAATTATGCATGTACATAACCAACAATTTGGAAAATTAAACGCGATTTGTGCTTAAGCGGTAAGTTTCCGACCTAATTCAACCCTTTCAAGTTTGTCAGAGAGGTCGCACATAATTAGGGCAGACTTCTCATGACTAACCTTAACAAGGGGATCGATCCATCCCAGATAACCATCCGTAAGTGACGTTACAGCCTCGCCATCGTTCCCGAGGCCTTTGCCTTGCAGAACGTTTGGGTATAGTCTCCGAGAAGATTTCAGAACCAAACCTTTTGCCCCTTTTGCCCTTGACCTTCGACTTGGTGGACGATTTGATCCTCTTCTGGATAGATTTTTAAAACCTGACCCCAGTGAGTTTAGTTCTGGAGGAAGTACTTTCTGTGGAGGTAGCCACCTTAGAGTCTAAGGTTGTTTTTGTCTGCGTTCGAGGACTTTCTTTCTCCTTCTCTTTGCTTCTGCGCCACAGATGCGAGTTTTCTTTCTCCTTTGCTCTCTAAAACAATCCCGGTTTGACTAAGATTATCTTAAGTGTTCAGACTCGGTCACGCCCGATCCGACGATCGTTTGCCTTAGGATATTGCCCAGCGCTAAAGTCCAGCAGAAAATTCATTATCGCCAGTGCTGCTGGCCTATCTTGAGGCGGTAGGTTGGCAATATATATTTCCGCTCATATTTCTTCTCAAACAGTTTAGTCACCATTGCTACGACTTTTATCGTACGATTTTGGTAACTCTGATAAAACTTCCAAAGTTTTATAGACCTTTAACCATTCGTTCCTTTCTCTGGAGATTCATGTATGAATGGAGATAGACACTAGCATCACCACCAGAAGAAAGAAGATAGAACAATTTTCTCTTCACTATAGTTAGTTTTTAACATGAAAATTTGTCCAAATGCACCAACGTCTTTTAGTATTTCTTAAAATGTGAAAAAATCATATGTTACACCGTTATATTGCTTCACCCTGAACAGTTCTCAGATAAAAGGAAAAAAAAAAAGTTTTTTAGAATTAATAAATGGCTATTTGTTGTTGTGGACATAAGCTAAGGAAATATTTTTGGGATAATGCAATTTTGTAAGGATCCAAGAAGTTTTTTTTTTTGTTATCGGTGAGATGTGTTAATATTTTTATAATATTCTTCTTTTGAGAAGAATATAAAATCTTCTTGTAATTTGCCAATGCGTTCTTTTAACAATAATTTTCAGAATACTGCTGTGTTAACGAATTAGAGCATAAATAATAATTAACTATTAAATAATAACTAATTGATTAATAAACAAATTAAGTAGTAAAAAATTGATTCTAAAAATTCAAAACTTTATATCCAATTATTATTAATGATCCCTACCATATCCGCACTGCGAATAAATATGCGGACTCGCATCTCCCATATTGGAGATGTATGCAGATAAGTATACGAATAGACTTTAAATTCCATACAATTTCCCGTACGCCCGACATCATTACGATCAGAAATAACCCGACGACAATGACTTTATTAGCCACTCTTTCATCTCCCATCCTGACCTGCCCGCACCTTTCTCGGCAAACATGTGCGGTATCAATAAACCGTTTGATTCCCCGATGGCGGAATTAGCATACGACATTATTCAGATTCCCCGGTCCACTGGTACTTATATAGGAAGCTGTAAAGGAGATGAAAGGAAATAAGGGAACAAATCGACGGTAATCTGTATTAACCTGGTTCTGCGTTAATTTTTCCGCGCCTTCGGTACTCACCTCATCCGGTTCACTTTTATTGCCCCGACGCCATTTTACATCGCCTTAATCGTACACTTGATTGGCACGATTAATGACACATGAGTGCGATTCTTGGTGTTTTATTTTTTGTTTTCTGTGCAAAATTGTAAGTAATTACTATTAAAAATGCGAATTATAAGGGAATGACTGCAATAAGCAAACTCAATATCTTTTACAAAAATTGACATCTTACAAGAAACACTAAGAATATGTTAATTAAATTGTTTGTATTCATAATCGGGTTATTTCCTATCGAAAATCTTACGTTTAAAGTGTACGTTATTAATAAAATTCACATTCTATGATTAAATTTCTATTACAAATGTTGCTTAGACTGTGATGATAAAAATAAGGTACACGTTAAACTTAACTTAACGAATAAAAAACGCGCGCAACGTACGTACTCATGTCAACGTGAGCTCCGTGTTTTTGTTTGTTTTGTATAGTGTAATTGTGATATAAAATTGTGAAAATGTGTATTATTAAAGTTCTATTGGGTGTCGTTACGGTGAGCGATTTTCATGAAAATATATTTGATATTGCCAGTGAAAATCTTTAGTTTAATTTGGTAATTTTCCAGTAAAAGTGGCGATACAAAAAAACATTAATCGAACTCGACGATTGATTTGAATTTAAAGGTCATTGTTTCTCCGTATTTACACATTTTATCTTTAAAATTTTTTTATCATTTCATTCATTTTCCTGTCCAATTTTTAATTTCCTTATCCAAAACTAAAAACCGTGGTCTACCGTGTTTGTTTTAAAGCCCTCACAAACGACCCTGTGAGGTGAAAAGTGTCCTTTGTTATTATATGTTTCAACCTTTGTTTTAGCATTATTTGTTAATTACTTTAGTCAAGTTATTTTCATTTGTTTTCGCTCTCTTAAAATGTATCGTACTTGTGGGAAGTGCAATGCAAACTTGGGCCCTCGCTCAAAGGTTTTAAAATGTGTGTCATGCAAAAAGCGTTTTCATGTTGATTGTTTAGAAAGTCTGTCTCTGCAAGATATAGCATATTTTATTGGCGAGTCTTTGAAAACCGACGGCAAAAAATGGATTTGTGATTTATGTTCATGTTCAAAATGTGCTCCTTCGCGGTCAAAATCCATGTCCGAGAATGTCCTGGATGATGAGGATACTGTTGGGATCAATAATAGTTCAACATCTATAACCGATACAATTAGAAAACTGTTTATTGAAGAATTTTTGCCACTTTTGCGTAGTGAACTGTTAGAAAAAAATAGTTGATTTGGAAAACAACATAAAATCGTTAGAAAGCCGAATACGAATTCTAGAATCCAATAGATCAAATCCCATGTCACCTATTCCCTCATCTGATATTTGCAATCAGGCAGATATTATTCAAGAAGTAGAGGATCGTCAACGAAGGGTTAATAACTTAATATTTTTTTAATTTACCTGAATCTGGCGGTTCTTTGAGTGAGCGGGTGGATAAAGACATACAAGCGTTAAGGAATCTCGTCGATCCACAAGTTAGTTTTCAGCCGCGGAAGGTGTTTCGAATTGGGAAACCAGGCACAAAACCTCGGCCTATTAAAGCTATATTTTCGGACAGCAAGGAAGTGATTGATGTCAGATTCGGTAATGACTTGACTAAATAGAAAAAGAGAAAAATAGAAAAATTTTTTGTTGCATTATGCAATATTTTATTGACATGCAGCAGCAGGTGTACATTATGTAATTCAATGTCCGGCGTGGGTATTTGCCCGGGAAGTAGTTGTTTTAATGTGCATTTGTTTAACGTACTTACGTAAGTAAGTCAATAGTCACAGAGCTAAATGTGGAAATAATTTATTAATTATTTTCAAATCATTTTTATTTAATAGACTTGACTAAATTACAACGAGACCACATTAGACAATTGAGAAATGATTTAGACACTCGGAGGAGAAATGGTGAGACTAATTTAACAATTAAATATTTTAATGGCAGTCCTTCGATTGTTAGTTCCGTAAACAAGGAAAAAAACTAGATATTTATTTTCAAAATGTTGGTGGTCTTAGGAGTAAAATTAAATCTTTAGTTTTAAATGTCACTACATGCGTCTACGACATAATTATTTTGGTGGAAACTTGGCTTGATGCAACAATAAACAACGGGAGCTTGGTTTGTCGGATTTCACTGTGTATAGATCTGATCGTTCAATTCTGAACAGTATGAAAAGTAGAAGGGGGGGTGTCTTAATCGCCGTTAGAAATTATTTAAATAGTGCAATGATACCTAGCAATAATACTATTGAGCATTTATTTGTAAAGATCAACAATAAATATATAATTTCATCAACATACATCTCACCTGCCGCTAATATTCGGACTTACACCTTGCATTCAGAGGAGGTGGATCGAATCTGTTCGGAATATCCGCAATGTGAAATAGTGTTATGCGGTGATTATAATCTACCAAATGCGTCCTGGTGTTCATCTGGTGAAAGTGTTTTAAGTGATAATAATAAAAATTATTCGGCGGGGATTATTGGGAATATCTTTAACTTTCATAAATTATTGCAATTAAACCATATTCCTAATAATCGCAGGATTTTCTTAGATTTGGTGTTTTCTAACATTTCGTTTCTACAAGTTAACAAGGCTATTGATGAATTGTGTCAGTCTAGCTTACATCATATCCCATATCATGTTGTTTTTCCATTATCTAAAAGTGAGTTTTCAATTGAGAATGTTGATTGGTTCTATGATTTTAAGTGCGCTGATTATAACGCCATAAACAATTATTTTGCCAATATTGATTGGAACAGTATAAAATCAGATAGGACCCTAGACGATATAGTATCCGTTTTTAATGATATTGTGCATAGTGCTTTTAAACATTTTGTCCCTGTGAAATACGCAAACTCTTCAATTTACCCGAAATGGTTTAATAAGGACGATTAAATTAACTAAAGAAAAAAAGTCAGCCCACAGTAAATATAAAACTACTCGTTTAAGGTCTGATTATGAGCTTTTTGCAACGAAGCGTCAGCAATGCAAGTATCTTAATGATTCTCTTTATACAACGTATATTAACGTCATCATAAATGCCATAAATGTTAATCCAAAAAAGTTTTGGAATCATGTTAATTCATGCCAAAAAACTAATGGCTATCTAAAATTTATGTTTCTCAATGGTCTGGAAAGTGAATCGACCGAACATGCTGTGGAATTATTCAGTTCTCATTTTTCTAAAATATATGTTAATCGATCGCAAGCCAATGTACATTTAAATTACCAATCAACGCATTCTATTGATATTTCGACAGTCAAAGTTACATTACAAGAGGTATTTAATTATTTGTCTTCCCTTACCGACTCATGTAATGCCGGCCCTGATGGTATACCCGCGTATTTTTTAAAAAGATGCGTATGTACCCTTAGTGAACCGATATATACTATTTTTAGCAGCTCTTTATCCTCTGGTGTATTTCCAAAATCTTGGAAAGTGAACTATATTACCCCTATATTTAAGAGTGGCTCTAGATCAGATCGTCAACGAAGGGTTAATATAATACGATAGTTAGCTATTCGTGGGGTTTCCATTCAATCTGTTTTAGCTAAAGGCCTAGATTATCTTGTTTCTAAGCAACTTGGGTGGTTATGTCATGGTAAAATTATTAAGCAATAGCATGGATTCACTAAAGGTAGGTCCATTTTGACCAATTTATTATCATATTCATCATATTTATCGAATGCTCTGGCGAATGGTTTTCAAGTTGATGCCATATACACCGATTTCTCAAAGGCATTCGACAGAGTTCAGCACAGTGTTCTACTACACAAGTTGTGTATGATGGGTATTGATGGTAGTATTTTGGACTGGTTTAGAAGCTACCTCAATGATAGAATCCAAAGGGTGCGCATAGGTAAATACACATCTAATATCAGAGTAACTTCGGGTGTACCGCAGGGCTCTCATTGTGGCCCATTATTGTTTTTGTTATTTATAAATGATGTTGATTCTGCTATCCAAAACAGTGATTTTCTCTTGTTTGCCGACGATTTGAAGATTTTTAAACGCATAAATAAACCTAACGATCAACGTAAATTATAAAAAGACCTGGATAGGTTATCTATGTGATGTTCGTATAATTATCTGGATTTAAATATAAGTAAATGTTTTTATATACCATTTTATCGTAGAAATGTAGCCATGTTTGATTATAGTATTGGTGGGAATCTGTTAGTAAGATCTAACGCGATTAAAGATCTTGGTGTACTTTTTGTGTCTAATCTTGACTTTACGAGGCATATATCTGCATCGTATAATAAATGTTTCGTGATTCTGAGATTTATTAATAGATTCTCGGCTGATTTCAATATTCAAACTTTTAAAAAGCTGTACATTGCACTTGTTCGACCACACGTTGAATATTGTTCTTCTGTAGGGCGCCTTATACTGATTCGGGTGTTAAGCATATTGAAAGAGTCCAAAGCAGATTTCTACGATTAGTACACTATAGATTAGCTGGACAAAGACAACAATTTAGTCAATCTCAATTGTCAATTCAGCTTAATCTTCAATCGTTGGCGGACAGAAGAAGATTTCTTGATCTGTCTTTTTTACATCGACTAATTAATGGCGGCGTTGATTCCGATAATTTAGTCTCTATGCTAAATTTTCATGTACCGAGAGGACTTGATTCCAGACGTAAACGCTGTTTTATTTGGTCTTCCATTCAACAAATTACGTTGCTAATAGCCCTATTAATCGTATGATGTGTTACGCAAATATGTTATTTGATGATGTAAACTTTGTAATATTTTCGCCATCAACATATCATTTTAAAAGATGTTTGAAACGTATATCTCTGTCCAAATTATCAATTAATTAATTTTTTTAATCTAATGTTATAGAAAAGTCCGTTGATTGTTTCTGTCTGTAATTATTGTAAGCGTAGTAAGCTCTATATAACTGTTATTTTTACATTAGTATTTATTAGATTTAAGCTGTAAACTTTATATAAACATTTGTTAAAAGGTGTATACCGTAAATAAATAAATAATATTTATATTTAGTGCGATATCTTGAAAAGTGAGAAAATGACATCACATAATATAATAAACCGTTACCACTAAAACTATATTTTTTTCATTATTGCATTTTATGTTTTATATGTTTTTTTTGTGATTTGTAATTTTGCTTAGGTCTATTGAAGAACTAAATAAAAAATATTAGGTTAGGAAATATTTAAGTTAATAATTTGTTTGTTAAAAATATTAGATCTGAATTAATTCCCTAAATAATTAACATAAACTAATAGCCAAGTCTGGACTAATATCACACATATATTAATTAAATATTTATGTATTTAAATCACTTAATTCAAACTTGGCTATTAATTCATATTTATGATTTGAAGAAATAAATACCCCTTAAATAACAAAAGTGTCAGAATGATTTTATCGTATCAGTTGTTCTTTTTAAATTCAAATTTTTATTAATGTATTTAAAATATTGTTACTTTACTTATATTTACTAATATAATTTAAATAATTTAATAAATGGTGTAAATTTTTTATATTTTTTACATTTTAAGTGGTATTGGAAATTCATATATTATTAATTAAAATGGAGATGATTCACACTTTCACATTCATCTAATAGTAATATGCTCAACATAAATATTGTAAATAGATTTTTTTTCAATCAATTAAAAAAATGAATAAATATTGAAAATGTCGATTTTTTTTCAATATTTTCATTTATATACTTATAATATAAGATAATACAAAACAATATAACATAACATAAATAATTATAATACATGTAGGAGTTAGTCTATGTAAATGAACAAAAATAACCATTTTCAATTTCCATTATTTATGTTTCGTCCGTTGTAACTTCTTCATCCCATTATTTGCAATTAGTTAACTAACCCATTTAATGGGGTTTAACAATTAGCATCATGAATTAAAGAAATCTTTCTTTCTCAATTGTGATTAATTGGAAACCATGATTTTTAATCGTTTGTCTCGTTCCATATACAACGACTTAGTTTCTAAACTAGATCCCATTTCTTCTACATTCTCTTTACTTTAATTGAGCACATTGCACTGCGTATTTTCATCCAACCATCAAAATGCATTTTAATTATAATTTGTCTCTTGGTAATTGCACAAGGTAACAGATGTTAATGTTCTGGAAAGTCCATAATCAACACGTGCACGGAATACATTGCATTAATTCAAATTTATATAGCAGCTTTATTAAAAGAAATATTGGATGCATTTATTTCAGTTTCTTCCACTTTATATAAAACTATGTTATTGAAAATTTGTTTTATTTTTAATTAATTAGCAAATTATTGAGACAGTTATTAATTATAAAACTATATTAACTGTAATATTTAAATTTAGAATGAGAGTATATTTATGAAACAAATTTAGTAATAACATATAACCTCACGTTGTCATGTTTTCTACAAAAAATAAATATTATAAAATTGTGAAGTTGTGCTAAAATTGATACTGGGAAATTTAAACAAATATTGTAAACCTGCCTTATTTCTTTCAATTAATTATATTTCGTATTGCTTGGGAACTCACTGATTGTTTAAGGAATATCTAAATAAATGTATGTGGGGAAGCCCCGAAACATGATTAGAAAGGATTAATAAAAAAATACAATCCTAATTCATTGAACCATTACATATAATTCATTTGTTAAAATAAAATATTTTGCGGTTAAAGAAATTTTTATATTTATTTACTGAACCGTTAAATGTAATTTGTTTGTTTAAATTAAATATTATGTTAGTTTACACAGTGCGTATCTTAAATAAAAACTTTTATTAAAATAAGAAAATAAACAATTATTTTATTATTTGGCTTCTATACTGCAGTATCATTGTACTATTTCTTTATAATATTTTGCCAATTATTTTTTTTAAATAAATAAATATAAGAAAATATTATTAATGGTTTTAGTATTTAAACATTCGTGGTTCATATTGAATAAAATAAATATGAATAGATTATTAAAAATCAACCAATAAAACAATTAAGCACAGATTAGATTGAATAAATATAAATTCTCGGCTAGTTTCGGGTTATTATCCCATTTTCAAGATAATTTAAAATATAGTTTATTAAATTTTCAACGGTTATTTACATTTTAAATTTATATAAATAGATATATGTTTTTTTTAATTTAATTTAATCGTGGAGCAGGCAAAATAATTTCGGTCCCAGCATTTGCTCACATGGTGGAAAAAAACCTCACTAAAAAACCATCCACAGGAATATCAAAATAATGAAAATGAAGAAAATGAGAATCTATATCAGATTTATTCAAAAATAAAGAAATCGATTGAAAAAAGAAAAACACTAAAATTATACAATGCAATGAAAAATAAATTCTTAAATAACAATGGAAACAAAATTCTTATTTTCAGAAGAGATGTTTGGACGATGAACAATGGACAGAAAAGCAAAATACAGGCCGTCAACATGATTCATTAAAGGTGCAAAATCTGGGCGGAATACGAAATATACAAATAAGAGCTGGAAACAGAAGATATACAGACAATTACAATCACAAGGCTGTTGAGTTGGTGGAGACACCTGCAATCTTAGGCTTATACTGCCTCTTCATGTATATTCCCTCTATTTGATTCCTGAAGCAATGTCTTTCAACCACCATAATCAGGAATCTCTACTGCTCTCTCTTGCACCATCCTCTAATGCCCTAAGATTTCACACCATACCTAGGGATGGGATTCATACATACATCCACTTAGTAGTTACTGCCAATAAATTTACCCAATTTTTCCATTATCATTCCCCACACCTTTCTCCTCATCCATCTCTTCCATACTTTTTACTTTTTCCAGTCAACATTGTTTGCCAATTTTCCTAATTGCTTTTACTCCATCCGCTAACTTTTATCTACCCTGCTGTAGTTCTTTTCTTTTTTCTTCAGTTTGCGTTATTAAGTAATTAAGAAAAAGGTGGATAAAAACACATAAAACTGAAGAAGTTTTCCTTAAGTATAAACATACTATAACACATAATCGTTCGGGTAGATCTACCACACTATTTGTATTATGTATCAAGAGAAGCAAGAAGAGAAAAATGGAAATGTTTATAATTGTGACCCAGAACAAATCTACTAGTAGGTGTTACATTTGTGGTGCGACATCTAAGAATTTTAATAATTTAGCGTTAAAGAAACAAATCAACCCAGGTGCCTTGAAATTTTAACTTTCGGTGTTATTCGCTCGAATAAGGCTTTTCGAAAGTGTACTGCATTTGGCTTAGAAAATAAGTTGTTAAGAAATACACAAAATCTAAACTAAAGACGTTCAAAGTAAACGAGAAATCCAAGAAAGATATCGTGTCGAAACCGGACAGCTACTGGATATTCCGAAATCAAACTTTGGAAATACTGATGATGATTATACTAGTAGATGGTTTTTTGACGTTCCATCTTAGGATGCTGAAATAACTGGAGTTGATTATAATATAATTTATAGATTTAAAGTTATTTTGGAAGCAATTTCTAGCTGGTATGCAATAAATATCGAAAAATATGCCATTGCGACCGCAGAGCTGTGTGTGAGTTTGTACCCTTGGCGTCCAATGACGCCAACAATTATAGTACATGGAGCATAGATCATTGCAAAGGCACCACTGCCTATAGGTCAGTTATTAGAAGAGGCAGCAGAAGCACGAAATAAGCATTTCCGTTTGTACCGTGAAAACATTACTCGAAAATTTTCGAGAGAATCATGCAACTTAGATATAATAAATCGGCTGATCTTAATCCCGATCATTATTAAGTTCCACGAAGAAAGTAATAAAACTTAAGGCTAAGTATTCTTTTTGCCAGAGACAATGGAATTGTTATTGCTATTTGAACTAAATGCCAGTTATTTATTTGATTCATCATTGGTATACGTGGAGCTATATTGTCCGCGTATATCAGATGAAGAATAAGACTTATAATATTTTAATGTGAAATAAAATTGACGATTGCAAGAAAAAAAAAAAAAAATAGTAATTGGTATGATTTTTTAAGTTTCCTTTGTATATATATATAAAAAACAGTGTTTTATGCAGTTGTTTAATCAGAGATTTGCTTTTAAATATACAGGGTGTCCCATTTTAATCTTTCAGGTGGAATATATCGAGACAAGTGCGCCCAATCGAAAAAGTTGTCTAATGCAAAGTTTAGTGGTTTGCAGGGGGACATTAGATTCTGTTATCAATTTCACCCCTCACCCCCCAGGGGGGTGAATAACAGGGGTAACTTCTGAATCTTAAAAGGGAACCCCCATTTTTTATTGCAAATTCGGAAATTATGAAAAAAACTATGTAGGTTTTACTCAGAAACTTTTTTTGTATGGGCAACAGATGGCGCTGTAATCGTCAATATTAGATTATTTTACACTTAATCTAGAATTGATGTAAAAATGCCACCAAATGATTATAGAGAAAAAGTTTAAACAAATTGAATTGAAAAAGCCAATCTACTTACCACCACCACTCCACCACCACCACTTTGACGTCTGTAAAGGTACAAGGGTAATAGAAATTCGAAATGAAATTGTGCAGTTCAAAGAGAAAGCTGTCAAAATTATTATTTTTTTTGTACGGATCAGTTTTAGGTAAAATTTTCGTTGAGTAAGAAGATCATTTTAGGAGGTGTTCAATGTGACCACATCCCCAGAGGAAAAAGTCTGGAGACGTTAGATCTGGTGATCTAGGTGGCCATTGCGCAGGCCCCCCGCGACCAATCTACTTTTGTGGATATGCGGCGTCCAAATGATTCCGCACAATTCGTGCAACATGCGGAGGTGCACCATCTTGCTGAAACCACATCGTTAACCTTGTGGCGTACGGAATGTCATCCAAAAGCGCAGGAAGGCCGCCTTGCGAACGCGACACACATAATCATATCAACAATTTCATCTGGCAAGTATTCTGACATTTTCGCTAAGAAGTGCGACTTCAAAACGTCAAAGGCTGACTGACAAAAATAAAAATGTTTCTAAATGGACATGCGTTGTAAGCCCCCCCTCTCCCCCCGATTTCTAGTCGTCTCATTCGAAGTTAACTTTTTTGTCAATACAATGTGGCAATTTGAAGTAATTCCAAGATATTAATTAGACTTAAAATTGCCCTAATGAATCTTGGTGGTGGAGAAGATTGGGGGGGGAGGTACAGCAATGCATCAAGGTGTCAAAGGGCGCTTATGTCTGGAATCTGATTATTTTGTAATCATTAGGTGGCATTTTTATATCAATTCTAGATTAAGTATAAAATAATCTAATATTGACGATTACAGCGCCACCTGTTGCCCATACAAAAAAAGTTTCTGAGTAAAACCTACATAGTTTTTTTCACGCTTTCCGAATTTGCAATAAAAAATGGGGGTTCCCATTTAAGATTCAGAAGTTACCCCTGTTATTCACCCCCCTGGGGGGTGAGGGGTGAAATTGATAACAGAATCTAATGTCCCCCTGCAAACCACTAAACTTTGCATTAGACAACTTTTTCGATTGGGCGCACTTGTCTCGATATATTCCACCTGAAAGATTAAAATGGGACACCCTGTATATAACAAAAAAATAATTTTGGCCGCCTAGATTGACAGAATACCTGTATGTGCGCCATATATATTTTGATATAATTTGTCTGTGTATTGATCTACAGTGCATTTTTTTTATCTAGGCCTCATAGGGATTTACATAGGAAACACTAAGTAATCAGGCTTGCTATGAAATTAAAAATCATCAATACAAAATGTAATGTAAGTGATAGTTTTATGAACATAATATTTATTATATACAAAAGTTTTGTAATGGAGCAAAAATTTACATAATGAGTATTTTTACAAACTAATAGATATTTCAAAAAAGGGTACACTATGTTAAGAGAATATTTAAGAGAAAAATAAAATAAAAGCAATAGGAACAAGGGAATAAAAAGTCTTATAACTTTCGGGAACATACTTCAAACAGAGAGAACAAACAATAAGAATTATGAATTTGGAAAGTACACAATCTACGTAGAATACTGTGTACATAGGGGACTACTAAATCTGATATATAATACACAGTAATATGACGTAGTTGAATTGGAATGAAAATTGTACATCTATGCGATGACAAGTGTATATTATATGAAGGAAAACAATTACACTGACATAAATAATTATTTGAAACATGACCTGCCTATATTGGAAAATTGGTACTATAATAACCTACTAACCTACTATTTATTTACATATAAATATGAACGTGTATTTATTCACTTGGTCACATTTATTTAAATATATTAAATAAAAATGCTTGAAAGAAATTAACAAATTATTTCCACATTTAGCTTTGTGACATTTTGACTTACGTTACATGCGAACTTTAAACAAATGTACATTAAAACAACTACTTCTCGGGAAAATACCTCGCTAGACATTGAATTACATAATGTACACCTGCTGCTGCATATCAATAACATATTACATGATGAGAAGTAGTTGTTTTAATGTACATTTGTTTAAAGTTCGCATGTAACGAAAGTCAAAATGTCACAAAGCTAAATGTGAAAATAATTTGTTAATTTCTTTCAAACATTTTTATTTAATATATTTAAATAAATGTGACCAAGTGAATAAATACACGTTCATATTTATATGAATAATAAATATTATGTATAAAGTTAACGAAAATGGATATATCTTGAAAACCATTAGGTTTAGGTGTAAAATACTTTTATAGTTTTTGAAAGATAATAAAATTCTCTACAAGATATGTTTATTAGATGTAAGGTGTGCCATTTAAAATAAGCACGAAATTCAACCTCGAACGTGTTTCTGGAGTTACGTTAAATATACCGATACAAATTGTTTTCATTCACCAATTTGAAAGTTATAATTTTTGTTCAAAACATCAATTTTTCCAAATATATTTAAATATTTCAGAAAATGTTAGGATTAGGCATATGAACATATTATGAAAGTTAGCTTTATTTTTTATATAGAATCTGAAAAAATATAAAATATGGGGTATTCCATTATAAAAAATATAACTATGATACGCCATGCTTTTATGGGACACCCTATATATTTGAAACTAATTTTAAAATGTGGTTCTAATAGACCTACATACACTAGTGAAAGTCGATTTTGAAAATAATAAACCATTTAGCCGTAAAGTTACTCGGCGCGCATGCTGAGACACCCCCTTATAATTGCAAACAGTATATTCAATATTTCTGAGAAATATATAGTTAAATAATAAATATGTGGTTTAAATCCATTGTTTTAATCAATAATCGAATTAATATTCAAGACATAGACGAAACACTTTCTTCATGATTCAATAATAAAATTCTCATCCTTCCGTCCACTCAACCATTAAACACATCCGCTTCACCTTTCCCGCGGGGATTAGAAAAAACGAAATCACCTGGATTCATCTACGACAACTTTCATTTCTGACTCACTATTATTAATACCGAGAGCTCATAAAAACGAGCGCGTCTCATTTCGAAACAAATGAACTGCAACGAACGGACGACCAGAAGGAACAGTTAGAGAAAAGTAAAGCCTCCTACATGTGTTGCGAGTATATTACGTGTATTATGGTAAAACGCATCAAGTGCTAAGAGGTTCAATAGCGCTTCATGGGTTTTTAATTCGGTGTTCGAGTCTGTAACGAGTGCCCCGGGTCTTCGCATTTGATTAATTGCGGGGCGAGCTGGTGGAGTAATAATTTACGGATGGTTTGTTAATTGCCGAGTGTGTACAGTTTAATGTTTGATTGGCGTGAGAGAAAAATGGCAATACTGAACATTCGGAATTTAATTAAAATTAAATAACACAGCTGTTGTTTCATTCGCACCCATCAGTGTGCATACATAATATAAGTATAGGGCATAATAATATAAGTAAAGTAGCTAATACAAATTTAGTACGAAATAAAAATAGAAAAGAATGTTTACAATAATCGCTATTTTTATTTCGTACTAAATGTGCGTTATAGTCATGATGTGAGCAATTTATTTTTAATAAATGACTATAATAAAAAGTGTTTTATATTTTAAATAGTGGCAAAACGTATGGTTATTTATATGTAACTTGATGAAAAGATTATGATTTCTTTCCTTGAATAAATTCTGCACTTTGTGAAACCCAAAATGCAAGAAATTATATTATCTGAACTTCTTTGAATTACAATTTCGGTGGTAAAGGCCGAAGTGTTGTAATGAGCGCATTCAAACGCTACTTTAAAAACTGATCTGCGGATCCCGCTGGAAAGTGATTTTAGGGGGTGACTTACCCAGTGTTATTGTTGTGTGTTTGCTGTAGATAGCCTCGGCCTACCTCGGCTCTACTCGCGGATCATTTGGTCCTTCTCACGGAAATTAAAACAAAACCGAACATTCCGCCCACCAAAATTCCCATGAAAATGCGAATTTTATTTAAAAATGAAAGTAAATGAAAGTAAAAAATATTTAAATAATATTTCCCTAAAACGAAACAAACAAACAAACAAAAATGTAACTTAGTTGCAAAAGTCACTAAGTCTATTCCGACAAAGTTTAACAACCGGTCGCTTGATTAAACCCGCCCGTGTGCGCACAGTAGCCACTCTAATGACGCCATCTGAACCGGGATGCACCTCCTCAATTCGACCTACTCGAATTGCGGAGGAGCATTTTCAGATCTAATCAAAACAATATCATTCACCGCCAAATTGGGTGAATCATTACTCCACTTTGATCGCTGATTTAATGTATGCAGATACTCAAGATGCCAACGTTTCCAAAAATCCTGATGGCAACGCTGCAGTAACTGCCAACGCGATAGCCGATTTAATTTGACTTCAATTAAATTCTCATCTGGAGGGGCTGTTAAAGGTTCTAGAGTAAGGAAATGTGCCGGGGTTAAAGGAGATAAATCATTGGGATCGGAACTCACTAAGGGGAATAGAATTAAGCACTGCTTCAATTTGAGTAAGAAGAGTACAGAGTTCTTCAAATGTAAGAATTTCATTTTCAATGACACGATACATATGTGTCTTGACGGACTTAACACCCGCTTCCCACAATCCCCCGAAGTGAGGACTGGAAGGTGGATTAAAATGTCACCTGATTCCCAACGATTCACTAGAATCCTTTGCCAATGAAGATAAACATTTATTGGCGCCCACGAAATTGGTTCCACAGTCACTATAGATGTCTGTACAGCGACCTCTATGAGCGATAAATCTCCGTAATGCTGCGAGAAAAGCATCTGAAGACAAATCTGAGACAGCTTCTATATGAAGTGCCTTCGTACAAAAACAAACGAAAATACAAATATATGATTTTTCTGTCCTAGCTCCACGTCGACGCGAAAGTATAGTGGAAATTGGACCTGCAAAATCAACACCTGTATGAGTAAAGGGCTTAATTTGTGATACTCGAGCTGCCGGAAGGTTTCCCATTATTGGATAAGAAAATGAAGGGCGAACCTTGAAGCAACGATAGCAGCTTGCGAGACGACGTTTAATAACCCTGCGTGCTGACAAAATCCAGAATTGCTGTACAATTAAATTATGCTGTGCCAAAGGGCCTGGATGTAAATTGTCCCGATGGAATTGATCGATTATCAAATCAGTTAAACGGTGATTGCTTGGAAGCAACATGGGATGTTTTTGTTCTGAAGAGAATTGAGAATGATAAAGACGACCACCTACCCTGACTATACCTCTTTCATCTAAGAAGGGGGCTAAACGATTTAGAGGTTTTAAGCACTGATTTCCCTTTTCAAGTCTGGTAATCTCTTCAGAAAACACCCTTCGCTGTACAAAGCGAACGATACGACACAATGCGTTATATAATTCTTCATGAGAAAGCGAAGTCCCACGACGATTTCCTTTCTGAAGAAACTTTAAACAATACCCAACTACACCTTGAATTTTACGCAATGACGAAAAACGATTTAAGATTAAATCTATGAAGTGTGATTCAACTTTTGCCACTAATACAATTTTTCTCTCCTCATCGAGGACATGTGATGGATCTGCAACGAACAAACTTCGCGGCCACGAATCACGATTTTCCCGTAACCACAACGGCCCCGCCCACCATAGGGAACACTCGAGTAGTGCCTGAGGAAGGAGACCACGAGATGCCGGATCGGCTGGAATATCTAACGTGGATACATGAAACCATGACTGAGTAGGAATCTTTTTTTGAATGGCAGATACACGATTGCTGACAAAAGTCTTCCACCGATGTGGCGAGGAATTGATCCACGACAACGCCACTGTGGAATCTGACCAAGCGAATATTTTATGAAATGTCAGTGTTGCGATAAGTTGCGACAACAAATTCAACAAGTTCTGCCAGTAGAAGCGCTGAACAGAGCTCTAGACGAGGAATAGAAATTCTCTTGAGTGTTGCAAACTTGGACTTGCCACACACAAAAAGACTTGTATCGTTTCACGAGCTTTTACTCGACAATAAACGACTGCTGCATAGCCTGCTTCTGAAGCGTCACAGAAGCCATGCAGTTCACAAAAATCTGTGCAATCTTGATTAAGGCGGCGAGGAATGCGAAGCGACGACAAATAAGTTAATTCCGCCTTGAATTGAGACCATTTCGAAACAACATCTGGGGGAGGATGTTCATCCCAGCCAACATTAATTGTCCACAAATGTTGTATCAGCCTTTTTGCAAAGAAAGTTAAGGGAGTGAGAAAGCCAATGGGATCGAATATCCTAGCAATCTCCGACAATATGTTTCGCTTGGTACATGATCGTTCAGTCTTTTCGATTTTGAAGAACAATCTATATTGGGATTCCAATGCAATCCTAAAATCTTAACAGCTGAATTGGATTCTCCTTGAACTAGTGATAAAGAGGCAGTTGACACATCACTTACATCTGCGAGGAGAGCTTTGCAATTACTCGCCCATTTACGTGGTTCAAAACCACCTGATTGCAACAACAAAATAATGTCCAATTTCAGGGAGTTCGCTTCTGCTAATGATGAACAACCCGTGACTAGATCGTCCACATACACATCTGTAGCTAATATTTTAGAAGCTTCAGGAAATGTTTCCCTTTCCAATTCAAACAATTTTTGGATTGTATGAAGCGCTAAGAATGGAGCCGACGATACTTCATAGGTGACCGTATTAAGCTGATATACCTTAACTTCTTCTGAAGGTGAAAAACGCCACAATATATTCTGATATACACGATCTTCAGGAATGATATTAATCTGACGATACATCTGCTTTATATCAGCGGTAAAGACGACCGACCGAATAAGCCTAAACTTCAATAAAATCGATGCAATATCTGTTTGCAATTTAGGCCCAGTGAACAGTGTATCATTAAGAGAATACCCATTGGACGATTTACACGAAGCATCAAAGACCACCCTAAGCTTAGTGGTAAGGCTATCTGGCTTTTGAATATGATGATGAGGTATGAAATACATTTTCTCTTCATCTCTCAACGCTGAATGAACAAGTTGCATGTGACCAGAATCCAAATAATCTTGCATGAAATCAAGATACGGTTTATGAATTGAGGTATCCCTCAATAAACGACGTTCAAGTGAGAAGAAGCGTCGCAAAGCAATTTCCTTGGAGTTAGGAAATCTAGGATCATCCACACGAAGTAACAAGGGTACTGAAAACCTACCCGAATGATCGCGCGAATATGATGCTGAGTATATTTCTTCAGCTTCAGCTGAAGCCAACGATTTTTTCTGGAATTTGTTCCAATTCCCAAAATTTACGAATAGCCTTATCTAATGGGCCGGTAGTGACGCAAAATGAATGACACAATGAAGATTCTTCAAGACCAGCCTTTCCCATAAGTACCAAACCAAATAAAGTATTTATAGCGATAGGTGAACTACTCCCCCCCACACAATTTTCCATCCAACAAAAGTGAAGGGAAAATTTCTGCATCTAGCAACATATCTATTCGACCCGGTGTACCGAAGGTAGGATCAGCAAGTTTTAGATTGTTAACATGATCCCAACTTCCCGACAAAATACAAGTAGCAGGCATATCTCCACAAATTTGATTGAGAACGACTGCAATGATACGCAGTTGTGGCTCAGCTTGCCCATTAGGTTTTATTACACAAGACGTACTTCCGGTTGAAGTCAACGATTGCATTTGTGCTAAACCATGGATAGGTGTACCTGTGGGAACCAATTGCAATCCAAGTCGTTGCAAACACGGTTCTGTAATAAAGTTTGCTTGGCTACCACTATCAAGAAGTACCCTCAAGGTTTGACTACCACCCCAAGCATCAACCACATCCACTAATGCTGTTGATAGCAAAATAGTAGTGTCACATGTAGTATTAGTCAAAGCCTTGATTGGTGCCGAAGAAGTAACTTGAGTCGAAGTACTAGCAGAAGGTGGATGCACCGGGTTCGAGTTGCTTTTATTGACTGAAGAGGGAAAATGCAGCAACGAATTATGTTTGGCTCCGCATGTTTTACAACCTTTCGATGAGGGGCACTTTCGTGCAGGATGATTCCCCCGAATGCAGTTTAAACAAAGATTCAAATGCTTAACTTCTGTGAATCGATCACTTGGTGATTTATCTAAAAAGGTCTTACAAAATGCCAAATAATGATTGCCCTTGCAGAGAGGGCATGACAACGAATCTATATTGGCAAGCAGAGCCTACCGAGATGATTTTCGAGGACCCTTGTCAACATCTAATTTGGGTAATGATTCATTAAAAGTTACTTCAATTGCTCGACATTGCGCTTACTACAGTAAGTGAATCGAAAGAAGGAAGGTCAGTACTATTACTTAAGTTGAGTTCAAAGCGTTCTCTAGTTGTGGAGTCCACTTTATGCAACAATAAATCGAACCACAAAAATTCTTGAATTTGATCAGAAGTTAGGGCTAATGCCTTGAATGCATTATAATTCTCCAAAAAACATTCCAATGTACCCCATAATGAACGATTAGATGACGACGCCTTCAATGCGTGCATAGCGTTTAAATAGTTTTGCGCAATCAATCGCTTATTCATATATCTATCATCGAGAAGTTTCTTTGCAACCTTGTAATTGGCTGCAGTCAACGTTAAGCCCTTTATGAGTGACGAAGCTTCACCTTTAAGAGAAGTTTGTAGATAGTGAAACAGCTCGATGTCCGATAACAATATATTTTCATCAATTAATGCCGAAAATAATTCTTTGAATGAAGGGAAATCACGTATATCTCCGCTAAACAACGGGAGTTCAATTTGAGGAAGTTTAGCGTTAGTGGGCCTCAGTGGATCTGTTGGAGGTTTTTGCATGGTAGCCTTTGAATCGCCCTTTGAGTTGGCTTCTACCGCTAGACTTTTAAGATTAAAAAGTAATTCATCAATCTCACTGACTGATTTATGCGAGTCCTCCAACTTCTCCGTCGAATCCTCTTTAACACTAACACGGATGTAAATTTCATTGAATTCTTGATACAATTCCCGAGCTAATTCAAATCCTGCGCAACAATAAAAACCCGAAAATGGAAATTTACCACGCGGTTGAAACGAAAGATGAAATTAACCCAATTGATTAATTAATCCACGTCCCTTAAATCTATTAACTCTTAATTCGCGATCCGCGATCCGGACGAAGGACCAAATGTTTGAATTACAATTTCGGTGGTAAAGGCCGAAGTGTTGTAATGAGCGCATTCAAACGCTACTTTAAAAACTGATCTGCGGATCCCGCTGGAAAGTGATTTTAGGGGGTGACTTACCCAGTGTTATTGTTGTGTGTTTGCTGTAGATAGCCTCGGCCTACCCCTGATTGAGGTTGAAAGTTGTAGCAAGAGTCACGCACGCCCGTTCTCCCCTATACGTCTTTCGAACGACTCGTACAACTGATGAGTGGCGCAGTGAACGTCACCCCTTACCCGCGCACTTTCCAAGCGCGCGAATATATAAATAACAACGGGAATTAAAACAAAACCGAACAGAACTAATAAAACTAAACAAGAATTCAATAAACTTGGTATTGTTTCACAAAGTTAAATCAGTATTTTTGGTAGTTATTTAAAATCACGTTTTTTTTAAATGGATTTTTACAAAGTATACATGTTATTATTTCTTTTAATTGTGCCAAAAAACACAATTATATTGAAAAGCAAAAATTAAGTTTGTATTATTAAAATGTTTGCCGGTTAAATATAAATGTAGTTGTGGGATATTACAACAAAACCTGCAGAAAATCATTTATAACCTACAAATAAACATGTGATTTTATTTGTATATAAGTTTTATGGTATACTGACTCATTAGAAATGTTTTATATAGACTTTTCTGTAATAGTAAAGGACTAGCCTGTTTAAATCATAATATATAATAATAGGTTTTAATAAAAAGAACATATGTTGTATAGGTATAGTATAAAATACGCTAGTTTATGAATGTTTAATATTTTTTTATGCAAAAAAAATAAGTAGGAAACATTTGATTCAGATAAGCAAAAAGTGTTTTATTGGGTGTCTCAAACAAGTGATTAAATTAATAATTCACAACATTTTAAATTTACCGTCAATTGTCGCTCGATAAAATGGCGGAAACATCACGCCCGAATACTCGAAATAACACCCTCAACTGTAATATGAGTATGGAGGAGATGGTCTGAAAATGACTATCAGCGACAGAGACGTTCTGGTAGTTAAGAACGGTACCTAAGACTACTTGCGATACGTAATCGTCATGACAGTTTGTGGCAAGTTAATAGAAGATTTCTTGGCAGGGGCCTTTATGCGCTCCGTGCGTTTTGTGTGCTACCGACGAGTCCGCTGCACATAACTCGTCACTTGGAACTGTGTCGAGCCAGATTCAACTGGGATGTGGAGTGGAATTTCATTTGCTTTAGTGACGATTCTGCTTAAGAGCACATGATGGACGTAGACGTATCCGTCAATTTCGCTATGAAAGGCAAAATGTAGAGTTTGCCTTAAAACATCACGCAGCCAATACCCCTGGCGCTATATGTCTTGGAAGTAAGAATCCCCTGGTGTCCATTAGGGGTAGTCTAAAAGCACAACGTTACATGGCTGACGTTCTACAACTTGTTTGAATACTGTAAATTGAGACTGTCCAAAACGCTATTTTTCAGCAAGACAATGTAGGCCGCATACAGCTCGTCAAATCAAGGACTTTATATAAAATTCTGACGTAGAGATTTTAGATTGGCCTGCAATATCCCCTGATTTATCGTCAATAGAACATGTATGGGATTGCATTGGAACAACACTTCAACGATTGCCACAGCCACCAAGGACTTTGGATCAATTGTGAATCTGTATTCAACTTTTTTACTTTTGAGCTCCAGTGTATATTATAGAATATTTTATGGTATTAATAAAATTGGTCTTCTCAGAGATCTGAAATTTATGAAAATAGAAAATTTACTCTATATGCATAACATAGACGACAAAGTTGGATATTTCTGTAAGTAATTCTTGCAAATTACTAAGGAAAACATCATTTAAAGAGTTTTCGATAATAATGATCCCAGGACATTTCTTAAGGAAAGTGGAATTTTATATGACAATATAAAAACACATCTTAATGTAATTTTTAACATAAATAGGAGTCATTTTGCAAATATCAAAAAATCTACCACTGATAATCTAATTGATTTACTCGGGTAATATTAACACAAAAAAATAGTAAGTTGAGTGTATTGTATAATGCAGGACGTCTTCTAAAAAACGACGCAGACTATAACTTCTTTATTTATTGATCGATTAAAAAAAATAATAAAATGGCTCCATAAGATCTACATACAAGCGCTAATTTTACTTCTTTACCAAATTAAGTTTCATATCAGCGATAGTCAACTTTTTATTTTCAAATGGCCACGTATATTTTTTAAAATTGATTATAATAGAGGTTACTTATCTAAATATAAACGGATTCAACAAATTGGATTTGGTGCAATATTTATTAGTAAAAAAATGTTTATTAACATAAAGTTAGAGTCTTGTAGATTTTTTAAGTGTGCCATGGAAGAATAAAACTAAACACATGAAACAACAACTGTTATCTAAGTGACAGTGTCTCAGAATCGATTTTTTATGAGCCAAATTTATTATTATTGGTGAAATAAGTCAAGTGATGGCTAACAATATTAACCTATATGTTACAAGCATCTTTTAATGCAATAAAAATCGTGATCAAGCAGTGTTCCTGTACATAGATCACTTTCCGAACACCCAAGAACATCAATTAGGGAAATATCAAATAACATTGGCACTTCAAAGAGAACTGTAAATTCAATTCTGAAGAAACACAAAGTCAAACCATACATACCTCAAAAAGTATATGGGTTAGAGAAAAATGATCCGGGTCGACGAAGGCAATTTTGCCATCTTTATTTAAATATGGTCATACGAGATCCGATTTTTTACAGAAAAATCATTTGGACAGATGAATGCACTTTTACCAATAATGGTATTTATAATAGAAAAAATCATCAATATTGGATACAGAAACATCCAAATATTATCATTGAAAATAATTTTCAACGAAGTTTTAATGTGAATGGTATTTTAGGCGATCGATTAATTGGGCCATTTTTCATAGACGGCACCTAAATCAAGTGAAATATCATCAACTATTGACTGAAGCTGTTGAAGATGTATTAGATGAATTGCATTTTGCAGAATTCAGGAAACTTTATTTTCAACTAGATGGAGCAACACCTCATAATCGGCTCTATTCCCTATCGAAAACGCCGTTTGACAGCACGCTATTCTTCAAGGTTACGTTATATGGCTGCTTCGTATTCAGTATCGCGCTAAATCGTTATCTCAGTCAACGCTGCTAACATCGTTGAAAATAGTAGGCACCGAAATAGGTCAAGTTATCATAGAGTTTAGCCGCTTTTGAGGTTATTTTCAATTCAAATTGTTTTTAGCGGTAGTTTAATAAATATTATTGTATTTTTGGCTTCTTCTCTTGTAAAATTGAATTTAAACTATCAAAAAAGAACATTTTTATACTTCACTCCTTCAGGAATCCATAGAATGTGCATAAAATTGAGGAGCGAGTGTGAATTTTTATAAATTTTCCCATAATTCGAAACAGGCTCGATAGTGCAATAAAACATTACTGCAATTTAATACAATCATATAACAATTTTAAAACTTTAAATCAGAGAAAACCAAAGCACAAATTGATTTTGTTTATGATCTGCTTATCAACATTTCAACTCCTCACGGAAATACAAGAAATTTGCACTTTACAGATGCTTTGAGTACGTTTTTTTAATAAAGGAATCGCACTGTTTATGGATGTTTGATGCACTTTGGTTTTCTTCGATTGTATAGTTTACACACATACACATTTTGCTAGGTTAGAATTCAACCATTCAACAACCATTCGATGAGCATAACGTTGAAATTTATCGGCCTTGTCTTACTAATTCGACATATATTAAACTCCCTCTTTCGACCGACAATCAAAACTATATTCTTTTTTAACACTGGAAGAATAACATGTTACTGGATACGGAATACGGAATTATCCAGAAACGTTGCCGATCACGTTGACCGCTATCCTAGAAGAAGAAATATTAATTGGTTAAATGAAAACTTCGTTGAAGAGTGGATTGGAACCATTTCGGTTACCTGCATGTTCGCTCGATCTTACACCACTCGACTTTTGGCGATGGATTGTTTATGTAACCAAACCAGACAATGGAGAAATTCTAATGCAAAGAGTTATAAAATCTTGTCCCGAAATACCCCGTAAATGTGTATTGAATACGACCTATTCAGTAATGAAAAGATGTCAGTGGTCATCAGTTTGAGCAGTTTTTGTAGATTGTTGGTAATTTTGTGTGATGCATGTTTTACATTATTAAGTATTGTTTTCCATGTGCATCATTTTGCTTCTTTAAAACACGCTGGAGCGTGTATAAATTAACCAAAAAAATGCATGTTTTAAAGTTGCTATGAACAACGTCAATAAATTGAAATAAATTCAGGCATAAATGAAAACATACGCCTTCGTTACGATGTCCACTTATATTTTGATATACTATTTTTTTTTACTTATGAATATTACACAAAAGCCAACTTGTTGTACATATTTGAATTTAAAAAAATATCCCCTATCATAATAAATTTAAAAAAATATAATAATATATAATATTTATAAAATGAAAGTTGATTTGGTAAAAAACTCAAATCAAAAGCTTTTTTGTAGATGTAGTGGAGCTATTTTAATTGTTTCTTTTTTATTTTTTATATCGGTCAATAAATAAAAAGTTAAGGCCTGCTGCGTTTTTTAAAAGACACCCTGTATAAAATAAATGAGGCCAGATGACATAAATATTTCAATGTTCAATTTTTGCCGTGATGGCATATTCCCATTTTTGACACATTGTAAATTGCTGCATTGAATAAGCCACATGGAAGTTAGAAAACGTACAACCAATTTCAAAAATTAATAACCCGAATATCTACGTCTAATTTTAACCGATAATCAGTCCCCAATCCTTTAAAATGTTTCGAAAATAGTGTTTCAATGTCCAATTATTGAATTTAGTGAAAATAATCATTTATTGCTTCGGAATCATTCGGGCTTTAGAGCGATATAATTAATGCTGCACAAAAAGTCTAGTAATATTAGATAAATTCTCATATTATGAGATATAAGTAAGGCTTTTAATACAATTAATAATATCTAAACTTCATTTTATTGGTGTTAGCAGTAGTGCTACGTATCTAATAAACATTTTTTATCATATAGGTCAATTCTAGCCATGTTGAAATAGGGTCAGGTATTCCACAGAGTTTAATATTAGGAAAGATCTTATTTCCTATATGGATCTCAATATGTATGCTGATGACGCCCAATTGCTGTATTCCTTCAAACCTGAAGACCAAATGGCTGCAGAAAAGAGTTTCATGTAATCACTCATTAATGATAAATTTTAACAAATCTTTAATTTATAATATTATAAATAATTACATAAATCTATATGTATCAATTATTAAAAATAAATTACCGTAAATGGTTATCTAGAGCTACTATTTACAATATTAAGGTTGCGGTTTAGTAGAAAGAGTAATAGTAAAATGGAAATAATTATTTGAAAAACGAGCCATTCTTTTGGATTTAATGACATGAATATGTATTTATATTTTTTATCTACCAAGTAACATAAATCGTAAATTTTCGTGTATTACGTCAATTAACTGGCTCAAGTTAGAAAAGAAAATTGTAAGATTTAATGAAATTAATAGGTCATGTCTGCTAAGTAATTTGAATGCAGAATTTAACGAAATCCTTCATATTTTCATTGAACAAGTTTTTATTAGCAAAAATATAATTTGAAATTTGCTATAAATTTGATCAATTTTCATTGTTTTTTTATACAAACTAAACATTAAAATAATTCATATCATGAAATTCGTGTTTTTTTAAGATTACTTTAATGTATATATATTGTTCATTTATCACAACAGTAATCTAACTCGAATTAGTGATTGCCAATATTTATTAAATGTAGAGAAATCTGATAAGAAAAACACAATTCCTCCTTCAAAAGAATACAATTTAAAAAAATCGCTCCCTTTCAAAGCGTAATATACAGGGTTATCGTTAAGTAAACTAAAAACAAAATAGAAGAAATTTAATTGCTTAAAAAAATGTGATTTCTTATGTCTTCCATTTGATACCGCAATTCTCCAAATTAAGTGTGTTATTCAACATTTCTGGTCGAATTGCACCAATTTTCTCCCCAACATTTGCTCATTCATCAGTTACAGTTACAGATTCTGCCTTTCTATTGTGTATTTCCGTTTTATACTTTTAATATTATTGGAACTAACGTAGGCTAATGTTACTTTCACAGTTTCAGTTTACAATGCCAAAAAATATTTTTCAACACAACAGATTTTTTTTGCAAATAACTTTTAATTTGTTAGTAATTGAGGTAGGGTTGTTATAAAGAAAAAAGTTTGTTTTTTAATCCTTCATAGAATGATTGACATTCTGTCAACGCCATACAAATGCAAAAATACTTAATAATAAAATAAATACTCTTTTTTTCTCTTAAAACAATTTTTTATATACAAGGTGAAGCAATACGCTGGGACACCCTATATTTTTTTATGCTATTTTAATAGAAAATTAATCACTCCTCATTTTTTATATAACATATTAAATAGCTATTGTTTACCGTTTTTGAGATATTTAATCTCAAATACAAATTTGGTATAGAAGTTTTAACCAAAGTAGGCCGCGCCAGAACCATTAATTTATTTAGTTGTGAAAGTTACGCTTAATATCATATTTAGTAAAAATATATTTAAAATATTCCTAAATGCTTAATAAATTGATTTATTTAAATAATGCATGTTGACTGAAAAACCAAAAATAGATACTAAGTGAAATAATATAATACTTATATCATTATATTTTGTTAGTATTAACATTTTATGTATTTATTTCACGCATTCACATCATTTTTTTTTTAATTCAATAGCATTCAAACATTTTACAATTTTTTTTTCTTAAAAAATAATCGTCGAGCAACTATTTTATTTATATTTTGCATGCGCCTTTAAATATCGATTGAATATCGTAAAAGGATATTCGGTTAGAAAGTAAGTATGTTATTAAATGTCAGAAAACGATTATGAATTGCATTTGTTTTAATTATAGCCTACTTAAATTATAGATTATAAGCGAAACTTATAATTTTGTACTTTTAATTGAAATTGTTAAAAAAAACGGTAAAAGATAGGGGTATAGTTTATTATAAAAACAATTTAAGAACAACCAATTTTATATCGAAATAGAGTAAAAAATATAGGGTGTTCCATTTAAGTGAAAATGAAAAAAAAAAAACATTTTGCGTATTGTTTCACCCTGTACACAACATTTGCTTTATGGTAACAAACAATTATTCCTAATATTATTAAGCATTTTTTCAATTAACAGAAAGTTTTTTCAATTAACAGAAAGTTTACATCGTTTTTCAATTTTAAAAAATCAGGCCCCAAACTTCGATTGATTAACAACAAAACATTAAATTGTTTATAACTTTCAAAAAATTAAAAATTGACCTAATAAACCTTATGTACAAAATTTTAAGCGTAGAATCTAAAATCGACATAAAAATATAGCATTCCGTTTAAAAAATCATATGTTTGATACGTCACGTAATTATTGGATACCCTGTATATATGAAACTAATTTTAAAATGTGAAGTTTTACAGTAGCTACAAATTATGGACTTCATCGGAATCTTGCGCCACCCTGTATATTCAAATAACAACAAGAATTGCTTGATGGTGATGCAGAAAGAAGGCACGAATTTTCGTTTAGAATGATGGAGCAGGTAAATATAGACAGGGATTTTTTAAAGCGCATTTGTTTTACCGATGAATGCACATTTACAATAAGTAATGAACCTAATGTTCAAAACTGTAGAATATGGAGCAAACCCTTATCGGTATGTTCATACTAGAACACAATATCTACAAAAAAATAATGTTTGGGTAGGCCTTATCGGTCACTATATAATTTGACCGTTTTTTCTTGACAGTAACTTAAGAGGCGACGTTTTTCTAAATTTATTGGAAACGAATGTTCTTACGACAATTAGAGATAAAACTGATGGAAATATGGACAATATCTGGTTTCAAATAAATGGATGTTCAGATCATAATTGCAGAGATATTAAACAATATTGAAATGATATATTCCGAAATAAATTTATTGGACCAAAATCGACGGTCACTTAAAATCAAAAATTTATAATGGAATTCCTTTCGAACATTTGGACGACTTGCAAAAAAAAAAACATTATCCGAGATGAATGTGATAATTATCACCGTATATTATGGCTGCAGTTTAACAGAAACCGGTGGTACTTTTGAACATTTATTATAATCATGTCAATTTCAATTTCATTTGTACAAATTATTAAATAAGTTTTAGATTAATTGTTGATTTCATTTAGTAATTCATTAGTTTCATATGTGTGCTACGTTTTTTTTATCGATGCCAATAAACTAATAATAATAATAATAATAATAGATTTTATTCCCAACAGAAATTTACATTTTCCTATTACAGGGAAAAATATACAAAATCAACTAGCTAATGATAAAACTAAACTTAGACTAAAACAAAAAATACAAATTAGGTGAACAGAACAGATAAATGCTGCATGTACTTTTTATGATTATAATGATATATATCGGTCGCCTCCATAACATAGTTATAATTCCGCATCATTGTATTAATTGAGGAGTTGTAATACATGTTGGTCTGGCTCCGATGGCATAAGAATGTCATATTATTTTTTGAACAGTATCTAGTCGTAAAAAAGTTTATTCTGCTAAGTAAATAAGGGTCGTTAATAGTATCATGAAGTAGATGATGTAATGTGCTAAGAGAGGTTAATTTACATCGGGCAGCTAACGACTTTAAATTGAACAGCTTAAGTAAATGTTCGTACGTAATAGTATCATCCGGGTATGTGGAATATTGAATATAGTATAGATACTTCAAGAATTCTTTCTGAACGCGCTCAATAGCTTTAATATGACAATCATAGAATGGGGACCAAACAATCGAGCAATATTCTAGTTTCGACCGTACATACGACATATACAGCTTTATAATAGTTCTAGAGTTTTTAAAGGGCTTAGACATCCTACGAATAAAACCTAACATTTTGAAGGCAGCATTTACTACTTTTGTACAATGAGGAACAAATGTGAGGTTGCTATCTAATAAAACACGTTCAAGAATATTAGAATCCAAGGAATAGTCATATTTTGTTGGATTGGGACACTTGGAGAATGAAATACATTTACATTTTTTTATATTCAAATGTAATTCATTCGTTACGCTCCATTGTTTAATGAGTTCCAAATCAGATTGAAGTGTGAGACAGTCTTCTATGGACAAAATGTCTTTATAAATTTTAATATCATCTGCATAAATTAGAATGTTAGATCTTATGTTATCAACAACGTCATTAATATATAGCGTAAAAAGCAGTGGTCCAAGATTAGACCCTTGAGGGACACCACTAGATGGATAGAAAGAATATGACCTATTGTTCATATATTCAACAAAACTCTCACGTTCACATAAATATGACTCTATCAAGTTAAGTAAGGTAGAGCTAAATCCCCAGTTAATTAGTTTATGCAACAGAATATTGTGATTTATACAGTCGAATGCCTTCCGAAAATCTGTGTATATGACATCGACTTGACTCCGCCTATCCATATGGTACGAAATGAAATCAGTAAGGTTCAGTAAATTGGTGGTCGTTGATTTTTTTCTCATGAAACCATGTTGATTAGGGCTAATTGATGTCTCGACTGCATTATAAAGTTTACTAGATATTATAGTTTCAAATAATTTAGCAAAGTTATTTATTACAGTTATGGGGCGATAATTCGTTATGTCATATTTATTGGCGGATTTAAGAATAGGTGTTATTTTCGAGATTTTCCATAATTGGGAAAACTTGGAAGTACTTAGAATTAGATTGAATATATGTATTAAGGGAGTAACTAGGATGTTAATGCGGTAAAGTTGTTGCTGAGTTTTTTGGCTGCTTTTAGGATTATCATTAATAATATCAATGTTAATTTGTGAGTTGTTAACTTTATCAGTAGTTTCATGTATATTACATTTTCGGCGAACTGAGTATACAGAAGAGAAATAGTCAGCAAAGGAATTTACAATATCATTAGGATTGTCTAGGGTATTATTATCTAATACCATAGAGCCCGGTATACGAGATTGGCATTTTTTAGATGTGACATAACTCCAAAATGTTTTAGGATCAGCGTGAATAGAATTTTCGACAGAATTTATAAATCTAAAATGATCATGTCTAATGCACCGGCGAACCTCTTTGCGAGTCTCAGAAAATTTATGTTTATAAAAATCAAGATTAAATTTATTATGCAATTTTCTATAGTGATTTTTTACTTTTAATAAACGCTTAGATTTTTCTGAAAACCAATGAGGATGTTTATTTTTATGAATAAAGTTATGTTTTTTTTGGAACGGTTGCTTTAAATATCGAGTCTAGAGATTTATAAAAGAGCTGACAGGCATCGTCGACTTCTTTTGAACTTAAAATATTGGACCAATCATATTTAGTTATTTTATCATACATTAGTGGAAAATTCGCTTTTCGAAAATTATATTTTTTAGATTTTTGAGAAGAAGAACGAAAGGGGAGGATGATGTTTATCAACATCAACTATAGGAAGGCTGTTAATAAAAGTGCAAGTAAATTTATTGCTGACGAGTATGAGATCTAGTAATCTACCATTAGCGTTCAATGTTGTATTACACTGTTTTAAATCGTTTAATAATAATAAGTTATTGAGGTCAAAACTTTCCTATCAACTAAAGGAGGATTTATATGAAAATTAGTAAACTGTGGTAAATTAAAATCACCACATATAATAATGTCTGTATATAAGTTACAAATACGATCTAATTCGTTATATAATTCAACATAAGTCTCACATGATTCAGAGGGTGGAATATAGATACATATAATATACACATTTTCATGAGATGAGTAGATGCGCACAGCAATAATTTCAATATTTTTAAAAGCTCTAATATTTATGGGAGTACATCGCAAATTGTTACGTACAGCAATCATAACGCCCCCACCTCTTCGTCCCATTCGATCACATCTAAATACCGAAAAAGTATCAGGAAATAACTCCGCATTATTAACATCATCTCGCAACCATGTTTCGCTAAACAAGAAAATGTCACTATCACTACAGAGAATGTTATTGTAAAATTCATGTGTTTTGGTTAATAATCCGCGAACATTCTGATAAAGTACATTTAAACGATAGTTAGAATTTAGTTGGGAGCAGTTTCGTTTTCCGATGTTGTTGAGACGATGGTTAATTTCCCGCGTATATACTTCATGGTGATCTTCTCCTTGCCACCCTCCTTTCGTTTGACAAATTCTTCTTTAGTTTTCTTTTCGGCCTCTAATTCCATGGGAGTTTTGTCCTTCTTTAAGACAACGTTATTAAAGTTGTTTTGCGATTTTAGAATGGCTGATCCACGTAATAACTTTACCACATCGACTGAATCTTGCATAACAGCCTTAATAGGACGGCACCCTTTTGCAGACTTCTTCCCTAAATAAAAGATTTGCCTGGGCAAAGTGATGTCATTATTGATGGATTTGATAATGTTATTAACAGTTAAGAGCCGGAATCATCACGCACATTGTAAATAATAATATTACGAGATCGTTTACAACGCTCATTTATTTCGTTAGTGATAGTGGTAATGTCTAACTGTTTAAGAGTATTATTTTTTTCATTAAGGTCATGAAGTTCTGCACGTAAATTCATATTTTCGGATTCTAAATGATTGATTTTTAAATTCACTTTACTTGTATTTAGTGTAAGATCAGAGAAATATTTTTCGAATTGTTTTTTTTAACTCATCGATCTTATTTTCCATTAACGATTTTAATTCATCAATATTATCTGTTATTAACGAGGAATGAATAAAATCCTTTAAACCTAGTTTACATGCAACACTGCAAGACCATTTTACGCCTTTATTGTCATTATCCCTAAAGAATTTCAATTCATTTTCTGGCATTTGAATGCATGCTGCGTGAAACCATTTTGCGCATTTGCCTGTGCATTTAATTGATGAAACATATGATTTAGGATGAAAAGGAGTATCACATATACTCCAACAATTGTTCATAATTGCTTTATCTATGTCGATTTTATGATGGGATAAATAATACAGGTTGAGAGACAAAAACTGTTAATTTGTATTTATAAATCTTTGATTAGTTGATTTTTAATATATTCTTTTATGATCTCTTCCACTATGCCTCTTTAAATCTTTCAAATATGTTACTTTACCTTCAAAAAGTGACAATTATATTCCCATGGCACACTAATTTTTATTAGAAATCCATGTAATTTTGTGATTTTTTTAGTAAATGTTTTTCATTTATCTGGGTAAATACTTTACAGAAACTATTGAGTAAACCACCAAATTATTCAGCTTAATAAGCTTTAAAATTAATCTAATAAGACCTATATTGTCAAATAATTAGGCAAGCCAATATTAACACATTTCAAATTTTACATGTAAATACCTATGGCCCACTTTACAATTCAATACCCTGTATATAAATATATGTTGCATGTATTATTTTCATTTCACTTAAATTTTAGGAACATGGTATTTCAATTTACTTCGTTATTAGGATATCTTATTCTAAAATAGTTTATAAAAGCTGTTGGATAATAAATAATTTTATTATTATTATAAGTAAAGAAGTGTTATGGTTTCCGTACCAAGTGAAAATATATTTCGATCTCCAGATCGTCGGCAATGAACTCGGAGCCTCGTGACAAGCATCTATCGATGAACTGATAGACGATTTCAAACCCGCTGACCACAAATGGTCCGTCGTTCCGCGATTAATTTGTACCATCGATGATTTTATGATAGAATATTATATAGTGCAGAGATGAAATTACGCGAAAAAGTGTTCTGCAGCTGAAACAAAAACATGCGATGGCGTGCTGCTTCTGTAGCCTTCGTGGCGAACATTTGCGATGTGGTATATGGTAATCATCGGCTTGCTCTGTCTGGTGTGGTATGGGCTAATTGTTTTGCACGGAATGTGTTCAAGGTAAATAATTAGCGGATGAATGTGAAAGTTGTGTGTAAGTGTGTACCTGGACGTGTGAAATTGTTGCAATGTATGTAAAAAGGTTTTTATTTACTTAAAAAATATATTCAACAAAGGGAAATCATTAAAATTATATATATATATATATATATTACTTATACAAAATGACTAATGGTAAAAATAATTAAGATATAAAAATATAAAACTATTTGATAAGAAGGACGCTCTCGAGTTTTAAACAGATGTATTGTAGAAAACTCTACTAGAATAAATTACTAGCATTTTAAACAATAGAATATTTCAAAATAAACACAGTAGTAGTCATTATTAGCTTTTAAAAATTTAAAATGAAATAATTTATAGCAAATGCCAATTTAATATAAACAATCAACATACAAGGTGTACAGAAAATGAGTGAAAAGCTTTAGGTAGCGTGACTCTTTGACTAATTTTTAGATAAAAATATTAACGAAAATAAGTCACACGGTCCTTCCTTAAGCCTCACGGGCCACTTAAAAGAACTATACATTTGGCAACGTTGGATCAAACAAGTGTTATTAAAAAATATCATACATTTCACATGTCAAATTTGAAGTTTAAGATCAAAATTATAGAAACTGTTCAAACTGGTATCCATCAGTTTCTAAACAAATCTGGAGCCTCCGAGGAATAGAATTTATTACCCGAAGCAATATATCTTCTGTAATTAATTCAACTGCAGCATTTATCCTGTTTATAACTTCTACATCATCCGCTGGAGGTGTTGCATACACCTTTTCTTTTAAAAAGCCCCAAATACAAAAATCGAGTGGATTCATATCCGGTGATCTTGCTGGCCATAGTATTGGTCCATTACGTCCAATCCATCTTCCGGGAAAATGTTCATCCAGCCACTCTTTAGAAATACGTGCACTGTGAGCAGGTGCTCCATCATGCATTTATAGCATATTGTTCAATAAATTTAATGGAACATTTTTTAGAATTTCTTCTAAAACATTTACATATTCCAATGCATTTAATCGAGTTGGAAAAAAAATTGGTCCAATAACACGTAAATTTAAAATACCAAGCCAAACATTTACCGAAAATTTTCTTTGATGCCCAAATTCTCTGACCATCCACTGATTTTCGTCTGCCCAAAAATGAAAATTATAGCTACTAAATACTCCCTCCCGCGTAAATGTACACTCATCGCTCCAAAGAATTCGAAATAATAAGTTAGGTTCCTCTTGAATTTTGTTTAAAATTGTGTTACAAAACGCTTTTCTATGCACATTGTCATTTTCATACAATGGTAGTACTTTTCGGATATGAAAAGGCCTTAACAGATTTTGTGTTAGCACTTTATACACTGTTGTTTGGCTGGGAACATTTAATTGCCTGGCTATTTGTCTCGTACTGGAAGTAGGATCTTCATGAACAGCATCTAGAATTTGTTCCTCCAAATGAACTGTACAACGCTCCCTAGGTCTACCTCTGTTCACGTAATTTGGAACAAATTTACCAGATTCACGAAGTCTCTGGTCCAATCAGCGGAATGTATTACTACATGGGTGTTGTCGATTTGGATATCGTATTCGATATTCTTCTCTTGCCATGTTTGCATTTCCGTTGCAAAATCCAAATACCATGTATATATCAGCATATTCGTTAAACGAATACATCGTACAAAAAAAACGCGTTGGAAAGTCACTTGAATAATTGTAGATTTACATAGACTTTTTTCGAATAAACTAATGTCAAATCAATCAAATAAACGTCAACATTATCAAATTTGCAAACGAGCGTGCGTCGTTGCCAGATCTATTTTCATTAAAAGAATGCTTCTGATGAAGTTATAAAATTGTAAAAATATCCGATTTATTATTCATTTACATCAATGGAATTATACACGTGTCTAATTGATTGTTAATGCTATTGATTTTTTACAAAATATTTAAAAAACAATACTAATTTATAGTCACATATTTAAAATTCCGAAGACCTCATGAGCCTCAATGAAGAACCATACAACATTTTTTTATTTGGATTTTCTATTAAAAATTAATTAATGAATTGAGTTACCTGAAGGTTTTCACTCATTTTCTGTACACCTTGTATAATGATTAAATAAAACATCACATTAAATTAAATATTTATTATTATAAATACATATTTACATTAACAAAATAACATTCGTTATATATATAATACAAATACAATATATCCACGACTTAAAAACCATAAATAAACGTTCCATTTTGGCACGAATCCTCTATCCTCTGCAAGAATTATATAAAATCCCAATAAAAGCACGAATATAAAATTTCTGCTTCATAATAACGGGCTAATTTGGTCCCTTGCTATAAAGCATCAACATAAGAAACCTGTTTGAAAATAGGAAGAAAACTAAAACAAAACCACATTTACAACCATTATATAAAACTCTACAAGCGGATTATGCTATTTTAAATCTAACCTAATCTAACCACAGATTATGTACATGAAATTACTGAATTTACTGAGTACGTGTGGAAATGAATATATTTATTATAAATAATTGATGTGATGTGTGTTGGTGGGAGGTGTTATTACCTTCACTTGGTTTCTAATAATGTTTTCAGGGTTTATATATTACTAACTAAAATTTAGTTTGAAAAACGTGTAATGAAATTTGAAAAATATTATAATATTAAATATATATTAAATTTGCGAATACTTTAATAATCCATAAATCTTAAGAAACTACAATGAAATAAATTTACTTTTCTGGAGTAGAAATTAATTTAACTGACGTTAATATCGGTAATACGAAATTGGCTAGTTTAAATTATATTTTTTGATATGACCAAATTTAGGGCGTGGCTACTGAGAAAAGTTAAGAAAAGTTGCGTGTCTGTTTTAACAGCAAGGAATTTTTATCGCTGATTTTTTTAGATCAATTGTCAACATAACATACAAATCATAATTTGCCAAATAAGTTAAGGTTTTTAAATTCCACACATTTTCAAAATATAAATTTGTCGGGAACAATTGTTCCGCACACTTTTGCGGCTTCTTCAGGCAAAGAATGATAATTAACGTACCATCTTACAAATCTATATATACTGTGCTGGAGGTGATGGTAATGATGGGAGTTCTTCTACGAATGTGTGTTGCTGCTCTCTAATGTGGGTTGCATATTTTGATATTCCTCTTTTGAATTCCAGGTCTTTTCTATGTCCTTCAATTCTGTCATTTACTGCACTTCCTGTTTGTTCTATAATATAGCTCCCGTCTTTGAATGCTCAGATTATAATTGAAGTTTGAACTTTTAAATTTTGGAAACTTTACTTGGGTCATAGGATGTACCGCAGGAAAATATTTTTGATTATACAGGGTGTAAAAAAAAATGTTACGGCATGATGACAAATTTTTTAAAAATTGCTTGATATACATTTTAATCATTTTTTTGACACTAAATTTTGGATTTCATATCAATAAAAGTTTATTGTTAGGATTATTTAACAAGTATCCTGTATAATTTTATTCATAAGATCCTATTTTATTTTTTATTATTTTTAACCAATGGCACAAAACCATTTGTTTCTACTTTTTTGATTGGTATTTCTGAACCGATTTCATTAAAATTTTAGGGGTATCGTAGGCAATCATAAAAGGCTCCTAAATAATGAATAAAATGTATATCAAGCAATTAAAAAAAAACATATCGTGCTGTAACTATTTTTTGGAACACACCGTATATTAAAAAAATATTTTCTTGAAGTACGTCCTAGGACCCAAATAAAGTTTCCATAATTTTAAAATCCTAACTCAATTAGTAACTGAGCTATCGAAGACGGGAGTTGTGGTGCTGGACCCTGTATAATTTTTCTTTGAGTTTTCTTTTTATTGTTCATAATTATTTGTTCTAATGTGTTATTTGTTTCGAATGATTCAGTTACATATTTTTATTTTTAAGCATTTTATTGATTTTTAAACTTTCTTTTCCTGTGAATGTTAGTGACATGTATATCTTTTTATAATTATTATTATTACAGGGATATACTTCATTTATTATTTGTCTTGTTAATTTTTAATTTAATATATTTCGTATTATATTTGTTGGAAAACCGTATTAAGTAAATAGCAAAACTTAATTCCTGACAAAATATTTAGATAATTTCAAATTTCATACACGTTTATCAACATAAAAAATAAAATCTCTAAGTACATCAGCGTAATCCTTAAATAAACACCAACAATTATTCGTTTGTATCCATTAATTGTTTTTTGCGTCGTCAAAAAACATGTTTTTTTTTTAATTTAATACTCATTACAATTTTTTCCATCGAGATGATTTTTTAATAATTATTAGATAAATCTATACTGAGTGGAAGAAAATTTTGAAATACTCGGAATGTTTTGAAAAATATTACTCAATACATTTCAGGTATTTCAGACTTTTTTCATCCAGTATAGTAAATAGTTTTGCAAACATGGGGTTTTCGGGGGTAGTATAGTTAGAATATTCTGTGGGCGTATATACAGGGTGCCTATTTTCTTTTAGAATTTCGCGCTTACCTAATATGATCTGTTATTTTCTTCATTATTTTTATTTACTTAGAAACATATAATTTATAATACATCTTGTGATTTTTAGGATTTTTTTATGTACAGTTGTAATCAAAAGATTTTTTGTAATGAGTGCTATTAAAGTGTTATTAGAACTGGAAATCCAAAATTGATTCGAATTACAAATCCACGAAAAAATGTTTCATAGAAGATTCCTGGTATAGATTTAAAAATACTGCATAACAAAATTAAATATATTATGGGGATTGGAAAGTAATGTCGTTTTTATGCATGTCACTATTTGATTGTTATTTGTCAGATCATTGTATACATGAAAGTCGCGGCAAAGATATTGTGAGATTTTAGTTGTAAATAATTACCATTTTGTTTTTACATTTTTGGTTGAAATAGCCTGCCAAATACCGGAAGTTTGCCCAAAACCTTAGAGGCTGAAGCGCTGGTCTTAATTGTTGGTTTGAGTTCTGCCTGGAGTGAGACTTTTCTAACCAAGAGTTCTCGCCAGAGAGTCCATGGGTGTTAGTGGTTATCCTCATCTTCGATACGGAATTAGTTAAAAGAAATTATGATGGTGGCTTAATGGCCGAGTAGGCCAGTCTAGTTGTTCATCCTCATTTCATTATCCACACTTTAATATCCCATCTTCACCTATCCTTAAAAAAAAAGCTAAAGGTGGTTTTCCAAATTCAAATTCGACTCATATCAATCAGGAAATCCAACAAGGTTAGACAATGGCGTATTAGGGGTGGACAATCGAAGAATAGTCATACATACTTAACCAACCTTCTTGGTTGATCATCCAAGAGCATTTGAAACAGATTCAGAAAGTAAGGTGTGTGGGTTTCGCATAACCTGTCCAAAGAGAAAAAAGCTAACCGATCCACCACATGCAACTTATTGCTTTAAAGGCACAATACAGGAGCGTTTTTGATCGCGTGATATAAAAAAGGGCCCAACTTTATGATAATCCAAAATGCAAAAGGTAGTTGCTCCCTACAATCTAATCGTTACGAAGTACTGTCGGATTTAAACCCCAAAACGGTCTTCTTTCTGTGTTTGGTAGAGTATTCGCAGCATTGTCCATTTTGAAATACGGTTATATATTGTAAACAATTCAATCGTGTAAATAAATCCCTCTAATTGGCGAAATATTTGCAAATTTGGATGGTGTCTAAAATGATACCTCTATATATTTTGCTCAGTAAGCAATTAATTTTTATGGTTTTGGTTTTGAAAATTTATATATTAGATGGCAAAAAGGTGTTGATAATGAGGGTATTTATCTCAATGATTAAAAACTCTCGTGTCTATATATACAAAATGATTTGTTGAACACTGCTAGAATATGCGAATATTCCACAGCCCCTGTCCAAATGTCTTAAAAAATCTTCAGGTTACCGAATTGTCAGCCCTTAGAGCGTTAACAATCAGAAACCCGAACAACTCACTCCATAATGCATCTAACTCCCTCGTGTATGAATTCTGTAATATCATACCCATTTCTGATAGATTACAAACCCTTTCCTTAAAATTTGCCGTTAATCGAAATTCTGACAGACATGGACAGTTAGTGATCATAACAATATAAACAGTGACACGAACAAGACAAAAGCAGGCCGAAAGACCTACGGCAAATAGACGTTTCCTTAAAGTACATATTATTTTCAAATATGCTGTATAAAATATGAATGTGTTTATTACTTTTGGGAATAAAATGTTTATATATGTATATATAAACCCGTTGCAAATGTTTGAATTTAATGCAAGAAAACATTACTCTCCAGTCTCTCTCATAGAATGTATTATAAATGAATAGTGTTATTTTATTATATAATTTGAAAGATTGCGCAAGTGCCATTTGCTGCCTAATTTACAAGTGACATAGTCAACAATTTGGATCTACAAGGTAGACGATCGAGAATCGTTATTCCGTCCACTAAAGAAAGCCAACTTATCCTTGTGCTATCTTTTCAATTATACGATTTATATCAGGTTATTTAATCCCAACATAACATACGTTCAACTACTTTCATCAAGACTTTGAACGGCATAGTTTTAAATTTAACAAAATAAAAAAAATTAAAGCGCAACCCATCAGTGATTGACAAATCAATGGAACCATTTATGGTCAGAATTAAAAACAATTTAGTTAGTTGTGCATTAATTTTTTTTAATATTCATTACAAAATTGCTAATGAAAACTAATTCTTTTTTATGATTACAACTGTAGTATCAAAAGTAATGATGGTGATTTTTAAAATTTGATAGTAATGAGAAATGGATTTAAAGCTGTTTGTTTTACAAGTATTTACATTCATTAAATGCTACCAGTTTTTGTATGTTTGATTTACACAATATTAAGTACTATCCATGGATTTACATTCAGAAAACAATTTCAATTAAATTATGAAAAATATCAAGTGTTTTATGAATTTAAATCCTTAGTTAATTCAAAAATTTTCCACTGCGAATTAAGTAGACTTGATGAAATCTATAAAAATAAATAAATACTTTATGTATGGTATAATTAAAAATGTTTTATTTATAATTATGGAAAGGATTTTTCTTTGATGGAATATGTAGAGTTAATGAGAATTAATACAAGTTGAAATTATTTGTATTATTATTTCACATTAAATAATAAGGATTCTATTTAAATTTCAATAACTGCTATAATTATTGAAATTTAATTATGCTTTCATTACTTTAACTGCAATGAAAGAAAATATTAAATTTTCAATTCAAATAGAAAATATTCTGATATTTAATATTTTTCGATGATCGTGCTATTAATTCTAAAAACATCCGTATAATTATATTTCTTGTAACGTTTACATTACGATGATTTTAGAACATTTGTAGAAAAATAATTTACACGTGCTTAATAAAATAAGCTACACGTAATTATAAATGGCTGAGTGTGCTTCTATTATTTTGTTTATATTTTTTTAATCTTACTTTTTGATATGGGCATTGATGCTTCTAATTTAATTTTGATTTGATCTAAATAGGACGACTTACGCGAATATTTCTGTTTCGCTTACATGCTATTTTGATATTATTTACACAGCTTGAGATCAATAAGTTAGAGTGGCTAATCATAGTAATTTACAAATTGTTACTGTAAAATAAAATATTAAGGGGCTGAAATACCTCTGGTTGATAGTCGATTCATATTTCAATCTTAGAATTTAATTTTGTAAACGCTTGTATTCAGAATTGGTTAAAATTACGGGAACGCCTAAATAATTCTCTAAACGTAAGGATTTTCAAAAAAGTTTCAAATAGAAGTTTCGTTAACATAAATAAGTTTTTATTTTTTATTTAATTTACGTAGATAATTGGGTAAACTTTCGTTTTTCAAATTACATACATACAAAATTTTTACATTTTTAAATTCTTAAATTAATTTTAAGAACTTTTTGTGGGATATATTTTTCTATAAAATGTATTGTTTAAAGTTATAAATTTAATTCATAAATGCATAATATTAATTTTTCATGATTTTATTTAATCCCTTTTAATTATTTTGTTATTATTATTAATAAAAATATTAATTTGGGTAAATTTTCCATGAAACTGTTTTAGTGCCTGGTTTTCATGATTTTTAATCGTTCACCTTTGAAATATAAGTGAACGTTCTTAAAAATATTAGTTTTTACAAAACATCATAAAAATTAATCGTTATGATTCGTAAATGTTAAAATAATATATAATTTGTCATTTATTCTCAATTAGTTTCACTAACACATTTCAAAACGTATATAGATTTCAAGCTATGCCTTGAGAATAATTGCGTTCAGCAGACAACACTCAGTTATTATTGTTCGATATAAACTTCAGGAATTTAATTGAACGTATAAACTGTGTCATATTGCGCAATTACTTGTTGCTAACTGATTTTGTCTATTTTTTAGCCAGTTGGTTGAAATAAATCTATTTGTATGTAAGTGGGATAATATTCTTAAGTTCAAGAATCTGAATGTCTTAAAAATTAAAAACTATGAATTCTACAAAAACATAATTACTAATAAAAGTACTTAGAATTCAAAATGTGACAGTATAGAGGGTGTTTCACTTGAAAAGGGAAAATTTACCAATTTTAATTGTAAATTGAACAATCGGTATCCTTTTATTAAAAAAATAATTTGTTCTCAATTGTAATTTTCAATAATTAGCTGTGATTTTTAAATAACATACATAAAAATTGTCGTTCTATTATGATTGTTAGTAAAGTACTATGATTAGCCTGTATATATAGATAGAATTTTTATTACGAGTATATACATATATTTATTTTAAGCATTACTTACAAATAGATTAACCGCAAAAGATTCTAGTTATATGTATGGTACATAAATATTTTTTTATTTGTTTATCAGAACACCCTGTACATATTGAAACGCGTTCGTTTTCGCTGCCATAATTTAAATATTAAATTGAAAAATAAAATTGGGGGGTTGAAAAAATAGGCACCTTGTAAACGAACTTTTTTTCTTTAGGAATGCATCTCTTTTCTTCTCCATTACCTCTATAATTCGTTACCATAAAATTCTCAACATTTTCTCAATAAGCAGCAAATTTGAAAATATTCAATCCTGCGTTTCATATTTCAACATTATTTTTTTTATCTTTGTATTATCAAATCTGTCGATTACAACAAATTCTTTATTTTTTCATCGTTAAAATCACTGTTTGTGATCACTTGTGGTCGTGGCAGCTGTAGTCGATGGTAGATCATTATAAACAGCACTGGGTCCCTCGACGCTGCAGACGCTGTCCTCCGGGGTGCGAGACGGTTCCGCCTCTGTAGCCTCCTCGGCCGCTTGCTTCTGGACACGGTGCTTGCCATACAGGTTCTGAACAGAGAAAAAGAGGACGATGTTGTGTCACATTAATTGTTCGTAATCTTTTATGTTAAAAAATGCATGTTTTATATAGACTTATTAGTTATGCCAAGAGACAGAGGAAGGAAGAGAGAAATAGAGATAATTGTTCTTCTTGCATTGCAAATGTAGTGAAAGTCTTTTGATAAACTAAGAGGAAGTTATTGCAAATATTGTGGCAGAAAACTATACGTGTGCATTGAAATAAAATAAGTTTCAATAAAAAAAATCATTTGATGTTTTATTCATTTATATGTATAGCATTTTTGTACATTTTTTAAGTTCATATAAAAGAATTTTATATTTATAAAATATCATATTATATTTTTAGAATCAATCAAATAATTTCAGCTAAAGTTTCTTGTTATTTTTTTTCATTCATGCAAATATTGTAGCATTTTACTTTGTGTGTATAACAGAATTTCATATTTATAAAATTATATATTTAAAAATTCTAATTAATCAAATAAGTTGAAAAGAAGGTACTTAATAAAATAATACCTGAGAACTTGCAACTCAGAGCTATACTAATAAGGGATAAATTCCGAAACATGTGTCTACAAATTGCTTTGTAGTAATAATGAATGCCTTTCATTAAATGTTTTCGACCGTTGCCAATATAATCATCAATTGTGTGATTCAATGTCCGGCGGCGTATTTACCTGAGAAGTAGTTGTTTCGATGGATGTTTGTCGAAAGCTTACAATGTAAGTAATTTTTGCAAGGACGAAAAAGGAAATGATTGAGTTTAATTGATAATGTTTAATATTTTTCCTTATTTTAAATTAATTGACGTAACTGGAATTGTGTGAATCATCTCTTTCTATTGAAAAAAAAAAAATCATTTAAGGATGTGGTTTATAACAGTCTTGAATTAAAGAACAGACGTCGAGAGATAAGGTCTCTAGAATTTATATTAATATTTCTTTTTCAATAGAAACAAATCTGTAAATAAAATATTGCATTGATTTTTAAATTAATTGTTCTATGTCCGTTATAAAACTAACAATTTGTTTAATTAGAAATTCTGATCTTAAAATATCTAGTTTCTAAATGTATAAAAAAACGCGGTAAAAAGTGCCGCAGTCGTTCATTTATTCAGATTTTTGCGTTAACAATTTATCATAATGTGCAATTTTTTAAAGCAATACGCAAATACACTTATTCATGGGTCGTTAATTAGGATCTATGAACGCTTCGCTCTTATGTCAACAAATTAAAAAAATAAATAAGTAACTTTCTATCAGCAATATTTCCATTTTGATGTCTCCTAGGTCCATTTTAACAAATTTTCCTCTCCAGAGCAGAAACAGCTCAATGAATTGAACATAGATTTTAATTATAAGGTTTTGATAATGTGTGTGATCATAAAACTTTTGGCGAACCTGTCAAATTTCTTGAAGCTTCGTTAATAAAACCCATTAAGTGTAACTTTATTTGATGCGATTTTTGTTGTTTCTCAATGTTTTGGTAATTGTTTAATGGCTTTGAAAAATGTTTTAAATAAAAGTTGTAGGTTTTAAAACAAGGAGTATTTTCTATCATGTGAGTTTTTGCCATAATAACTTTAGTTATTTTTTAAGTTTGACTTCTAGTGGTTTTTCGCTTTTGTGTTCCAAACCTAAATTATTTTGTTATATACGTTTTTATTGTAGCACCTTCAGATTTAAAGTTTACAGTAGAAAAATAACAAAGCATGCTTCAAACAACGTTATCATGTTTTGGTAATGAATCTGAATGCCATTTTTATATGATCAAATTTAGCATACAGTTTCTGTAAACAGTTGTGTTCGTTTAAACAGTAGAGGATTTTTATTAATGAATTTTTCTTATCGATATATGTTTCATTTAATAATCACTCAATATTAATATGTCAGAAAAGAATTGTAATCATTAAAAGATATAAAAATGAAAACAACAGATATACTTTTGACCATTTCTTAGTCCATTGAGATTTTGAAAAAATGAATGCTTGTGTTTAAAATCTGAAAGAATTTTGCTTAAAATTCGCTAATCAGAGTGTTATTTCAATATTTTGAACAAGTAAAGTTAATAAAAATAAAAAAAAATCTCGTATACTAATAAATAGTGAATAGTTAGTGCTGGCAGAAGATGTGACGTAAATACAAATATTGTAGACTTATGTTTTCAGTAATAAAAAGATTGACTTTGCTTATTTATATCTTTTGTTTTTTATTTTCCGGCTTTCTGTTATTACTTACATACAGAGTTAGTTAAAATTACCACAACACCAAAATAATTCTCAAACAGAAACAAATTTCAAAAACTTTTTTTGAAATTTATTACAGTTGGAGAATTATTTAGGTGTTCCGGTAATTTCAACTAACTTTGTATATATATTATTTCTGTAGACAATTTTATATAAAGTAAATTAACAACAGAATTCTTTCTGTCTATCTTTGTCCAGTTCTTGTCTTTTTATTCAAAGATCATGGTTGTTAACCCCTTTGTCAATGTCCTTAAATTTAATGAGGGGACGAATTTTAAAAATAGAGATTCAAGTTTAAAAGGATTGTGAAGTGGGTTTTTGAAGTGACAAATTTTGATAAGTGCTCTCCAATTTATATATTTTTAATACCTGTGGGCGATGATTGTGGAATAGATAAAAGGGTTTACAAATCATTTTGGACATGTATGTATCGTGACATGCTCGTAACATTGAGGATTCGGGAGTGATTAATCTAGGTAAATTTAAGTTTAATATATTGGAAATGGATATACAGGTAAGTTGTTCATAACAATTTGTTACGGAGAATATGTTTGTCGATAAAACGGAATTATTAAGTATTTGGGTTAATTCATATAGGCCATTTGGCAAACCAGGTATTGATGTCGTTCAGCAGACCCTGTAGAGTACTAACCGCTTTAAAAATGGTAGTAGCGTCTGTTACGAGGGCGTTGTCATCGGTATATAATAGGGTATGAAGAGGGATAAAGGTACTAGGTGTCAAGATTATAGATATCGTGTACGAAAATGTTATACAGTACGTTTACAATGAAAGGAACAAATTCATCTAAACGGCCAGTGATTATTTTCGAGAAAAGCAAAAATGTTGATAGAAACTTATCTTTTTAAATGGAACACCCTATATATAATTAGATATTTGGATTCCTCAGAGAATTTTAGACACTTTTCGTATATACTGTCCTATACCTATCTTTAACAGTTTACGAAATATTGTCAATTGTTTAAAGGTACGAATAAAGCCATGAACCTTTTTTATATGGCAATTGTTTTCATATTGTATTTGTTTGTGTGGCGTATTACTGTAAATTATCGTTTAAACTTAATTTGGTCTTATTGCAACTATTGCTATGTATTTTTTTTAAAGATTGACATAAAAAATTTGAAATAATTGGTATTATTTCATAAACAGTTGAAGATAGATGTAGGACATACACAACACAAAAACTGACTATTGATGATAGTTATATGATAATATATACAAAATTTACTTAGAATGCTTCAAAGAACCCAAATATGTTTTAATATATAGGGTGTTTCATTTTAAAAAAGTAACTTGTATTGGTATTTTTATGGGACACCCTGTATATGCAATTTTTAGCGACAAAGATGCGCACTTGAAAATACTAATCGACCTGTCCGAGCGTTTTTTTCTAGAAAATAATCACCGACAGTTTAAATTAATATGTTCCATTCATAATGAACGCATTTTATAACATTGGAGATCCCCATCTTTGAGCGAGGATTTGTTGCGGATTTTGTATGAATCGTTTGTTGAAGAAACTGATAAGGGAATTTATTAAATGATGAGGAATACCTAGAATGACACCTCGATGCCAAGCTGAATCATATGTTTTTTTTACGTCTAAAAATTATTAGGCCCACTTTTTGCCTTCACAGTTTGGAAGTTGGAAGTGAGGATTGTAAAAGGAAGAGATGTAGAATAGTATTCTATAAAACCGAACTGATTAGAGGGATTTAGTGTTATATATGGAACAATATTTTTTAGAAAAAAGTATAATTTGTCCACGACCGGAAACAAGGTAATCGGTCTTTAGCTGGATACCTATTTTGTCGCAATAACCCGCTTTCATTCCTGAGGAAAATTTTGGGATTTGTAAAATAAATTCATGATAAGAATGACAATGTTTGTGGATGGAAACAGGAAGATATTTTAGAATGAGTCCAGAAATGTTGTCATAATCTAGCGCTGTATTTTTCCGTTATGCAGTATTTCGTAATATTTATCCTCTTTTATTTCATCAGTAGTCATGACAGATGTATTAAGGAAGGAAAGGTACCTGTTGTTAACTTGTTCTAGTGTTATTATCATATTCGTCGTTGTCAATCGTCATATATGTTTCATTAAAACAGTTTGCGAAAGCGTTTGCAACTAGTTGATGGTCCGAGGCTGTCTGTTGCGTTGTTTAGTCTATAATTGTTTGGGAGTGTCAGTTATCCTATACTTGCTGAGTTTTTTTTATTTCATCCTAAAATTGTGTATAATAAATATACAATACTTTGTAATTATATATTTATATTGTTATATCTTCAGAAAACGGCTATCGACATTCAAAATGAATTTCATAATAAGGTATCCATTTTCCAGATGTTATTTTTTGAGAAATCCATTATTAAAATCAATTTTAATATTACTGACTCTCGGGGATTGAGACCGTTAGCAGTGCTCAATCAAAAAAAAACTTTTAGGATTAAAAACAGTAGGCGGTTTTGACATTAAGGTGATACCACACAATACCCTAAATTTTAGTCGCCACTTCACATCCTGAAATTTAACAGAACAACCTTGCCTGTAAGCATTAGAGGAGGTATTTATACACACTTGCCAGTACGCTTGTATATCCCGGCACCATTGAGGTGCTTTAAGTGCCAATGTTTTGGGCATACTTCAATAAGATGCTCAAAAGAACAGGTTTGTGTTTGTGGTCGACGAATGCAGGAGGGAACGAGCTGCGAGGAACTTGGAATTTGTGTAAACTGCAAAAACGGACACAAAGCTCGTTCGAGAAATTGTCCGAAGTTCAAAGAGGAGATGGCAATACAAGAAAAAATTAGCTACTCCGAAGCGAAGAGGAAAGTCACTCCTCAGCAACCAATAGCGGGCACATCTTACGCTCAAATGGCTAGCAGTAAAGGGAATATAACCCTGGACATCATATCCTCATTATTGAAATCCACGATATCCGATGCAGTGAAAGCAGAGTTACAAGGAAATAAATTGCTACAGGAGGCTGGTAAGATGCCTCCACCAAAAAATCAGACGCCAATCGCATTGCGACCTATGGGCGAAAGACAGCAAGATGGCAGTAAGCCAAACAACGGGAAGGCAATTCAGTACTCCAAATAAAAAAAATGCAGGATTCTGAATAGTTGAGGCTTCTACTTCGTTATACATGTTAATTTAATTTAAAGGATATTTAAACAAATAAATTTTTAAATATCCTTTAAATTAAATTGCAGGATGTCCAAACGACACCTCAAGCTAGTTCTCATCTGGGTACCACCACAACACCTGCAATACCATTGCAGGAGACAAACACATTGTCTCCTGTAGTGGGAAAAATCCTGGCTGCTGCGTCTGCCGTAGTCGCAGCTAATAGAATACTTTCTTCCCTCTCTGAGGAGCCGAATCAGGCATTAAAAAGGGGGCAACAGATGACTCTTTCTCTTCCTTCTATGACCACACAATCGAGGACACGCTTACAAATGGAGGTTCAGCAGTAAGCAATAGGGTTAAGAAAAGAAAAAAACTTGACTGGAAAAAGGGAGTTCCTAGAAATAAACAAAATCTCTAGGAATAACTCTCTTTTAATTTTTATATTGTTCTTCCTGTTAATTTATTTTAGTTTATAATCGTGCTGTCATTGTCTTAAAACTGGATTTCTTTGTAACTCCAGCTTCTGTGATTTTAGGAGTAAGATTTTATACGCGATAAAATCTTACTCCTATTTGTCCTGGTACCGGAGCGTTTTACAACTTTTTACCATGTTCTTAGGTTTTAGGTTGTATCGTGTAGTCGTCCGGGCATCGGGGTCTCTCTACAAATCCGATGTCATCTATGTTTTGTGCTCGTGTTAATGTTATTGATTTATTACTTATTAATTTCTGTCTGTGCTGTCCTATATTAAAAATGGTTGAACAAATTGTCCAATGGAACTGTAACGGTAGTAAATTCCACTACCACGAGCTGAAATTACTCTTGGTGAGACAAGCACCATTTTGTGCATTTAATTTTTGTACACTTAAAATCCAATGAAGAATTTCAGCTAAGAGGTTTCTCGGTAGTGAGAAGGGATGCAGTGTCTAATGTACGAGCAAAGGGTGGCGTAGCCATCCTCATAAGAGAGGGTCTCCCTTTTAGAGAGATTCCTCTCATGACGCAGCTCCAGGCACTGGCCGGCTTGGCTTTCAAGCCAGTCTTAAACGCCCAGCGTCAATGTGCGACAACGTCGAGACAGCCGTGCAGGAGTTTGCAGATATGGTTTTAGAAGCAGCTAGAGAACATATTCCCATGTGAAGCGGAATAATGGCCGGTTTACAAGTACCATGGTGGAATAATGATATTAAGCAGGCAATAAAGGAGAGGAAAGGGCTCTGTATGATTTTAGACGAGCTCTGACCCGGAAAAATATGATGGCCTTCAAGAAGCGGGGCGCAATCGCCGCAAAATTCTTAAAGGTAAAAGACTATCATGGGAGAGCTATGTGTCGTCAATCACTCAGTCCAAACCCATGAGTGGGGTGTGGAAGAAGGTGGGTGCGATAGCGGGGAAGAAATTTTCAGCGGTAACATCTATCTTAAACGTGAACGGCGCTCAAGTTGACGACACGGCAGATATTACGGACGCAATTGCGTCACAGTTCCACTCTACCAGTAGCTCCCATAACTACAATGATCGTTTCCTAGGTCTTAAAAATGATCTCGAAGCTCCATTGGACTTCTCCTCTCGGGAATCCTAAGATTATAATCTCAAATTTTCATTCTGCCAATTAGAAGAGGCAATAGTATCCAGAGGGGCTTCAAAAGCGCCCGGATCAGACGGCATCCCTTATCAGTTTGTCCGGCAACTTCCCTCATGTATCAGGGAATATTTTCTGGACACTTACAACTAGATATGAGCCAGGGGCATCTTCCCCAGCCAGTGGAAAACTGCCATCGTTTTGCCCTTTCTGAAAACTGGTTAGGATCCCACAAATGCCAATAGCCACCGGTCTATATTCCTAACTAGCTGCTTAGGTAAGATTCTGGAAAAAATGGTCAACAACCGTCTGGTATGGCTGCTGGAGACATACGGTCTCCTAACGAAATACCAGGCGGGTTTTAGAAAATTTCACAGCACTGTTGATCAGCTAGTCCACCTCGAGAACTCCATCCAGGATGCCTTCTTGGAGAGAAAACACCTCGTAGCGGTGTTTTTCGATCTAGAGAAGGCATACGATATGACCTGGAGATATGGAGTTCTCCAAAAAATGCATGAATGGGGACTAAGGGGCCGTCTGCCCCTTTTTGTAAAATCGTTAATGTACAGTCCTTATTTTAAAGTAAAAATTGGGGAAACCGAATGTGTAAAATACGTGTTAGAGAACGGTATTCCATAAGGTTCAACCATTTCTGTCACCCTATTCACAATAACAATAACGCTGAGTCGGTCAAATCCCCTATAAAAAATGCCTCTATGTCGATGACTTGGTCATATACAGGGTATTTCATTTAACTTGAGACTGTTAAATATCTGAAGAATAAAGCATTATATCAAAAAATGTTTCAAATAAACCCACAATATTTTCGAGGGACAAATTAACCTGTTACAATAATTTTTGCCCCTCGCCCCCCTGGTGTGCTGGGTAAGAGTCAACTTTGAAATTTTAAATGGAAACCCATTCTTTTTATTTTCGATTTAGATTTTATATCAGAAAATAAATAACTTTTGTCTGAAAAACTTTTTTGAGTCGTGGCATATGGCGCTGTAATTAATGATAAAGTTGTGGATATTAAATTATTTCTAAATGATTATCAGCCTTACAGACGTTATTCCAAGAATCTCAGATCAATTACATTATCAAGCGTAATGGAATAACCAAGCATGGCTATCGTACATCGGTAGATGGCGCTACATTCGCCAGAATTGACAACTGTTTACTGCAAGTCAAAAATAGTAGATATTTCTCTACTAGTACAGATAATAGTATTCTTACTGTACATAAGAGTCTTCGTGATACAATATTTATCTGAACAAGAAAAAAATCAAATGATATTAATTTATGGCGAGGCTCGCAGGAACGTCGACGACGCCGTCGCTCTTTGTGGTCAGTATTGTCCCAATAAGCTACAGTCTCGTGTCACTTTATTTCTTGTTCTAACAATTCTAACAATTTACAAGCGAGGGAAGTATAAAATGCAAAAAGCAAAAATCAAAAATTTCTGATGAAAGTATTGTAATTACTAGCTATAGTGGCTCAAAATCCTCACGCAAGCACTCCAGAGATATCTCATAATACTCGCATTTCTCATTCTTGTGTTTGGAAGATCTTAAGACATCACAAGTTTCATGCATATCATGTTTCCATGTACCAAGAACTTCATTGAAATGATTTTAACAATCGGGTGGTGTTTTGTAATTGGGCATTCAGACAAAAGCAAATACCCGAATTTCTTTCGACGCGTAATCTTTTCGGATGAGTCTACTTTCACCAACCACGGCGAAGTAAATCAACACAACATGCACTACTGGACTATGGAAAATCCACACTGGTTACGTGAAGTTGACCATCAGCGTACATGGGCTGTCAATGTTTGGTGTGGAATAATAGGTAACAAAATAATTGCGCCCGCATTTATTGATGGTATGTTTAATGGACAAAAATATCGTGATTTTTTTGTAGGATGATCTACCCTTATTGATGGAAGATCTAAATTTATAACAGGAGCAGAACATGTGGTTTCAGCATGATGGTTGTCCATCCCATTATTCAGCTATTTCACGGAAAGTACTAGATGGTAGTTTCCATTATCGTTGCACAAAAGAGAGGTGCTGTTGCGACTCTACAGGGTGGTCCATTTTGGTGGTGTCACATATGGGAAACTTTTTTATTTTAAGAGGTATTGAAAAACCGTTTTCAAGACGCAATTTTTAATGGTAAAAACAATGGCGAAGAAAAAAACTGATCTGTCTTTAACCGTATCCGGGTTATAACCGAAAGTTGATGACGACTCAGGGTGCCTGCAACTTCGTTATTATTAAAAATAGAAAATTATAATAAAAACTTTCTCAAAGCAACATTTTATGCTGACTTCGAATATGCTAGAACATTTTATTTGTCATTTTTAGTTTTAGAGTTACAACCTTAAATTTCGATTTTTTGAATTGTGACAAAAATAACATTATTGAGTAAAGTTTTTTTCGTAGATTCCAAATACATATAGAGTTTTTTATGTTTTCTTTCGTTTTGGCAAAGTTATAATTTAATGAAACTGTCATAGATTGCCATGGAAACAAATGAAGAAAACAAGTAAACAGTCATACGATATTGTTTACTTATTGTTTAATTATTTAATAATGTAATATTTCGCTATATTGTGTTATATTTTTAAGTATGAGTTATTCAATTGTTATGTCAATTGTGTAACAAAAACGTGGTGGCTTCGGAAAAGCGCTATGATCACTTATACCCAAGAGGAAGGCAACCATGCAGAATATTATTTCTAAAATTAAAGAATAATTTAATTAGTTTTGGAAAAATTTACCCGAACTATACAAAGTAAATTCTGAAAATTAAGAAGCATGTATATTAGCCAGAGTGGAAATGAATCCAACGGTTCTTGCAGGCAATGAGAAAGAGCAACTGATATCGAAAACTCAAAATTATTTCGTATTAAAAAAAACAGAAATATAGACAAAATAAATTAAATTTACTAGAAAATGTTTATGAACGACAACGAAAAAGCCATACTTACCAATTGACTTTTTTTTTCTTCATTTGTTTCCATGACAATCTATGATAGTTTCATAAAATTCTTTATAACTTCGCAAAAATGCAAAAGAACCTAAGAAGACTATATATATTTGGAATCTACGAAAAAAACTGTATCCAATGTCATTGGATGCAAGCACGAAAAAATCCATTTCTGGACGTGTAATGAACGCTATTTTTTATTATACTTATCTGAAAACAACAATATACAACTAAATATTTAAATTATTTGATAATTACACTAATTCTAAAGAAATTTAAATGCAATACCTGTTTTTCGGAATTTGATCTGGTAAGCACTTTATTTCAAAATACAATATCAGTATATTCTAAGTCTGTGTACATTTGAACTAATTTACGAATTTCACAGACGGAAAATAAAACGTCAGTGAAACACAGAAGTGAAAAATACATCGTTGCTATGGAAATCGGTTAGTGCACGGAATAATCGCACAAACAAACTTTTTCTGTGCGGTCGCCTGAAAAAGTGACGATTCCATCATTCTAGAGGCATATAGAATCAACGTGTTTTCAGATAAGTATAATAAAAACGGTTTTTCAATATCTCTTAAAATAAAAAAATTCCATATTTGGCACCACCAAAATGGACCACCCAGTTGCTCGAAAATCCTGGTTGAAGCCGCTCGATGCGGTTCACCGTTTAGGCATTAGGTACGCCACTGGAGCTTATCGGACGAGTCCCACGCCAAGTCTCTGCTGTGAGTCAGGTATCCCTCCCTCTTCATACTACAGTATGCAGAGGCAATGCGTGCGAGGATGAGACACATCAACCGCCGACTATTTATCGTAACAACTGAGTAGCAGAGATGGTACACAAGAAGACCTACAGTTACTAGGTCGTCGAGCGTCCGAGCGAAAGAACTTATGGGGAGACTAAATATCAGTCTACCGAGGGTATTCGAGGTCGGATTCTTAGAAGCTCCACCTTGGCTTTTGCCAAGTGTGGAGTGTCTATTGGATCTGACCTCACAAAAGAAGAACGATGTTAGCCCCTATATACTTAGGGGAAAATTCCTCAAAATCATCGCTGAATATCCAAACTCCCCACGCGTGTACACTGATGGTTCGAAAAGTGATCATGAAGTAGGCTGTTCCATCGTTATTGATGGGACACCGCCTTCGTAGTTACTACACGAATCGGCAAGTGTGTACACTGCAAAATTATTTGCTCTATTTCAAGCTCTTGGCTACTGTTTACACGACCGCCACCACAGCTCATTCCTTATTTGTTCTGACTCGCTTAGTGCCATCCTTAGTTTAACGTTGTTGTAACTTAATAAAACACTTTTAACTTTGTTTGCACAACTATTTTTTTATTATTTAGTGACTATAGTTTCGACAACATTAGCGTGTTATTATCAAACTGCTCCGAGAGCAACTTAAAGTTAATCAAGCTCTCCGTGACACCCTGGAAGTCGCCGGTAAACCTCACAAGGAGAAAAGAGGTCGCCCTGTGCCGTTTACGCATAGGGCACAGCAACCTGACCTCTTCCTATCTCCTTTCCGGCGACGAACAACAGGATTGTCACGAATGTCACGACCGTTTAACAGTGGAGCATATCTTAACGAAATGTCTAGCCTACGCAATTCAACGCGATAGGCTGAGGCTGGGTGGTAGTGTGGCGTCCATTTTAGGTAACAGCAAGGGGTCCGAAGGGAAGGTCATAAAATTCCTACGAGAGTCAGGTTTACTCAAGCGAATATAGGGTGTCTTAATGTTAATTAATCGATTGTTCTGTTCTGTGTTGTCCGGTGGGATCATAGTCTCTTTACAACTCTGATTCCACTTTTTCGTGTGTTTACTGTTTTGTGTGCAGTATCGTCTGCTCAAGAGTCCATTTACAACTCTTGAGCATTTAGGTTAGGTGTTTTTAAGTTCCGGCATCGGGGTCCGTTTACAACCTCGAAGTCATCGTTCTGTGACATCAACATTGGGTTTTTTGTCTAGGGTTAGGTTTTTATTTTATTTATTGTAGGTTTAGGTTAGCTGTGATATTAGTTTTAAGTTAATTTGGGCAATGCCTGACAGTGCAGTGCAGTAGTGCAGTAGTAGTCGAAGCCGGTAAAGTGGGCGGGGTTTTTAGTCGGTAGTCTCCCGGACAAAATCGGGAAGAAGTCCGACACTCAGTCCGTAAATGGATTTTTCCCTTCCACACCCACAAAAAAATATTATTCAATGGAATGCGGTAAGTTTTTTGATTTTTTGGTGTGTGATTTTACATAAATAAACATAAAGTAAGTATAATTATAATACACAAATCTGATGAGGTTCGAAAAACCGAAATGCCCATCACTAGTTATCCATATGCTAGATGAATGGTGGTTTAACATTTTATTAAATTAAGTAAGCATAACTTATAGGTAACTAAAAAGTGTGACAGTTGAAAGCGTATTATTTTACCACTATTAAACCGCAACCTTAAACACAATTTGTATAAAGTGATTAAGGCCCGGATTCTAATTTACACGATATCGTTTTGCAATATGACGGCACTTGATGATCGATTTACTCGATATCGAGGCAAGTTGGTATTCTAGTCGAGTATCGTGTGAGAGAAGTAAGGCAACAACGTTTCCTGCTGTTTTCTTGCAATTTTTTTGCAGGTACGCTTGCGTAATTAATAACTGAAGACACTTGAATATGTTTCTATTATCGCCTTATTTAAAAAAAATATTACTACATTAAAATAATTTGGACAAAAATGATATATATATATATATATATATATATATATATATATAAAAAGGCGTCTAGTGAAATATCCTCAACAGAGGTCCATATTTCTGAAAAATTGTCGATCGCTTAATAAAAAAACAATATTACATAATAAATTTTATATATTCTACTTTTAAAATTATTTGATGATAAACAAATTTTACAAAGAGGAACGTTTTACACTATCATAACTTAAATGCAACTATTTAATTTTTTAATGTAAAAATGCTCGAAAATTTCACAATTTCATGTTATTTTAGAGCGTGAAATCATTAAAGTTTATTTAAATAGGAAACGTGTATTTAATGTGTCATAATTCAACAATAAAAAAGATGTACATATGTTTTAATGAAGATAGAACGATACGATACGCTGCTCGATACTGAACTAGAATCCCTATGTAAATAAAGAATGTATATACGCTCTACCATCAAATTTCAAATTCTATTACCATATAAATTTAGTAGTAGGTTTGAAAATAAATATAACTGCTTATTCATGAATTAAATATTTCTAATTTACCCTTCTCAAATATCCCCACAACAAACAATTATTACGTTTACAAAACGATCGAGTTCAGTGGATCAAACCAGCTTTATTTCCCGCGAACAAACAGTCGACGCAATACACCGACCAGCTAGGTCAGATCAACATCAATCACAACGGCACGTATCAATACCCACAAATCCAACAATACCCAACATCAAATCCAATTAATAAGCTACAATTACGCCCAAATGTACATCCCCCTCTTGCGACCGCCGCTCATATTTACAATTAATTACCTCAATTACACCGCACTAATTGAAAACATCGATACACAGCTATTAATTAACGCGTTGATCCATGGTTCTACAACGATTTAATAAAAAAGGGGCGATCAAATTAATTCGTTAATTCTTTATTAAAGATTGATATCGAAAAGATAACCGTTAGTGAGTATCTTTGTTTTTTTTCAAATTAATTTACTTATTTTACGTTGCGCATCTGACCGGCATTTACATGCTCCGATCGAATTAGAGCGGAGTACTGTTAGCTTCAGATAATTGCATTCTGATTAGAGTGGATTACTACTTCGCAATTTGATTTCAATTGATGCTGGAGTGCATCAATAGTTATTATACGTAGTTAATTAAAGGTTTTATTAGCGCTACTATTTCCCTATTGAATTCCCCATTAACAATATGCAATTTACTTAATTATGTTTTAAAATCTATACATTTAATAAACAATTTTGTTTTTGTACAGTATTATTATATAAATAAAGAAAGAAAATATTATACCATATTTATTAATACTACAACCGTGATCTAACCAGTTAAATCTTTCCATTTGTCCATACAACCCGTCAAAAATATATTTTTTCCCAAAACCCCGAATTAAACGTCAAATTTTCATTGTTATTTGTACAAAAAATGGGGTATTCTTGTATGTTTCTGTTTCATATGGTTACTGTACCGAAATGTAAATTAAAAGGTCATACAATCTTTTTTTCTTTTTTTTTTTCCTAAAATTACAATAACCAGAACACTGATTTACACCACTAAAATAGGCGAATCTGATGACAAATATTGGCGCGAAATTCAAATCTAGTGAAATATAACACACCGAGCGGGAAAAGAATAGAATAAATTCGAATAATTTTTCAATGCAAATTTTTATAACATCACTCGATGGGCTTGCATTTTTTACTCATTGTATAATTATAAAATTAAAGAAACATTAAGACGCTAGCACAGCTAATGCATGCCACGTTTCATATGCGTACATACAAAAATACTAGTTAAATTCATATTTTATAGAAATTTTACATTACAGTTATGTGACAGTTTATTTTATTATCAATCATGTTATTTAAGTACAATATCTCCAATATTAAACTTAATAATGCTTATGTCGACGAGCAAAATGACAGAGACTACTAGACAAAATAAAGACGGAGAATAGAATTTTTCCAATGTGAGTTTTCCCGCAATTTCAACCAATCACTGAACAACGTCAAATTTGTCCCATCCTTCCCTTTTAATTCCTTGCTTGTAATCTTAAAAATATGGACTATAGTCCAGAAATGTGTTTTGACACAAGTCAAAATTTAAAGCAAAATGAAAAAAAAAGAGTAAAATGAGTCGGTAAATACGGCCGATTAATAGAACATTTGCTGACGAAATCAAGAGAGCATTAATTGTTAATTAATTGTTCTATATGCAAAAAAATCAAAAGTACATGCGTTGACACGTCGAAAGCAGAAGCTAGAAAAATAAATGCTAAAATGGTTTGTCTTGGAATTGCAAACAACTTGGCAATGATATTAATGCCTTAAAAGCTGCTATTATTGCTCTGCCCATCAGCCTTCTGCTGATATGGAAAAAAATCATCCAGGAAATAACAGATAGAGAACGTCGAAAATCGAATATAGTAATATATGGATTAATTGAGCCGAAAAAACGATAACAAAATCTTCTTTCGGAGTTAGACACTTCAATGTTGAACGAATTATTACTAATTTTGAATGTAACATCACCTAATAGCCCAATTAGATAAGGTGGCTCGTGTTAATCAAAGCCGTCCCATTAAATTACGCCTGAGTAGTGAACATGACGTGTTTACAGCTGTGAAAAATGCAGGTAAATTAAAGCAAAATGATAAGTTCACATGAGTACGCATTTCACGTGATCAAACTCCGATACAGACTGACTATCATCTTCGAGTAAAAATTGAATTAACGAGAAGGAAAGAAGAAGGGGAGGAGGACTTGAGAATCAAGTTCATTCGAGAAATTCCTACAATTGTCAGTAATGTGAAAAACTAATGCAACCCAACAATAATCATGACAATATAAATATATATTATCAGAACACTCGAGGATTACGTACCAAAACTCATTCTCTATATGCGGCTACACATAATACTATTTATGACTGTACAGCATTTACGTAAACATGGTTATACGAATCTATACTGAACACTGAATTGGTTGCTGATGGTTACAATGTTGTTAGAAGCGACAGGAGACACTCATTTTCTAATAATTTTATAGTTGATACTGTTGATTGCTCGAACATAACCGATGCTATTCCTCTCACTTATATTGTTGCTTGTAGAGTTAAAATTTGTTTTAAAACGATAATATTTGTTGTTTACAGTCCACCCGATGTATCATTAAACTTATTTGTTTTATTTTTAGAATCTCTCGAAGTATTATTACTGGGTCAGCAAGTGATACTTCTTGGTGATTTCAATATACCACAATATTATAATATCGATTTTCCTCCTGTCTCTAAATTATGTTCTCTGCATAATTTTAGTAGCTACCTAAATTTGCATCAATATAATAATATTTTAAACTTCAATGAACGTTTATTGAATTGATTTTTTCAAATGTCGAAACCGATTTCTGAATAGAACAAGATGCTGTGCCGTTGCTACCTGGGAACTTACATCATCCTCCATTATTAATAATGATGTTGTTGTATTTCCCAGTAATGTTAACAAGCATTATAGCTTCCATAGCCAATTATTTATTATTATATGATTTAACTTTTCAAGCCGATTGGTCATTCTTGGAGAGTTGTAATGATGTTGAAAATGCAGTAGACAATTTTTATTCAAAACTATATTCAATTTTAAATATTGCTGTTCGTTCAAATAAATTGTCTTTTCCTTATTGGTATACACCAGAAATAAAGCGTTAAATTAAATTAAAAGAATTGTCGAAAATTAACAATTCCTCATTTTATTATTTAGAATTTATTCGTATACGTAGACTTATTAAAACAAATTGATACAGCTTTTAAAAATTATTTACTTGGAACTGAGAATAAAACACTAGATGATACCAAAGCTTTTTGGGATTATATACGGAGTAAATCTGGTGTTCATCGAATTCCTGGTTATATTCATGACGATCAGGTTGATTATATAAAGCCCAAAGATATTGTGAATGCATTTGCCAAAAAATGCTAATGTATTTTCACAAAATCAAGCTAATGATACTGTTACAACATGTATACATTTCAATTATATCACTATATCTGCTTTGCCATTTAAAGAATCAGAGATATTGAAGAGCCTAGGTAAATTAAAAAACAAATTCACCAGTGGTGATGATCAAATACCTAGTCTTCTTAATCGTGACTGTCGATTTGTATTTGTTCGGCCCTTAACTACAATTATAAATCTTGCAATTAAAACTAGTATGTTTCCAAAAATTTGGAAGTATGCAAGCATTTGTCCAGTATTTAAAAAAGGTGACAAACACGAGCTAAGAAATTATAAGCCAATTTCGATATTATCTAATTTTTCTAAAGTTTTTGAACAGATTTTATATAAAGATATGTATTTACAAATATAATCGCTACTTTATTCACAACAGCATGGATTTATTTCAGGATGTTCTACAGTATAGAATTTTGCTGTAATTACACAATACATAAGTACTGGATAATCGTGGTCAGGCGGATGTAATATATATTGACTTTACTTGGGCCTTTGATATTATGAATTACAAGTTACCACTTGCAAAACTGAGAACATTCGGATTTTCTGATTCGTATGTCAATCTGTTTAAATCATATCTTCGTGAAAGAAAAAAAATATGTTTATTATATCGGATATATTCATCCCAACATCTGGGGTTCCCCATGGGTCGAATCTAGGACCTCTGTCATTTATTATATTCATAAATGATCAAATTTGTTCATTAACATGCATTAGCTTATGTCGATGATTTGAAAATCTTTGCGTAAATCGATAACGCTGATGATGTACTAATATTACAAAATAATTTGTCTAAAATAAGTCGCTGGTGTTGTGACAATGATTTAAATTTGAATATCAATAAATGTTACGTAGTCTCTTACTGTCGTCGATTATCCCCTATTACAAATTACTATATTATTAATGGGCAAACTTTAATGCGCAAAAGTTAAATCACTGATTTAGGAATATTATTTGATAGCCAAATAACTGTTTCAAATTATATAAATAATATATCTTGTTCGGCATGCAAAATGTTAGGTTTCGTATTGCATTATTGTAAGTACTTCAGTAATATAAATGTTATGAAGTTACCGTATTTCGATTTGGTACGTAGTAGACTTGAATATGCTTGTGCTATATGGTACCCAATTTATACCAGTAACTTTTTTTTTATTAGAACGTGTCCAAAAAAGATTTTTAAAATATTTGTGATGAAGCTAGACGGAATATATCCTAATTATTGATTATAATCAATTTCTTTCTTGACATGACTTCGAATCATTGTCATATTGCAGAGAAATGTATAGTGCCATGTTTATGATTAAATTGTTAAATAACAGGATTGGTTGTTCGGGTTTATTATCGCAAGTGAATATACATATTCCTAGAGTAGCATCCCGTGATATCAATACATTTTATTTACCTGTTCCTAAAATAAATATTCTGTTCAAATCACCTATTTTTCACATTAGCAGAAACGCTAACAACTTGTTTGATGATATACTTTTTTCTAATAAGTTCAGAAGATAATTCTTACTTTATTAATTTCAATATCGGTTGTATTATCAATATTGTTTAAGTTTGCGTATTCATACACAAATATTTTGTTTTGTATTTTTTTTATATATTGTTTATATTTTATTTTAATGTATATTTTGTATATTTATTTACATATTGTGTAATTTCTATTTCTTTAAATTAAATTGTAATTGTAATTGGTTATTCTGTTCGACAATAAAGGTTATTATTATTATTATCTTAATTTTCTGAGAATTTAATTTTAGCATTTTTTGATTTATACGTGAATTTAAGATACAACGCAGGCCGTTCGGGACACGCGCAATTATGGCGAGTATACGTCACGCCCATTTCTGACGCTCCTCCCATCATGCAACGTATAAATACGATAGTCCCACCAGCAACACCAGTCGCCGAGGAGACATTGAAGAGTTCATATGCCCTTCGTCCACGGAGCCACTGAAGATGCGACCGCGGTTGTCAGCGAAACGTTTCGATTAAACTCCAACAGACCACGGCCTAATAGCCCGGAAATTAACCTTTCCAATCATACTGGTCATGAAAGCCTACACTCTTTGATGGGTCTTAAGGGCTATTTTTTGAATTTATTTTCATATTACACAGGGTGTCCCGTTAGGAAATGGCTTAACCTCAAGTTCCTCGGACCAAAATATTATGATTCAAACAAACTTATCAATATATAAAAGTTAAGCTGGAATTCATTTTCAAACTTGAACTCTGTATTATTATATTTTTAGATTCGACGTTAAAAATAACTGTGGTTTTCATTAAAGTTATTGCCCTTAGATATTTAACATGAGAAGTAACTTGATTACTTTAATATCTTTTTTTTTAATATAATCTACAACCTTCAACAATATAATAAATTTTATTTTTGGTAATAGCAATAAAACACTTTAAATTCCAATATATTCCATTGCTAAATTATGCTTCCTTCACTTCTTTATGATCATCCATTGAAAATAATTCAGAAGTAACAACCAAATATATTATAATCTTCTGTACTTCAAAAGAATTAAAATCTGAATTCTGTTTCACAGGATTAAATAAAATAATATATATTTATGTCTTAAATATATTTTTTTATTTATATACTTTTTTATTTGAATCAGTTAAACATGTATTACATATTGATGACTTCGACTATCAATGGTATAAAAAATATTTAATCTGGCATTAAATTAAATATTTAATTATAGCAATCACTAAAATCGTTTCAATAATTAACTGTTTAATTCACAATTTAATCAAATATCTGCAACCGCAAGCTTGTTTATAACTTCTCGAGAGATTCTCGCTCCGCGAGGCTGGCTCTACTCTTCATCAATTCGTTCGGTCCATTGCGCCCGGATTTATACAGGCATTTTCGTCTCAAAACTAGTTCAGGATGCCGTACGGCCGATTTGAATAATGAATGCATGATTGACTCCTACATTGCAACAGATAAACGTTTATTAATACCCCCGTCGGCTTTCGCATTTCGCTTTCTGGTGCGCTGCCTGCACTGGAGAATCTGGAATTTGAATCATTCATGTGGTCGGGATCGTTTGCGGTGTGTTCTGTTAAAGTTAATTTCGATTCTATAAATAATTTTGGCGTATTTGTGGTGATTACCTGTTGCACATTGAATTGTGAATTTCCTTGAATAATTAATTTTTGGATAGTTGCAATATTATTTGTAATAATATTTAAAGAAAGAATGTGTAAAATGAAGATTAATGTATTTCATGCCTTTAAGTTTGTATTGAATAAATAAACATCCAGTAAGTATAGAGTGCCGAATGATCAATCTAACTTGTTCTGAGCTGGAGTAAAAAATTCCCCAGCATTAGTAAAGTATCGCTATAACACAAAACAATATTCTTCATATGACAGTTTAAAACTGAATATGTAATAAATCATGCTAGACAATCATCCAGTAATCCAACAATGCATATTGAAGAGTACAATTTTATTTTCAAATTAGTCAAAATATGGTGCTTTGTGCTATATAAAAAACATACAGAACACTTAACGTCAACCATCTTGAGACATTAATTATTAGGTATATTTTATAAATAGCACAAAGCGCCATTTTATGTCTAATTAAAAAGTGATATCGTTAACAGTGCCTTCATAAACCATTGCACTTAGAATACCCTGTTCTAATGCGACTAGAAAGACCTAAATGGTTAGTTATTTAAACGCTGAAATACAGTGGTCTAAAAATCATATATAGAGTATTTTTAAGAGTGAGTTAAAACAACTTTTTTTTATCTTAACTTAAAAAAGAAATATACAACATGTAAATACTTCTTGTTGTGCAAGTGCAGAAATTTAAATTTACACCACTTACCTTCTCTCTGCTTCCCTTTTTCTGCATGCACATAGAAAATCGACTCATTATTTGAAATGCCAATTATTATTATCATCTTTTAATTTTAATAGATTTTAAAAGTCGATTTTTGATATTACATCGTAATGTATAAAAAGTCTTAATTTTTTCTATAATTAATGGTTTTAATATTTAGACATTGGTAGTTCATATTGTATGAAATAAATATGAATAAATTATTAAAAATCAACCAATAAAACACAGATTAGATTGAATAACTTTAAATTCTCGACTAGTTTCGGGTTATCAGCCCATTTTCAAGAGAATTTAAAATTTTAAACTAGTCGAGAATTTAAAGTTATTCAATCTAATCTGTGTTTTATTGGTTGATTTTTAATAATTTATTCATATTTATTTCATTAAACTTTTCTTTTGGAGAAGCGGGAAATATATATATTGCATATTTTAGAACCCACTAATGTTATAACAAAATTATGCTTTATTTCCGTCAAATTCTAAAAAAATATATTACATTTCAATTTTACTTTTTTATTATTAGTTAAAAAATGTTGAGTATTGATACTTGTAACGTTTGTACTTTATAGGTACGTATATATAAGACAATTGAACCATTAATGGCTTAATGGCGGCACTGTCATTGTGTGGAGGTAGTAGAAAAAATTGGTTAGGTACATTAAGGGATCTGTAAACATTGAACAATTTGTAGTTATTTATTTAATTATATGTTTAACTTTTTCTTATGGATTTGGCCAACGATGAGCAAACTCAACATTATTACATTGTAAAAATAAGAAATGATTAAAATATACAGGGTGGCGCAAAATTCCGATGAAGTCCAATATCTCAGTTATTTAGAAATTTACAAAAAAATATTACTAACATAATTTGTAGCTACTGTAAAACTTCACATTTTAAAATTAGTTTCATATATACAGGGTGTCCAATAATCACGTGACGTATCAAACATATGATTTTTTAAATGGAATGCTATATTTTTATGTCGATTTTAGATTCTACGCTTAAAATTAATCATTTTTTACATAAGGTTTATTAGGTCAATTTTTTATATTTTTAAAGTTATAAACGATTTAATGTTGAAATCAGTGGAAGTTTACGGCCTTATTTTTCAAAATTGAAAAATGAAGTAAACTTTCTGTTAACGCAATTTAATTGAAAAAATGCTTAATAATATTAGGAATAATTGTTTGTTACCATAAAGCAAATGTTGTGTACAGGGTGAAACAATACGCAAAATGATTTTTTTTTCTTTTTTCACTTAAATGGAACACCCTATATTTTTTACACTATTTCAATAGAAAATTGACTGTTCTTTAATTTTTGTATAATAAACTATACCCCTATCTATTACCATTTTTCAACAATTTCAATTCAAAGTACAGAATTATAAGTTTCGCTTATAATCTATAATTTAAGTAGGCTATAATTAAAACAAATGCATTTCATAATCGTTTCTTAACATTTAATAACATACTTACCTCCTAACCTAAAAGGATATTCAAATGACAATCGATATTTAAAGGCGCATGCAAAATATAAAGAAAATAGTTGCTCAACGATTAATTGTGCGAGTTATAATTTTTTAAGAAAAAAATTGTAAAATATTTGAATGCTATTGAATTAAAAAAAAAAATATGTGAATGCGTGAAATAAATACATTAAATTGTTAATACTAACAAAATATGATAATATAATTGTTTTATTGTTTCAATTAGTATCTACTTTCGGTTTTTCAGTCAACATGAATTGTTTAAATAAATCAATTTAACAAGCATATAGGAATATTTTAAATATTTTTCGAATAATAACTAAAAAATATAGTAGTTGTTAGTTTTAAACAATTAAATTAATCATTTATCGAAGAACTATATTTAACTGCACTAGTGTTACGAAATATAACGTAAAATGTACTTTACTTACTAAATATGATATTAAGCGTAACTATCACAACTAAATAAATTAGTTGTTCTGGCGCGGCCTACTTTGGTTAAAAATTCTATACCAAATTTGTATTTGAGATTAAATATCTCAAAAACGGTAAACGGTAGCTATTTAATATATTATATAAAAAATGAAGAGTGATAAATTTTCTATTAAAATAGCATAAAAAATATAGGGTGTCCCATTTAAGTAAAAAGAGAAAAAAATCATTTTGCGTATTGCTTCTCCTTGTATATAAAAATTTGTTTTAAGAGAAAAAAAGAGTATTTCTTTTATTATTAAGTATTTTTTCATTTGTATGGCGTTGACAGAATGTTTATTTCATTTTTCATTATTGAAATATTAGGCTTTAAACATCAATCGATTTCAACATTAGTTTGTTTATAACTTTTAAAATATGAAAAATTGACCTATTACATTTTGTATAAAAAATGATTATTTTTAAACGTAGAATCGAAAATCTTCATAAAAAATATATCATTCCATTTAAAAAAACATATGTTTGATACGTCACGTGATTATTGAACACCCTGTACATATGAAACTAATTTTAAAATGTGCAGTTTGACAGTAGCTACTGATAATGTAAATAACATTTTTTTGTATATTTCTTAATAACTGAGATATTGGACTTCATCGGAATCTTGCGCCACCCTGTATATAAAAATATCCATTTTATGTATATTTAAAGTACTTTTATTACATTTCGGCATTAACAAAATATTATATTTTTCCAATTTTCTTTTAAAAAAATGTATTTAATCTTTCATAATAAAATGCACAAATATAATTTTTAAATTCCTTTTACTTAACCTAGAAATATTGTTAGTTTGAACGTCCATTTCTAGACACAATAATAATTTATTAGTATATATTTTATATACAGGGTGGGGCACTAAATACGATGCGGCCACAATACAATTTCTTGAAATTCTTTTCAAACTGATATATGTCAGTATATGTACAATTTAAAATTATTACCACTTATACAGGGTAACAAAATATAAAAAAATCCATATAAGGGTTTTATTTTTTAAATGGTACACTCTATATATTATTATATTTTTAGTTTATACTTTCAAAATAACTATTGGTTTCATTGAGATTGTTAGTATCTAAGGACTTTTGAAATAATTTGTAGTTTGTTAAAATCTAACCTAATTTTCAAATTTCATTCATTTGATTGGTGTTGAGGTTATGTGTGAGAAATTTTCTGGAATATTTAGTTTATTTGTACATTGTGGCCAAAAAAAAAAAATAACTTACTAAATAAGAACAATGAGTTGCTCAAACTTGATTTTTTCAAATAGAATCCCATATATTTTTAATATTCTATTAAAAAATAAATATTTATAATTTCTATCGAAGTTTTTATTTAGTAAGTTTAATTTTTTGCACCACTCTGTACAAATTGAAGGATTTTTTGTAATTTAAGTATGAAATATGATCCATTACTAAATATCCCAGAAAATTTCAAATTTTTAACCCAAATAATAATCAAATGGTTGATATTTGAAAATTATGTTAGATTTTAACAAAATTCAAATTATTTCAAAAACCGTTACGTTTCAGGTTGTCAGCTGAATGGAAACAATAGTTATTTTGAACGTAGAATATAAAAATATAACTTTGATGTAGATCCTTTTATGGGACACCCTGTATAACTCACAATAATTTTAAATTGTACAAACAATGATCCTACATCTATCAGTTTTAAAATAATTGGTAGAAATTGCATGATTTTCCATAAAATGGCCGCGTGCGTGGTGGTGCCCCACTCTGTATATTTATTTGAAAACACAGGTTAAAATAAAAATTCTATCTACACCATTTTTTAGTATAGTGCTTGCTATTGACATGTATGAAAGAAAAATAAAATACGTGGAATCTATAAATATCCTCGAATTATTATAGTTTTCTATATATTCAATGTCAATTTAAATAATCCGCCATATTGTATGGCATTTGGAAGTGATTAAGACAAATATATAACAAATAATCTAGAAAATGGAGAAATAATAAAATTGATGACAACCAAACCAGCTCTGGGAAAACAAGGGATCTAAATCCAAAACTGACTAGTATCACAACACAATAGTATCTAGTCAGTTTTAGATCACCTACACATGATACATTATCAATAATAATAATTGGACCCACATTTATTGATGTTATGTTGAATGGACAAAAAATCTTGATTTTTTGGAGGATGAGCTACCGATATTGATAGAAGATCTAAATTTAGAACTGGAGCAGAACATGTGGTTTCAGCATGATGGTTGTGCAGCCCATTATTCAGCTATTTCATGGAAAGTACTAGGTCGTAATTTCCATGATCGTTGGATTAGCATAGGTGGTTCGATTAATTGGCCTGCCAGATCACAAGACCTTACGTCACCAGATTTATTTCTGTGTGGTTATCTCAAAGATAAAATGTACGTAAATTTGCCAACTACCAAAGAAGACATGATGGAGCGTATTCGAAATGCTTGTGCACAAACACGTTTAAGTTGTGTGCAGTCGTTTTAAATACGCATTAATAAAATTTCATTTGTTTCCATTCACCCATTACAAAGTTATGATTTTTTTTTCGAAACGTCATTTTTTCCAAAAATATTTAAATATTTCAAATATGATTAGGTTTAGTCATATGAACATATTGTGAAAGTTAACTTAATATTTGATGTAAAATCTAAAAAAAGGGGTATTCCATTTGAAAAAATATAACTATGATACGCCACGCTTTTATGGGACACCCTGCATATTTGAAACTAATTTTAAAATATGGTCCTAATAGACCTACATACGCCTGCAAAAGCCGATTTTTAAAAAATAAACCATTTATACGTAAAGCTACTCGGCGCGCACCCTGTATATAAAATAGTCGAATATACTTTTTATTTATTGTTAAAAAGGTTATTAAAACCGAAATTAAAAACCTGTCGTTTAAATTTAAAACATTTCAATAAAGTAATAAAATAACATTTTAATTGAATTAGTTATTGGGTATTAAAATATGCAACTTTATTTAGACGCTTTCCATCCCACTAGATTTGTTGATATGCATATTTCATTGTATCTTCATCTTTAAATAATAGCATAAAGGGAAACATTTAAATAGTGTTGCCATTTGATAACTCAGAATGATTGATAAACAAGTTTTAGTATGTTTTCACCACTGTTACTCTCTCTGCTTAAAGGGAATTAATCCACAAATATATCATAATGTTTTAGTAATTAATAACACAGTTATAATTTTATTTTCAATTTTACTCCATTCAATGTTTGCATCAATGTTTAATGTTGTTTTAATGTTGATGCAATATTAATTGTGTACAATTTATTTAGAGGAATCATTCTTGATTTAGTTAATAGTTGATTAAGTAAAATTATAACATAACGTGCATTTTTGTTATTATTATTTTTACTTCTAGAGATCATGTATCCTTTCGGCTTATCTAACATTTGGGAAAACATAGTTAATATTGATATACATATAGGATGATGTTTAAATGAAATCTGAACGAAACTAGTCATAATAAATAAAATTTAAAAAGTGAAACAATAACTGATGTTTTGTTGGCTGGTTGTAGGGACTATTTAATTAATTAAATAAAATTCTTATCCTTTTTGCTTCTTGTTTTATTTCACAAAATTTAAATTTCGCAAACAGTTTCCACTGAAAATAAAGACACAATTTTCGAAATATATATTTAGCGAAATAAAATAAGTAGGAGAAAGTACAATCGTTTTATTTAATTAATCAATAATCAAGTGTTAATTTAAACAAAACCCCTATATAATTGTGGAGCACAATTCTATATATTTACAAAAGTATTTAAATTGTTCATCTACACACTCGTGGTTTTGCAAATTTTATTTTAATCATTAGACCGATTACTGGGTGTGACTGTTAAGTATTGACGGAATACAAACAATCTATTAAAAAAAAAAAAATAATTGTGTTATTAATTATTGATTTATTCACGAAATTGAGTTTAAATAATTTCATAATATTTACATTCTATTTTCTCTCTCTAAAACACACTTAATACAAATTATTTTCTTTTTTAAAGAACCCTCGATCGTTTAAATTTATTCGTCTCGTGAGTTAAGGGTTTAAGTTGTCTTGAAATTACCTGCAAACTGAAGCGTCTGTGCTGGGCTTTCCTGCCGCCCCTCCTCTTGGATATATGCGGGTTGTCCCGGCAGATCGTTTTGCTTTTCAAGATTTCCAATTGCAGATAGAGCCTTTTCAGTTCCGCCCTGATGTCGTCGGGGCTCATGTCCGCCAGAGTCACCTCGCCGACTTCGACGTCGCTGTTGTTACCAGTTAATGGACCGTGCGCGTTCACATCCTGGAAATGATTAACTTGTTAATTAAGTACTAATTAATTACGTTCATATTTCTATAAGTGTTTATATTTTTAAATGATTGTTTCCTTTATAAGCCAATTAACAACCAAAATTTAAAGCAATCAGATATGACTTTCCAGATTCAGTTCGTATGTAACTAGAATTATTTGTGAATATTTAAAATATGTTCGCTCCAGATCCCGTAAAATGTAAATACATTTCATATACTCATTTTATTTCAATAATTTTTGTTTAATTTATATATTAAAATGATTTGTATTTGTAAATTGCATTGAATGCTAGACCTAGCGTTGGATTTAAAACCATCCCTTGAGCCAGCCAAAGCTCACAGGCACAGTTTAGTGCGAATCGTGTCTAAAATAGTAAACTCTTTTATGTGAGCGGAACAAATCTAGTGCAACTAAGGATTTTTTTACGTTAAAATGTTACTATATTTAGTCTGATTTTTTACACCAGCCCATTTTCCCTAAATTCTTCTCAGTTTATTCCTAAAAAAAACCATTCCCTTTTTTAATATCACTCGCACGAGTATGTACACTTTTTTGTTTTCTTTTATGTACTATGTGTCGGATTCCTCCCGGTCTAAGACCGAAAGACTACGGACAAAACTCCCCTCCCACTTACTGGTGTCGACTGCCGGGCTGGTCTCATGATTTAATGATAAATATTTAACTATCACATATATACCATATATATAGAAAATCTTTATTTCTGAGAGATACAATATTTACATTACAATCATAAACCTCTAGTTAAGCCTCAGAAAATGGCTATCGACCATCGGCCTTTCTGTCTGTCTTTGTCCAGTTCTTGTCTTTTTATTCAATCGTCATGATTGCTAACGTCACTATCTTAAGTTCTCTAAATTATTTGAAATGAATTGATGACTTGTTAGTGAAGGATGGGCATATTTGGGATTGATGTTAGGATTACGAGGTATACATAAGTGTTTTATAATAGGAGCTATGTGAGGATTTGTGGCGAATTTTAAGGAAAGAATTTCAAGTCTGTGTTTAATAGTGGGAATTTTGCATGTTTCGTAGAGGAAAGTATTATAATAATAATAATAATAATAATAATAATAATTTTTATTTTCCAACGGAAAAATCCAAGGGAAAATATACAACATCATAATATAAGAAGAGTACAAGCAAAGTTAGTTAAATTTAATCAGAAAAAAAAAAGAGAACAAAGTATAAATTAATAACAAACAAAATTAAACATTATTGCAAAAAAATATGTCTTCATACAAATAAAATAAGAAAAATACAAGCTATCAGATATTAAATTTAAACAGAAAAAAAAAACAAAGTACAAATGAATAGTAACAAACTAAATTAAACATTATGCACAAAGAATATGTCTTCATACATTTTGTTAGCATTGCGGCACATATGCGTTAAAGGGGCTTTGCTCATTATATTCGTCTTAGCGATAGGTAACATAAAGGTGTTAGAATGTCTGGACGATAACCTAGGAATTAGAAAATTAATTTGGCTTAATAAATCAGGACAGTCTATGATATTTTGTAATAATTTAAATATGAATAGTCCACTGGCGTCTTCACGTCGCGAGGATAATGACGCAAAATCGTGCCTTGGTAATAATTCTGTGTACTCAATATTACGTCCAGGATATGTGCGGTCGATTTTAAAGGACAAAAATTTTAGGAAACGCCTCTGAACTTGTTCGATTTCCAGTGAGCTGTTTGTATAGTACGGATACCATATGAGTGATGCGTACTCCAACTTACTACGTACTAGGGCACAATAAAGCGTCTTGCTTAGAGCAATATTATTAAAGAATTTTGATGTACGCATTAAAAATCCCAGTACCTTTATCGCTGATTTAGTGACAGTATTAATGTGGTTTGTGAATTTTAGGTGACTATCAAAAGTAACGCCGAGATCCTTAACCGATGTGCTGCGCGAAATAGCAGTACCATCAATAAAGTAGTTATATATATTTGAAGCTCTTTTGCGGCAATATGTCATAACGCAGCATTTATTTATATTGAGTTTTAATTTATTAATGTTACACCACTCGGAAATCAAATCTAAGTTTTGCTGGAGCAAAGTGGAGTCATCTTTGGATTCAATGCAATTAAATATTTTTATGTCATCAGCATATGCCAATACGGGACATGATATAGACGAAATCAAATCATTGATAAAAATTTAAAAAAAGTAGAGGTCCTATGTTTGAGCCTTGTGGTACACCTGAAGTTGAAATAAAGTCTTGTGATTTAAATCCGTTATAAAAAACATAGTTCCGTCTATCGTCTAAATAAGATTTGATTAAATTGATAATGTTTTCTGTAAGTCCAAAATGGCTAAGTTTATGAAATAAGATATTATGATCGATAGTGTCGAAAGCACGGGAGAAGTAAGTATAGATAACATCACTCTGGCCTCTCTTATCTAGAATTACACTTAGGTGTTGCGTAATGACTGCCAGATTGGTTGAGGTTGATCTACCTGACATAAACGGTGCGGTTGAATGTATTTATGAACGTGATTATAAAGATAATGATAAATTATTTGCTCAAATATTTTAGAAAAATTAGACAAAATAGAAATGGGCCTATAATTTGTTAGTATAGATGAATCGCCCTTTTTAAAGACAGGTGTTATAACTGCACATTTCCAAATAGTGGGAAATTTATTTAAACAGATTGCTAAATTAAAAATTTTACTTAAAGGTTTAGCGAATAGATATTTGCAATCTTTAATAAGAAAGCACGGAACCAGGTCGTTACTAGAAATGAAAGACATTTTTAATTTGTTAATACTGCGTATAACATCTGATTCAATAATTAATGGCATAGAAAAGTTTTCACAATAAGAATGTGTAGAACAGGTGGTTATTGGGCTCTTTGCGACATAAACGTCTGAAAAAGAATTGGCAAAGGCATCGACAATTTCCTTTGGGGTAGTGTATTCAATGGAGTCGTTTCTCAATACGCCTGGAATTCTGGTTGTACCATTCCGCTGATGTATAATTTTCCATAATTTTCTAGGTTTTTCATTCAGATTTTGTTCAATTGTATCCAAGTATCTCTTCTATGCCACATTTATTAGACTCTGTAGATTTCCATTTGCGATGATAATACAGTTTTAAGTCAATATTTCGTATAATGTCTTTATTAAACCATAAAGGGAATCTGTTAGACTTGTAATTGCTACAATAAGGTACAGAGTCATCAATAACTTTGTATAATATGTTATAAAACCGTTCTACAGCTACTTCAATATCCAAAGAGTTATCTAAAATCGACAAATCAGCGTCGAGAAATTATATAATTTAAAGTAATTTGCTCTACGGAAATTGTAACGTTTGTTTTGATTATTCAGTGGAAATGATTTATAGTTATGATCAACTTTCATGTCAACAGTACCAGACAGAGCAGGATGATATGCGTCTTCAGTAACTAGTGGATATGCATCATGCCCCACTTTGAAATTATAATCAAGATTGCTTAATAAAGATCCAACAATTTGCCGTGTACATTTTGCGTAAAATTAAATTGTCTTAGTTTTAGTATGTTCATAAAAATTACAGATAGAAATTGATTTATGAGAAGTGGGAGAGTTTATTTCGTCACAAAACGTTGGTATGTTAAAATCTCCAGCTAGTAGAATTGGCCTATCAAGGATTAATAGTTCGATTGATTCAAGAAATGAATCAAGCATATCATTCGGTACATCTGGGGGAATATATACTACGGCGACATAAAATACATAATTCTCAAATTTACAAAGGCATAGAATTATATCAATGAGTGGCGCTACAATGCTTATATGGTTAGAATTAATTACATCAAAATTAATATTATCAGAGAAAGCCAAAAGAACACCACCGCCGGTGCTTCTCCCTGTTAAAGTATAACTTCTATCTTGACGAACAACCTTGTAGTTTGTATGAAATAATTCCGAATTATGTATAGAGTCATTGAGCCATGTTTCACATAAGAAAACGATATCGTATTGAAATGAGCAGGAATTGGAATAGAATGTATGCGTTTTGGTACGTAATCCATGTGTGTATTGATAATAGAATTGTAGTGGTAGATGCTGAATTCTTCCGGATGCACTCAGTTTTCCGACTGTTCCTTAACAATAGCTGGAATACCGCGATTAAACTTAATTTTAATATTTGTTTCACCAGAGGCGAAACGCACTTCACGCTGCGATAAAATGCGGATTGTAAAGGGGTTTGGTCACGTGACATTCCGATGCCCTTAAATTCCTCTTTTGTTTTTAATTTATGTGCATTGCGAAACACTGCAGACACATGGGATGTACTAGGTAACGTTATTTTTAGTGGGCGATTATTGCTGCTTTTTGTTGGATCCAACTTTCCCAATCTGAATGGTTTTATATTATCATCGTAAACGACGTCAAGGGTAGCCAAAATATTTCTTACAGAATTAGCATCACTCTTGATTTGTTCGTTACTTGAGGCAGTTTGAGTTTCAGATACTCCATAGATAATAATATTACATTTGCGTCTATCTCTCTCAGCTACTTCTTGTAATTTTTTTTCTGTTTCAATGGTAACATCCGAACTAGATGGCGAAGGTGAAAGACTTACATGTCCAAGTAAGGCCATATTTGGAATTAATTTTCCTGGCTTCAGTTTTCGAGATATCAACGTATGTAATTCTGTAATTTCTTTTGCAGATACAACATTGCACTGACATGTGATTTTCAGTAGGAGTGTTGCAGCATGTACACGTTAAATCCATTAGTTTATTTTCCTAATTCATTTATTGAATGGAAATCCCTCTAAATTGATTCACTCACTGCTAGTCACAGTTCAATGCACTCCGAAAATATAGTAAAGTAAAACAAAAAAATACGTATATTTTACTTTATTTCCTATTTTATTTAATGAATGAAGTCCCCTATCAGATGATTCACTCACGGTTGGTCAAAGTTCTATGCACTCCAACAATAGTAAAACAAAAAAATGTCACGGCCACGGTCAGCGAAAAAAACGACAAATCGATAGTTGATCGATTCACTCTCATTTAAAGTATTATCAAGATTACGCGAAAACCATAAGTCACACTTACTTTAAATTTTACAGACAGAACATATACACAAAGTAGATTGTGTGTGCAAATTATTATGAAATTATTTAAAGTCTTTACCACCAAATTTTCTTGTTGATGTAGGAGCTCACATTAATTTATACACTTTACAACAATATTGGAAGGATTGTGGAGAGGATTGTTAGGGTGTCTAATTTTTGTAAGCACTCTAAGGGCTGAGCGTTCACCGACTTCCAATTTTTTTAGGATATTAGGGCGAGGGTTGTGGTGCAGGATAGCCGCGTATTCAAACAGGAGTTGACATATCATCTTATATATGTGTACTGCTGTTTTTGTAGAAATGCCTTTGTGTTTGTACGTGAGTGATCTAAACTGCCGAACCCTGCTCTTAACGCTTGCTTTGAGGTTTTGGGAATGCTTGATGAAAGTTAATTTCGGGTCTAGGGTTATTCCAAGGTATTTACAGGTGGGGGAAGGCGGGATATAATTATCACATATTGCTTAAAAAAATGTTTTGGTCAGTCATACGCTAGGACACGTACAATAATATTTTTTGAGTAATAAATTAATAATAAATTAAAAGTACGCACATATCTAATAAACCTAAATATAATAAAAGTAAGAGTTGTAAAAAAGACTCCGAGCTAAACGTACATTAAACACCAACATATAGCACATAAACAAACCATTCTGTCAACCTGGTTTCCTTTTTCTTACTGGACGCCCTTTCTCATCCATTTGCACCTCCTCTACGCCCGATGAGGACAGGGACGCTACACCGGCTCCTTTATTTTATTGGATGTGTCGCATGTGCCCAGATTAGAATATACATCTCTTGTGGCTCAAATCCCCTAATGCAATTGCTTTGAAATGATGGCTGATGCGGTAGCCAGGACTCTTTTTCTACAACAGGAGACAAAACATTTGTCTCCTGCTGAGTGACACTTGTCCTTTTAGCGGAGACTGCTGCTGTAGCCGCCAGGATGTTTGTTACAATCTTTTGGTGAGCATTGCTTGTGTTTTCGGCGTTGGCTTTTGCTATACAGGCAATACAATTGTCTCCTGATGTGGGTTTTGTTTGGGTGCTGCAGTAGCACACATCTGACCGACAGCTCAGGGTATGTCCTCGCGCCGTCGGATGGTCTGCGACTTAGTCCAGACCGTCGGAGTTTTTGAAGTCCGAGATATTTCCTTTTCCGCAAGTACATATAGGTTCCTTCTTGCATCGGGCTACGGTGTGTCCGAAACGCTGACACTTGAAAGTTAAGAATGTGGCCCGTAGTATCCTGCACCACACTCTCTCGATTCGATGACTTCCTGGTTTGATAGGTTTTCCCGAATTTCCTAAACAGAGAAGTTGAGGAGGTCCATATGATTCAGTTCCTCGACAGTAGTTTAGAGTGACTGTTACCTCAAATTCTTTTAGCTTTGTTGTTTCTAATATTTTTTATTGCGCATTACTGGTAGTTTCTAGTAGTAACCCGTCTTTACTTTTCTTTACACTCTTCAAATTCTCTCCTAGTTTGTTATTTAAAACTTGATCAATCAGTTTATCAAAGTTTCCTTCGATTTTTGCAACCTGCAAAAAGCGTAAAGTCGGCTCCTCGTCAGTTGCGGGTAGGGTTTTATTATTTTCGTAGGAAAAGACTTTCTAATTGTGTTTTTAAGAGACGAGCAGAACTAAGTAGTCTCCATTAGCAGTGCGTCCATGCCGGTGGAAGGCTACTTATGACCGAAGGGCGCCTGGGATCCGAAAAACACCGTTTGCGACCAACTTACATGTCGCCATTCATCCCCCGTCACCGTAACGTCTGACAACTTGGATTACAGGTTTTTCTAGGTTGTCTTATCATTTCTTTTTTATTCATATTATGAACTTACTCATATTTTGCCTTTCTTGTATTATTAACTTTTCTTATGTCGTTAATTTTTCTTAATATTTTAGTATTTTATTTAATTAATTTGTATATATTTGTTTTATTTTCTTGTGCATATTTTTCACAATACATTTATTTAATAAAGTAATTTATTCCTATTTCAGTGTTTCCATAAAAATTAAAAATTTAATAAAATCACCAAAGGCGTAAACAAAGTATTTAAGGGTGCGGTTTAGACGAAAGAGATAGCTATATAAATATTGGCAATCACTAATTTGAGTTAGATTACTGTTGTGATCAATGAACAATATTGTATTATACATTAAAGTAATCTTAAAATAAGCAGGAATTTCATCAGATTAAATAAAATTATTTTAATGTTTAGTTTGTGTGAAAAACAATTATGAAAAACAATGAAATTTCATCAAATTTATAGAAAATTTCAAATTATATTTTTGCTAATAAAAACTTGTGCAATGAAAATTTAAAGGATTTCACTAAATTCTGCAATTAAATAACTCAGCAGACATGACCTATTAATTTCATTATATCTTTCAATTTTCTTTTCTAACTTGAACTAGTTAATTGACGTAATACACGAAAATTAACGATTTATTTTTTATTTAGACTTATACTATATACTTGGTAGATAAAAAATGTAAATAGACATTCATATTATTAAATCCAAAAGAATGGCTTCTTTTTCAAACGATTATTTTCATTTTACTATATAGCTATCTCTTTCTACTAAACCGCAACCTTAAACTAAATCTAGCTTATATAATGTAACATTCTTAAGAAAATTACTTGTAAATGTTTCACAAATTTTAAAAATAATTCTATTCAAACGAAAACTAATTTGACCACTATCAATTATTCAATTCCTTTGAATTTTGTTAACAACTGCGATATATTTCACTTAGTGCTAGATAATAAAATCACTTTTATAATTAATTTTCGATTTTAAAATAAATATAAATTAATTTAATATTTAAATCGTGTAATTATTTCGATCAAGTAATTATGGAAAGTTTCATAAAAGCAAACCAGCAATGAATAAATGAAACAATTTAAGATATAACAAGAATTCGGATTCGATAAAGATAACGGGATTGTTACTGGAACTTGATCTGGCTTGGCTTGTTTCATGATTGACGAGAAATAACACTTGTTAGATTAATCCTTTGAGTTGATTTGAAAGAAGAAGTTTCATTTAAAGCATATATAATTTGATTCATTATCTTTTCATACGATGAATCTAGCTAGATAACATTATTTTTATGTATTTTAGTGCAATTAATGTTGAATTACTAAGTTGAGAGTTTTTATAGATCACCTTTCTATTATGAGGGTTGTATTTTATATTACGGGAATGGACGATCCAGGTGATGCCATCTAATAACCGACGTCTTTAACGTAAAGTTCGACATTTTGTAAGTAAATTACTGAGAACGTTTTGATGTCCATGTGCCTTTTGTGTTGTTTACAGTGACATGAAAAAATTATATCGTTCGGTCACGAAGCACTTCGAAGCAAATGGCCTTTTTTTTAGAAAAAAAAAAACGTGTATGTAGCAATTTTCATTAGTGCAATGGACGGACCATTCTGAATGGTACACAACCATTTGTTTGCCAGTAGTCTTCGGAAAAATAAGGGAAACCAACCGCAGAAGACGCATCATTCTCCACTAGAACAATGCGAGCTTAAATAAGATATTTTTTTGCGAACAGAAAAAAACGAATTGATGGGACATCCGTGGTATAGCCCTGGTTGAACAAATGACTTCATAACATATTTTAAAGAAATGATAGGACTATCACTCATTTTAAAAATATTTTTCTTGTAGTTTACTACAAATATATTGATTTTGTTTTAGAATATGAAAAACGCTTTTTTCATTCTATAAAATATGATTCCGATTATTTATATGAATATGAAAATATCCTATTGTTCTAAGAAATAATTACAAACCTGATAAACGCGGGATTTCGCTTTTAGTAATAATAAACATCGGACTGAGCATCTAATTCATTCTGGATTAAATTGTCGCAAAATCAATGCACATGAAATAAACGTCATTGCAGACAGATGTGGGCGGATGCAAATGAATCGTTAATGTATCCATTAATATGTAAACTACGCATGTAAAATTAAATAACCTCAAGAAGTTATAAAAACTGTATTTAATTTTAAATTTACACGTTATTGACTTTTCCAAACTTCAAAGAATCTGGGCAATATAAAATATGTTGTATACAATTAAGTGATAACGAAAAAGTTATAAAAAAACATGTAGTTCTATGTTGATTTTTTTGGGCGTGGGAGAGAAAAATGCATTTATGGACTAATTGTTCATGGATTCCTCTTCCTATAGGATCAAGAGACTACGGACTAAAAACCCCTCTCACTTACATGCGTCGACTTCCGGGGTCATTGGCCGTTATGATGTTTTTAAATAAAATTCTTCCATTTCATTTGTCAGTTATATAGTTTCAAAATAGTGATTTGTCCATCATGGTACTTTTCCCAGCGAATTCAATCAATAGAGTTTTTGAACGAACATTTAATAGTAAATAGTAAATTAAATGAAAATATGAATTGTTGTCTTTTAAAGTTAAAGCTAAATATTTAGAAGAATGTTGTAAGTTATTTTATTATTTCTTACATTACAATGACTAAAATATTTCTCACATTATATATAATTTTTAGAACATTCCTGTATTAGTTCATAAAAGATGTATTCACTTACTGAACTATGACAGCATATTGATGTTTTATTCGATATAAAAATAATTGTTTAGTTTTAAGAGAATTTATCAGGCAAACAAAACTCTTCCGCTTATAATATGAAAACTAAATGTTTTAGGATAAAAAGTTATATAACAAAAAGTATATATAAAAAATAATAATCGCTAAGAGTAAAGTTGCACTAATAAAGTAGGCCAATATGGCCTTTTCTTTCTCCGTCTGCCGAGAGTTAGACGATTTTACAGCGACTTTGTAGCAGTTAGCTTTTTAGTTCGTCTGAAAATAAATAGCTTCTGAAAATTTGTAATATTACGAGCGTGTGATCTTACGATACAGACGTCGTAAGATCACACGTTTGAGATATGACAATGATTGACTTAATTTGAGGCAGAATATCTTTTAAAATGTTCTCAACATTAGTAACATGCAGATGCCAGCTATAGTCACACGTTTTTTCGCATCGAAGTACAACTTGTCCTCTTGGATTGACATCTCTTCCTTATAATTGGAACCATTTCAGGAACGAACCGAATATCCTTCTTGACAATTAACGTAAACAACATGCTCTTCATAGCTCGTTTCTTAATGAAGACCTTTGCCGCAAGTACAAATTGAATCTTTCTCATGAAGCAGCGGAGAGTAGCTGGTATGTGTGGGCGGACGGGGATAAAGTAACCCCATTTTATTGTTGCAGATTAATCTTGAGAATGTGGCCCTATATCCTAAATCAAACCCTTCGCTCGTCGTCTGGTCTTCGTGCGATTGTAATTTTCTTCCTTTGGGGTTGGTGTAGAAAGAGATGAAAATTACACCCTTTATTTTTCTGAGTTTTGGCAGCGGCGATCTCTCTGCCCGATGTTGGTATTACGGGACTTGTTGGAAGCTTTCGTCTTGTTTGCCGAAAACCCATTGATTTACTTTATTGTCGTATTTTCGGGAACACGCAAAGAAACCGAATTCCGAGGACTACGTTTTATCGCCCGCATTTTTGCCCGATAAGAACCAAGGGCAATAAGTGTATTGAAATGATTGGATTAGTTAGATAATCGTAACGGTATCAGAACCAATTTATTGTTATTTTATATGAAGTGAAAATGTATATCAGATTAAGTTAAAATTATTTGTAAATAAAATACTTTTTAAGCTTTGTTTAACACTATATACTGTATAATATACAATTAATAAAGTTTAAAAAGTGCTTAATTTACAACTGTATTTAAAATGTATCACAAAGTTAATACTTACAACACAAAACAAAAATTTGCGCTTGTCACTTACGTGTGTAGTAAGGTGACAATTTTGTGCACTAATTATTTGTTCAAAATATTTATATGATCATTGTTATAGAGTTCCTGTGTTTTAAATCGAAATATGATATTCAAAATTAACTTAATTAAATTAATTTACAACATAATTAAACTAGATATCGTTAATTTTATGTTTATTTAATATTATTATCCCTCGGAAAATAAACAAACACGTGCATTTACAGCGCGAATTAGTATATTAAATTAAATAATTCCACAGGGTCACAATCACGCGTTGTATGCAGTCATAAATAAATCACCCAATTCCAATTGTTAAAATTTGTTTTCCGAGTGTCGCAAATGGTAAATATTCGGTTTCAAACTAAATACGGGATTAAGCTAAACGGCCGTAATTCATACGCTCATCTGGTATTTACGAGTGTGTTAAATTTCAGATTGTAAATTGGACCGAAGCTCCGGTATCATTTCCTGGATTGTAAATAACTGGAATCGATAGCACCCCGATAAAAAAAAGTTCCACTCCGCGAGCGATCGAACGAGAAGCGTCCTGTTTGCAACAGTGGGTAATGTATGGTATGCATTAATCATCTATGTACGTAATACCATCATGGATTCAATGTAGTGAATGAAATATTGCGCTGAGAATTATTAGTGATATAATTCATGTTAGAGTGGAAGGTGGAATAAATAACGGCGATTATTTTTTTAAACGATAAATTCGGAATATAAAGAAGTGCAATCAAGAACGAGATTTCAATGAATAAAATAAATGAAATCATAGTTTATTAAAATATGATTTATATCTCAATTATTTAAATAAAAATAGTTGTCTTTTCTCCTAATTATTTTTTATTAATCTAGATATATTTCGGAAACCATTTTTCTATATTCAGTAGTGAAGTTTAAATAAATAATAGGTTGTTATAGTATTTACAATCTATTGTAAATACAATACAAATAAAAATATATCTAGTTTAATAAAAAATAAGTAGGAGAAAGGACAACTATTTTTATTTAAATAATTAAAGTCTCCACAACCAACAACCAACATAAAGATTATATCTTAATTACTTATTTCTATTTTATCTGATATTATTAGCTAACTCCTTAGCTAACAAAAACTTGAATCGGACACTATCGAATATAAATATACAGTGTGTTTCATTTACCTAGAATCAATAGCATCAATAGCATTTTAAATGAAGCATTGTAATATATTATTAATTCATTACATTCTCCTCTAAACTAGCTGTACTACAAGTATGTTTAGCTGATACCTTGTAGCACATCGTATAGAATGTTCAGATAAATGTCAGATGTGTAGATAGATTTTTTGTGGGGCTATGACTATTTTTACAGGAAGAAATAAAAAACATTTTATAAACGATTGTTTATTCATTCTCCTCTATCTACGCCATGATAAATACCACTAATTTTTGTCAATGTTTTCAAAATATTATATGCAGGTACTAAAAATATATTACATTCATCGTTGGTATTGCTCAAAATAGTATATTAAAGCAAACAATATTGTAATATTACAAATACCTCTTTATATTAAATTTAAAGTATACAAAATAAATAAATACAAACCATAAAAAACGAAGTATTGGTACTACTCTTAGTACTATGTTTAAATTATAATTTAGTTACAATTGTCCTAAATTTGTTTTCTTGAATAGTATTTTGCAAAGGTCTCAACATAGGCTTCGGATATATAAGAAAAATACGAATATTATATGTTTGAAATCAAAACACTTTGTTTTGTTTCAAAATTAATTAATGTATAGAAAATACTTAATAAAATTAAAAAAAAAACTAATTTGTGAGACAACACCAAGTGTTTTGATTTCAAACATATATTTCAAAATATTATATGTGTTAAGTGAGTAATTAATTACAACAATATATTTTTTCCATTGGTACTACCCTTGGTACTACGTTTAATATATACAGGGTGTCTCAGCGTGCGCGCCGAGTAGCTTTACGGCTAAATGGTTTATTTTTTTCAAAATCGGCTTTCGCAGGCGTATGTAGGTCTATTAGGACCACATTTTAAAATTAGTATCAAATATACAGAGTGTCCCATAAAAGCATGGCGTATCATAGTTATATTTTTTCTAATGGAATGACCCATATTTTATATTTTTTTCAGATTCTACATCAAAAATAAAGTTAACTTTCATAATATGTTCATATGCCTAAACCTAATAACTTTTGAAATATTTAAATATTTTTGGAAAAATTGACGTTTCGAAAAAAAATCATAACTTTCAAATGGATGAATGAAAACAAATGAAATTTTGTGTCAGTATATCTAACTAATGGGTGAATATTTTAGACTATTAAGAGGAATTTAAAATCTTAAGATGTTTTAATAATTCAACATATCTCCAGAAGCACATTCAAGGTTAAATTTCGTGCTTATTTTAAATGGCACACCCTATATCTAATAGGCCTATCTTGTAGGAAATTGTATTGTCTTTCAGAAAGTATAAAAGTATTCTACACCTAAACCTAATAGTTTTCAAGATATATCCATTTTTGTTAATTTTCGTCATTATCATTATTATTTTAATATGGCAATGTAACATAAAGCGCCATCTATTGCTTAATTTAGTAATTATTATTGCCAGTTATTCTAATAGGCTTTTGTTTATAAGCAAATTTAATTGACACATTCGTATTATTACTAACAATTGAAAACATAATGTGCCTTTAAATGAAAGAATTAACATGATTCTAATAATAATGTAATGTTATTAAGATTGTCTCTTAGTGTACAAAATGTTCTCTGATGGAAGACATCCTAATAAGAAGACTGTAGAGGAAGTTTTAAATACATTCAAAACTGTAGGCAGTATGAAGTATTTGAAAAAAAACTACCTTGAATACAGTAACTAATAATGAGGAGACACAATTTTAATTCCATTGAATATTCGTTGAAAAAGGGGGTTTAATAAGCAATAAATTGGAAGAATGCATGGAAAGCAGAATTAATAACACATTTAGATCAATTACACCTAATATGCTGAGAAATGTCTAAATATTATTTAAAATAAAATTGAATTATGTATTCGGTGGTAGTATTTTTGAAAATGTATTATAAATTACTTTTAATTCTATTTCGTCAATTTATTTGATGTATTTCGTTATATTTGTTTTACAATTCTAACAAGTTTTTATCAAATAATTTACAGATGTGTAAATAAATAATGCAATTAGTATATTCACAATTAATAAAATTAGTGTATTAATTTAGGAAATATCTCGAAAATCATTTGTTGGGTCAACTGACTTTATTTATAAACAATAACTAAACTCTTGCCTTTATGGAATAATAAAAAATATTATATTGAACAATAGATGGCGCTTTGTATCGACTTTCCATGTTATGAATAATAAATATTATGCAAAAAGTTAACGAAACTGCATATATCTTGAAAACTATTAGGTTTAGGTAAAAGATATCTTTATACTTTTTGAAAGACAATACAATTTCCTACAAGATAGGGCTATTAGATATAGGGTGTGCCATTTAAAATAAGCATGAAATTTGACCTTGAATGTGTTGCTGGAGTTACGTTAAATTATCAAAACATCTTAAGATTTTAAATTCATGTAAATAGCCTAAAATATTTACCCATTAGTCTAATAAATCGGTACAAAATTTCATCTGTTTTCATTCATCCATTTGAGAGTTACGATTTTTTTTCAAAACGTCAATTTTTCCAAAAATATTTAAATATTTCAAAAATTGTTAGGTTTAGGCATATGAATATATTATAAAAGTTAACTTTATTTTTGATGTAGAATCTGAAAAAAATATAAAATATAGGTCATTCCATTAGAAAAAATATAACTATGATACGCCATGCTTTTATGGGACACCCTGTATATTTGAAACTAATTTTAAAATGTGGTCCTAATAGACCTACATACGCCTGCGAAAGCCGATTTTGAAAAAAATAAACCATTTAGTCGTAAAGCTACTCGGCGCGCACGCTGAGACACCCTGTATATCAAGCGTACAACAACAAATCGACGACGAAGTTGGTATTGGAAATAAATCACACGGGTACGCGTAAAGTACTGGTTGTCATGTTGACAGCATTTCACGCGGGTGATCTTAGTACAGACATGACTCGAGACTTCCAACGCCAACTTCGTCGTTGTACGTATTAAATATATCTATAAATTTGAAAAATTACATAATTATAACTTTTGAATCAATTCCTTAAATAATTCCTTATTACAATATATTGGTACTACGTTAGTACTTTGTTAAAAATAAAAACATTGACAGCGTTAAATACAGTCTAACAAATCTTACAACTTTTGTCTCTTATAAAATTTTTATATCAGTGTTCGTTTTTGAGTTATCGATTTTTGTCCATCGTCCCATTGACTCGAAACACCTTGAACGTTCCGTTATCAGTCTGCACGAGTAACGACGAGTACAAGCATATGGTTTGGAAGATATTAAGATTCTAGTATTCGATGAACCGAAACGGGTTAAAAAACTTTTTAGAAAGATTCTGAATCTGCGAATCTGCCAGAAATCAAATATAACTTTTTTCTGCGGGAACTGCACTTGACAAGGGTTTGCAACTTGAATAAAACAATTTTGTTTATAAACTGATTCGAAATGACAATATTACTGATGTCAAAATATATATTAGAGCAACCCGAAAAAATCTGATCTCGGCATAAGTGAATGACTAAAAGTGAGAAATTCAGTCACCACGCATGCATCGTCCATTCGTGTTGAAGATAAAGGAAATTTAATTAAATAATTAAAAAAAATCAAGCAAACACACTCTAGAAAGCCAGTACCAGAAAAATGTATCGTCTAACATTCCCACTCTCTGACAAAAAAAGATCCAAGATAGGACAGATCATGCACACTTTAGCGTGCATGGACTATCGAGAAAATTTCTTCTTTTGGGAGCTGACTTCTCATACTGGAAATAAGTGTACTTCTTGAAAAAGAGGCCGCAACTTGCATTGAAGATATTTTGAAGAGAGCAGAAAAGCATCTCATGAAATGTGTGGTAATATTGCACACAAACAATGGTTTTGAATTTATCAATTATCAGGTTGGATAATTAACTCACCGAACTGTGACATATAACCGAGAACAGAATAGAGCCGCTGAATGTGATAATAGAACGTTAGTCAATGCTATCAGGGCCGCACTGCAATCAAATAAACTCCCAATGAGACTGTGGACAGAAGTCATTCATAGGGCTGTATGTATATGGGTGCTTCAATGTAAACTGTTAATCCAAATTAAAATTAAGTTATTCAATATTTTTTAAATTATATTCATTGCTCTCATGGTTACTCACGTTTTCTATTAGTTTATTTTATCGCAAAAGCTTCCTCTAGTTTATACCTAAATAACTTCATAAAAAAATAATAATAATAAATAATAAAGTTCCACAGCGTAGTTAAAGAATTGTTGAAAATAAATATGCTCAAAGTACCAGTAAATTTCGAGAATATTCATTTAATAATTTGGTTTAAAACAATCATTTTTCCATGACCGTTTTAGAAGTATCGCAGTATTCAATGTTAGTCGCACTGTTCCAGATGAGGGTTGCCCCCCATCACTAGCGTTCGTCGTCTTACCTGTATTGCACAGCAAAGAATTATTGTTGAAATTATTCGCATGCGTATGCGTTATAAGAAAAATAACGCGATTATGGGTGATGGAAAACGACAGCATACAGAACCTAGTATTCAGACAAATAAGCACCGAGCACCTGCGTGTTGTTATATATATTCAATGACAACCCGAAGGTGCTCCTTGCTTAAATACAAATGTTTGGAATACTAAGTAGGTGATTTTTCAATAATATATTGTTAAAAATAGCTGTATTACACTTGCATAATTTTTAATATTTTAAGAAATATTACATTTTGACCTGATTTTAATAGATCACTTGCTGTTATCTATTATTTTTTCTATTTGTTTATATTTATCAAGTATTGATAATGTAACGAAAGTGAAAGAAGAAAGTGGAAACATCACTCTAGAATATTCCACAGAGCGCGCGACGGTAAGAGCGGCGTCTTCGAAAGTTCCGGAAAGTTCGAGAAACAAGCAACCTATATAAGAGGGCGATAGTGGCGCTGCAGTCAGTCTATCACGAACGTGCTCAAAATCTCGTTATAATAAATAGTGACAATGTTAAGTATACTGTAAATAAATAAATAGACATGTTAATTATTTCCGACTCTGATTAAACCCGATTTCGTAACAATAATAACAACAGCGTATCGAAATCTGCTATAAGTAAATTTGTGAAAAATAATAATGTTAATAAATAATTGTATAAGCGAAAAAGGTTCACGTAAGCACTTCAAACTATTTGAATTAAATAAAACTAAGCAGTGCAATAATAAGCATTTTGAATATCGAAAGACTAGGAATTAGATGTAAAAAAAAGAATATCGATCCAGATTCACATTACGAGCTTAATATAAATAAAAATAAATTATTGTCGGAAGATCAAGAAAATGTTAAAGAGCCTTTTTTAAATAAATTAAATAAAGAATTACATTTCATTTCATTCAACACAATAAAATAGAGGGACAATATTGTATTTAAATTGTGAACAAATTATAAAATTGCGATTCTACTGATCGTAATAAAATAATTCAAAAATTATGATATGCATTTACAATTTTTGGAAAATAAAATGAGCCTTGAACATTATAGAAATTAAAATCTTTGATTGGTGCTTGTAGGAGAAACTGGCGACGAAGTCGGCAAACCTTGATAAGTCAAGAGGGACACTTACCGATGTAATTCCTCTTTCTTCCCGGTCTGGCCAGACTGAAGTGGACTCTATTTTGGATTCACTTGATTATTCTTAATTTCACACACTACTTAATATTCAAACAATAATTTGAAAACGAAAACGTGACTGTCTCGGCGGACGTTTCGCGCAGGAGTCCGCGTAAAGTATCCCAACGAAAAATAAAAAGGTTTGCCAACATAATTCCGAAATTAACTTTATATGGCGCGAAATTTAAACTATTTACGTACTTAAGATTCAATTTACGACACAACAAAATAAGTGATTTTAAATTCCCGAAATTAGATAAATACACAACTTGTGTTGAATAAACAAATAAAATAAATTAATGAATTCTGAACATTCCGCCCACCAAAAATCACATGATTTTTTATGGGTCGACAGGTAGGATTGCAAGTTTTACTATTGGTCTCTGAAACAACCCGGAAGAAGTACGCACAGTAGCTACTCTTGCAATCCGCGATGAAATTTGGTAATACGTCCCATGTGCCATTTCAGAGGAGGCACGTTATCTTGCTTTATGAGAACTAATGAATTTTCAATTACAGCATCTTGCTGCGAAAACCATTTAGAACGCTGTTGCAGCGTTTGTAAGTATTCAGTATGCCAACGACGCCAAAAATCTTGATACATACGCAACAGAAGTTGCCATCTGGATAAACGTGAGAGTTTAATCTCAGCAACATCTTCCTCTGGAGGAGCGCTTAGTGGTTCTAAAGTAAGAAAATGATCAGGAGTTAAGACCGACAGATCATTGGGATCAGAGCTAATTGGACACAGCGGTCGTGAATTGAGAATCGCCTCAATTTGAGTTAGAACTGTGTTCAATTCCTCATATGTGAGTATCTGTTCACCAATTACTCGTGTCAGATGTGTCTTGACTGATTTCACCCCTGCTTCCCAAATTCCACCCATTTGTGGAGCGCTGGGAGGGTTGAAATGCCACTTAATGGCCAATTTTTCGACAGAATTCTGTAAGAGCATATGGCTAGCTCCCACAACATTTGTTTCACAATCACTGTACAAATCAGTACATCTACCACGACGAGCTATAAAACAACGAAAACAAGCTAAGAATGCTTCTGATGTCAACGAAGAAACCAATTCCAGATGGATGGCTTTCGTGGTAAAGCACACAAATACACATATGTACGCCTTTGCAGACTTTGCTCCACGGTGCTTACCCAAAGTGATCGTCACTGGGCCTGCAAAGTCAACAACAGTGCGTACAAATGGCTTAACATGCGAAATACGAGAAATATGTAACCTACCCATAAATGGTGTGCGAAACCTAGGTTTTACGCGAAAACATCGTATACATTTAAATATAACACGTTTTATTTCACGACGACAGGACAAAATCCAGAACTGCTGCGTCAACAAATAATGCAGTGTCTGACAACCCAGATGAAAATTATCTCTGTGATATTGTTCAATGATAAGAGTTGTTAGCCTATACTTACTTGGTAGAAGCATTGGATGTTTTGCATCATAATGCAGAGAGGAACGGTATAGCCTAGCGCCCACTCTCACGATACCCTTTTCTATAAAAGGAGCTAGTAAACGCAAGGGTTTACTGTATCCCTTTCCCTGATTAAGCTTCAAAATGTCTTCAGAGAAAACTAGCTTGCACATGTTTAACTAAGTACCTAAGGGCGATGTGAAGCTCATCATTTGTCAATGAAAGATGTAAGGTTTACTTTTAGACTTTCTAATAAAGCGTAACATGTAAGCACTATCCCTTGTATTTTTCGAAGTGACGAAAAATTATTTAACAAATTATCAAATATATTTGTTCGAGTAGTTGCTAACAAAGTCATCGTTTTTTCTTCTGTCAGTACATCTGAGGTATCACAGACTGCTATAAGATTTGACCAGAAATCTGGTGATTCTAATAGCCAACCATAACACCTTAATCAGTAGCTCAATAGGAGCCAAGCCCCGAGATGCACAGTCAGCTGGGTTATCAAGAGTGGGTACATGACGCCACGCAGTGGCTGGTACCCTATCCTGGATATATGAAACTCTGTTGCTTACAAAGGTCTTCCACCTGTGTGGCAAAGATTTTCTCCATGACAGAGCCACTAACGAATCAGACCATGCAACCACCTGATTAAATGTTACAATATTCTTAAAAGTCTCCAAAACTGATTCTATGAGGTCAGCCAAGAGAATTGCAGCACACAATTCAAGGCGAGGGATTGAGACTTTCTTCAAAGGGGCTACCTTTGATTTAGAACAAACCATAAAGTTGTCTGTTTTATCTACAGTCGAAACATGAAAATAAATGACAGCTGCGAAACCTGCTTCGGAAGCGTCACAGAAGCCATGTAGCTGATAATTCAATGTATTATCCAAGGTTAAACGACGAGGAATTTGCAAGAAAATAAGAGACGATAATTGCGATTTAAAACTTAACCATTTTTCTACGACATACGCTAGAGGAACTTCATCCCAATCTAGGTGAAGTGTCCATAAGTGTTGAATCAACCTTTTAGCCAAAAATGATAATGGCGAGATTAATCCTAGTGGATCAAAGATGAGAGCCACATCTGACAAAATGGTGCGTTTAGTACAAGGTTTATCACTTAATTTTACTTTAAAGAAAAAGCAGTCTGAGTCTGGTTGCCAATGAAGTCCCAGAATTTTAGCATTAGGATTTTCATTGTTATCCAGTGATAACGAAGATGTATCGGATTTATCTGTCACGTCAGTAAGTAGGGCAGGAACATTTCTTGCCCACTTACGTAACTCAAAGCCTCCGGATTGCAACAAATGGGTGATATCTTTTACAAGAAGTTTACCCTCTTGCAAGGACGAACATCCCGAGACAAGATCACCCACATAGATATCTGTGGATATGACACGCGAAGCGCAAGGATATATCGATTCTTTGATTCGAGCTAATTCAAGAATCGTACGAATAACGAGGTATGGAGCAGACGAAATTCCATACGTAACAGTGTTTAGTTGATAGGTCTCTAATTCATCTAAGGGAGAAAAACGCCAAATTATTCTTTGAAATTTGCGATGATCTTCACGAACCAATATTTATCTGTACATCTGTTTGATGTCAGCAGTGAACACGATAGCATGAAGTCGAAACTTCAAAAGAATCGAGAAAATGTTAGTTTGAAGTTTGGGACCTATCAATAATTGATCATTCAGTGAGTGACCTTCCGAGCATTTTGCTGAAGCATCAAACACGACACGAAGTTTGGTTGTCATGCTATCAGGCTTCATTACATAATGACGTGGAATGTAATAGCTGTCTGAAGTTGAAGTTGCTGATACAGTAATTTTGTCTATATGACCCGTCTCTAAATAATCTTTCATGAACTCAAAACAAAGCGAACGTAGTTCGTAATTCTGAGTCAGTCGACGTTCTAGAGATATGAATCTTCTTACAGCGATTTCGTATGATCCAGAAAACGAAAAATAAGCGTTTGGTTTGAACAGTAAGGGTACGACAAATCGACCAGAGTGGTGAAGAGAATATTCACTTTTGAAGATTTGTTCCGCCTGATGATCCTCAAGGGACAGAGTGACCTTCAAAGGAACTTGTTCTAACTCCCAAAACTTTCTTATGTCAAAGTCAAGTGAAGTGCATAATGAACTCACCCGAGTTTGACCCGAGAAGTTGGGAATCTCTACCTTACCCACAAAGATCCATCCAAAAAGTGTATTTACTGCTACTGGAGTTGCATTACCTCCTCGTAGTTTGCCACATCGGCTCCTAAGAGCAAATCGACAGTACGAGGAATTCCATAATTAGGATCAGCTAATTTTTAATTAGTTAAATGCGTCCAAAAACTATTTTGGGGTATTATCGAAGAGGGCATATCAGAACAAATTTTTGAGAGAATTATGCAATTATGCAATAAAGTAAGTTGAAATTCACCACAATTTACGGGTTTTATAATACAGGATGTAACACCTCGAGGGAAAAATGACGACATAGAATTTATTCCTTGTATAGGAATATGCGAATGAGCCCTTTGTAAACCTAATTTTTGTATGCAACGTTCAGTAATGAAGTTTGCCTGACTACCGGTATCTAGTAATGCTCGAAGAGTATGAAAATTACCAAATGAATCACGAACGTCTATGAGTGCAGTGGATAACAATACAGTATTTCGATGAGTGGAAATAGTATTGGCTATTAAATTAACCGAAGTTGAAGTATTTTCAGTTTCAACTAGGTTTCCCTTTTCAATTTGACCAAGATCGTGCTTTGGAAAATGCAGCAAAGTATGATGCTTGATTTGACATATTTTGCATGTATGCAAAGATGTACATTGCGACATACTATGTGACGGACTTAAACAGTTTATGCAAAGTTTAGGGGATTTTACTAAATCAAAACGCTCTTTTGGTGATTTAATTAAAAATAGTTCACATGTATGCAATGGCTGGCTAGCCTTGCATAGCCGACAAGAGCTTAATTTTGTTAAAAATGTATAAGTTGTCTTTTTAGGCTCATTTTGTTTAGGTTTATTGGTATCGAGACGATAAATTGTTGAGGTTTCCCATGCATGCCATTGGGTTTCTAAATGAACTAGAAGGTTTGTGATTGAAGGTATTTGATTATTAGAGAGTGTCATTTCAAATCGCTCTCTAATCGAGGGATCAATCTTTTGAAATAACAAATCGAGCCACAAAAATTCTAACTTTTCTTTCTCTGCAAGCTTAAGTTTATTAAATGCCTTTTAATTTTCTTCAAATGTCTCAATTACTTGTCTAAGAGAGCCTTTTGGTTTAGTAGACGGCTTGATTGAATGAATAGAGCTTAAATATTGATAAGAAAGAACTCGAGTATTTACGTATTTGTTTTTTTAGTAAATCAATTGCGATTAAATAATTATCTGCTGTTAATGAAGACCTTTAACTAGACTTGCAGCTGGGCCTTTCAAGTATGTTTGTAAATAATAGAATTTCTCAGCATTCGACAAGTCGTTTCTATTATGAATAACACTACTATATAATTCAAAAAATGAAGGTAATTCCGTTAAATCGCCCGAAAATGGCGGAATATGAATAGGCGCTAAATCCGATTTAGGATTTACAGTTTGATTATTTGATATGTGTATTTTATCATCCAAATTATACGTTAACTGAATATCCTGTGAATAGGCTTTAATGGAGTAAAAATATCATCAATGTCAGTAACAATTTTATCGAGATTTTCTAAATCTTCAATAGTGTCAATAGTATTTGAACTAATTCGCGTATATGCATTGTGGAACTCATCATTAAGTTCACGCGCCAACTCAAAGCGCACCAAAGCCCCATTGACTTTAGTTTGATCGGTAACAGCCTCCCCCGAAATGACCAAAATGGGATCCAACCTTTTTTTATACTATTACCCAATACAATGATACTGTTCACTGATACTGTTATGCCTTGTTTTGTTTCCATTATGTGGATTAATATTATTAATAATTAAATAATTAAAGAACGAAAATTAATAAAATAATATATTTGAATTAATTAAAAATAGTCAAACAATTAATCTGATTATTTTCCTAAATGCAAAATGTGTATTTATTTAAATGAGCAATTCAATAAAATAATACGCGAGAGCGAGAACAAAAAATGCGAACAAAAAACACTAACAGATGTGCGTTCGCCGTTTGAGAACTCGAGAATATAGCGACACAAAAAACCGACAATGCAAAATTGAATCTTAAGTAACGCATGAATAAGAACAACGCGTGCAGAAGCGACGTTACGAATTAACGACGATTCTATCGACAGAATAAAATATCTGATACGAATTAGCAAAGATATATCCGGTTCGAAGGACAAAAAAATATAGGAGAAACTGGCGACGAAGTCGGCAAACCTTGATAAGTCAAGAGGGACACTTACCGATGTAATTCCTCTTTCTTCCCGGTCTGGCCAGACTGAAGTGGACTGTATTTTGGATGCACTTGATTTTTTCTTAATTTCACACACTACTTAATATTCAAACAATAATTTGAAAACCAAAACGTGACTGTCTCGGCGGACGTTTCGCGCAGAAGTCCGCGTAAAGTATCCCAACGAAAAATAAAAAGGTTTGCCAACATAATTCTGAAATTAACTTTATATGGCGCGAAATTTAAACTATTTACGTACTTAAGATTCAATTTACGACACAACAAAATAGGTGATTTTAAATTCCCGAAATTAGATAAATACACAACTTGTGTTGAATAAACAAATAAAATAAATTAATGAACTCTGAACAGTGCTGAAATTATTATTTACAAACTTTACGTTAATGGAAATTTCCCTTACTTAGCAATTAGCTCTGATGGTATTATTGGAAATGATACCTAAATGGAAAATAAATTCCCATATTCGGTGAAATATCTTATTTACTATTTTCAAAATTCTGTTCCCATTTAATTATGTAAATAACTACTTACATAATTAAATGGGAATAGAATTTTGAAAATGGTAAATAAAAAATAATTATTCTCAAAATTAATTAATTAATTAATTCTTTATTTACGGAAAATCACCTTTTTACAATTAATGACAATCTGTAAATAATAAATTGTTGCGAATTTCACATTTATTAATTTAATGAATTTTAATGTAGTTTAGTAGAAAGGTATAGTTAAATAACTGTAATCTTGTGAATAAACTAATTTCTAGTTTTATATATAAAAAGTTTACCTTAAATGCATCGACTGGCAATCTGCAGGAATATTCCTGCCCCAGAGATCGAACTTGTTTGTGTTGGTACCAAAATTTCGGCACGAAGACCAAGAGCAGCGTCAATGTAGCCGTCAAGTGTGTCCTCAGAGAGTACAGTACTAAAATAACGTCAGGATGAAATCCGGGGAAAAGAAGAACTCTCGCTGTGTAGAAATTTATACTAACTGCCAGTTCTATGCTTATGGCGGCGCATAAAAATCTTCGTTCCTGTAAGAATATAAAATTAAAAATAATATTATATAATGAGTAGAAAGACCTTTGGTCGAGGTCTAGACGGCCTAACAACTAAATCTATTGTATATATACATGGTATAAAATTAATTAAACGAATCGATTCTAACTTCACTGTTATTATTTTTTTTGCAACTGGTATTTATAACTGATATTTTAAGTTATAAATGAAGAGTAAAGTAAGAATAGTGTCGTTTTATTATTTTTATCACATAACACGTTACATTTCTCAATTAATTAGCATGGTTTATATAAATGTTTTAAATATATTGTTTATTATTAATATTATTTTGTGTTAACTTAGTTCCTGGCTTTACGCTTAGTTCAACGCCACCAATACATTTGACATCTTTAGGCAATGCACGAATTTCATTAGTAGTATAAAATATTGCTAGAATATCTGTTAAATAAACTGCATAGTTTAATGGAAATAATATAATTTAATTTTGTGAAATTTTCTGTATTATAAATAATATATTTTCATAATTAATTAACGACAGGTTGATGTTTATGCTAGAATTACACTAATGAAACCCAGATCGATCACATTTATCAATCGCATCTTAGTCGTGGTAAAACGAAATCAAAACCAAAATTAATAATTAGATTACGCGCCTGGTAATTCAGATAAAATTACCACAGCCGGCTCCACCTAATCACTCTAATTAATTCCGATGCTCTGGATTTCAACTTGACAGCTTCAAATCGTTAATTAGTTTCTGGGTAACGTATTTTTTCTTACGAAATAAAATAGGAATTTGCATGACTCACTGCGGGTTTGTCTTTGTCATCTTTGGAAGAAGCCCGCGGCTCGTATAGGGGAGGAGGGTTGGAAATGCCGACAAACGGAATTCTTTATTTGTTACGGGATCTAAGACAAACACAGCCACAGAAAGCGTTTGATGTTGGAAAGTAGGATAATGAGAATAATGGTCTTTTTGACTGCGATAGAGCTTGTATCTATTAAAATGGGATTTCGTGTGTTGGAAAGTTAATTGGCAACGGGCTTAATTGTGATTAAGTAATTATTGTAATTAATTAGATGATTTTTTAGTTTTCAAGGTAAGTATGAAATGACTTTTATCAAGGCACGTCGGTAAACTGAAAGAGATGATTTCATTTGAGTATAGATGATGTGGAAGATAATGGAAGTTTTCTTGTCGTGTTTTTGCGAAATGGTAAAAATCACAAGTCAAAAAATTTCTAGATTACAAATGAAGGATATATGCAGAAAATGACAATAAACAAAATTGACAGAATATTTGTTCCTTTCTTGTTACTTTCCACAGCCAACTTAATTAAAATTTAAATAAACGCAATATCTCCCTTAATTTTCAATTTCAAACATAAATAGTCATCATTATATATTATTGTAAACAGTAAAGAAAGAATATTTTGTTTAGATGATAGCCGACTTTGATGTCCATATAAAAAAGTTTAACTTTATGTTATTTCTCAAAAACCGTGATATGTAGAAAAGATGTGAGTATACCATTGAATTTGGCTTAAAAAAGTAGTTAAGCCATATAAGATCGGTGCTTTGGGACCTAAAATACATAAAGATAATTATCCCATGCAACCCGTTGTATCGTACTTGTATGCCCCGACATATAAACTATGCAAATTTCTTAATAACATCATCCCTCCTTTTTTAAACTTTAAACCAAAACATACCATTAAACACACAACAGAACTAATAGAAAAACTAAATAAACCATCAATCCCACATAATGCTAAATTAATTTCTTTTGACTTTAAAAGTCTATTTACTTCAATACCGACAAAAGAATTAAAAATACAATCACAAATCAATAATTCAAATCAGCCAAAACAGGAAAAAATCGAATTAAAATTTCTTTTAGATGTGTGCAAGTGTTATTTTGAATTTAACAATAAATTTTACACCCAGACGGATGGTTTAACTATGGGATCACCTCTGTCCCCTTTATTGTCTGATATTTATATGGATTATTTTGAAAATAATTTATTAAATAGAATTGAGAGTAAACATGTTTACTTCTGGGCTCGTATTCTGCATATGGACTGGGACAAATAGACAATTGGAAATATTCACAAATTTTATAAACAGTATAAATATAAATATATAATTCACCGTGGAACAAGAAACAAATAAATGCATTAACTTTTTAGACGTAACTTTTTTCCAGAACTGAACAGAATACTTTATCGTACAAAATATATAAAAAAATCTACATACACAGATATCATTATACCAGAATACTCAAATACACATAACCAAATTAAAAACAGCACTTTCCATTCTCTCCTTAATAGATTATTAAACATACCGATGCATAAATTAGATTTCGACACGGAACTAAACACTATAAAATTAATTGCTACAAACAATGGTTACCCGCAAAATTTAATTAGTAACATGTTAAAGAAAAACTATCTAAATACTTTTACAGTGTAAAAAAAAGGAAGAAGTCGTTAAGTGGAATATATAAAACCCCTATCTTTACAAATTAAAAAGTTAATTAATGGAAAGAACAACAACATAACTTTGACGAACTGAATAAATCTAAGCAAATTGTTAGTGAATAATAAAATAAGACCGGAAAACAATAATTTTAATAAAAGTGGTGTTTATGAGATTAACTGTAATGATTGTGGTGCAATAAACATAGGGCAAACCGGACGATCTTTTGACACAAGAATAAAAAAAGCACATATAAAAGACATACAAAATAAGAAACAGTCCACTGGATTTTCGAAACATTGCATCACTCATGAACACTATTTTTCCTCAAATAATGTAAAAACAAAATTCGCAGGAAATAAGGGTGTAACGATGAATTATAAGGAGGCGTTAGAGATCACAAAAGCTATTAAAACGGGAAAAAATATAGTAAATGACATCGAAAATCTATGGAATTCCCCGATATTAAGCGCCCTTATTACCTGACGGAGTAATCATAAAAACCATTTATATATTTAGTCTTGAAAATAGAATCTAGACGAAACTAGTCGAAAATATAACAAAATTTTAAATTTTAGTAAAAAAAATCAAGTGATTTCATTATAACAAACGGTTACTTTATATTATTTTCTACCATGAGTCGTTACTCTTACTCTTAATTTTTCGCATTATCACTTAGTAAGTAATATTATTACTTACTTATACAGTAAAATTTTATTTTTATGAATTATACAGGGTGTGCAAAATTTAGTCAAACTTTTCAAACTTTAATGTATTTTATTTTTATTATTTTAAATTGGAACCCCTGTATATTTTTATATCATTCCGTGCAAAATTAAAAAACAAACATTTTTCGTCCTAACAACCCTAACAGATTAAAAGTTATTGACAAAAAACTCTTTTTTCGACAATTTTTGATTAGGTATTTTTATGAATAAATATCTAATTAAAATTATTATAACGACAAATTTAATGGTTTCATAGATCTTTGTCTAAATCACACATTATGAAATTATTAAGCTTTGTATAAACTTACTTTTAGATATAACATTAAAAGGATTGAAGGAAAATATTTCTAAAATAAATTACATATGAGAACTTATGTTTTAATATGTCTTCAATTGTTTTGGATGCACAAATGAAGACGAACATGAAATTGCCTTGCCAGCCTTTGTAATAGGTCAGGTGTAATATATGTCTTTTTTTGTTTGCTGCATGTTTTCTTTGTAGTTAGAAATACGAGAATCATTCCAATAAGATCATCTCGATTGAATTCGTTGTCATTTTTTTCCGAAGTACGCGCTAGAACCCAAGTAAAATTTCCAAAACTCAATTATAAACTGAGCTATCGAATACGGCAGCTGTGATACAGGACTTTATTTATTTATTTTTCAAAATCGGCTTTGGCAGGCGTATGTAGGTCTATTAGGAACACATTTTAAAATTAGTTTCAAATATACAGGGTGTCCAATAAAAGCATGGCGTATTGCAGTTATACCCCATATTTTTTTTTTAGATTCTACATCAAAAATATAAGTAAGTTTCAAAATGTGTTCATATTCCTAAACTTAATAATTTGTGAAATATTTAACGTCAAGTTTGAAAAAAAAAAAAATCACTTTCAAACGGATAAATGAAAACAAATGAAATTTTGTATCAATATATTAGGCTAATGGGTGAATATTTTACACCATTAAGAGGAATTTAAAATCTTAATATAATTTAATTTTTCAACGTACATCCAGAAACCATTCATGGTCAAATTTCGAGCTTATTTTAAATGGCATGCCCTATGTCTAATAGCTTATCTAGTATTGTTTTTAGAAAGTATAAAGGTATTCTACATCTTTTTTGTTAATTTTTGACATAATCATTATTATTTTAATATGGGAAGGTAACATAAAGGTAACATAAATTTAATAAATTTATTATTAAATTAGGCAGTAGATGTACTGCCTAATTTAATAATAATTATTGCCAGTTATTCTAATAGGCTAGTGTTTAAACTAAGCAGCTTTTATTTATAAACAAATTTAATTGATTCATTCGTATTATTATTGATAATAATGAAACGTTATGAAAATTGTCTCTTCGTGCACAAAACGTTCCTAATGGAAAACTTCTTAATAAGAAGACTGTAAAAGAAGTTTGAAGTATCTGAAAAAAAAAAAAACTAACTTAAATACAGTAACTAATAATGAGGAGACACAATTACAAGTTTAATTCCATTGAATATTCGCCAAAACAGGTGGTTACAGCTCGATGGTGCGCCACCTAATTGTTCATTGACTGTTTGTCAATATTTAAATTGAATATTTAATAGGTGATATATAGTAAGAGGAGGCCATGTAGCTTGACCACCTAGATACTCTAATTTAATTCCAATGTATTTCTATGTGTCAAATCAAATAAACACAATAATTACAAACATGAAAGGCAGAATTAAGAATGCAGTTAGATCAATTACACATAATATACTGAGAAATGTTTAAATATCATTTAAAATGAAATTGAATTTCGCATTGGATGGTAGAATTTTTAAAAATTTATTATGAATTAATTTTAAAACTATTTTGTCAATTTATTTGTTTTGCAATTTTAACAAGTTTTTATCAAATAATTTACACATGTGTAAATAAATATTGCAATTAGTGTATTCACAATCAATAACATTAGTGTATTAATTTAGGAAATATCTCGAAAATCATTTCTTGGGTCAACTGACTTTATTTATAAACAAAAGCTTAAGACTTGTGTAATGGAATAATTGGCAATAATAAATTGAACAATAGATGGCGCTGGATATCACCTTTCCATATTACGAATACTAAATATTATGTAAAAAGTTAAAGGAAATAGTTATATCTAATATACTGATACAAAAATTCATTTGTTTTCATTTAATCATTCCAAAGTAATGATTTTTTTTCGAAATGTCAATTTTTCCAAAAATATTTAAATATTTCAAAAATTATTAGGTTTAGGCATATGAACATATTATGAAAGTTAACTTTATTTTTGATGTATGCATGGTGTATCATAGTTATATATCTATATGTATATATGTATATGTATATATATATATATATATATATATATATATATAGTGCATTTTTTTATCCAGGCCTCATAGGAAAATCTTTTCGTCGTGTTAATGGTTTTTCTATGGTATGGATTTTGATCAAATTAAACACACATTTAAATTAGAGTAATTTGTGCAAAGTTCAGCAGTTTTTAAATTATCTTAAATGCATTTAATGTTTTAAATAGTGATTTAAAATAATGATAATTTTAAATATTTTCTTAATTAATAGACTTAGTTCTCTGACATCTACTGAAGTTGTCAAAGTATTCTAATTTATTGTACATCTTTTATTGCAAGAATGTTGATCACGGTGTAGACCAAGTAAAGATTTAAGTAGTGATAGATTACACAAAAGAGCTTATTTTGAAAAGATATTAAGGTTTAGTTAATTATTTCAAATTAGTTTTCAATATTCAATAAACTTTAATTAATTAACTTAAACTAGGCAATACAATAACTTTAAAAAAAACATAACATTAAAGTAAATGTTCAAACTGTTGCCCATTAGCAGCTAAACAATGACCTAGCCTATCTTTAAAATGTCTTTTCACATTTTGAAGCTGCCGGAGAGTTATTTTAGCAGATTCTCCGAGAATTCTTCCTTTTAATTCTTCTAAATCATTTGGTCTGCTACGGATATCGTCAAAAACATTGCTTGCCAAATAACCCCAGTCAAAGAAGTCGAGCGGTGTTAAATCGGGACTCCTTGCTGGCCATTTCAGAGGTCCAAATCGCCCAATCCATTCATGCGGAAATTGAGTATTTAAATACTCAGTAATTTGTCGCGTGCTATGTGGAAGAGCACCGTCGTGCTGGAAAATTATTTCACCATTTACTGGCACTTATTCAATGGCAGGAAAAATATTTTCAATCAATAATCTTTGATATTTTGCACTATTTAGCGATCCCTCTATAAAAAATGGACCTATAATATGGTTACCTATCATTCCTGCCCATACGTTGACCTATTGTGGCCATTGTGTGTGTGTGGTTTGGAAGAAATATGGATCTTTTCTAGACCATAATTTTGTGTTTTGATTATTTACTGACCCATTCAATATGAAAGTTTTCCATCAGTAAAAATAATTCTATTCATTACATTTGGATTTTCATTAATTTTATTAATCCAATACTCGCAGAATTCCATTCTTGGGAAATAATCACTTTCTAACAGATGGCGGCTGTTGTGAATTTTATAACTTTTAAACTTTTCCAACTTCAAAGCATGGTAGCAACTGCTTCGTGTAACTTGAAATTGGCTGGATAATTTTCTCACACTTATTAATGGATTTTCTTCAATTGCCAAACACACATTTTCCCTCAAGTCTTCTGTCGCAGCCCGATTTGCACGTTTTATTCCTCCATTATGTTCCGCATTAACACAACCAAATTTAACAAAGTTTTTGTAAAATTTTAGAATTGTTTTCTGATTTGGAATTGGCCGTCCTGGATACTCCACAGAGAAATAATCACGCACTTGTCTACTTGATAGCCCTTTTATGTATTCCATCACCATTTTAACCTTTTCTTGGGTGGTATAAACCGACATTCTTTCAATAAAAGGAGTACAATAAATTGGAACAATTTGACAATTACGATTGATGTCAGTGAACCAAGCCTACTATTTAAAAAAATATTCAAAATTATTATCATTTAAAATCAATTTTAAAAACATGAAACGCATTTAAAATAGTTTAAAAACTACTGAATTTTGTACATATTACTCTAAATTAAATGTGTGTTTAATTTGATCAAAATCCATACTATAGAAAAACCATTAACACGACGAAAAGATTGTCCTATGTAAATCCCTATGAGGCCTAGATAAAAAAATGCACTGTATATATATTTTTTATCAGTATACATTAGACGAACTGTATACCTGCAAAAAAACCAAGTCAAACGCATTAATGTGTGTATGTTTAGCCTATAACACAGAACTAAACGTCGAACGCTAAACTTCAAATTGTGTAAAATATTTGATCGAAAATGTATACAAATGAAGAAAAAGTCGAATTTCAAGCGTGTATTACAATTCCAACAGTACTAGAGGAGGATAAGACATGTTTTCAATGAATTCAAAGTAGGCGGATACCTCGGTTAGAATGATTCTAAAAATAATTAAACTAAAACATTTTCTTTGGAAGGTAAATCATGACTAACACTGCATGCGTTACCGTCACAAGCAATTTCCTTTTTTTATCAAAAATATATCACTTATTATTATGGGGAAATTACAGGTAAAAAAATATTAAGAGATTTTATTAAGACAATTTGAAAGAAAAATATCAGTGAAAAACAATAAACTTGAAATAAATAATTAGAATAAGTTCTAGAAATGACCATTAGAGACTGCAAGACAGTAACTGAAATGATCGCGAAAATTCTTCCATATTGTGCATTTCGATATTGTCATAAACAGAAAAAGAATAGTATATTTCATTAGGAGTCCAGAAAAAAAGATTTTTCCGTGCGCGCTGACCGTTGTGAGGCGTAGCCGAACACGGGAAGTCATGCAAACACGGAAAAATCCATTTCTGGACGTGTAATGAACGCTATTTTTTATTATACTTATCTGAAAACAACAATATAAAACTAAATATTTAAATTATTTGATTTATTTTCAAACCAGTGACATCAATGGCAGTGAATAATTACACTAATTCTAAAGAAATTTAAATGCAATACCTGTTTTTCAGAATTTGATCTGGTAAGCACTTTATTTCAAAATACAATATCAGTATATTCTAAGTCTGTGTACATTTGAACAAATTTACGAATTTCACAGACGGAAAATAAAACGTCAGTGAAACACAGAAGTGAAAAATACATCGTTGCTATGGAAATCGGTTAGTGCACGGAATGATCGCACAAACAAACTTTTTCTGTGCGGTCGCCTGAAAAAGTGACGATTACATCATTCTAGAGGCATATGGAATCAACGTGTTTTCAGATAAGTATAATAAAAAAAAAATATTTAATTATTCGATCGTTCGAGTTGCGTATTATAGGCAACTAAACAAACATACATCAATGCGTTTGACTTGGGTATTTTAGATGTATACATAGGGGATATGTATACTGTTAAAAAAACTCTCTGTATAATAGCTATATTTATTCATAAAAGAATTTCACGACATGGTCCTTATCCACCTTCTCCTCCTTATATATATATATATATAATTGTAACTCGCGTAAAAATTAAAGGTGGCTGTGAAGGCATCCTAATCGTGAATAGAAATCCACATATTTTGACTTTTTTATATTTTTATTTTGTCAACGCATAGAACTATTTGCCGCACACATGTAAGTCAATTTTCCGTCGCGATTAGAGAATGGCAAGTATTAAAAAAAAACTTCGAAATTTGAAAATTTTTTCGAAATGTCATTTTCGCCTGCGCGACCACAGTCGGTAAAACAGGCATAAACAACGATCGATGGTTGACCGCCGAACCAACAGTTGTTTACGGATGGTACGGAGGGCACTGATTTCATTTTTATGGCGCCTTAAACACCACCAGGTTATCAATTCAACCCCTCAGAAGGTATTTTACAGTGAATTAAAACGCTAGAATCATCTATTCACTTCCACCATACATTTTCCTTTTCACGGCGGCTGCTCTCCGCAGATGTACTTTCCTGTAGGAAAATTAGTTGGAATCTAAAATGTGATCTTATATTTTTAATCGCTAATATATTTTCATTGATGAAATAATTGTAAAATGTTGTAATAGATAATAACACTTGAATGAAAAATTATTTAAGGTGTATTTTAATTATTCCTGCCAATTTAAACCTAAAAATTCAACAAGGTTTTGTCACATTAAACTACACGCTCCTGGTGAGCAAACCAGCGAGGGAAGCGAGCTTAACAGGGCGAGCAAAGCGATCCTGCGAGCGAAGCGAGCCTACCACGTTTCCTCTCAAGGTTTGTGGAGCTTTCTTTTTTAAAGTACTAGGTGAACAAACCAGCGAGCGAAGCGAGCCTGCGAGCACAACGAGTCTACCACAGTCCATTTACCTTTGGGGGTTTGCGGAACTCTTTTGCGAAGCGAGCTTTCCATGCTAACCATCCTCTTTCTTCACCGCTGGTAGCCCTATTTAGCTTCTAGCCCTAAAAAACGACTTGCCCTTTCAAAATGTGACTCTTACCTAAATCAATGACCTTTATGGAATAAGGGTACCGGCTGCTAGTTACTATATATAATTTCTTCCTGGGTTGAAGACCAGGGCAAGGGCGAAAACGTTGCACTAATGAAATTGATGATCTTTTTTTATGACAACGTATTCTCAGAGACAGGAGAGTCACGAGCACTATTCTAAAAATACGAATTAGCAGATGTTCGAAATATTGCTATATCGTCTCGAACGGTTAGAAGACGTTTATATGAAAAAGGATTGAGCAACAGAAGACGAGCCAAAAAAAAAAAAACTTGCTTACCAGAGAACACAGAGGCCAGACATTAAATTTTGCAAGACTACATCAGAATTGGACTATTAAGGATTGGAAACGGGTTTTTTTCTCCGATGAAACTAGAGTTAGTCTTAAAGCTCCAGATGGACGTGAGCGTATCTGGCGAAGGTGAGGAGAAAGGTTTGTCAGCTGTAAAATCTCCACTTTACCTTTTGCTGGTGGATCTAAAATGTTTTGGGGAGGAATTTGCTTCGATGCTTGTACGGAGTTGGTTCCTATATACACGAGGTCTATGAATGTTCAATATTACTTAGACAACATTATTGTCGAACACGTAATGCCTTTTGCTTCGTTTGCTGGGCCAATTTTTTTATTCGTGCAGGACAACGCTCATCCCCACGTAGCTAGACATGTCATTGGCTATCTAAATGATGTTAATATCTCTTTTTAGAGTGGCCAGCTAATAGGCTAATAGTCCGGACAAGAATCCTATAGTGCATCTGTGGGACTTTCTCAAAAGAAAGATTAGAAGTCGTAGTCCCCCTATTGCTAATATTCCGCAAGCTTTTGTTGATTATTTGATATCAAGCATGCCTCGACACATTAATGCAGTGATAAGAAGTAGAGATGGTATTACACGGTATTAGGGTTGGTCCAGATGCTTTTATTGTGTTTTACTGATTCTTTTTTCAATTTGAAGTTATGCTAGCTTATTTATGCATTTCCTGCAAAAACTAATTTTTTAAAGAAAAAATAATGCAAATTAACGTCGTGTTCCACTAATTTGTGGGTACACATTATTATTTCAATGTTACTTAGTTATATTTTGTGATTATATTGTAAATTTTTAGAATAATTAAAGTGTTGCGTTAATTTTGTCCAGGAGTTTATATTCGAAATTCGTTTAATACGTGTAATTTTATTGATGAAATCTAATAAAAATAATATTATATAATTCTCAAAAGAAGCATTATTAGCAACAAATCGGAATCCTTATAAACTTGTATGTTTGTTTATTTATAATAAATGAATTTATTCTTGCTGTAGGAGCAATATGGATGGGTGATATTGAATATTTGATCAACTTAATTCAAATTATCTGAAGATTTATACACATATCATTTTAAATCGTTATCTATAATTATTATATTATAACTGTGCCACCAAAATTGAGCCAGGTCGCCATTCCTATACAGCTGTCAAACAATTCCGTGATTTTAGTTGTGAAAATTTCGCGTTTTTTTTTCTTTAAATTGTATGAAAATAAGTAACGAAATAATTTGCACTAAACCAGAATATTACAAAGTGACCTATTAAGCCGACTATGCCTAAAATGTAACCCAAACTATTCTTCAAAATTTTGCTATTATGAAACTACTATTTATTCATCACATCACTAATCAATGACTAACTAGCTGATATGACACAAAGACAAGGATTTTTGGCTGAAAGACCGATTATCGAAAGCCATTTAAGAATAAAATTATATAAAATGTATTGAATTTTAACTAATCTATATTTTACAATAAATATTATTGTAAATGTTAGTATCTCAATATTGATTTACTCAGAATTACCATTTATGACCAAAACTAGTTATTTAAATATTTATTTTGTAAAACATATGAAGTATTCTGTATTTATTCTCATATCAAAGTATTTCAATATGTTTCTTTAATGTTAGATGAGATATATTTTGATTAATACTAATATTAATAATGAGCTGTAATTTTTTAATTTAATATAAAAATAAATAATTATTATAAATAAAATTATTTCCTTGTCGACAGGTTTATATTACCCGAATACATTCCAGATTGATGCCTACACAAAAACCAAACTACATCAAAACATTAAACAGATTTTTCGCCATCGTTAACCACCACCATCCGCCGGCTATCGGTCATTACACAAAGAAGTCCTCGCTCTTTCGCTCATTCGCCATCGTTCCTTTTCTTCTTTTTCGAATCTTGGTATTCATTAAACGCGTGCGTCTGTCAATCCGTCGCCTTCATTTGTTCCGGACATTCAATAACTGTCGCTTTTTAATGCATCCGCCATAAAAACAGTTAAATTATTGACTCGTTGCGCGTTACGCGTCGGACATTCTAAGGCCTTGTTTATAGTGGAGAGTCAAGAGCCTAGAGCCTAGATGCTTTTGAGTGCGCACGCATACGCGATGTTTAGTACTGTTGATAATGTAACAATCATTATAAAGCGGTAAAGCGCGTTAAAAATGAGCGCGTTGAAAAGTCACTCCGCTGTTGGAGAGAGAGAGTAACGACATTTCATTTCTTAAGATGACATCGAGCCGAGCGGACGGTGATCGTTCGATCATATCAAAAATGTGGATTAAGTGATGTGTGTGTAATTAGAATTTCGTTTACATTAATGATTAATAATAAAATTATGGTAAGTCAGTTTAAAATACAATATCAATTTAATTGTAATTTTTCTATGGTGTCTCTTGTCAAGTGTTTGTATTACTATCATTATCAGTGGAAGTAATGTAATTACCTTTACTTAATCAATCATCATTACATGCTGTTATTTTATCTAATTGTATAGATAGGAATAAAACCCGAATCTTCCTGTCAAATTTTAATAGTTATTCAATTATTAAATATTAATTATTATTGTATCACTTTAAATTATAATGTACTTGACTTGACAAAACATGCATAGAAAATTAGAATTAAATTAATTATGTATTATAAATTGACTTATTATATTATAATGAAATTCTAATTACAGACAATTTCATATAAAGTATTTAAAGTGAACATTTTATTTTATTATTTAATTTTGTAAATGATTTTAATAAAATATTTTTCTCCTAAAAATGCAGCTTATGAATTATCTCTCTCGTGAAGTACTGCCAACGATCGTAAACAAAAAATCCTATGCGTAATATAAACACACTCGACAGACGTGATTTATTTTTTCTAAATGAAAAATGTATCGTTGCATGGCCTTCCACCAACAAGACATTTTTGAAGGGTCAATAAACCCACTACGACATATATATTATCGGTTAATAAAATAAAAGATTTAATACACGACCTTGAAGTACATTAACGTCTGGAATTTTTAATGTGCAAGAATGTAATAGATAAAAGAACAGAAATACAACTTTTATTATTGTAATCAATGCCATGCAACAACACAATTCATATTAAAAAAAAAATACACATCTGAGGTTTTGTTTATAATCATAATAATAACGTTATTGTAATACAATAAGTCAATTTAAAATATATAATTAATTTAATTCTAACTCCTTATGTATGTTATGTCAGGTATTTATTATTAATATAAATGTAATTGCATTAAATAGCAAATAATTTTATTATGATTAATTAATTAAAAAAAATCTAGTAACAAAATAACAATAAAAGTACTTGACAAAAGACATACGATAAAAAATTAGATTTAAAGTAATAATGTATTTTAAACTGACTTACCGTGATAATTTCATGATTAATCATTAATGTAAACGAAATTCACATCACTTAATCCACATGTTTTGGGTTGATCAGCGTCTGTTCGGCTCGATTTCATCTTGAGAAATGAAATGTCGTTGCTCTATCTCCAACAGCGGAGTGACTTTTCGGCGCGCTCATTTTTAACGCGCTTTACCGCTCTATAATGATTGTTAAATTATCAACAGTACTAAACATCGCGTATGCGTGCGCACTCAAAAGCATCTAGGCTCTAGGCTCTTGACTCTCCACTATAAACAAGGCCTAAAGGAAACGAAACGCGAGGTCTACGAAGATTGATGCCTCTTTTGAATAATTTGTTCAGACGAGTTTGCCCGTTTTTTTTTTGTTTCACAATGGTGCATACGCGCAAACGTGATACTGAATAGAAATTGTGGGATTAAGTTTATGAGCTTGTATTGAAATGAATAATTGCTGGGAACTAATTTTTATAGCTTTATCGCCTTTAGTTTACATTATTTATGGTTACCACAAATATATTGTTTTTGTAAAAATCAAATAAGAATAATAATAAAAATGCGAAAATTATTATTTACGTCCGAATGCAATGATTTTGGATAACACAAAATAAATTCACTGTGATTAATACATCTGACAGATAAATAATCAAATGCTTTACATTGGATTCTTATGTTACACTCAACATAATGCAATGACACATAAATGTGGCAAGTAAGTAACTTACATGAAACTGAGTCCTGGCATTCCTACTTGCATAACTCAAATGTATCCCGAATATAAGCACCGTCATCTCACCGAACTCCGTGACGTAATCCCACCAGAGGGGTTTGCAGGTTTCGTAAAAAATTCCATCACCGATCCGAACTTTGTACAGCAGGCTATAGTTTTCCTGCATGAAGTTCAAGCTGATGGACGTGAATGCAGCCAAATAGGCCAGCAGCGAGATTACCATGATGAGCAGATATTTGAGCAGATCGGTATCCTTTACAACCCATCTGTGCGCCTTCCTCGTCCTGAACTCGACCAAGTGCCTGTAGAGTTTTAGGATTATAGCACCGTAACAGATGACGAATCCCATTTCCCTGGCCCATGGTTCCAAAAAGCATTGCACCGCCGATGGTTCGAAAGAATGCACGATAACCTAATAAATACAAAAAAGATTTTATAATTCAATAAAGTAATAATACTATTCATATTAACTTGTTAATTTAGTGTGAAATTGCTTTACTGTCTTTATAAAAATCTGTCGATGCAAAATGCAATACTTTATTAATTCCTGTACTGATTATTAGGCATTGATTTTAATTCTCGAATCGCGTTAAAATGTATAAAGTAATTTACATAAAAAGGTTATGTAAATTTTTAGATTATATTGTTATGTAGCCCTATTACATTTTACTAATAATATCTGCTATTATTTTTATTACTTTTATACTTATTATCAGATGTTGGATATGTTTAGTAATGTATTAATTCTCTATTAATACTGTATTCATTATCTCATTTGCACAGATAACGTTTGAATCACAGATCAGTAATTAACTCTAAATTCAAATATTATTCACTTTATATCGTATCTAAAATAAATGTTGTCCACTCGCAAACTCATTGTTATAAGTAAATATTTTTCCACGTGCATTATTATAGTTGCCTTCCAATTTTATGTTTGCTTAAGTACATTTCAACAAACCTTATCATACAGAATGGAAAAAGTTGATCTGGTGTTGAGGAGAAAATAATTGCATCTTTTTGGTTAGACATTAATCCGTCTCAGAGCATAGTTCGAAATAATTAGTGTTCATAACCTATTTAGTATAAAAAATGTTTGATCCAAGTTGACCGAAATTGCACTCACAACCAGCCAAGATAATTCAAAGGAATATGTAACGTTCTATACCCAAAGAAAATTTGGTTAATTTAGAAGTAATGTTTCAACATTTTAAACAATCCACAAAAATATTCACGAATCCGGGTCTAATTAATTCTACATTGACTCATGGATCAAACTGAAACTATTAGTACGGCCATCTGTCAAACTTTTTTTAAAAATAATTATTTTTTTTACTGCAACAGGAAAGACCCAATTTTATGACAATATAAATATAAAATATAAATAAACAATGGTAATAAAAATATAATATACAAAAAACAACATAGAGCGACAATTGACGAAAAGTCATCATAAAAAAAATCGCAGGTTGAATTTACACCATCCATGCCCGTTTGCACCGCTTTGTTTAAGTACTCCTTAGCGCTAAGTAATCGTTAAACATTTGGTTTGCACCGCGCGCGCATGACGTCTAAGGTCTCCTTAAATTTAAGCCACCGATGTTGGTGTCTTAACTTCACCAAGGGTTCCTAAGCGTTGTCGTACGACTGATTCTAACCTATACATTATAAATTCATAGAAAACGATTACAGTAGAAATGAGAACCAATAATGTTATAAAGAAAATGGTGAAATGTATACATTCTTAAATAAATATATTGTTTAAAGTTTCTTTTGATTGATATAATGTTCATACCAGTAATAATTACTCCAAATCATTGTGATTTTGTAAAATTAATAATAATTTTCTATAATTTATGAGTATGAAAATTAATAGGTTTCAAAATATCGCAACAATCAATTTGGTTGTGAATTAACTTTTAAAATTATTGCGGCAAATTATTTACCACTTTCAGGTTACTTATTTTTATTAGAAAATATTTTGAAGCAAATTATTTATCTTAATCTGGATAATTAATTAAAATTAAAATTAAAACACTTGGTTTGTTTCACTAGATTATATTTTCTCCAACTAGTTTCGACCATTGGACATCTTCAGGGAGGAATGTACAAAAACATCACACCTTCTAAAATTGTTGCACACGAGATTAACTATGCAGATCCATCCATTAGAATTCGACATCTTAGACCGGAAATTCAGAGAAGAAGCCAACTCTATCGGACATCAACACTACATCAAACAAAAAGAGAAACTAAATAAATTAAACGAAGAAAAACATAATCGTATGCGGAAAACACCAATCCAGAAAAATGGAGAAAATATGGGTGAGCATTATGACATAACATTTTACCCTAGAGTGCAAAATATAAGTGATTTGGAATTAACATCAAACGAACTAGAGTTGTTGGGAAAAGGTTTAAAATATAGCCCTCATATTAGTAATAATTCAGTTATTGAGGATATAGGCATTCATTCTGAAATTATATGCAACAACATCCAAATAGAAAATGACAGATTATTGACAAAAAACAAAATAGCCAAATTAATAAGAGAACATAGAATCAGTAAAAAATCAACAACATCAGAACATAGAATAATAGAAAGCATAAAAAAGAAACTCAAAAACGAAAACATTATAATAACAAAGGCAGATAAAGGGAACACCGTAACAATTTTAAGTAAAAAAGATTATGTAAATAAAATAGAAACGTTATTAAACTCACAAAACTTTAAATGCATAAAAAATAATCCAACAAACAAATATCAAAGAGAACTTAAAACAACGTTAAAACAATGCCCCAATTTAATTCCGGAATCGAATTACTATAAATTCATAAAAATGAACCCTAGAGCCCCGGTTTTATATGGATTGCCAAAATTGCATAAAGATGGAATTCCGATGAGACCGGTGGTCTCATATCTGTACGCACCAACCTATAATTTATGCAAATATTTAACCAAAATATTGCCGGAATTTATTAATTTTTCTTCACCGTACTCCATCAAAAATTCTATAGATCTAGTAAATAAATTAAAGAATGTGAATGTTCCGCCAAATGCAAAACTTTTATCATTTGACGTAAAAAGTTTGTTTACGTCTATACCAACTAAACAATTAAAAACAATATTAGTAGAATTAATTCACAACACAAACCACCCTGACACACACAAAATAGAGATGAAAACACTTGTTAATACTTGTATAGATCAAAATTATTTTGAATTTAATGACAAAATATTTTGTCAAATAGACGGTTTACCAATGGGTTCGCCTTTATCGCCTTTATTAACCGAAATTTTCATGTCGAATTTTGAAGAACATTTATTTAAAGATAACAGGTGTAGAAATATTGTTTATTGGGCGAGATATGTTGATGACGTGTTTTGCATTTGGGAGGGGACAACACGACAATTAAATGCTTTCACAAATTTCTTAAATTCATTAAATCAAAATATAGAGTTCACCACAGAAATGGAATTGAACAATAGTTTAAACTTTTTAGATTTAACCATTTCTAAAACAATAGAAAATACATTAGAATATAAAATCTACCGAAAAGACAGCTTTACTGACATCTTTATTCCTAGCAGTTCTAATACCCACCACAAAATAAAAAAACAGTACGTTCCATTCTTTAATTCACCGCCTAATACATATTCCACTGAATGAAAATAATTTTAAAATAGAATTAAACACTATAAAAACTATAGCTACTAATAATGGCTATAATGAACAATTAATCAATAACATGGTCAAAAAGAAAAAAATACAACAATTCAAAAAATATTTTTATTGTGAAACAAAATTAGTTAAAACAGTTTGGCATAAATTGCGTTTTGTTAATAATCTTTCAGAAAAAATCACACAAAACTTTAAGGGGTACGATTTTAATGTCATAATGACAAATCCACTAAATCTACAAAGACTGTTAGTAAATAATAAACCTGTGGTCAATAAACTTGACAAGTGTGGCGTGTATGAAATCAAGTGTGGTGAATGTGAACACATATATATAGGCCAGACAGGAAGATGTTTTAAAACACGTTTGGAAGAACACAAAAAATCAATAATTAATAATAAATGTTCAACAGGATTCGCACAACACTGCATCGAAAATAATCACATTTTTAATACAATAGATTGTAAAATTTTATACTCGGGTAATAAGGGTCGATATTTAAATTTCCGAGAGGGACTGGAAATTAGGAAGGCGCTAAAACGGGGAAAACCCATTGTAAATAATATGAAAGAGCTTTGGAACTCTCCTATAACGTCCGCCGTTATTACCTGATGTTTTATGATAGGCTGCATTTGTATATATTTTCTTGTTTAGTCATTTTTTGTACATTCCTCCCTGAAGATGACCAATGGTCGAAACTAGTTGGAGAAAATATAATCTAGTGAAACAAACCAAGTGTTTTAATTTTAATTTTAATTAATTATCCAGATTGATGTAAAAATGTTTCACCACGGGTTAAGTGAAAAATTAATGAAACATATTATTTATCTTATTATACAGGGTTAGTTTTTTTTCGATGTCCTCTATGGGGATCTCGGAAACTATAGATAGAGATAGGAAAAACGGTTGAATAGGGAAAGAAGTGAAGTTTTATAAAACGAATAAAATTACACTTTCAAAATTAAAAAAAAAAATAAAGGGTAACAAGATATTTAAAAAAGAGTAAAATGTGTCATTTTTCAAATATAGCTTCATTATTATGACATATAATATAATATCGGATTAAAGAAAATAAATAATCTTTCCAATGAGGTCAAACTATACCATTGTTTCCGTTTTAAAATAGGTAAGTTTATGCAATATCTCCGAAAATAAGAGCGAAACAATTTTTTTTTGTTCTTAATTTAAAATTATCTACAACTTTGTTCCCTATTGTTTTTTTCTGTCATAATAATAAAGCTATGTTGATTTTTAAATGACACATTTTACTTTTTTTCAAAATATCTGCTTACTTTTCATTTTTTAAATTTTGAAAGTGTCATTTTATTCGTCCTACAAAACTACACTTCGTTCCCCATTTAACCGTTTTTCTATCTTTAATAGTTTCCGAGAAAAAAAAACTGACCATGTATAATAAAAAAATCTGTGGACATTAACAAAGCCTTGACAAAAAAATGCACGAATACATCAGTCAAGACTATAACATTTACATCTATATAACTCATAAAAAAATAAAAATCACTTAATCGATTCATATAATATAGATGTTAAGTTTTCTGACATTATATTCATCGTCGTGCTCGACCTAGAAGGCCCCTCTATTCAGAATTCAAACAAATTTCGCCCGTATATCAAATAAAAATGTTACTTTTAACTTTTTTCTTATTTACGAAGTAAAGGGAAGTTTACCATTAGTGAAAAAACTCAAAATTGAGATGAGAGCGGAATTATGCGTTTTGGACTTTCTTGAGTCATAAAAAGTGTTTCAAGAATGCCTGTTTTGCATTCTCTACAGGTCAACCGCTTTAACCGACTAGCTTCATATCGCATATTTAAGCTTAGTTTTTTACTTTACTATATTCCGAAGAGAACAGTGACTTTTAGCTCAAAACCTCCAACACAAAGTCTTGGTTTACTCTTATAGCGTTTTCTGTTTAATTACAAGTGCGCACTAGTCCGCAATCGCTCGGGTTTTTGCGTTTTATGCTTTTGCATTTTTTTTAGTGCGTTTCGTCAACATCGTTTTCTACTTGCATAAAAATGTTCACTCGCTCCGACCAAGTGCAAGAAAACGACAACGACTCGGGGAGAAATCGTACATTTCCAGTGCAATATGGCGAGTCATGTGATAGTTTGTGATGAATTATTGAATATTTATTACATCTATGTACTTATTGTGAAAGAATACAATGTCTCGTCTATTTTTTGGTACTTTTTGTTGTATCTATAATGAAATCTATTTCTCTCATGTCACCCGGCATAATTGTAGACGGGTAATCATTATCTATTAATTTTCTATGCGGGTTTTGTTTTAAAATTGGCTACCAATTCATATTTCTCGTATTTTACTTCCCGGTGTCATTGCTGAATAGTACACAGTGTTTGAAAACCGGAAGAGTGCAATATGTTATAGCTCTCATTCAGTGCGCTTTGATTCTGTATAAGCGGAAAACACTATTAGTGATTTTTTAATTTTAAAAATTTATATCTAAAGAAGAATCGGATTAAAAATTGTTTCAATTAAAAGTCTTTTGTTTTCAAGTTATAGCCAAAAATTCAATATTTATTATTTTATTAAAATAAGAATTAATGCGCAATAATATATTAAAATACAATGATATTTTTTATAAAAACCTGTAGAATTAGCGAAATAAATTTACTTTCTTTTTTATTGTACTTGATCCTTGTCCCCCCAAACCTACTAAGCTAACTGGATCTAACACCCACCACACCTAAGCGCCAGCTTTCGCAAAAATCATAATTAATTAAGTCTAGCAAGCGTCAGTTAATTTTCATATTAAACCGAAAGTCTGGATCTAGCATGCACCACGCTTAAGTGCTAGTTATTTTAATCGTAAATTTAAAATCTATGTCTGAAAGGCGACACAACCCGTCCATTCAAGGAGTTATGCTTACTGCAGAACGATACCCATGCCGAATTAGCCCGTATTTTAGAACGAAGGATCCAGAAGAACACTCGTATATCTGGACATTAAACTCCAGCGGTATAAACCTATTACATAGAATTCGAGAAGATGGACGACGCTATTAGACTCCACGCTGTCGTAAATCTCTCCGCAGAATACTTCAAACTGAAATATACATCCGAAAAATACATCTAGGAAATGACTTCACAAATAAGCCGAATATCTGCAGCTACATCTCCACCCAGGAAAAAACGAACATTTAAAACAAATAAAGAATTACAAGTATAATATCATCAATTCATGAAAGAATACTTAGACCTTGGTTATATAACATCTGCTGAAGCAGATTCATATTATTTTCCTCGCCATGTAATTATTAAATATACCGTTGGTTGTATTGGCTAGATTCATACGCCAATACAACCAACGGTATATTGACCTCATTCACGTTGGACCCCGATTTCAGTAACATTTATACTGCATTCTTATTCTGGCTTCAGTATAAATATACCTTTACAGAGGATATTGAATTAATGTATCACCAAATTAAAATTGCAGAAGAAGAATTGCAAAGGAAAGAGTAGAGGATTACAAACTGACTACTGTATCATATGGTACAGGAATGGCGGTAAGAACATTAATTACTAGCCACAGATATGCAGCATGAATATCCTAGCTACAATATTTATGTAGACGATTTACTAACAGGATCATTTACTTAAGAAGAAGGCCGCAAACTGCAAAATGAAATTATGCAAATGTTACAAACAGCTGGATTTAACCTACATAGATGGTGGTGTAAGGAGACATGATTGCTATGAAATATACAGTTGGAATCTAGAATTGACAATTCAATTCTAAACAAACAACTCTAAATCAATTACGGTATTGTCAATTCACTGTTGTCCAATCAGAGATACGTTTTATTTCAAGATTGTACTAATCACACGTTCACTCACAAAACCAACAATTTTGTCAGATATTACATATAACTTGTTATCTCCAATTACAATTACAGCAAAAAAAGAACCATTCCACGTTTAGACTTATGTGGAGCAACTTTATTAAAAAATATGTTTCATGCGAAACCGAGTTACAGAAATTAAAGGAATAATCAATCCACACCAATGAGTTGACCATAAAAAATTGCAAGAACAATTGTGGTACGTACCGGAGTGGTTAAATTGTTTAGCATTACCGCTAGAGGAATTCAAAGACGAATGGATTACTATGGATGATATTCGAACAAAAATAATTGTTGCGGTATTGACAATCTCACACACAGACATTATACTCTCATGTTCGAGGATAACACGACTAATTTGTATAATTGCATATTGCATAAGATTCAAAATAAAATCCAATGGTGTGCCTTCCTGGAAATAAATGTATGATAAATATATACAAAACTAAATATTTTTTTACGAAATGGAGATCTTAATAACAATATTAACAAAAGAAGTAATTTGATTACACTAACTTCATTTTTAGATGAAAATGGAATACTTTGAAAGGCCAAATAATAATTCTTTAATTTTTTCGGCGTTAACTTGCTAGTACATTTTCAATATCGGATTTAAACAAAAATACTATATATTATTTTATATCACTTAACATTCTTATTAATCACTCTAAAACAATAAATTATTGTATGAGAATGATTACTGTGCTGTATAATCGAAAATAGTCACGATTAATAAAAATCCAAGTGGTATAAAAAAGTTATTGATTCATGATGCAATATCTTATTGATATGCAACAACAGGTGTACATTATGTAATCCAATGTCTGGTGGGGTATTTGCTCGAGAAGTAGTTGTTTTAATGCGCATTTGTCTAAAGTCAAAATATCACAGAGCTAAATGTGAAAATAATTTATTAATTATTTTCAAATCATTTTTATTTATTTTAAAAAAGTTATTGTTTTGTTTATATACAATTTTTTTTCTAAGCTATAATGAAAAACACCGTATAATCTTGCTAAACGAACATAACGGGACAAATCTTTTCATCAATGAAGCACATCATTCTACTCTACATGGAGGAATTAAATTAACGATAGCTTATGTCAAAAGAAAATTTTGGATTATTCATAGTTAAAATTTAACAAAACGAGAACTAAATGCTACATATATTTACGATTGAAGGCAGAAACAACATGGAAAGTAATGGGAAGATTTTCAACCTCAAGTGTTCCACCTTCAACATATTTTAAAAACGCAAGTATTGATTATGTTGGCCCTGTTAATATTAAGGTTTCCAAGGAACGTTATTTATTGCTAGTCTTATTTCATTGGTTGATCGGGAAAGTTGACGGCAAACATATCCCGCACTCCACGAAAACTGCTAATACCATAACACCACTTCATAATTTGCACTTTTTCTTGAATACAATACATTTTTATTGAAAAAAAAAAACTAGTTAACAGTTACGAAATATTCAATAAATTTGACAGAAACCAACAAATTAACATAACACTATTATTTGTTTGTTTTCATGGCAACAAATATTTTCGTGAAATAATTTTCATTTTATTATATAGCCAGTTCACTATTCCTGATATGCTGATCTATGCTTTTCTCATTTATCAATACAATTTCCCCTCAATATTGGCGCGGGACTCCTATCTCTTCTTAAGACTATGATACATTTCAAAGCATCAGAAAGTGTAGGATAAAGTGTCAAAAGGTATCTCTTTAAACCCATCAATCAACCATATCAGCCTTACAAATCTCTACAAAAACCTTACAAATACCGCTTCCGCAAATATATTCTCGGACTGATTAAATATAAAAGGCAATTATACAGATATCTTGGACTAACAGAAGATTTCCCGCCGGAAATATAATTGAGCAATAGATGATGCATGTCGGAACAATTGCGCATTGCAACGGTTTGAGTTCAAAATATTTGATGAACCCAGAAATCATAATTAAAAGGCTATCTGTAGACACGTGTTTCGGGATATCCCTAGTGGTACAGCTCTACCTTGTAAGCCCCTGGATGTTAAAATTTATGTATCGTCTTCTCCGGGATCTCAGGTGGAAATGAACTCGCGCGGTAACGGACCCGTGTGCGGTGTTTACAGATTTATCGGTCCGGATTGCATTTTATTGGTCATTTTCAGTATTACTTCTTATTAAAATTTAAATATCTCGTGCTAAACCTTGTACCTTACCTTGTTATTAATTTAAAAATACAGTGAAAACAATGTTAATGTCCATTATTAATTATTCACAGAATTTCTTACAGTTTTTCATTGATATAAATTCACTCATTCATTATTAAAACAACGCAGTTATTTAATAATAAATACTTCCGTGCGATAATAAACTTCAACCGGAACGAACATATGTTTCATTATTAATTCATTTTCCTTCTGTCTGGAAGAAGTTTGTTAATAATTGAACAAGCCGGAAAAAGGAAAATATAATCTTCGCTCGTTTTTATTTCCGTCCATGTTTAGTTCAGGTATTTAATTAAAAGTAGTTCATTCCATAACATTTTACATAGCAGAGACAGTTACGTATGCAGGGCGTTTATATCAACACAATTTATCTTCCATGTGCATTCCATGCCGTGTCGGTTTTAAATCAGGAAACGCGATAAAATAGTTTTATGTGAAGTCATAATTGTTTTTGCTTATAAATTATAATCTATTCTTCAAATTTCGAAAGTGATTTAAATTTTATGTCAATTATGATTAATATATATATATATATATATATATATATATATATATACATCTTTACTCAGACAATAACTTTATATAATATACAGTTATATAGTACAATTATAAGTTTGTATGAAGATGTTAGTCTGTCCTGAGCTATTAACCTGTAGTCCTTCTGCCCTATGATTAATATTTTCTATTGTTGGGCAAATTTGAATTATATTAGTAATCAAGTATTTATAAATAAATAACTTTAAATAAATAAAGTTAGTAAATAACAATAAATTGATGTTTTCAATAAATAGGAATTGTAATATGCTTAATTTTGCAGTAACAAAAATGATGGAAAACATCGACTTTGCCCATCTCTAATATTTTCTTATTCATAAAATTTGAATTTTTGGTATTAATAGAAAAAATGATTTATTTACTTGGTCACAATTATTTCAATAAATTAAATAAATAGAATTTAAAAATAATTAATAACTTAACGTTGTTTTAAACTACTTATGTAACATAAGTGAAATTGTCGTAATAGCTAAGTAGATAATAATTTATTCATTATTTTCAAATTCATTTTATTTAATTTATGCATGGTCTTAATTTGGCCTCGAATAGGGAAAACTTTACCTAGTGTTAATGGTTTTCACTAGTACAGATTTTAACATTAACATTTGTTAATAAAAAATGTAATACTATTTATACTATTTTTTCCTCTAATATTATAAAGTCGTGAGGTCGTGTGAGATCGCTCTCTGTTAATGTCATTATTTTCTGCGTTTTATTTAAAATAATTATAATTGTTAACAACCTGCAATTACTTCTGATAGTGATTTTAATTTTAATAGTGATAATCATTGTGTGGCTTATCTGCAAGCTCGTTTTTCTGAGTAAGTTGCATTGAGCGTATTTGGAGGTTAGACGCAGTGACCTTTACTTCATATTCCAATCACTCAGATGCGAATTAATACTCAACCGTTTTTTTTTTTCGTACAAGTTTAAATTTAGAATAAATATTTACTTGCTTAATTTTATTCATAAATATTTTTATAAATTTACTTTATCATTCCCATGTTCTCTTGTGTTTAGAATCCGTGGTCTTTCTTTCCCCTGTTTGTGTTGAATTAAGTCGTTACTATAGACGTGAAGTTTGTATTTCATTTTTTCCCGTGTCTTAATAAATATATACAGAATGGTACTTGCTTGTGGTCGTTGTAACCGTAATCTCGGTCCACGCTCAAACGTCTTAAAATGTTATAGTTGTAACACACGGATTCATATCGGTTATCAGGATGAGTTGTCAATGGATATGATAGCCTATTTTATTGCTGAATCTGCAAAAGTGGATGGACATCATTATCAGTGCAAGGAATGCGCAACGGCTAATTTGAGCTCTCGTTGTTCAATAGCATCAATGAATCAATCCAATGAATGACGCACAGGGTCGGTTCTCTCATTGACACTATTCGCACACTATTTAGAAATGAATTTTTACCTGTATTCCGTGAAGAAGTGCGTACGGCTTTGAATGATTTAAAAGATGAAATTAAATCTCTTAATGCTAGGATAACGATTCTTGAGAATACTGCTGCCAATACAAATGTTTCACCAAGCTGTCTATCTGATCTAACAATAAGAGCAGATATTATTCGGGAAGTTGAACAGTGTCAAAAACGTTCATGTAATGTTATTGTCTTTAATGTTCCCGAACCACCTGGAACGAGAGCGCGTTCAATAAAAGTTATATTCTCTACTGTAAAATAATCACGCGATGTAATTAGAGTAACGCAGGCAATTGATACCGGTAATGTCAAGTTTTATAGTGACAGAACTGAATTTCAGCGTGATCATCTGAAACATGTTAAGGAGGACCTTGCAAGGCGCAGAAATGAAGGTGAATCCGATATCACTATTAAATATTTGAATGGGCACCCATCGATTGTAAAGTAAAAAAAATGGTCAAAAAAACTAAACATTTATTTTCAAAACGTAGGTGGTCTTAAAGGGAAATTAAAATCATTTATGTTAAATACACAAACATCTGTTTATGACGTTGTTGTATGAGCAGATACATGGCATATTTACAAAATGGATAGAAACAGTAGTAATAGCACAAAAACTAGAGGTGTTTTTATTGCCGTAAAAAATGTTTTTACAAATAACTCGATTGAATGCAGTAGCGAAGGGGAACATTTGTTTGTTAAAATTGCTGATGAATACATAATTGCATCAATATATGTACCACCTGGATCTGTTATTGATCAATATATTACCAGTGCTAATGATATTGATAAGATTTGTTCCACCAACCCCAACTGTAAATATATAATTTATGGTGATTTTAACATCCCCGATGCGTTTGGGTCCAATCAAATGATGTATTGAATACAGCCAATGTATGCCTGCCAGCAATTGTTTTTAGCAAATGTATTTAATTATCACCATATGCTACAAGTAAATAATATTCCTAATAAAAGAGGAGTATTCTTAGATTTAGTGTTTAGTAATGTGATGAATCTCTCAGTGGTTCGTACAAGTGATACTTTGTGTAGTTTTAGTTTTCATAATATCCAGTACTCTATAGGATTGCCTCTGTCACCTGTTAAAAGTTTTTTTATGGATACAATGACTGGACCTATGATTTTAAATTGGGAGATTATACCAGCATTAATAATTTTCTGGCTTCAATTGATTGGGATATAATTTTTACTAAGTGTCAATGATAACGTTAATGATTTTAATAATATTATATATTACTGTTTCAATAGATTCATACCTGTAAACTTTGTAAAAAGTGCTAATTACCCTTTGTGGTGTAATAGTAAATTAATAAATTTGATTAAATCAAAGAAGTCAGTTCATAAAACTTATAAATTGAGCGGCTTACAGTATGATTATGAAGTAATCAAAAGAATACGGTCGGAATGTAACTCACTCAATAATACATTATATAAAAATTATATCAGGGTTTGGAGAGAAATATTAGCTTGAATTCAAATTGTTTTTGGAAACATGTTAATAATTGCCGAAAGACTAATGGTTTACCAGAACAAATGTTTTTGAATGGTCAAATTGGAAACAATTTAGCTGAAAAAGTAAATTTGTTTGCTTCTCATTTTTCATCTGTGTACAGTAAGTCTAATAATAACTCTTATATTGATCGATCTGATATGCATACGGTAATTAACTTGAATATTTTTGTGTAACTCTTAATGACATATTTGATAAAATTTCTTATCTTTCTGATTCTACTAATATGGGCCCCGATGAAATCCCTGAATACTTCTTAAAGCGGTGTGTTTTTACTCTTCCCAAGCCGATTCATACTATTTTCAACATGTCGTTAAGCACTGGCACTTTTCCAGAGTGCTGGAAGCGTAGTTTTCTAATCAAATATAATAAATTATAGAGGTATTTGCACACAATCGGTTGTACCAAAAATTCTTGACTATTTTGTTTCTCAACAGATTATGTGGGCATGCAAAAATTCTACTGTGACCAATTTGTTGGTATACAGGACATTATTATCGGACGCTTTGGACCGAGTACAGCATTGTATACTGTTACAGAAGTTACATAGTATGGGCATTGGTGGCCTGGCATTGGATTGGCTTACAAGTTATTTATCTGATAGAACTCAAATTGTTCGTGTGGGGTCGAATTACATTAACGTCACTTCCGGTGTACCTCAGGGATCTCAATGCGGGCCAGTGTTATTCTTATTATTTGTGAATGATATTAATATGAGGATTAAATTTAACAAATTTCTCCTGTATGATGATGATTTGAAATTATTTAGAGAAGTTAGATCATTCAAAGATCAGAAATTGCTGCAATTAGACTTGGACAGTATTGCCGAATGGTGTGATATTAATAATCTACACTTAAATATTAAAAAGTGTTTTCAGATATCATTTTGTTGTAGTACCAGTATAAAGTATTTATATAATATTAACAATAATCTCTTAATATAAACAACAGAAATTATGGAGTTGGGCGTTATGTTCACTTCAAAACTTGATTTTAATAAGCACGTAAACAACGTATGTAAATTATCTTTGAAAATGTTAGGATTTATTAATAGATTTACATTGCATTTCAGTGTTTCCACCTTGAAAATGCTATAGTGTGCTGTAGTGTGGTCACCATTCGCACTAACTTCAATTCAGCGTCTAGAATCTGTTTAAAGTCCATTTTCAAGACTTATTTATTGTAGATTGGGTGGGTCGATTGTCAACTTTAGCCACAGTTCCATGCTAAGTCAGCTTAACATTCAATCTCTGCGAGACAGGAGAGTTTTACTTCATTTATATTTTCTGCATAAGCTAATTAATGGATTCATTGAAAGCCAAGAATTAATAAGTAGGTTAAGTTTTAATATATTAAATAAAAATGATTTGAAAATAATTAATAAATTATTTTCACATTTAGCTGTGTGACTTTTGACTTACGTTACGTAAGTACGTTAAACAAATGCACATTAAAACAACTACTTCCCGGGCAAATACCCAAGCCGGACATTGAATTACATAATGCATAATTTTTAATAATTCCACGAGGGATTAGTTGTAGATACAAGCCATTATTTCGTTTGTCTTTCCACCCTACAAATTACGGTATCCTATTGATAGATTTATGCGCTACGCAAATAATTTGCAAAATAATACCAATTTCAAATTATTTGCTTCTTCTACGTCATTGTTTAAATATAGTCTCCGCCGCATTTGCCTCTCTGATATCGTTGGATAAGTTAAGTTATTAATATAAACGTTTTTTTATTTTTTTTTTATTTCTGTATTCTATTAATGATCAATTCACTATTTACTATTAATATATTGTGATCTCGCTAATTATTGATTTATTGTTAAATTATTTTTTGTCAATGTTTGTTAATTACATTACGTATTTGTATTTCTACACTATTTGTAATTTTGTAATATAATTGTGTTCAAAGGTTTTTTTCCGTTAATAAAGATTTATTAAATCATCATCATATTAAATCATGTATGTAATTTTTGATATACAACGGAATTTTATTAATAATTTGAAATAACAATGAAAACCATCTAAACAGAAAATATTCAAAATACGTTCCACTCCTATCCTTACAGATACGTATTCTTTCCTCATAACTAGTTTTGACATTTAAAACCTACCGAAGTGATATTTTTCTTCATGCTCAATTTATTCATTGTTTCAATTCATCCACATTATTTGGCCTTGTATCGATATTATCAAACACTTTATTTGCCAAATAATCCTAATAAAAACAGTTAAGAGGTGTAAATCATTACGTATTGTTGGCCATTTTAATAATTGAAATTGCCCTATCCATACATTCTGAAAACGTCTAAATTTTCAGTGGCTTGTTCTATACTGTGTGATGTTACATTTTTTCTGTAGTCAGTGATAGGAAGGATAGGTTTATAACAATTGACGCAAATGCTTTCCATTATTATAAATAAATAAAAATTAAAAATAAACAACTTTTAAGATTGAATAATTAATAATATTTATTTTAGCTACTGCAACTCTTTGGCTTACATATTGTAAGTACTGTTTAAAAAGAACAAACATCCATTATAACAAGTTCTTCACGGGAAAATACCCCTTCAGACAATGAACTAAACAAAGGAAATTTGCTGTTGCATCACAAATGAATGAATGATTGCATAATGCAACAATTCATTTTTATTTAATTCCAATTTAAATAACTGTCGCCAAGTGAATTAATACTCTTTTTCTATTATGGTTTCCAAAAACCCCTGCCCAAGCTTTCCCTTTTGTAGTTATTATATGTATGTGTGTTTTGGAATAAATATTCATTTTCTTGACTTTAATTTTATATTTAGATTATTTAATGATCAATGTAATACATACGTTTTTGACTGTAAAAAGAATTCTGTTAATTACATTTGGATTTTATTTATTCTTTTCACCCAATATTTATTAAATTCCATTCTAGGAAAAGTCAGACTTTTTAAAATTATTTAACTGGAAAGCTTTTTAGCAACAGTCTCATATTACTTAAAATTAGTGCGATAGTTTATTAGAAAGTAATAATTCCTGCTTTTGGTTTCTACATTGTCTCTTATTATAATTTATTACTTATTTATATTGATGTGTAATTTCATTATATTTTATATTAAAATGTACAGGATGCCCCGGGAAGTGGCTTAACTTCAAGTTCATGGGATAAAAATAAGACGATTCAACCAAACTTATTTATATACAAAAGTTAATCGTTAAGCCAGAAATCATCTTTAAACTTAAACAAAATATTTTCTGTATTATTAATAATAATTGAATGTCTGATTCGATTTTTATAAAATGCACCATGATTTAATGTAATAGTAATCATTTGTGATAATATGACCAGCACCAATAAATGTCAAGTATTGAATACAGTAGTACACTACATAAACATTTAAATATCTTTTTATTCGAAAACACAATTGAATTAAAAAAAATATTAATTGAAAGATTAGTTACTTTGAAACATTTTTTTGTCTCTTTATAATTTTCGATAAAGTTTACAATATTTATTTAAAAAACGTAGTAAAAATTAATATGTTAATAAATAAGCAATAATTCAATAACTATATTTATAGCAAATATTAATTGTAATAATTACGTTAATAACTAGTAAATCACATTTATTTGCGTTTTCTGGGTAATTAGATTAGCATTTTACCAAATAAATAGAAGCACTTTTTTGCGGTTTATTTTTTTTCCGACGAAACTGTACAAGTTATTGGAATTTATAAAGAGATAAAAATACTCCAAATTGAACATTCTGGCAAGTAATATTAAAAAAAAATTATTGCTCGTTTAAATTAAAAGAAATTTAGATATATATTTATAGGTTATGTTATATTTTACATTTAACATCAAGTGATGGTACTCATATTAACTCAAATGATATGTTACGTCATCATATTACACAATAGTAAATTTCATTTAAATCGAATAAAGCATTCAGTTGTTATCAATATAAATATATAATTTTGTTTAAGTTAAGTAAGTTGGCTTAATGATTAACTTTTGTATATAGATAAGTTCGGTTAAATCATGATATTTAAGTCCCAGTAACCGGAAGTTAAGTCATGTCCGAACATGAACGGGATACGTTAACAACAACATAATTTACAAAGACAATAATTTTTCTATTAGAAATCCAGTTTTTCATATAAAATTGTGAAAGAAAAAAAATCGAATTCCATTAAAAAAAATAATTACGTTATTAATCAAAAATTAGTGGCGTCATAAAATAATACTGTACGTCACAAACTGCGCTATAGAGAACAAAATTCGACCTATCCGAGGATTTTTTATATTAAGAGCTATCTCAGCTGGAGCGCTTATATTCCATATTTAAAAAAGACCCTGTATATATTTATTGTGAAATTTTACCACCCCCACTACGGCACGTCTCTGAGGACCTACTCATCGCGTCCACAAGTCGGCTCAGCAAAGGGGCAGCCCCCGAAGAGTCGGCATGAAATCGGACACTGGTTTTATGGTAAACAAACATTAAAAGGTTATAAATCCTTCCGTCGCACCGATCACATCTGACACCTCGAGGGCAAAAAAATGCACAGCAATTTTTAATTCTTTCACTCTCTGCCTATTGGACTTATATTATCAAAACGAAATAAAATTACTCTCCTCGTGTCATTAAATAGGAAAGGTAGGTCTAATAAAAGTGTTCAATCCGATAATGAAATTAAGTTTCCTTATAAAATGAAATTTTGTCTATGTTTAATACTTGTTATTTTCAAGCGAAAATTATTAAATGTATACAATTTTCTATAAAAAAACTATTGTATATACAGACTGTTCCACCGAAAACGCAAATTAAAAGTATATGAACTTCCAATTAATAGATTGCATTGAAACTTTTGCCATTTATTTAAATCAGTATATTGAAAATATTTTCAAGATTCTAACGCTTCCTGTTATAATGGAAGTCGATATCAATTTCCTTATTATAAATGGAACACTAAATTTTTTATTGTTGACTTGAATTCTACATATAATTTTATAATAAAAACTATTAGCTCTTACAATACCCAAAATTCACTATTTTTGAGATATCTGGATATTTATAAAAAATGTGACTAAATAACATACCATTGTTTTCTTTTTTCTACATTTATTATACAATCCATGGCCTAAATATTTCTACCAAGAATAATGAAAAATATTACACAGTGTATTTTAAACTAATTGTTAATTTTAAATGACCATATCTTGATTATTTTTTCAAGCGGAAAATCTATCCAGAGATAGTACTACAAATATTCGAATTTTCATTTCTATGACTTCATTCTACTTTGTGATATATTTTAACATGATGTCTAAAAAATTAGTAAGTTATACAAATATTGAATGATCTCATAAACAATTACATTTAGAATTTAGTAATAAAAACATACGTATAATCCAAATTTGAAGTAAAAAGTATAGGATTTCATTTAAAATAGCAAAGTTTTGAATCCGGTATGACCGGAAGTGGCAGAATTTTAAAAATATTTTGATTAAAAAGAACATACTTTTTTACATCAACTGTAAAAAATTTATTACAATCCAACAATAGGAAACCTATATACTCGTAATGTGATTTCTCGATGAGAGACCAACCATGGAAATTTAAATATATTCAATTTTTAATTCTCTTGCAAATGAGCCTATAACCTGAAACTAGTCGAGAATTAAAAGTTATTCAACTAAATCTGTATTTTATTTATTTTATTGATAGATTCGTTTATAATCTATACATATTTAAAGTGAATTATGCAGCATTAAGTATTCCATATTTTTTTTTTTTTTACTTCCCATTGGGTGTACAAGTGTTAATTTATTTAACATATTTTCTTTAAATTACAATAGAGATTTTTTATTACTTTATAAAAGCAATTACAATCTAAGAGGTTATCAAACTTTTATATTGTAACTCCTAAAATTATTGTATTCGTGGCGAAATTAAAAATATATTTATTTTTATATATTTTTTATTTATTTTATTATTTATTTATACAACGTCGCATATTTTCTAAACAAGTAGATTTAAATTTATGGATAATAGGTGTTGAAATATTCGGTTTTTGGAAAATAGAATATTAAAATGCCAAAAACTTCCTTATTTACGATTTTTTCGTAATGGTTTATTATAACATTTTTATTACAAATACCTTTTTCTATCAAATACTGATAAAATACATAGGGTGCTCCATTAAAAAAATGTGTTAATAAGATGAAAACGCGATCTTCTTTTGATTTTCACTGTTGTAATCCCTGGAAAATTTTCTACTACTTTGCTAATTTAATCGACTATTCAGCACAACTAATAACAAAGATAATAATTGCGCATTTAAGTTATCATTTTTGAAAACTATTTTACAAAATATTTTTCTTTCGTAGTAATTTATTTTTCCTGTTATCCAGTAGTTCTGTAAATAAACCAAATACGACCAATCTTTATATAACATTTCTTAAAAACACGATTTCAACGTTTTGTACATCTATTATATTATAAATTACTAATTTCATTGCTGAATTTAGTTTTTGATAATTTAAGTTCAATAGAAGAAATAGAAATTAACATTGAAATTTTGACAAGTTATTTCAGTATAATCGGTCTTAAAACGTGAAAAATGCATAAGAAATATTAATTTGAAAATATTTTTTATTTCGTTGCTGGGTGAATGTGAATGTAAAATATCTATTTAATATTCAGATTGAGACTGAAATAATTGAGAATTTGGTGACTGCATTTTTTAGCCCTCGAGGTGCCAGATGTGATCGGTGCGACGGAAGGATTTATGACCTGTTTATGTTTGTTTACCGCAAAACCAGTGTCCGATTTCATGCCTGCTCTTCAGGGGGTGCACCTTTGCTGAGCCGACTTGTGGACGCAAGGAGTACCAGGGGGGTGACACGCTTATGGGACTTTGCTTTTTTGGAAACAGTTAAGGGAGCACGAGCTAGGCGGCGCTGATGACGGGTTTTCTATGGAATCTGGCGCGTATCTAGGCACGTTTTATTCCATGAAACGCTACTTATTCCGTTTTCGGCCATTTTTACAATTCCTTTGTTTGTTTTGAGAGTAGGCACGTTTTTTCACAATTTGTGAATAATAGGAAGTCGGTAAGCTATTAATAAGTTCAGTAATTAGATTTACTATTAATTGATAGATTATTATATGTATTTGGTTAGTTATAGTTTGGTATATTTAAGTAATTTTAATAATCACTATTGTTTACATATCTAGGTTAGGTTATCTTTTAATACATGTTTTAAGTTTTTCACAATTTGTGAGTAATAGATTATTTGTAAGCTGTTTACAAGTTCTGTAATTAGATTTACTCTTATTTGATAGATTATTATAAGTATTAGGTTTAGTTAGGTTATTTTTAACAATAGTTAATACATATAAGTAAGGTTAGTTTATCTTTTAATACATCATGCCTGTGGTTACTTATAAAAAATGTTTGTTATTTGTAATTATTGTTTCTGGTGATGTTTTTTGTGTTATTTTATGTTTATTGTTAATAAATAATTTTGATATCCCACATTCTTTTCTGTCTTAATTTTATTTCTCCCTCTTTGTACTTATAAATTATGAATAAATACAAAATAAAGTATTGATTGGTATTAATTAATAAAGTTCATTAACAAAACGAATTTATTGAAAATAAGGAATATATTCATTTGCGCACACACACACACACACACACACAAACACAGTATGTATGTGAGTAGTGTGTGTGTGTGTGCATGTGTTATCGCACACACTAACTTGTGTCTATGTGTGAGTAAATTTCACATTACAGATTTCTGTTTTTTGACCAACACATCCACACACCTACACGAACACCAACATAATATATACGTTAGTATTAGTGCTAGTTCGGAAGCACAACCCAGGTGGCGACCAAAAAGCATTACATGGGATGTCGCTTCCTTAGTGTTCCGTGAGGAGTACGTCGCCGCCTCTGACACATTGTTTAAAAATAAATATTTTTTACGATTCCGAATGGGAAACCATTAGGCAACGATGCATCGCGACGTGCGGGATGCATATATAAAGGTTCCGAATAGGCAACGGATAGAAATCGACGCATCGGAATCGGTACCGTATCAAATCGATAAGAAATCGGATGCCGATCGGCAGACGATGGTTTGCTGAGATATAGAATTTTAAAATTTTAAATTTTAAATCAATACACTTCCGATGAGTTTTCTTTATAAATTAAAATACAAAATTGAGGGTGTATTGATTGCAAACAGTTGTAAGTATGTTTCAAACTAATTCTCTTTTTCTTTCACTGAATTCCAGAGACGTTTGTAATCGATTATCAACGTATAATTAAAATTGAGAATATTTTTCTGCAAATTTTCAAATCTATAATTTGTATTCAAGTAATTGCTAGTCATGTTATTAAGTACTTTTTGTCAGTTTTATTTATTAATAATAATAGAAAGGTCACGTGGTCACAGTTATTTAAATAAATTAAATAAAAACAATTTTAAAATAATTAATTAATAAATCATTTTCCCTTTAGCTACTGTCACATAATGACTTATGTTACATAAGTACTTTAACAAATGTCTAATAATAGACATTTGCTGTTGCATTAAAATAACATATTGTATAATGCACCAAATTTTGAATCGAAAATATTTAATGACGAGGAATCAAATCCCAAAATATGTTTCTGTAGATAGCCTTATATTACGAAACGTTTATTTTCTTTCTTGTTTTTGTTTTTTGCATTAAATATTTTCGATTCAAAAATTGTTGCATTATACAATATGTTATTGTTATGCAACAGCAAATGTCTATTATTAGACATTTGTTAAAATATCTATGTAACATAAGTCATTATGTGACATTGGCTAAAATGAAAATTATTTATTAATTATTTTCAAATTCTTTTTATTTAATTTATTTATTATGTTAACATTTTGCATTCTTTTTTATTCTTTTAATTTAATGAGGATGTTAAACATTGTTATCAATTTTATATTTGTTCAATTTTGAATTAAACATTGAAATATTTGTTAAAGCAGAGTGATTAATGGAATCTTAACGTAGGCAACATTATTTGCCTTTCATAGTCATTTTAGAAAATAAAATTGAGTGTATGACAAGTAAATTGCTTTCGAGTTATTGTTGCTAAGGATTAGCCTAAAAGTAAATAAATTATTTTTCATATATATATTTTTTTAAATTTAATTAAATTCATTGATTATTTATTGATTACTTACAGTTGAATGTAATAGAAATATCCCCAATAAAATCGTCTCCAAGATCGTCCACATTCCAGAGGCTATCGTCTGTAAAGAAAAGGGTCGTGTAAAAATGCGGCGGTGCGTGAAAACCCCGAAGGTCCTGATCCTGTTAGGGGATCGAGGATTCCGAGCGCGCGGTTGTTTGTGTATGTATATGTATGTGTGTGTATGTGGGCAATAAACGAGGACTCACTTTGCATTTCCTCTGTTTGAAAACGACGAGGGCCATTATGACAGTCATCCCCATGCATGTCATTTGGATGCTCATGACGACCGTCCGGAGGAAAATGCTCCTCTTCGCCGTGCAGACGCCGTCTATGCATTCGCATTGCTCCGGGCACGGTTCACAACTGAAACAAAATGAATTATAAGTAAATAATATAATACGATATCAAAAAATATATTCAGGAATGAACAACAAATGAATTCGAATACACTTATTTTATATTATTAGCTTAAAATAATGATTCTTCATCATCTTGATATTATTAAATAAAGAACACTTTGTTTCACAAATTAAATGATTTATTTATTCAACTAGTTCCGTTTTTTTACAGCAGTATTAAAAATAATGTAGCAAGTAAATAAATCCTCTTTCGGATAATAAGGGTTTTAAGAATTATAATAATAAATACGAAAAAGTCTGCCATTAAAATTAATAAAAACTGAACAATTTTTGAAAATTTTCGAGTTATTAGTCTATTATTAAGATAAAAAATAGTTAATAAACCAAATATATTTTCCGAAATATATCTAGTTTAATAAAAAAACAACAACCAACATATAGAAGATTTTTAGTCTATTATTGAGTAAAATTGCGTTATTCATATTTATTATTATAATATAAAGTACCAACATTTATATGTTGGAAGTATTAGTATTAGTTATAACTAAAGTTTCTAGTTGTCGTTTAATAAGTTTTTTTTTTAGATTTAATGAGTTTCTCGAATAACCAATTTAATAAAATTTAATTTTACATGAATTATCATACACCAGCAAACAATTTCAAAATCAATTAAATTATATTTAGCTGTTGGAGTTTTCGGTGGGGTAAAGTTTCAATTATCGGCCCTCGCGTATATTTATCAGAGTAGTTTGAAACCCGTGTATTCCCTTTCTATTTAAATAAATAATTGATGGGGGATTAAACATATTGGCAACGGTTTTGCGGCCAACTGGCCTCCGGCCAAAATCACCTTCGCCCCCAACTCCAATTCCAGATCGCCGCACGGAAATCCGATGTACGCTCAAATTTCCTCCTGAAACCCCACTTGTTTCTGAGTATGATTAAAACGGAATAATCAATTCCTATTAACTTCAATTATGTCGAATATATAATATTATCTAACAAATACATTTTTTTCTTATTTATAAGTGATTAAAAAATAAATACTGTTAAATTAAATAATAAAGGAAAGTAAACAAATCTATTAATATCTATTTCTATCCCAAAAGATTCAAAAATAGGTAATAAGTTCAAAAATATAAGTAACAAGTTCAAAACTGAAATTAAAATGATCTAACCTGAATAATTTTTAATAATTTATGTAGATAAATAATGTACAAAATAAATATGTGTGTATATACACAAGAAGAAATTTATATAGTTTTACATAGCAACAACATTGTGGCTATATTGATTTTAGATAGTAATACTAGAGTTTCTATATAGTTCCAACATAGAATATATATAGTAATATTTTATTTGAACACCGTGACATAGTAAAAACGTTGTGAATTGATAGTTTTTTTCTATATTGCATTTAAGTAGTTTTACAATATAGACACAACATTCGTGCTTTTTCTACCAACCACTAACGCCCTAAATTTATTATATTAATTAATACTTTGACTTTATCAGTTTTTTTTTCTCGGTTTTATCTGTTGTTTGCCCCACCATAATATTGTTCGCAACGCGGCAACGGTTGTATGTATGTTGTACCGACAATTTATTTCTTAATTTTGGCCTAAAGGTAGAACAGTTCTATTAATTTCCAAGTAATTGGAATTAATGGAACTGATTTAGGTCCATTTGACCACATTAGACTATATTATTGTATATTTTTATACCGTATATCTTGCAGCATGTATATTTATGTCTAATTGGTCAATAAACGATTTATTATTATTATTATTATTATTATTATTATATATTAACCATATTTATTCATAAAGTAATTTCATTACATAGTTACTACATAAAATTATAAAGGTAGAACTATATATTTTTACTATATAGTTTAAATATAGCTTCAACGTAGATTTAATGTAATCCTTAATAGTTTTACTATATTGCCACTACATATAAATATTGCATGGTATGTATATAATTTTATCATGTAATCCCTACGTAATTTTACTATATTATTTTTTCTGATAGGTAGTAGACAGTTAATGAAACTACCACCATTCTTCCTTACTAATTTTTAAAAATTGCTTATTGAGTTCCAGTTATTACAAATTCTGTTTAATAAATAATTATTTTAAATAGTATTACGACATAGTCACTATATAAATATACTATGTAGATCCTATATACTTTTGCTACATCATTAATTCTAAATAGGTATAAATATTGAATCATATTACGATCCTTTTTTTTAGAATTATATTTATACATTTCGTACAAATTATATATACATTATTAGAACTTTGGTTATTTTCCTCTTTATTATGTCTGTTCCCAGGTGCTGTGTAGTTAATATATTATTAGATTTATAAGCATTTTAAATTAAAGGATTTATTAATTATTTTAGTTCATTTATCAAAAATTAGATTAGAGAAAACTAATTAAAATTTACCTAAAACATTTTATTACACGATTCCATTGTATCAGCTTCGAATAGATCGTTTGTTTTTTTTATGAATAGTGTGCATACGCAAAATTGGCATTTCGCTGTACAAATTTAGGGGATTTACGCATCATTCGATCTATCGGAGGTGAGCAAAGTGAGTGTTTTTTCTTCGAGTTTTAATAATTTGTGATTGTGTGTACATTTTAAGTAGTAGTTTTATAAAGGATCATTATAATTAATACCTTTAAGATGAGTACTTATTTATTGTTAGTAATTTCACAGATTACGAAATCTACCTGCTTTAGTGATAGTTACAGTGTTAGTAAATTCTCATACTCTATTAAAGGAAATTCATATATTTTGTGTAAAATGTAACAGATTTTGGTGCGTAAGTTGTACTTATAAAAACTGCAAACTCCAGATATATGACATCGGACAATGTAGCCAAGTTTGAGATGACGCTTGAAAGTAGAATTAGAGGCATAAAACAAAATAAAGTTATATCATCATACATGTTAACGGATTAAAGGTCCCGTACTGAATTGGATGATGTTTTGTGATGTTGATCGATTTACGTAGAATTATATTATATTATATTATATTATATTATATTATATTATATTATATTATATTATATTATATTATATTATATTATATTATATTATATTATATTATATTATATTATATTATATTATATTATATTATATTATATTATATTATATTATATTATATTATATTATATTATATTATATAACTAAACTATTTCTGGTACCGCTCATCCTAAAATGAATTAGTTTTAAACATTTACTTTGGACTCTCTTGATTTCAGATTTTTTAATTATGATAATAGTCATAATAATGATTATTTTTAAGTTATATTTTTTTAATTTATGATTAATTTCATTCAAATCAATAAACAATTTTCTTAGTAATAATAGAAAATGTTTTATTCGCGTGGTTGCAATTATTTGAATAAAAAATACACGTTTTAGTACTAATACTACGTAAGTCATTGTTGCAGTGGCTAAAGTGAAAATAATTATATATGTCGTTTCATCTGCGTATAATATTTTATTCGAATTTTTATATCACTATAGAAATGCATAGTGTTGTAGGGTGTCGAAGATTGGTGAGTGTTCTTAAGAAGGATTTTGGGCAACTTAGACAACTTAGATGTGGTGATATAAGCCGGTTTGATTTAGGTAAACAGTATAATACCATAATATAGTCCCCCTCGAAAATGGTTGGTGCCTTGTCATGGTAAGGGGGCTCCTTGAGCCTTGGGCTATCACTTAATTGGTGGCTCTTCGCTCAGGGTTAAATATCAACCCCACGTGTTTGTGCCGTGTGTGGCGACCCGTGTCGTCGGATGAAGGAGTCCTGGTGGGTAAGAGGAAGACCTGCGCGGGCGTGAAATCAACACACCACTTTGGCCTGGATTTCGGCTAAACGGGCGGTTGGAGGTTGCCAAACTCCAATAAATCGGCTGTGTTGTCCCGTCGGAGGGCCAAAAGGGGAGACTCAGTGGGGTGGCAAGCGCGCAGAGGGTCTGTAGCTCATCGCCCTGGTTGGCAACCAGGAGCAATGACCGCATTCCCCTCTTATGTTTGCAGGCCGTCTTGGGGGTCTATATCCATCCGTTAACCCTGGGCGTCAAGTTGACGCTCCCAACCTTGGGCTCCGTGGCGGGTGGGGAGCCGGATGGACGAATTAAATTCTCATTTGTATGGAGAACATAAATGCCAATAAGAAACTGCCACTGGTACCCCTGAGCTCACCACTAAACCCCGTGCCTCAGACACAAGACCAGCCTAAAGGTGTAATGGCCGTATCCAGGAATACGACCGCTTTAACGGAAGGAAACCAATCCTCGCTGAAGACACCTGGCGAGATGAAGGCTGGCCCCTCGGGATTACCTTAGTCAGTCCAGGATGGCTTCAGGGAGCAGAAAAGGAAGAGGTATCGTATCTGCGGTACAGAGGCGAAAAGGAGAAGGTAAAGGAAATTATTGGAGGCGCAGGCCAATCCAACCTTAGATTCTAAGGTGGCCGCCTCCAAAAATCCTTTCCTATCGAAACCTTCTGGGACTAGGGTAGATAAATCTATCCAGAAGAAGACCAAACCACCTACAACGGAGGTTAACATTAAAGCTGTGGATAAAGACAGGGGTAAGAGACTGCGGTCTGCCAACTCTTCGGAGCCTACGCCCAAATGCGATGGGCCACAGGCCTCGGGGACAACTGGTGGAGCTGGGGGCTCGGGACCTGTCAAGTCCTACAGTGAAGCTGCCGTAAGCCACTTGCGCTTAGTCATATGGGTTGTATCGAACCCCTTGTGCAAGATTAGTCAAGAGAGGGCTACCCTAATTAGGCGAGCCCTCTCCGATGAACTTGAGAGGTTGATGTTTGGTCTTACCATCTCTACCGACTCTCCACCTAGGTTCAGGACCTGGTCCTTCAAAGGTGAAAGCCTCAGAGTTCACTACGAGGAACAGGAAACCGTGCTGTGGCTGGAAAGGACAGTCAGAGGACTAAATCTGTGGCCAGATTGTGGCTTGATTGCAACCACTAAAGACCGCCTCCCCAGGCTGTGGAAGGCCGCCTTGTGGTTACTCAAGGCGGAATTCGACATTGATATCATTAAAAGACTCAGATTTCAAAATCCGGGTCTAAACATCAAGGACTGGCCTATCTATCATGTCGTTGGAGAGAGTCCACCTGGACAACTTTTCATCTTCGGCATGGGGGAAGAGGACAGGAAGGTCCTAAAAAGCCGGGGTGACCGAGTCAACTATAGGTTTTCACCAACAAGCTGCGTGAAGAGAGAAAACCTGAGGCAATCGGATCTGCCGGCAACTCAAGAGTTTCCAACTCTCCACGAAGCAGGAGGCTGTGGTATCATCACAGCAGCCAACAAGTACCTTGTTGGCGGCACCAGAACCAACAGATGTAGACATGGAGTCAACATCAGGGAGATCTCCCGGCCTGTCGCCCAGATCAGAAGAGCTAATGCTCACTGACTTGGAGAAGGACTGGTGGGAGAAAGCTGAAGGCAAGCCAGCATAAACAATGGCCACTCAGGTAAAGTATAATTTTATACGGTGCAATTTGGGTTACTCGAGGGCATAAAGAGCCACGCTCTGTAGGCGACTAGATCTGGCCTCAGATACAATAGCCCTAATACAGGAAGCCTGGATTGCAAATTCCAGGGTTTGTGGACTGGGTAGACTAACAGGCAACGTATTTTACAGGCCATCCCAGTAGCCTAGAACGGTGATATACACCCCTAGGCAGGTAACAGCTCATCTGTTGCTACACTTCTTTGATGGGAACAACACCGTCGTGAGAGTGAGTGGCGATTTGTACAGGAAAAATGACATCATCCTGGCTACAGTCTACCTCCCTGGTGACATCAGCCTTCCGCCCCCCTCCAGGGGCCTTGAAGGACTGGTCGCGTACTGTAGGAAGGAAGGACTGCCACTCATAGCAGGATGTGACTCCAACTCACACCATATTGTGTGGGGCAGCAGGACCACCGACACTAGAGGTAAGTCCTTATATGACTTTTTAATAAGTAGAGATTTAGAGATACTTAATTGCGGGACGGAACCTACTTTCGTGAACGCACGTAGCCAAACCGTTATAGACATTACAGTGGCTACCATGAGTTTCTCAGGTAAAATCAGCGATTGGAAAGTGAGCCAAGAAGTTTCAATGTCAGACCATTGATGGATCTCTTTCCAGTCAAGATTAGTAGATCGTCCCTGCAAGCCTTATAGAGATCCGAGAAGTACGGACAAGGATGCCTACATTAGGCACCTTCAAAAGGGCATGCAAGACAGAAAAATTGAATTCTCTAATGATAGCATTAGACTAGACCTCCTTGCGAGGGAAGTGCAAGTGCAAATAATTAAGGCATATAAATATGCCTGTCTACTCAAGAGGAGGACAGAGTCTGGCAGTGCCACAACCTGATGGTGCAGGGAACTCGACTCCCTCAAGAAAGTGACAAAGGAAAGTTATAACAGAGCCAATAGCTCAAGGATAAACTCTGACTGGATCCTGTACAAGGACTGCCTTAAGGCGTATAAGAAACTCATCATGCAGCGTCAGAGGTCCTTCTGGCCCGCTTTCTGCGAGAGCATTGAGGATACGCAGGACGCTAGCAGACTCAAGAAACTACTCTCACGGGATCATCAAAAACCTGTGGGAGTGTTAAAAAAGGAGGATGGCTCGCAAGCTCCTGGGTGATAGGGCATAATATTGAGACACGCCTGGCACACTAATGCGTCCCCTTATATGATTCTCTGCATCCCTATACTCTAAAGAAATTTGGTGTAGATGAGATGATGTAACAGGCTGCAGACTTTCTAAGGGGTTTAATGAGGCCTATTGTATGCCAGTGCTAAGGGCGCACCTCCCACAAAACCGTAACTGTAATATAGTAAAGGTCGGCAAAATGATTTATAAATGTGTGTAGCTGTTTTTATACTTACGTCTTATTATTTATAGGTAATCGACCTGAAATGACGTGCTCGTATTTTTATTTTGTTTTTTTATGGAGAGGTTGTCGGATTTGAAGAATAGTTTGGAATTGATTGTGGGAGACCGTGGCGATATTTTGTAGAATAGCATAAAAAAAATTGTAAGGATTTATTTTGATCCACCATTTTGAGCATCAGCCTTTAATGGAATTAAATAATGTTTGGACCGATTTTTAGGCTATGTGAAGGAAATCGGCTTGCGTAATAAGAGCCGTGTCAAGAGCGAACAGAAGAGCATATTGGGAAGTAACCTTTCTCCTTGGGGATAAGGGAGAGCCCTGTAAGATGGGAAATAAGTGGTAAAGTGAGAGACGAATTTTAAGAGAGGAAGTTGTGGATAAGGATGATTAAGTAGCGTGGAATTTGTAAAAGAAAGCATTTATACAGGAGGCTAATATGTCAAACCGAATCAAAAGCTTTCTCTCAAGAAAGAGTACGGTAGATTTTCTTCCTTCTAGGTGATTGAATTACAAGTTGGACGTGAGAATGTATAGTGGTAGCGTAGTATATTTTTTAGGAAGAAAAGTAAATTGGTATTCTGGAATGGATTTATTGGAGGTGGTAGGGAGTTTTTCTTTGATCAATGACTCAAATAATTTTCCAATTACTGGGAGTATGGTAATAGGACGGTATTTAGATACTAGGGTAATGTCGTTTTCGTGTTTTATATATATATTCTAAATATATATACATCAACTAACAATATAATATCAAAAATTAATTTTCTAAACTAATATACAGGGTGAGTTTTTTTCGATGTTCTCTATGGGGATCTCGGAAACTATAAGAGATAGAAAAACGGTTAAATGGGGAAAGAAGTGTAGTTTTATAAGACGAATAAAATGACACTTTCAAAATATTTGAAAAAGTCAAGGGTAACTAGATATTTTGAAAAAAGTAAAATGTGTCAATTTTTTGAAATCAATATATCTCTATTATTATCATAGATAGAAAAAAACTGTAAAGGACAAAGTTGTAGAAAATTTTACACAGATTAATAAACAAAAAAAATTTTCGCCCATATTTTGGGAGATATGACACAAACTTACCTTTTTTTAAATGGAAACAGTAGTTGGCTATGACTTTATTAAAAGGGTTATTTTTTTCCCTTTAATCCGATATAACATATGCCATAGTTATTTTTAAAATAAAATAAGTTACAGTCGTTTTAAGGTTTACCATACACCAAAAATTAGTTAGCCATGAAAAAGACAAAAGTAAAACAATTGCAGTTGTTTATTCTAAACACACATTAATTCATTTCCATGTTTGGTTTGTTTCGATAAGTTTGTTTTGTATTTTTTTGGTGTTGTAAGTTTTTTAAAGTGACAATGAATTTTTCCAACGAAGAAGAGCGTGATATGCTTGTTTGTTGCATTCAGTGTAATAAAAACGCTGCGGATGCTGCAGAACAATATTATAATCAATATATCGATCGTCGGTAGCCATCTTTACCAACATTCAGAAGTATCACCGTTTTAGACTTTTTTCTGTGGGGTTATGTGAAGAACAAAGTGTATGAACAATCATATCAATCTGTGGAGGATCTTAGACTAGCTGTACTTGAAACATTTTATTCTATTGACAGAAGAAAAGTAAAAAAACACAAATTCGATTTTAAAAAGATGTACTTTATGCCATAATAATAATGGTGGACTTTTTGAGCATCTTATGTAATATTTAAAATTTTCTTCTATTATTATTTTGATAATTTCGGAATTATTTTACTTTATGTTGCTTTTGACAAATCTAAAGAAAGATAATACATTAAATATTGATTTCGTTGCTATAAACAACCTTTTAATAAAGTCATAGCCAACTACTGTTTCCATTTAAAAAAAGGTACGTTTGTGTCATATCTCCCAAAATAAGGGCGAAAATTTTTTTTTGATTTTTTGTTATTAATCTGTGTAAAATTTTCTACAACTTTGTCCTTTACAGTTTTATTCTATCTATGATAATAATAGAGATATATTGATTTCAAATAATTGACACATTTTACTTTTTTCAAAATATCTAGTTACCCTTGACTTTTTCAAATACTTTGAAAGTGTCATTTTATTCGTCTTATAAAACTCACTTCTTTCCCCATTTAACCGTTTTTCTATCTCTTATAGTTTCCGAGATCCCCATAGAGAACATCGAAAAAACTCACCCTGTATATAATAAATAAAAGACAACGCAAGCGCTATCTTTGACCTAATTTGATGTAAACGATTTGGGTCTACAAGGTAGACGGCCGAAAATCATTGTTTCGTCAACTAAAGAAAGGTGAAAACTTGTCCTGTTATGAGAGAGAAAACGAAATTCATTTAATATAATGTTCAGCTACCATTCATCTACCGTATGGACCGAAATGGCCATCACTAGTTGCCCATACATTGGATGAATCGTGGCTGAACATTTTATTAAACTAATATAATATGTTATAATTTTTTTTTTTAATAATAATATTACTCTATGGATAGATTTTGGCTACTTAAGAATATCTTGAAGTTATTAAAAAACAATATTGTAATAGAAAGGAGTATTTATTCACTTTGTCACAGTCAATAAACTCAATAAAAAGAAAATTATGGTAAGAATTATCAAAGTAATTAATTTATAACAATTAAATAATTGATTATTTATTTTCATTTTAGCTACTGCAACTTTTTAACTTATATAAGTACTTAAATATACCCAGCCGGATATTTTACTACAGAATGGATATTTGTTGTTGCGCCGTAAATGAATGCAGAGTATAATAATTAGTGATTCGAGAATATTTAATGCAAAGAACAAAATAGTGTAAGAAACAGCATGTTCATTATGTAGTTCATTTGAAAGTGTATCCGTTTTTAAGTGCTAATTTTATGTAAGTCGAAAGTTTTAGTAGGAGAAGGAAAAATAGATAATAATTTAATTTGTATTAATTAATTATTTTCATAATTATTTTCATTTATTTTAAAAATTATATACCTTTTAGCTAGCTCTCTTTGTTTAACTGTTAAAATGAAAACACAGCTTTATTTATAGATTGTATTGTTATAACTTATAAAAATATTTCATACATTATATTTTAATGTACATTACATATTATATTAGTTACTAAAAATGTTAATGGGGATTTCCTCTTTAGAACAAATTAAAGGATATAGTAAAGGTCGGCAAAATGATTTATAAATGTGTGTAGCTGTTTTTTATACTTAATGGGGATTTCCTCTTTAGAACAAATTAAAGGATCTGTATAATATCAATTTTGCATGGCCGTATACGATGATATTCTCGTTGTTATTAAAGCGCAATATTCTCAGAAGGAAGGTAATTTACCTTGAAATTACTGTTTCGGTAATAATGAAAATATTTGAACCAGACTTCCCCCTTTCTTGTTTTAAATTATGTTTTCCTTTGTAGAATCTGACATGATTATGTTGCACTTTCAATAAAACAAAATATTGTACTATATAGCATAAGGGTTGCAAAAATAATTTGTAATTGATTCTTGTTGCTAGTTTACTTTTTTAATAATGACTGACTATAAGCTCAGACATGAAAAAAAAAAAAAGATTTTATTGCTTAAAAAGAAAGATGGGAATGAAGAAGACATCTTAAAATACGAATAAAGCAATATATGCCAATAAGGCTCAGTTGTAAAAATATGTTATGGTGGCCGGTTTTTTTATGCCGGTCAGTATATATTTACAATTTACATAAGCCAATATGGCTCATTTAAAAATGAAGAAGCAAATATATTGCCTTTTGAAAATGTAAGTAATTAATTTCTTTTGTGGTTGTACAATTCTTTAAATAAAAGTTATTTGAAAATAATTTATTAATTACTTCCTCATTTAGCTCCGTGACTTACGTTACGTAAGTACTTTAAATAAATGGATATTACAGCTATTTCTGGGGCAAATACAATGATACAAATCTTTATTTGCTGATTTTTTTGGCCATGTCCACCAGTTGCGGTTGTGATGCGCAAAATATTAACGGAAACAAATCTCAAGTAATTAACTTTGAAAACTTTGAAAATGTATGTCAAAATTTTATATCTCCATAAAATTATTTAGCTAGTCATTAAAAGTAGCAAATAAACCACAAACTAAATCAATTATAATCTTAAGTTTGAATTTTCTTTCGATTATACTTACTTACATGACTTTCGTTTTTACGGTTTGAACTTCTAACTTTTTACACCATCGTATTTATCGATTTACTTATTCAGTGACCAATTCCCGTCTTTTCATTTATGTTTTTTTTTTCTAATTTCAGACTGTTTCTAATCGCTTTCAACTTCCTAATCTCTTATACTATGTCCGCTCGTGATCTCGATCTTCACCCGACTGACCTGATTTCGCTTAAATTTTCCTCTTTCACATATATTTTTTTTTTGATGATTTTACATTTTTTTAAACACCATATATGGTCTCAAACGCTCTTACATTTTCCGCGAACTTGCATCCTTTCTCATATATTTGGTTTTGCTAGTTTGCCAATTCTACATATTTTTTGATTGAAGTATGTTTTACAAAGAAAGTAAAGAATTTCCGTTGCGTAATTATAATGTTGCAATAAATTATAACATTTAAATTAGTAACGTTGAAATATTTTTCATTAATTTAATGTAGATTTTTACTAATTATATTTTTTGATATACCATAATTTATACAAGAAATATTATTTCCTGAAACTGTTTACCTTTAAACTTTTAATTCATATAAACAATTTAATTAAAAACAAGTTTAAGACAGAAAATGGTGAATGTGCCAGGTCTTAACGCTTTATACAGGGTGAGTTTTTTTCGATGTTCTCTATGGGGATCTCGGAAACTATAAGAGTTAGAAAAACGGTTAAATGGGGAAAGAAGTGTAGTTTTATAAGACGAATAAAATGACACTTTCAAATTATTTGAAAAAGTCAAGGGTAACTAGATATTTTGAAAAAAGTAAAATGTGTCAATTTTTTGAAATCAATATATCTCTATTATTATCATAGATAGAAAAAAACTGTAAAGGACAAAGTTGTACAAAATTTTACACAGATTAATAACAAAAAATCAAAAAAAATTTCGCCCATATTTTGGGAGATATGACACAAACTTACGTTTTTTTAAATGGAAATAATAGTTGGCTATGACTTTATTAAAAGGGCTATTTTTTTCCCTTTAATCCGACATAACATATGCCATAGTTATTTATAACATAAAATAAGTTACAGTCGTTTTTAATTTTACCATACACCAAAAAATAGTTAGCCATGAAAAAGACAAAAGTAAAACAATTGCGGTTGTTTATAGCAACGAAATCAATATTTAATTTATTATTTTTCTTTAGATTTGTCAAAAGCAACATAAAGTAAAATAATTACGAAATTATCAAAATAATAATAGAAGAACATTTTAAATATTACATAAGATGCTCAAAAAGTCCACCATTATTATTATGGCATAAAGTACATCTTTTTAAAATCGAATTTGTGGCTTTTTTGACTTTTCTTCTGTCAATAGAATAAAATGTTTCAAGTACGGCTAGTCTAAGATCCTCCACGGATTGATATGATTGTTGATACATTTTATTCGTCTTATAAAACTACACTTCTTTCCCCATTTAACCGTTTTTCTATCTCTTATAGTTTCCGAGATCCCCATAGAGAACATCGAAAAAAACTCACCCTGTATGTAGTGAAACTGGCAATAATTCCAACAAAACACCGGCGCTTCCACCATGTTGGCCTTTTTTTGCGCTGATGAACCCCGGGTCTGCAAATATTCGTATAAAAAATAATGCAATACCCATAAATAATACATTTTATTATAACAAAACTTAATAAACGTAGAATATAAATAATATTAATTAATAATTAAACATTTTTATTCAACATTACAATAATAATATAAATTTTAAGACAAAAACGTTTACTGGTTTTCAACTTAGCATGACTGCAACTAAAAATTAAAAACCAAATTAAATTATATAGTAATTTTGAGGGATTCATTTTTATAAAATTATTTAATGTAGCGTTCTCCTCTCGTTCATTTTTAGTCGCTCCAAATCTTTTCTATTTTCAAACACATATTATGTGTTTATCCTTGTCAAATAGGAAGTGGTACTTTTCAAGTGCAGACAATTCATATTCGCAAATTGAAATTCTTAATAAAAACATTTTAGATGTGAGCGAGAAATACCATATAGACAGTATAATTAGAAAAAATACAATGATAGAAAAGAGACAGTTTAAATTCTACCTTAGGGTAGTGATAACATACATTTAGTAACTATAAAATTAAATAAAGGTGCAAATATGTGGGGTATACATTTTAACTGTCTTACGATGAATTCATTATATTGTTTGTTGAATCATTAAATAAATTATAAAAAGCATAAAAAAATATTTGAAAATAAAAAATCGAAAAATTTGTTTACAACATTTCTATAAATGCATATAGTACTCACGGACAATACAAGCAGTAAATGCAAAAATTACAATCAAAATGAAACTAAACTTTCTGTGAATTGATATTTGTTGAATACTTACACTTACAGTATGGCATTATAATATACATTTTTAAATTACAACTACATGGTGGCAACGCGATTGCCAGTAATAAGTGTAATAACAAATTAACCAAAACAAATGTAAACATTCTGGTAGTTGAATATCGTTAATTGTAGATCGTATTACTATTATCCTAAAGAAAATTGAATTCAATGCATGGCTTTTTTGAAATATACTACTTTGAAAAGCTCACCATTAATAACAATTTAAGAAAGAACAAAGTAAAGTCCTTGTTAATTTTTGTTCATTAAGGATAGTTTAAAACACTTTGGAAAGATACTTGAATTTAAAGTATCGATTTTGAAAATAGGATTAATTGAAATTTCGCCCTAAAGGGGAGCCGGCAATAAGCCCCATAGAAAATAAAGAATGTAAACATTTTGACATTGGAAATGTATTGTCTAATAATTGTATATATATTTAGTGAAATAAAATTGAATCTAAATTATGGTGCTTGGAAGAAAAATTATTTTAAAAAATTGACATTTGGGATTTTTAAATTCATCATTAATTTGGTTAGGGTATAATTATAATATTGTGTTTTATCGCGTTTTATAGATTTTGTTATTTTCTACAAATGGTTATAAAATGTTTACCTTTAATCGCTTATTTGTTGTACAAATTATTATTTAAATTAATTTAAAAAAATGATGGAAGTGCCGGGTTATTGTTGGAATTATTGTCAGCTTCACATACATGTGACATCATAGATGTTGTATGTAAATAGATAAAGCATGAGATAGTGGGAATATGATTCTGCTGTGCCATCATCTCGGCTGTTTGTAAACACCCATACGGTGTTCGATTTGACCAAGAATTTTATAATTATGTAAATTGTAAATATATACTGACCGGCATAAAAAACCGGCCACCATAACATATTTTTAAAACCGAGTCTTATTGGCATATATTGCTTTATTCGTATTTTAAGATGTTTTCTTCATTCCCTTCATTCATTCTTTTTAAGCAACAAAATCTGTTTTTAACGAGATTAAGAAGTTTTTGTCATTTACGCATTAGCAGATTATACATCTTATTTTATCATTTATGTGTGGAAACATCAAATGGGCTTACGTGCATTGTTTACTAGTAGTTATACAGTTAATAAATATCGCAATAAAGAATGCAGCTAACGGTTACGGAAGTGTCTCAAATTGTTGCAAGCACTACGTGTCGCGCTCATTGGGTATACCTCGTATTACCATTCACGATGCATGGTGTCGGTACTTGGAGACTGGCAATTATGCTAGGCGAGAAGGATCTGGAAGAAGGGCAACAAATGCGGTTAATGATCGTTTTGTTGTGCTCAACGCATTTAGAGACCGGAGAACTACCGCTGTTCAGCTTCAAAATCGCCTTCAAAACTGTTATAGGGATTTAAGTAAGTGAGAAAACAATTAGATGAAGACTTCAAAAACGCTGATAACGATGATAAAATGAACGATACGCAAACGGCACCATTTTCAAACGGCGACCTTATAAGGGAGGTTCTGTTATGGTGTGGGCAGGTATTTCTTTAAGGGCACATATCGACCTTATTTTTGTAGAAAATGGTGCACATGGATAAATGGAAAATATTCTGCAAGAAGCTGTTGTGCCCTTTTATCATTTTATTGGAGATAGCTTTATTTTAATGCACGAACACGTTACTTAAATGATGTCGGCATTCAAACCCTAAATTGGCCAGCATACAGTCCAAATCTCAATCCAATTGAGCACTTTTAGGATCAATTCCAAAGATATATTCGTAATAGCCCAGCCTTGCCAGAGACTCTCTAAAAGCTAAAATTGGCATTCCATGAAGAATTCCATGCTATACCTCAATATTTTTTAAAAGCTTTAATTAATTAAATGCCTCATCGGTTACGCCATGTGATTCAAGCACGGGGAGAACATACGCGCTAATAGACATCATTAGGTTGTCGGTTAAAAAAAGAAGTGAGAACTTTTTAAGGGGAGTATAGCAAATTTTCGCACCGAACGAGCGAAAAGACCCACAAAATTTAGAGAAAGGCATCCCATGCCAAGTATGGTATATATACTAGGGAATGTTAAGTAAGTTTCACTTGGTTTGTTTTACACGCAAAAATTATTTATTTTCGACTAGTTTCGGCACATTGCCATTATCAAGAATAAATGTACAAGAAATTTTACAGTTATTTATATAATCTTATTGTCGGTATTTTCAGTAGTAAGGGCGTTAACGATCGGGGAGTCCCACAGTTCCTCAATGTCATTAGCGACGTTTTTTTCGGCTTTTACAGCTTTACTTATTTCGAGGCCTTCCCGATAATTCAAACTTAATCCCTTATTACCTGTATGTAATATTTTGAACTTATTATTATTGAAGAAATGATTTTCAGCTATACAATGTTTTGAAAATCCAGTAGTTATTTTATTATTTAAAATGTCTTTTCTGTGTTCCTTAAGTCTAATTTCAAATGATCTACCAGTTTGACCGATATAAATATAATCACAATCATCACATTTTAATTCATATATTCCGCTTTTTTTAAAATGATTATTATCGCTTTTTAACTTATTGTTAAATAAAATCTTTCCTAAATTCATAGAGTTAGTCAGAATAATATTCGTACTTTTTCCTTTCAAGGTTTTTTTAATTTTATTCGAGAGTCCATTTATATACTCCAATTTGTACCAATTACCTTTTTCGTAGGATGTTCCGCTATAAAAATATTTTAATAATTGTTTTTGCCTTTTCTTTTTGATCATTTTTTCAATTAAATTATGATTATAACCATTGGCTGCGATACTTTTTAAAATATTTTTTTCTTTTTCAAAGTTTTCTTTGTTTAATGGAACGTTCATTAAACGATGAATGAATGAGTGGAAAGTGCTATATTTTATTTGATAATGTGTGTTAGAATTAGCTGGAATTATTGTATCGGTGTATGTATCCTTTCGATATATTTTATACTGTAAACTATTGTTAAATTTATTTATTGTCAAGTCCAGAAAGTTGAGGCTATTATTTTTTTCCAGTTCCACTGTAAACTAAATTTGACTATTTAATGAATTTAAAAAGGTGGTAAATATTTCTAATTGTCTAGTTGTGCCGGTCCATATGCAAAATATATCGTCAACATATCGTTTCCAACAATGGATGTTTTTACTTTCGGGCAAACTTAATAATTTATTTTCAAAGTTATTCATGAATAATTCTGACATAAGCGGTGATAAAGGAGAACCCATTGGAAGACCATCTTTTTGAATATAAATATTATTATTGAACTCGAAATAAGATTGATTGAGGCAAAGATTAATTAATTGTTTTAATTCGCTCCTTTCGTTGTCACTATGTGATGCGTTTTGAATGTGATTATTTAAAATTGTACTTAATTCTCTTTTTGGTATGGATGTGAACAGACTCTTCACATCAAACGAAATTAATTTTGAATTATGGGGTATTGTAATATTTTTCAGTTTACGTACTAAATCTATTGTATTTTTAACGGAATGTCTGGGATTGAAATTTATAAATTTTGGAATTAAATTATTTAAGTGTTTGCACAATTTATATGTCGGTGCATTAATATATGAGACAACAGGTCTCATGGGGATTCCATCTTTATGAATTTTTGGTAATCCATAAAGTGTAGGCGGCTTGGGATTCATGATCGTAATTTTGTTAATTTTCTCTTTTGGTATACTGAGCACTGTTTCAATGTTTTTTTTGAGTTCATTTTGATATTTGCTCGTAGGGTCTACTTTTTTAATAATGAAGTTATTGTTTTTTAATAGATCCTCGTTTTTTTTTCAATGTATTCATTTTTGTTGATTATTGTCATTGTGTTTCCTTCGTCCGCTTTGCACAGAATTATATTGTTATTCTTTATTTTATTTTTTATTTTTATTATAGTTTTTCTGTCTGAAGAATGAGGTTTATTGAAGTGTGACTTTTTATGTTTTGTAATTAATTTCGCGATATTAGTTTTAGCTATTGATTTCATTTGTGTGTCTGTTAATTTGTTACAAATAATTTCGGAATCTATTCCTAACGTTTCAAGGCTTGATTTAGTTGATAATTAAGGGGAGTATTTTAAACCCTTTTCTAGTAAATTGGACTCTGATTTATCAAAAATTGTATTTGTTAAATTAACGATTCTAGGAAAAAAAACTGAATATTATTCTGCTTACCACTGTTGTTGTCTAGCACAGAAACACAATTTATTTTTTCACTAGTACACTTTTCACTGCAGAGTTTATGTATTTTTTTCTTTTTGTATTTTGAACTGTTCATATGATGTCTCACTGGCTTCTTCTCTTGAGGCGGCATTAATGACGTCAAATTCGATGGGATGAAGTCTCATGATGAGTCTTGTATGTAGTAATTTGATGACTTCTGATATTGAGTCCCTCTGCCTATACCATTTTTTTTATTTCTAATGATATCCAGGTTTGATACGCTGCTTCTACTGCCTTCTTGGATTCTCTCGATCGGTGATTACATTTATTTTTCATGTATTTAGGTTTTAGTTTTTCCCGGTAACATATTTTGTTAAAAATTATGTGGTTGTTTGCTTTTTTGAATTTAATTAAATTTCTCTTGTACATCGTAATGAGTTCTGCTTCACAGGCACTTAATATATTTTCAATTTGAGTCTCATTAATCACTTGGTAAAACATTTTAGTAATATTAGGGATTGTTAAGTAAGTTTTACTTGGTTTGTTTTACACGCAAAAATTATTTATTTTCGACTAGTTTCGGCACATTGCCATTATCAAGAATAAATGTACAAGAAATTTTACAGTTATTTAAAATATTATGTTACACTTTTGATATACATGGTAAACCATTTAAAACCATAATAAATAACTATTTGTAATTATGTGGAGTTTAAGCCTTATTTCAAAATAAACTCAGAAGAAATGTAAAGTAAATATGTAGGGACTAAAAAATCAATATAAAAATATATAGATATACCTGTTTAGGTTAGTGATGGGCAAAATCGATTTATTTCAAAACTTCAAAGAATAAAGAGAATATGAAAATGTCTCAATTAGTTATGGAAATTGTAATTATAACTACATTTAAGTTTGTTTTCAAATAAAAAGTATATTGTGTCACATATTTTAATTAACATACTAATATCTTGAAAACCAACTAAGATAGGTATAGGATATGGCAATACGGATTAATGCATAACTAAATTCTATGTTAGACTGTTTGAAAATATAGAGGGTGTTCCATTCGAAAAAATCAAGTTTTGACAATGTCAAATTCACTCGACTCCGCAATTAGTTTGAAATACACTGCATAATATTTTCTATTATTTTTAATAGAAATACTTAGCCTATGGGTTGTAGAATAAATATAAAAAATACTAAAACAACCTGATCTCGATTTAAATTCCTTTGCCCATCATTACTATCACAACGCGCGACAAGTGAGGGTAGCTCTTTTTAATTAATTTAAATCAATTCGTTTCATGTAATTTTATTCGGTTTTGATTTAGATTGAATTAATTTAGTTTAATTTAATTTAAATCGATTTAGTTTAATTTGATTTAATATAATTGATTTAATTTCGCTAAGTATAGTTGAATTAACTTAATTGATTTTTTATTTTAACATCTTTAAATTATGCAAGGCATAGCTGTACTGACGAGGGATAGATCCCGTGTCTGAAGATGGCCTTAAATTAAGTAACGTTCCTTTTGTTTGTTTTTGCATTACATTTTTCTCCGATGAAAATTTGTTGCATTATGCAATATTTTATTGATGTGCAACAGCATGTGTACATTATGTAATTCAATGTCCGGCGTGGGTATTTGTCCGGGAAGTAGTTGTTTTAATGTGCATTTGTTTAACGTACTTACGTAACGTAAGTCAAAAGTCACAAAGCTAAATGTGGAAATAATTTATTAATTATATTCAAATCATTTTATTTAATTTATTTAAATAACTGTGACCAAGAGAATGAATACTCTTTTCTATTTATTTTTTAAATTATTAACTGTTTGAGAGTTATTTAGATATCCGGTAATTTAAACTAAACCTATATAATAGTGATATGTTAATTTGCTAGTTTTCGTGTAATCAAGGACTGCAAACAATCACTACTTTCGTGAATTAATTTTTCTTTTAATTAATTTACGGGTTTTCATATAAACAAAAAATAAGTAATGATGCGACAGGAACCAACATTTTTTTCAACACAAAGTCTAAATTCACTCGGAATTAAGTAATATTTCAATACAAAGAAATTAACATTGAAAATTATTTGTTTCACTTTATTCATATACACCCTATATATGTGTAGTAACTTTGTATATCTAGTCATACAATGAAAACCTATCAATATTTTTTTAAATGGCTATGGGCAAATTATTTTTTTTCCATTAAGTTATACAAAATTTGAAATAACTAATATTTGTGTTAAATTTATTCGTTATTTGTAATATTTTTAATTTTTAAAGTGTGAAAACTTCATTTTGGGATCCAAATATCCATAGAAATAAAATTGGCAATTTAGTTCAGCTATGGATTCATGAATATTATTTCACGCCAAATGAAATACGGTTTTGTATTCTTTTTTCGAGAAAAGAAAACAAAAACGAACGCGTGCCGCACCGTATGATGATTGCCCGCACAGCTGAGAACCGCCGCGCCGAGTCAATTTTGGCAGTGAATGTACAATAGCTTGAACGACGGCTAGATCCGCAAGGCGGCAGCATTTTACAGGACTACATTTTTTCAAAACTAATTTCAACTCAATTTCGATATGTGTTGTCATATCTTGATGAAACTTACAGGTTATATCAACAGCACTTGCTCCAATATTATTCAAGACAATTTTTTTGATTTTAAAAAATTTAAACAATATTTTTTTTTATATCAGCGAATCATTTTTACTTTCCCCGGACCCCTGTCCAAGGGAAAGTATTGTGATGGTGAAAATTTTCGAACCGCCAATTTCAATAAATATGCACGTTTTGAGGTCCCCTGAGTCCATTCCATCGAGTTTTGAAAAATGTCTGTGTGTGTGTCTGTGTGTTTCCGCGATAGAGCAAAAGCGGCTGAATGAATTAAGCCCAAACTTTATATCTAAGCTTTTCATAGCAGTGGAATGATCTGAAAAGCTTTTGGTTAGAATCAAAACTCATTAAGTGCAACTTTACTTTTAGCAATTTTTCATTTTTTAATTCGAATAGAAAAATGTTTCAAATAAAAGTTTTAGATCTTGGAAAATAAATAATTTCTGTTATAAAACTTTTATTGCAGGACCTCCGGTTTTCTTTTTATAAATTTTTGAAATAATTATTTTAATGACAAATAAAACGTCAAAATGCCGTCATATTCAACACATTCGTAAACGCCTCCAGTTAGAAAAAATGAAGAAGAGTGTGGAGAAATGATTTGAACCCATTGTAAGGTAAGAAATAACACACTTAATTATAATATTCTTCTAAATACTCGGTTTTAACTTTGAAAGACAACAATCAATTTTTTCTATTAATCATTTTGCTTCCCTATTAAATTTTCAATCAGAAACTTATTTGACCGTATTCACTGGGGAAAGTACCATGATGGACACATCACCATTTTTTAATTTGGATAGAAAAATGTTTTAAATAAAAGTTTTAGATCTTGGAAAATAAATAATTTCTCTTATAAAACTTTTATTGTAGGACCTCCGGTTTTATAAGCGTTTACCTGATAAATTCCCTTAGAGATTTTAATTATTGAAATAATTATTTTAATGACAAATAAAACGTCAAAGTGCCGTCGTATTCAGCACATTCGCAAAGTTTTAAAAAATGAAGAAGAGTGTGGATAAATGATTTCAACACATTGTAAGGTAAGTAATAACACACTTAATTATAATATTCTTCTAAATACTCGGTTTTAACTTTGAAAGACAACAATCATTTTTTTCTATTAATTATTTTGCTTTCCTATTAATTTTTCAATCAGAAACTTATTTGATCGTATTCAACGGGGAATGTACCATGATGGACACATCACCATTTTTTTAAAGTAGTCACATATTTTTAATTAAAATTATGACTAATATAAGCTGTCAAAATTTCAACTCTCTAGGACTCATAGTTTTCACTCGCCTTAATGAATATCAAAATCCGTATTTTGCAGTATTTTTTTCTTTTTTAAAATAAATTACATTTTGCGTTAATTTCTATTCTTTTTTCGGTTAATATCTATTCAATAATGAAAATTCCTTTCGATTAAAGTTATTATGAAATTAAACTAAGAATTATATTAGTTATTTTGTGAATTTTTCTTAATGGCCAGTTTTTTGCAGATGTAAATATTTAATGATAAATATACATATGTACCGGGTGTCCGAATGAGAAAGGTTACTGGCTATATATCTATATATATATCTCAGGAACTGTGAGTGCTAGAGCTTTCAAATAAATAAATTGTTAATAAAAGTGGTTCCGGTAGGGGACTCAATGAACAGTCGAAAAGTAATATTGCGATTTTCTCAAAAAAGGTTTAATATTGACATCATAAAACTACACTTTTTAAAATCATGATAAATTCATGAAACAAAAATGTTAGAAACTTTTTTGTCTTACTCTTGAAATAAAGGATGGGGGAAGGTCGGAATTTGTAATGATCAAATATTAAATAACTAATTTTTTAACCGATCTTAATGATTTTAATATCATACGAAAGAACGTAATATACTGACTAAAATTATTGGCAACGATCAGAAAAATAACTAACTTTATCGCCGCTAGGTGGCGCCAACTTAAAGTATGGATAATTTTCCCATTTTTCTTAAACAATTCAAATGGAATGATATATTTTTCTTAATGTTGGTAGAAAAAGGTTTAAAAAGTAAGAAATTTAGTGAAAACAGGAAGTCTATATCTAAATCCTATCTCAAGTTATAATTAAAAGAATTTTTAGAATTACAAATTTCCTAGTAGAAATGAATCTTGTAGCAATATTGCTTCAATATTTATATCTTGTATATACATTGAAACTGTTATTCAAAGTGCATACAATATAAACACAATATTGAATGTCTAGAACGATACATTAATAAAATTCAATCTAGACACAATAATCTCAAAATCCAGAATAAAATTAATGAATATTCAAACTGTGTACAATATAGACACAATGTATATTGTAAATATTGACACATTATTTATAATAATTACAATATTGTTTATGCCCTGAATAATAATAGTTTGTGCATTTGTGCCCAATTTTCGTTCACAAGTATGGTTATGTGTGATCAATTGGATAGTTTGCTTATTTCTGAGGTGAGTACTTATAAAATATAAATATAATTGTGTGCTTGTATGTCATTAGTTTTATTAATTAGATAATCGTGTAAAATTGCGATGACGGTCTACCATAACTTCAAAATTCAAACAATTTTCAGATTACACTCTGCTGCAATTTAAAATCAGCTATAATGAATGTGTGCTATTGAATGCCTTTCACTATCAGCCTACGACAGACGCGGACTGACACCTTTAAAAACTCCCAGTCTCCAGGGAAAATCAGCCCCCATAGCCGAGTTTAACCAAACACGGCAAAAGAAATAGCTGGACGGAACCCATACGGAAATTCATTATTATTATTATTATACTCAGTGATTGAGGATGGTGAAACTTTCTTAGCATTTTTTGTGGTGCTCTCAAATTTAATAAAATTTATTACACAGGGTGAGTCGTTGAAGTACCCATATACGAAATTTCTTTTGTCGTTAGAAATTCGGAAATTTATTAATAAAACTTCCTTAATTACTGATGACGCATAATGTAAAATTATTTTCATAGATACAGGGTGTCCCATTTTCCCGAAAATTATTTCAACTTTATTATTTTAAATGTAACACTCTATATTTTATTTTGTTGTTGAATTTCTAACGGCAAGGGAGATATCGAAGACTTCCATGACTCACCCTGTATGTGACAAATCATATAACATTTTATCATTTTTACTTTCCCCGGACCCCTGTCCAAACGAAAGTATTGTGATCGTAAAAAATCTAAACGCCAATTTCAACGAATATGCACGTTTTGAGGTCCCCTGAATCCGTTCCATCAAGTTTTGATGCTGATGTGTTTCCGCGATAGCGCATAAACGGCTAAATGGATTAAACCCAAACTTTATATCTAAGCTTTTTATAACAGTGGAATGATCTGAAAAGCTTTTTGTTAGAATCAAAACTCATTAAGTGCAACTTTACTCTAAGCGATTTTTCATTTTTTAATTCGGATAGAAAAGTGTTTCAAATAAAAGTTTTAGATCTTGAAAAAATAAGTTATTTTTGTTTATTGTTGGACCTACAGTTTTCATTTTATACGCGAAAGAATTTCATCTACTCGATAAATTCCCTTAGAAATAAACAATTATTTTTATAATATTCTTTATGTTGGCTGTGGAGATTTTAATTATAGAAATAATTATTTTTGGCAAAAAAACATCAAAGTGCCGTCATAGTAAACATATTATGGGCAATCGTCTCGAGCTTCAAAAAATGAAAAAGAGTGTGGAGATATGTTTGGAATTCATTGTAAGGTAAGAAATTAGTTTGTTATTTCTTGTAATATTCTTCAAAATACTTTAAAAGACAGCATTTACAATTAATATTTTTTCCTTTCCTATTAAATTTTTCAGAAACTTATTTGACCTAATTCACGGGAGAAAGTACCATGATGGACGCATCGCCATTTTTTAATTCGGATAGAAAAATGTTTCAAATAAAAGTTGTCGATCTTGCAAAATAAATAATTTTAGTTCTAAAATTTTTATTGTAGGACCTCCGGTTTTCATTTTATAAGCGAAAGAATTCCATAAGTTGTTGTTGTTTTGGCGCAGTCAATTAGCTATCGAGATCGTGCTATTTGACTCCACTAAATTATTTTTGTGGCAGTACATAAAGTCATTCTTCTAAAGCTAATGACCATTGCTTTCTTTTGGAAGACATCATTACATATGTTATTGGTGAGATACAAGCCTAAATGTTAAAAAATAAAGACTTTCAGATTGGACCACGTGAATCATAGTAGCAAGTAATATTTACATGAAATAGTCTTTAAAATATAATTGCATTCACTTTTACAAATTTTCTCCGTTTTTTTTTTAATTTTCGAAAATCAATCTTGAAATTCACCGTTTATAATCGAGGAGACGTTACTAAAAAGAAATGCCGAAAAATGGAGGCTTTCGTTGCTATTGTATTAGGGTACGTGATTTAATGGAATGGAAATATTTGAAAAACATTTTTAGTGCTTTAGCTAAATATTCTGAAATTATATCTACAAGTGTTAAGTGGTATTTCAAACAGAAAATCCATTCAATATATGGAATTCATATTTGTAAACTATTGAGAATGGTTACATTGCAGTTGAAATTCAATATTCACGCAACTCACAGCTACTTATATTGAATGTAATGACTTCTGGGTTAACAGAATTGAAAAACATTTCCAAGTGAAGACAAAATAACAATTAGTGTTCTGAGTGGCCCAAGTTGCATGTTAGGGAATCTCGGTTATTAGCAGAGATGTAAAAAACGGATGATGCATCCTCTAGCTCATTTTTTAAGACAAACTCAATGGCGAAAACGAAATTATCCTCTTTTGTTTTTAAGTTATAGCCAAAAATTTAATATCTTTCATTTTAGAATTTTATTAATATCTTATTTATTTATTTATTATTTTATTAAAATAAAAATTGCATGTATTTGAGACACTTTTCCAAGAAGAATTGATAGCAATTTATATATTTTTATGTCATCATTAACTTAAAAAATACAGCACATATAAAACAAGTAATCACCATAAAGATATATCAAAGTTAATCGCAATTTTTAAAATAAAATGACTAAAATTTGAAATTGGTATGCTGTATGGAAAAAGAAGAAACTTAGAAGCGATGGCATACGAATAATATTTATAATTAAGTAAGAAGCGTTCACTAATATCATGAGATGAATTCCAGATGAAAATGCACTTAGTCATCGCTAAGAACACCAATACAAAATGAAAGAAATTTAAACACCGTTTTGCAATAAATTGCCGACAACAGCTAATCAATCAAATAACTATAACAGAAATTTGACATAAACTTTTAATTAATAAAACAGATATAAATTTCACCACAGAAGAATTACCCCACAAGGGTTTGAAACATGAACTTCAACAACAAAAACTAACAATGGAAGACATCATCAATGATTTTGACATTGCCGCTAACACCCTGCCACCCTCATAAGTAGCCAAGTTTACTATTCTCCCACAAGAGACCCTTTAGAAAAATAAAAGAAAATTTGAGAAGAAAACGCCTTAGGACTTCCGGGGAAAACATCGTTAAGAACCTCAAAAACAAGGACTGCTACTATTTGAAATCGAAAAAAAATAACATCATTCTAAAAGAACCAATATGTTTGATTTATAATAATTTGTAATTTGAGCTTCAAACCGAAAGTTATAAAGCCGATATTAGCCCAGCTGTACTGTTTATAGAAAATTCATAAGCTGGGGAATAAGTACAGATCGATGATATCAAATTAATTTCATTTCATGTCGAGTGCCTTTTACAAAGTATCCCCATACCTGACACTATCGGCATCTTTGAACAAATCTTAATTAATAATAACATTCCAAATCTAACAGATATACAGGGTCCTGCATCTCAGCTCCTGTCTTCTATAGCTCAGTTATATAGCTCAGTTACTAATTAAGTCAGAACTTTAAATGTTGGAGACTTGAATTGGATTCTAAAACGTACGTCAGAAAAATATTTTTTATTATACAGGGTATCCCAAAGGAAGAGTTACGTCATGATAAAATGTTTTTTTTTTAATTTCTAGAAATAGAATTTATTCATTACATAGGTGTTTTTTTATAATTACCTACATGCACTCAAAATTTTATCGAAATCAGTTCAGGTATACCAACAACAAAAATTAAAAAATAAAAAAGTTAATATAAAATAATATAGGATATTCTGAATAAAATTATATAATGTACTTGTTAAATTGGGTCTAGCAATCCTAATAGTTATTGATATGAATTATAGAAGGTGTCCAAAATTTAATGTCAAACTTTTCAAACTTGAATTATCTTTATTTTTCTTATTTAAAATTGGAACGCCCGTATATTTTTATATAATTTCACGCTAGAATTTTTGCGACTATTTCAATAGGCATTTTGATGAATAAAAATCGAAGTTTGAAAACATTCTTTTGCTAAAAAATGCATGACGATTTCTTTTTAAAACAAAGACAAAAAACATTTACTCAAAATTCAAATATACCTTTTCTTCAATGTTTCTTTTACTTGTTGTTTGACAAGTTTCATTAAAATGAAATATCCTAAAAGGATAGTCATAATACAAAGTTCAATAAAGAAGATTTATTGTACTTGTATTCGTGAAAGTTACTTAAGAGTGCTGTGTGTATTGGACAGAAATGAATTGTGAGAGGTTCGTCACATATTTATCAGTTACGGCGTGGAAAGGCGAAACACTAACGTGTATAAAAAGTGTATCTTCGTCTAACACGAACCAACATTTGACTTTGTCTCTTATTCTCATCAATTGGCGTAGAATCGTCTGGGTATAATAGGAAGCTCATGCGCACCGTAGCAGGGCCAGGGTTATTCCAGGCGACCGTCATTCATCGCCCGTCATATAACTACGCGTCTCGTCTAACCCTGCTGAAGTGAGTGTGCCTATATACTCGACGATTTTATATCTCACAACGTGTCCTGTCGTTTTCCTCTCCTCTCAAGCGTGCTAAATTTGAATTGCAGTCGTTCCGAACAATTACACACTATTTTCCGCAAACTATAAGACACTTTGAAAATGTAAATTAGATTATTTCATTATAATTAATTTATTTTTCCGAACTATACTTGCTTAGATGTTATTGCTTCTACTGGTGTTAAATGTGGACATTGATTTTTCATTATTTAGATATAGTACAAAAAAAAATTCATTAACTTAAAATCCGTAATTATTAATTTCAGCACCAATAACAATTTTAAATTCCTGGCTCACTTAATATTCCACAATTTGTAAATTAATTAAAAAATAATAGATAAAATAATTATTTAAATATTTGATTACAAGCAGTAGATTGCTGCAATTTCATATTTCATTCAAAATTTGAAGATTTAATTTCTTGCTAGAATCAATATACCACATAATATTGTCCCTCTGATTTATTGTGTTGACAGAAATGAAAATCCTTATTTAATTCAATTAATAGTTTTGCTATTTAAATATTGGTAATTCATATTGTAATGATAAATATGAATAGATTATTGAAAGTCTATCAATAAAATAAATATTAACACAGATTAAATGGAATAACTTCAAATTCACGACTAGTTTCGGGTTATGAGCATATTTTTTAGGAGAATTTAATTTATTTAAATTTCTATGTTTATACAATAATTTTATAGAAAAAGATATATTGATTTGTGGGGTAGGCAAAATAATTACGGTCCCAGTATTCGCTAATAAGGTGAAAAAGAAGAGAAAAACGTCCTCAGGATCATTATTGAATTATTTTGCTGAAATAAACCAGATTAATTAATTAAACTATTGAAAATTAATGAAATAATTAAATAGATTTTAAATTAAATTGAAATTAAAAATTAAATATAAATATATGGTAACTTTATTCTATGTCGGAAAAGTTGTGTTTATAACAAATTATAGAGTTTATAAATACTAGACTTATTAACTTTTTCAATTTTATCTGTTCTTTGTTTATTACATTATTATTAATTTATTATTACTTTTAAGTCAAACTTTATAGTTATTTTTCTAAATATGTTTGCAATTTTTTTCAGATATTACTCGAAAATAATTTAAACTTATATATTTTCCATTGTCTTCTTTAATTTCTATTTAAATTCTATTTAAAAAGTGCTTTCTTTCTAAATCTTGATGATGATTTTTAGTGAGATTTTTCCATCTATTTAGCAAATGCTGCGACAAAATTATTTTGCCAAATCATTATATCTTTGTTTATTAAAAATTATTTTATAAGCATAGAATAAATTTTGAATTCTCTTGAAAATGAGCACATAATCCGAAACTAATCGAAAATTTTAAGTTATTTACTTTAATCTGTGTTTTCATTTATTTTATTAGTAAATTTTGAGTAATCTATTCCTATTTATTACTTTCTTTAATTAAAATTAAGCTCTCTTTTGTATTTATATTGAGTCCGTAATGAAAAATCTGTATTCTTATTATTTTTGTATCTTACACTTCTTAGTTTTATTTAATTAAAATAATTTGAAGTGCTTCCCTGAACTTTTTTTCCCTATAATATAATTATTTTTAAAATATATTTCTCTAAATTTATATTAACCAGTCTACCAATAAATTTAAGCATAGAATGTTATGTATAATGCCGTGACTGTTGGGGTTGGACGATTATTGAAATATCGACTAGCGAAATATTCAATATAAACACGCAGACGTTCCATACTAATTTGTCTGGGTTACTAGGTTCCGTATGCTATCGTTTTTCATCGCCCACAATCGCTTAATTTTTTTTAGAGCGCATGCGCAAACGTATATTTCCACAATAATTCGGTGCATACGCTACTGCATTCAGGGAGGCACCATCCCCACCTCCAAAAAGTGCGACGAGCATCGCCAATCGCAAGCCTTTGAAAATAATCATTGACAAATTGTTGTTTTTTAACCCAAATATTTAATATATACACTCGAAATTAACCAATATTTTGGGTATATTAATTTTCGACAATTATTTATCTAAGTCACGGAACAGATTGCTTTTAATTATTTATTTCATTTCAGGTAACTTTTTTCGCACTTTGTTATATCGCAAAAACCACAATGGCCAAAATAAATGAAAATTAATTAATAGGTAACGTTTTCTAATCATGAAATCACTCCTTAAGCGAAAATATTTTTAAAAAATTGAATAACTTACTTTTAATTTGGGTTAACAATTTACATTGAATTCACCATAAGCGCCCACATACACACAGCCCTCTTAAACTCAAAATAAAATTATAGCTTTACTGCAATTTTTGTTTTCTATGTTAAACAACAGCTTTGCTGAAATTAAGCATCTTAAGTTTAACCTCATATTGTGAAAGGCAATATCTGTAATATGTTTGTATTTGTGAATATAATATGTATTGAGTAATGTTTAAGTTGTGGGTTTTATTATTATTATTATTGTACATAATGAATATATTTACAAGAATTAAAGATGCGATTTGAATATAATTGTAATTTTTGTGCCAATCCTGGCGCATCCATAATTTATTTTACGATATGGGGGATGTGGAGGATTTTGAAATCTTTGTTGAATTGATGTCGCTCTTCTTTCAGATGATTTGCATGTTATTTAATTCGCTCCTCAAACGCTCTCCCCGTTTGTCCAATGCATATTTTAGGGCAATCACCACAATTTAACAAATATTTCAAAATTATCCATATTGCCAGCAAGGGAAGAACATTAAATTAATAAAAATCACCAAACGGGCCTCTTGCTGAATGAACAAGTGGAACTCTCAAACTCCCCACTACTCAGGATGGAAGGAAAACCGCGCTCCACCCCCGTACAATAAAACTGTGTATATATATGGTAAATATTTCTGTAAATATTATTATTAAGTTTCTTCGCCTGAAAAAGCTACAGCGCAGCGAAACAATTTTAGTGAAATTCAATAAAAAAGTGTTGAAAATCATAAATATTTTATTAATTAAAGTAACCATGGATTTTCAAAAATTAGGTGCCTCATTAATCAACAAAATTCTTTACTTTTAATTCAAGGAAAACATATTTTTTAAATTTTAAATATGCAAGTTAACACTAAATATTATGAAGTAAAGCAGTATTAGTTAATTATTTGGAATTTTAATATTATTTTACTTTCACATAAACAATTTTAAATATCCATTAGAAAAATATATATTACTTAAAATAATTCTTACTCTCACACTATATTTAAAATCCGCTTCAAATAAACTTCTTCCATTTTTTTTCCTCCCGAAAGAATCCTTTAATAATAATTTAATCACATTCAGGACTTATCCCCCGAAACTTCTTATCAATTTTCTCCGGTTGAAATCATGAAGTGGGCGCCGGATTAATTTATCTCTCCTCGTCCTCCTAATATTTTTTCTCTCTCTTCACCTTATCCTTTTTTTTATTAATCTTGACTGGCGGGAATTCTTCTTTTCGTCCGGTAATAAATCCCGGCCGACATTATATATGAGCGGAAGAAAAGTTTCGGAAAACGTTGCGACGGCGAACTGAACTTTTCGCAAAGTAAACGCGAAGTCCGCTAATTATAGTTAGGGAGTTAGTTGTTGCTTCCCGTTATTTTATTAAATCGTCCCGTTGGATTTTATCCGGCTTGTTAAATTACGCAGAGATGTTTTTAAGTGATTAGTTGTTGAGTGGATTTTCGAGGATTATGTTTGTTTTAATCATCGTGTTCTTGAAAAAAAAAAAACGTTTATAATTTGCATTAAATGAACAGGACCAAACATGCCGAGCCATGAATAAGGAAACCGTGTATTGAAATAATTCGTCTTCCGTCTTGCTGATACTACTCAAAATTTTGAATTGTGAGAAGTGGTTATTCGTCTAATATATCTTCTAAATTTCTCTACATAAAAGAAACATGCAGCACTATTTAAACGTCCATCGATCAAAATGGACCAAGAGTAGCATTATCTAATATACGCTCATCGGACTTAGTGTCTATTTTTCTCATTAAACGAGGATTCGCCGTTGCGCAGTAGTGCAGGCTTCTATTGAAGCTTCCAGAATTTGTGGATAAACACTCGCTAAACCAATTGCAAGATTCCAATCTTCTATTTAAATCACCAGAATGAAGAGTTTGTACTGGTCTGAATTTGCAAAGGTGATGTTTTTCTATAATATTCTTCACTTAAATACCGCAATCTTTAGATATTCTTCGACTCGAAGTTGTTGGAGCAATCATAACGTGAGCCAACATATTTACTGTGTTCAGATTAATATCTTTACCATACGGCTCCCACAGTCTTCTAAATTTACCACAAATCGTCCTTCCTTGATGAAGTTGTTGTGTCTCTGGATACATATTTTCATATGATTCAGCTGCCAATACATAATTTCTATCGCGCCGAATATTGACTTCGTTCGTACATGTACATCGGTGGTCATGTTTAATTAAACCAAGAAACAAGTGCTCTGCATTATTCAAAACGTCTATTTGAGGTTAATTTTTTACAAATAAGTTTTTAACTCAAAAACTGTAAGAGTTAAGTGGATATAAATCGATATGAAATATAATATATAGGGTGTTCCATTTAAAATAACAAAGTTGGTAGCTATTTCCAGTACAATCGGAAGTCATAAAAAGCGCAATGAAGAATTTTTTCAAATTTTTCCTCGATCAGGAACCCTGTAAACTTTGAATGGCCGTTATTCGTGGGCCACGATATTGATTAAAGTAAACACTTTAAGAACTTTCATAAAATAATTTAAAAAAATAATCTTCCGAAACATCCTGTTTATAATTATATACATTTACTACTATAGTTCAAAATAAAGCGTTATTAATTTACAAATTTATTATAGTTATAATACCCAGATATAAGCGAAATATCATCTTCATGATAACTAGCATTCAGCTCATCTGTGTTTAAAGCGATTACAAGAGAAATTGCTTTTATTACATGCCTATGGAGGGTAATTAGAGGCCACTATAGGTTTTAATAGGATTAAAGTGTCCTGGCGCGATCATCCAGGAAATAATTCTACCCAGAGAATATGAGGCTAATTAAAATTTAGTTGCGAGCCTCAATGGAAATTGCGAGCTTAAAAAAACAGGCAGAAGACGCAAACACGAAATTGAATTTGATTAATGTTACAGTTAATTAAATATAAATAATTTGAATGGAAAATGTTTATTTTCAAACTTAATGAATTAATTACACGTAAATATTTGCTTAATAACATGTTGCTTTGTTTCGTTCATAATTATTAAAATAATAATAATATGAACAAGAGATATACAGTTAGTGTAAAGGCTTAAAAAAGCAATAATTCTTTATATTCTGATATAAATTGTACAAAATTCGAAGCTTAATTGGTTGTTTTCGGTTACAAATAAAGACCGTATGTGGTTTGTGAAATTTGCTGGTTATAAATAAAAGCACTACATGGTTGTGTATGTTTCAATTAAACTCAATCATCTTCAACTCTATAGTTATTATTAAGACGTCTAGTGTTTAATGAGAGATTTAAAAATTGAGGTCGAGTTTAAATTCGAGTGAATGAAAGGCTTTACTAGCTATAAAGTCTAAAACAGAGTAGGGAAAAATGTACCAAATATTTTAACAACGAAGTGTTATCTTACGAAACTTGTTTATTTGCATAAATTGTCAACGTATTTTAAAAGAGATTTTATTGTAGTCTAATCACAGTATAAAATAATAGTGTTGTAAAAATGAATTACCTAAAAACATCCAAATATTTATTGTAATTCCTACAAATTTTTACCACACCATGGCTTCTTCAGGCGAAGAAATTGTTTTTAACAAATAGGGCGAGTATTTATTTATATATATATATATATGTAAAGATACAAGATCTTTAATATGGTGGGTTTTATAACATTAATATTGAGCAGCGGTAAATTGGTTAAATTTAATTGGGATTGGTAAATTAACATAACATCGAAAAACAGCCATTGATACAGTAGTACACTTTTGTTTTAAGCACTTACTTCAAACATTTTTATATATAATAATACATATATAAAATTTTAAATTATTTGCAAGGATATTAAATATTTAAATGCGAGCACAAGCCGACGATTTGGTATTTCTCTTTCTATATGTATGGTGTCTTAGCGTGCACGCCGAGTAGCTTTACGGCTAAATGGTTTATTTTTTTCAAAATCGGATTTCGCAGGTCTATGTAGGTCTATTAGGACCACATTTTAAAATTATTATCAAACATACAGGGTGTCCCATAAAAGCATGGCGTATCATAGTTATATTTTTTCTAATGGAATGACCCATATTTTATATTTTTTTCAGATTCTACATCAAAAATAAAGTTAACTTTAAGCTTTCGAAAAAAATCATAACTTTCAAATAGACGAATGAAAACAAATGAAATTTTGTGTCAGTATATCTGACTAATGGTTGAATATTTCAGACTATTAAGAGGAATTTAAAATCTTAAGATGTTTTGATAGTTCAACATATCTCCAGAAGCACATTCAAGGTCAAATTTCGTCAATACAGGTGGTTTAAAGCAATAAAAAGGAAGAGGAGGCCACGTAGCATGGTCACCTAGATCCTCTGATTTAATCCACATGGATTTATTTCTGTCAAATCAAATATACAGTACGCCTCACACAATAATTGAATACATGGAAGGCAGAATTAATAATACATTTGGATCAATTACACCTAATATGCTGAGAAATATCAAAATATCATTTAAAATAAAATTGAATTATGTATTCGATGGTAGTATTTTTGAAAATTTATTATAAATTACTTTTAATACTATTTTGACAATTTATTTATTTATCCTTTAGTGAACTAAACAATGATTCTCGGTCGTCTACCTTGTAGACCCAAATCGTTGACGATGCCACTTGAAATTAGGCAAAAGGTGGCGCTTGCGTCGTCTTTAATTTATTATGAATAATTCGTTATATTTGTTTTACAATTCTAACAAGTTTTTCTCAAATAATTTACATGTGTAAATAAATAATGCAATTAGTATAATCACAATTAATAAAATTAGTGAATTAATTTAGGAAATATCTCGAAAATCATAACTAAACACTTGCCTTTGTCGCTTTGTATCGACTTTCCATATTATGAATAATAAATATTATATCAAAAGTTAACGAAAATGGATATATCTTGAAAACTATTAGGTTTAGGTAAAAAATACCTTTATACTTTGTGAAAGACAATAAAATTTCCTACAAGATAGGGCTATTAGATATAGGGTGTGCTATTTAAAATAAGCATGAAATTTGACTTTGAATGTGTTTCTGGAGTTACGTTAAGTTATCAAAACATCTTAAGATTTTAAATTTCTATAAATAGCCTAAAATATTTACCCATTAGTCTAATATACTTTTACAAAATTTCATTTGTCTTCATTCATTCATTTGAGAGTTACGATTTTTTTTTCGAAACGTCTATTTTTCCAAAAACATTTAAATATTTCAAAAATTATTAGGTTTAGGCATATGAATATATTATAAATGTTAACTTTATTTTTGATGTAGAATCTGAAAAAAATATAAAATATGGGTCATTTCATTAGAAAAAATATAACAATGATACGCCATGCTTTTATGGGACACCCTGTATATTTTAAACTAATTTTAAAATGTGGTCCTAATAGACATATATAGGCCTGCGAAAGCCGATTTTGAAAAAATAAACCATTTTGCCGTAAAGCTACTCGGCGCGCACGCTGAGACACCCTGTATATGGCAATAGTTTTATGTTATGCAGGTCGCAGTTTCGTAGTTTTAATGGTTGTGAAATCTGCATGTCAAATTATATGCTTATGTAAATTTGGTATTCATGAATAGTGGTTAATTATAAATTACTTATAAATAAATAAACAATATAATATTTTCTATATAAATATTTTGTGAATTTTGTTTATGAAATATGTCGAAACACTTTGGTATAAATATAACATTTTATTTTTATAAACAATATCATAAATACTCACCTATGCAGTGGTAAAAAGAAAAAAAATCTTATATATTATCACCTAATATTTTTATTATTTCTTCAATTAAATCAAATTTAGTTTTATAATTACATGGTTCTATTAAAGGGTAGACCCAAAATAGAAACGAAAGGGCTATTCCTTTCGTGATGGAAGGTCGAGCGCTTCTAACACGAAAGGAACAGCCCTTTTAAATACCGACAATGTTCGCCGTAAATTACCCTCCAAGGGTGAAATTAACGTCAATCAGGGCTTAATTCCGCGGAATGAAATTCCGCGAGTACGATGTGAAACGACACGGAAAACATCCATCAAGCCATGTTCAAAGTTCACTCAATTAAACACCTGACGGATGGATAGTTTTTTTTATTTAGAAATAAAACTATCATATTTAAGACAATAAAACTAAAACACTATTTAAGAACGTTTGGGTGGTGAATGTTGATTCTAGGTTATTCTATAAAGCCCTTCAGGTTGTTAGTCTCAGGTTATAAATCATGGTATGTAAACTTCATAGCGGAGAATTGTATAAATTACAGGTTGCGTACATTTTAGGATGATTGTTTCCACTTTTATCACTTTTTAACTAGATAGAAAGTGATAAAAGTAGATACAATGATTAATATGTAATTTCCTAAAAATGTGAACAACAGCTCTCTCTTTCGTTCAGTATTTACTAAAAAAATGTCTGTTTGGTGTTGTAGGCGTTCACTTTGTGGTACATCTTAAATACACTTGTAAATAAAACACTTTTTTACAAAAAAATGTCATTATTATTAACTAAGCCATGCATAGTTTTGCACTCAAAATAATAAATGAGGTAGAGTCGTTAAAATTCGTAATTTCATCTCTGGGTTGTGACAGAAAATTCCCAATAATTGAATTATCTCAATTATTGGGAATTTTCTGTCACCCAATTCCCAATAATTGAATTATCTCAATTATTGGGAATTTTCTGTCACAACCCAGAGATGAAATTACGAATTTTAACGACTCTACCATGCAAAGAGATTTAACTGGCGTTGAATTACCATTAATATCAAATAAATGTTAATTCCACCGCTGTTAAAGCATGTAATATCAATAATGCTTTATTGAAAATTGTGCATGGAAATGCTAATTTGTCATGAAAATAAATCGAGTTAATCTTATAGGGAGTATTAAAATATGATTACAATAAGGACAACAAAATATATAACCATAAAATACGCTATTGATATGGTTTTAGAGAAGGGATTTCACTACGTGAAGTATCGGTCCCATAACTTCGAATAGATTAAGGATACTCAAAAAATCATATTATAAATTAATAAACACGAAAATAACGAAACAATTTCATTTCAACTTTGTTTTAAACACTCAAATAGCTAAGAAAAAAAGGGTCTTGATTATGAGTTTCATATTCGTGATAAAAAATTAAGGTTCATTAAGCTAGCAATATTTCCAGCGATATTTTAATGTGTACCCCGGCGCGTTGACCTAAATAATAGTTTAAAATAATTTGGCGTTACTTATATTCATTTCTTAGTCTTTTAAGGAGTGATGCCTACCTGCATAGGTTCAAAAAAAAATATCGCGGCATTCGAAAGAATGATTATTTACTAAAAAAAGTTTCATATTGACTGGATACAAATTGCCGAGTAAATGCTAAGTAAGTTGAAACCCTAATGAACATATCCCAAAACTTTGAACAGGATTGTCTCGACCCCATATTTTAAAAGTCGGTGACGGCCTATTATTTATTTTATATTTTTTACAGCCGATTAAATACAGACTTTTAGACCCGAAGAAGCATGATATCAGATGATTTCTGCATCACCAGAAGTCGTCACCGCAAAAGATCTTTTTTAAAAAGATCTACAGGGAGCTGCATCACGGGCTCTCAAGACAAAAAAATCTAAATTGAGGACAAATGTATGCCAAATAAATTACACTTTGGATTTGATATATCTCGAGAAAAAAATCCCAAATTACGTTTTTTTCGGCCTTGCAGGTAGGCATCACCACTTAAGAAATATAGATGGTAACCTTTAAAAATCTTCGAATACAGCGATAATTTATAATGTTTGACTCGACTCATAAGTATCATTTGGCGCCAGTTACTTTCAGATTTCTTTTTGGAATCATTTAACAAATGTATAAACATTTAAAAACATCGATAGGGCAATAATTCAATAACATATTTTTTAATCCAGAAATATTAAAAAAAATCCTGTTTGAAAAAGTTAATCTTGAAGCGAAGGTCCAGACGTAACAACTAATATCATTAATTTCTCAAAAAAAAAACACGATCTACACCTTCCTAAATTCGACTGGATGTCAATTGCGGCATTGATCGAATAGTTACCCTCATCGTTCATTTTAGCAGGTCTCCTGATTAAGTTATACTCGACCAAAAAGATGAGGTCCTCTTCAATATCGGATCTTAAATCCACCTTATAGCAAAATCGACTTGGCACTATGCTATAAAAACAATCATTATGCAACTGAGAGAATTAGTTCTTCGGAGATGGTACCTAGACAAGGCAGACTGGCTTAAGTTTGGATATTTGAAACAAACGATCCTCTGATCAACGGTTGACTAATTAGTTCACCTAGAGAACTTCATCCCAGATACCCCTCTGGACAGAAATCATTTCGTTGTGGATTTTTTTATCAAGAGAATACATATAATATGTATTGGAGATGTGGAATTTTCTAAAAGTTAAACGAGTGGGGACTAAGAGGTTGCCTGTCAATGTTTGTCAAGTCCTTTATGTCTTTTCGTTCCTTGTTCTTTTAATGTTGAGGTTGGGGATACCGAATCCGTCCAGTTTGTGCTGGAAAACAGGATTCCTCGTTATCGCTGTCGAATAGCCGTAAAATACCCTGTTCAAAAATGTTGATAACTTAGTTTTCTATATGGCGGAAGATACCATCCCTGCTAATAGTTGTCAGCTTCAGTCGGTCATAGATAAGGTGAACAGTGACACTGAGTCCAGAAGTTTCCTTTTCTCAAAGACGAAAACTTCATAGTGTCCAAATAAGGAAGGTCATCAAGTATATCTCAGGAACGAACCGATGTATGATTCGGATAATGCTGTCGATAAGGAAATCTTCTTCGATCTAATGCAGCAGCTCTTCGGTACGAACGGCGACAATATTTTAGGATAAGTAGAATATCCACCATTTCATTGGGAGAATAATCATTCATTTTGAATATTTTTGTTTTGTTTATTTGACAAATATTCGAAATTTTAACTTTCGATCCGCGTTGATGTTTCGTAAATTTATCACAATTGAATGCTTATCTCAAAATAAACTAATATCGACAATTCTCATTCTCATTCTCTCAGAAATTAAAATGAGTAATGTCTAAGTATACTACTTTTACCTTTTTCTTAATTTTATAAGGAGCAACTACTACGCAATCTATAACAACTTAAAATAAAATCTTCCGATAAAACCCCCTTAATTTTTGGCATAGTATCCAAATCTTCAATAAAAATATGGCTTATTATTTTAGATGTCAGAGTTGATCACATCCCACACACAAATCTAGCATGAGTGCAACACTCCGTGCGTAAAGGAATTTTCCCTTTTCACAGCACAACAAAATAAGCATTAACAACATTTCTAATTTACTAAATATTGTATGGAGTCATACGAGTTATTAGGATCATATATTTTAAACATACCAACAATCAATACTCTTAATTATTTTTATTCAATAGCCATCGATTTCCTTTATGACGGCTCCAATTTAAAATTTAATTAAACGTCGAAGAATTTAATTACGTATTCAATTCGCGAAAAGCTTCAGGGGTCGTGCTTATTTTTTTTGCTTTCGTTCCTTTTCGTCGCCAAAAGTATTCCTGACAAAAATATCAATACCGCGTGAAGGAAAACAACGTGGATACGAACCTGTAAGAGTCAATAAGCCCATTTTCGATGTCCTCCCCCGGGAATCCGTGCCAAGTGTAATTCGCGTCTGGATGGTAGAAATCCTTCTTGCACAAACACGAGTATCCCGTCCATTTATCACCGTGTTCATATTCCGGAACACACTAGAAGAAAACAAAAGGAGAATAAAAATGTTGGAAAATAAAAACACTTTTTAAATTAAATGAGAGTGTTGAGAGTATAATGTGGTGCGATTATGGATGTGAAGTTAGCAATAGATTTCATAAATTTAATGATAATAAATATCTTAAAAACAAATATTTTATTTTCGCTATAAATTATTTTATTGTCTAAGAGGCAGTATTTATCAATGAAATATACAATTTTGAAAATACAAAAATATTCAATCTCTTTCAGACGAATAAAAAACGAAAAATTAAAATATCTCCAAAAGGTATATTTTTATATTTTTAATATTGGGGGTGCGATTAGGGGATGATGTCCGAGTAATCCAAATTTTATTTTTTTATATCTTAGGTAGTGCTTTTAAGAACTAAATAAGGTATAATTTAAAAATATAAAAAAATAACTTTTGGACATATTTTAACATTAATATTAATCATAGGTGTGCGATTGGGGGATAAAGATGTCCGAGTTATCCAAATTTTATATTTTTATATCTTAGGTAGTGCCTTTAAGAACTAAATAAGGTATACTTTAACAATATAAAAAATGCCTTTTTGAGATATTTTAATTTGTATAATGGAGATGAAGATGGCCGAGTTATTCATTTATATATATATATATGTTAGGTAGTACCTGTAACAACTAAATAAAGTATATATAAGGTGTTTTTTTAGCGACAAAAAACACTTGTTTGTAAGAAATTTATTATTATTAAATTTTTGAAATCTATTGCTAACTTCACACCCGTGTAATAAATTAGTATGGTTGTATAATTTTCAAGTTATAAATCGTAATCTAGAATTGTTTTAAATCACAATAAAAACACATTTAACCTTTTTTAACAGGACTTTATTATATGTGGGTACAGCAGGTATTGTTTATAAATTAATTCCAAGAAATTGCGTTCATTTGTAGTAATATAATTTGAATTACTTGTACTATCGATAAATAATTATTTTAATATAATTAATATATCTAATATTTAAACATTAGTCGTTCATATTATAATAATAAATATGAATAAATTATTAAAAAGCTATTAATAAAAACAATTTTATTTACACTCAACTAACTAGTTGAAATACAATCTTCAGCAGTTTCAGTGTAAAACAAACCAAGAGATTTTATTTACAAATAAGTCATATCTAATTTAAAAATGTTTTTCCAAGTGATAAATAAGAAACAAAACAGAAAACACACACATTAAATAGAATAATTTTAAATCCTTGCTTAGTTTCGAGATATAAATAATTTAACGATTTATTAATATTTATTTTAACAATAATAATAACACATAAAAATGACACATTCTCGACAATGTTCTCTGATTTTTAGTTACAACTCTAAAGAAGAAAAATCATACAAATACAGAGGCTTCATTAATATTACACAAGAACCTCTCATTATGTAAAATCCCCCGGCGTTCATCATACTCGTATAATCATCCGACGAAATTTCTCTTTGATTACAGAATCAAGGGCCTCTTCCGCGGCGCACTGATATTTATTTAAGTGGAAGTCACACACAAAGTCGGGCCCCTTTACTTCGCGAACGGCGATGTCGAACTCGATTCCAAAGTTTTCACATGTTGAAATTAAACATCGGTTCTCGTAATTCGAGTTTTCCGATCTGTCCAAGCGTGAAATTATTGAAATTTCGGACGTCGTGATTGTCAAGTAAAAGTTGGATCTCTAGAGGGATATAAATTTTAATATAGTTCTAAAAGTTATATTGTTTACTTTTAAGATAATAAAAAAATGAGTAGAATATCAATATTACGAAGGTTAATATTTGTATTGACAATAGAAAATACAAAGGAATGAATTTAATGAAAAATATTTTTATTGCTTTTAAAAATAATCGCCTTTAAGATCTATACACTTTTGCATGCGATTGAACCCCCTTTCAAAGCATTTTGTCCAGTCAGAATATGGTAGCTCTAAAACAAGCATTTTGAAGGCCTCGTCTATCAATAAATATGGAATACATCGCACACAGAGCTTCCGAACACAAATTTTTATTATTGAATTTGATTATTAACGGCGATTTATATCGCATGGTGCAGGTACAAGCTTTATTTCAAGTTTTTTTTTCTTCAATAAACAGGTTACATAGCACATCAACAGCGTTTTCATTGCGGGCTTCAGGTATAACAGTAATTACGTAGCTATTTAATCTGAGTTTCATATAAAAATTCTTGCTTTGTGGATCTTTTTGGAAATTATTTATCAATGTACAAATTTCGATGCACAATGTCATAAAGGCCTCAACTAGAAATTGGCAAATGTTTGTGGCTTTATACGATTAAATGTTTTTCTTGTTTGACCAGAACCTTTGTGAAAGATATACATGTATAATCTTTAGTTTCCTGATACGCATTTCATTTATTTTTCGAATTATGCCATTGCACTTGGGAAAAAGAAAATAATAATATGAAATATGACAACAGAAACAAGAAAACGTCAAGAAATTTAATATTAAAAGAAAGAAGAGAATAAAATAAACTACTCAAAGATGTTATTATAAATTATTATATGTAAAATATATAAATAGAAAAGAGTATTATTCATTCAGTTTATTTAAATATATTAAATAAAATAATAAATTATTTTCACATTTAGCTCTGTGACTTTTGACTTACGTTAAGTAAGTACGTTAAACTAATGCACATTAAAACAACTACTTGAATGAATAATACTCTTTTCTATTTATATCAATAGCCAGCGAGGCATTTATTCAAATCCAAACCGAGAGAAGTTTTTTGTGAATTTGCGATAACAACAATGCAAGAGCGCACGTCCTCCTCTGCCCGTCATTACTATCACAGCGCTCTTTTTAATTAATTTGATTCAATTATTTTCGTTTAATTTTATTCGGTTTTGATTTAAATTGAATTAATTTAGTTCAATTTAATTTAAATTGATTTAGTTTAATTTGATTTAATATAATTGATTTAATTTTGCTGATTGTATTTGAATTAATTTAATTAATTTATTTTAACATTTTTAAATTATGTAAGGCATAGCTGTACTGACGAGGGATAAATCCCGAAACACGTGTTTGCAGATGGCCTTAAATTAAGTAACGTTCCTTTTGTTGTTTTTACATTGAATTTTTCTCAGATCAAAATTTGTTGTATTATGCAATATTTTATTGATGTGCAACAGCAGGTGTACATTATGTAATTCAATGTCCGCCGTGGGCATTTGCCCGGGAAGTAGTTGTTTTAATGTGCATTTGTTTAACGTACTTAGGTAACGTAAGTCAATAGTCACAGCTAAATGTGAAAATAATTTATTAATTATTTTCAAATCATTTTTATTTAATATATGTAAAATATGTTGCAATCACTTTTCCTTTAGTCTTTATTTAGAAATACAAATGTACATTTCGGATGCAGTAAAATAGTACTATTGATAATAGTTACAATGCATCTGATAACGCAAAATATTACTTCTAATTACAATATAGAAATTTTATTAAATAGGGCGAACGTGATTTTTTACAGTTTAAGAGATTTTTGAAACGACCAAAAGGGACAATAAACCATTGCATAAAATTTTCTACATTTCTATTCAGTTTGTCAAGATCGTGCCGAATTGAAGGCAGTAAGGGATAATCCGTGAGCGCCGGAATAAGTCGTAAACGACCGTTTTCCGACCAAACCATCAAATGTCAAAACCTCCAGAATCCCCATCTCGTTAAATTTATCTTTCCCATTCTTTTATAAACTACTGTGCCTCTTCTTGTCTCTAAATTCCTATTTTTTACGATTTTACCTTAACTAAACTTGTTAAACATTCTTCCTCATAGTGTCGGTCGTTTCTGCTTTTATTTTGTCTAATTTCTAAGTCTTGTTTTGTTTGTATTTTAAAATTTCGGTAGTAGTTGGAGTAAACATTATTTAATTCAATTTACTGATATTGTTAAATTAAAACCCAAATCGTGAATTCGCCTATTTTACAGCATCTGAAATGTGTATTTAGTAATTCTAAATAAAGACTGAAGAAAAAGTGATTACAACGTGTTATACATAAACAAAACAAATTTTAAACAGAATCAAACTAAAGACAAGTATAACGTTTTCACTATCTACAAACAAATCTTGCAACTGCTGTTGTTAAAAATAACTATTTAATTTATTAATTTTTATTAGAATATATTTACTATTTCTAATTATTAAATAATGGCAGTTTGTAAGAGTAAATATGAAAAAAAAAATATTAAAATGAAACTAGTAGACAAATAATTCAATTCCAAATGTGGATTTATATTTATTTTAATTACAGATTTTTAATTATTTATTCATCAAATTCATTATTATTTTATTATAGCATTCCCCAAATATATTTTTCTGTAAATTAAAACATTTTGGTTAATACGCAATAAACTACACCATCTACTCTAGTGCATGTTCATTAATACACAACAAATTCATTTGCAATGTAATTCAATTACATCTGACGTTACAGAGAATTTATAATTAAAATGACGACATTAATGTCTGTCCATAGGCAAGCGGCTTTTATGCACGTCAAAGGTGGTGTGTTTGTAATTGACGGAATAATGTAGGGTGCACAGCTCCGTTAAATCCATAAGCATGCACAAAATTACTGAATATTGCATAAGTAAGTCGCGTTTATTTAATAGATTTATACGCAATGCAATTTAATTTCATGCATTATTAATTAAACTTGTAAATGTAAACGAGTTTATGAAATTAAATATTAAGTAAATTTATCTGTATAAGCTATGCCTTAAAAGAAATCTACATAAATAAAAATAATACAAGAAACGAATATTTATTCACTTAGCCACAGTTATTTAAAATAAATTAAATAAAAAACATTTAAAAACAATTAATTATTATTTTCCCTTTACGTACTACGACTTTTGACTCACGTTATGTAAGTAAAACAATATACATTAAAACAACTACTTCTGGTATATTAAATAAAAATGATTTGAAAATAATTAATAAATCATTTTCACATTTAGCCCTGTGACTATTGACTTACTTACGTAAGTACGTTAAACAAATGTACATTAAAACAACAAAAAATTAACGTTACTTAATATAAGGTCATCTGCAGACACGTGTTTCGAGATCTATCCCTCGTCAGTACAGCTATGCCTTACACAATTTAAAGATGTTAAAAAAATCAATTAAATTAATTCAAGTACAATCAGCAAAATTAAATCAGTTATATTAAATCAAATTAAACTAAATCAATTTAAATTAAATTAAACCAAATTATTCAATTTAAATCAAAACCGAATAAAATTAAACGAAAAGAATTAAATCAAGTTAATTACATAAAAAAAATTCTCGGATCAAAATTTTGTTGCATTATGCAATATTTTATTGATATGCAACAGCAGGTGTACATTATGTAATTCAATGTCCGGCGTGGGTATTTGCCCGGGAAGTAGTTGTTTTAATATACATTTGTTTAACGTACTTACGTAAGTAAGTCAATAGTCACAGAGCTAATTGTGAAAATAATTTATTAATTATTTTCAAATCATTTTTATTTAATATATTTAAATAACTGTGACCAAGTAGAATGAATACTGTTTTCTATTTAAACGACTTCTGGGACCTATACCCCTCCAGACATAATGGACAATTACAACGTCTGTTGCATAGTAATAAAACATTGTTGTATAGTGCAACTTTTTTGATTCGAACGTACGTAATGTAAGGCTGTCTGAAGACAGGTGTTTTGAGATTCATCCCTCGCGAGTACAGCTCTGCCTTATAAAATTATAAAGTTAAATTAGAATAATTAAACAACAAAAAATATTCTCGACTCAGATTTAAATAAAAATATCGCTGACAATTAATGACAATAGAAAAGAGTGATAACCTTTGGCAATGAAGTACAAGTAGGCAAAATCAGTAACAATTTAAAACAACCTTCCTTCCTTTGATTTCTCAACAACAAAAACACACAGAGGTTACCCCTCTGTGTGCTTTTATCATAATAATGAAGCTAAGGACTAACTTAATTGAATAGAAGAAGTAAATTTCTCTTAAAACGTGTTGGAATTTATTATTTATTAAACAAATCATTCTATCTCAGTGAAACCTCGCATATTTAGTTACGAAGTCTTACTTGTAATGCGAAATAATCGTTAAGCGAAACATTTAGTACTTGTAAATTAACGTAAAATTCGATAATGCGTTATATGCAAAAAATCTAAAAAAACCTAATCTGTACCACTTAATTCATTCTCAATATGTCTTAAAAACAGTGAAGTATTTTGATAATTACGAGATAAGCATATGGCATGCTACATAAAAAATGTTCTCCTTTTTATTATTATTTTTTTACATATCGCCTCCATTATACAAAGTCCGGTTCAAAGAACGGATAGTTTTAAAAAATAAATCTGGGAAATAAGGCGACCACGGAAGAGAGGGTGAATAACATTCTCATCATTGCTCTGGCTATGTGGGCGGTCGTCTCATCCTGTTGGAAACACACACGTCATACTGGAACCCGTATTCGTCTTATCTCGTTCAACTCAAGCATTTCGACATAGCGCTCCGAGTTAACGGTTACAGCATTGTCATTACCGTTAACAGTATCATGATGCAAGATTGCGATGCAGTGCACCTGTCACTTTTTGGGTGTGCAACGGTCTTTCGTATAACTGTCGCGGATTTTCATTACTCCAATAACAGCAATTCTGCTGGTCAACCGTGCTATTTAGATGAAAGTGAGCTTCATCACTCATGAACAAAATAAGTTTCTCAATTTGCTCGATAAGTGCTTCCATCTCACGTGCGAAGTTCATTCGTTGTGAGTAATCTCGAGGCTGCAACTGCTGCGCAATGGTCAATTGGTAGGGGTGAAAGTGGAGTTCTAAATGCAAAATACACATTACCGAACGATCAATGTAGCGAAGTATAGCAGCATGTTGCTCAACAAATCGAGCCGGACTGCGAAGAAGGATTTGTCGAACGCGTTCCACATTTTCAAGGGTTCGAACCGTTCATGGAGCTCCTGGTGGTCTTTTGTCCATCAGTACACCACGTGTACGAAGTACTTCAATCCAATGGAAAATTGTGTTTCTAGAAGAAATAGCTCGATTCCGATTAATGTTGAAGTAACGACGAAACGCACGTTCTACAGCCGTAACAGAGTAATTATTTCGGACAAAACTGTCGTAGGCCTTGTTTATAGTGAGGAGTCAAGAGCCTAGAGCCTAGCAAAGCTTCCATATCCAAAGACGCTTGAGTATATGTATAAAGGATAGATGGAATAGAAAATTTGAGAGTGGGGGAATTTAATGGGAGATCTCATGACGTCACAGTATCTCACTGCGCACGCCTTAAATATGATTAAAATAGTTATGGAATAATAAATTAAACGTTATCGAAACGGAGTTTTCTCTCTATCAACCGTTGTTTGGAATCGCTCCATCTTCGTTTTGAGTCGCTATCGACTAAACTAAAATACGGCCTTAGGTTATATTAATATAATTAATTTTTATTTTACTTTATTATATTTATTACTAAAATAAAAATACTAATATTAATTAAATTGTTTAATATTTGTATCGTAATAAAATAATAATAAACAATAACCTCAAAAGTCGATATTTAAGTTGTATTTATTGCGTACAAATAAAAGTATACTAGTAAATTAAAGATTGAGTCTTCTTCCTTCATAAAATTTATTGATTGCAAATGTATATGTCAGTCACGATGTGACCATTCGAATGCTTAAAAAATGTATTATTTTTTTATAATAATACAGTGTAGTAATGAATTTAGTTATTACCATTTTTACTCAGTTACAATAGTATGGATTACCTATTCGAACAAGTGCATTTGTTTGTGTAAAAACCTAAAGAGTGCAACATTTTAAAAGAGTGTGGATCATCAACGTAATAAAATAATACAAAAATATGTAATGTCCCGCAGACAAACAAATTAATGTATTACGCCCGGTGATAACAATTTTCAAATTTACTTTTCGCATGGTCGCTGAAAGACCAAAGTATAACTAAATAATGAAACAATGAATGGGCATAAACAAAGAAGTAGAAAGCACGCAATGTGAAAATAGGTTATGCTTGTTTTCGCCGGTGTACGCGCGAAAATATTCGAATTCGTCTACGTCACGAGATCTGAATGACCGAAAGGGTGGTGAGAAGCAAGGGGGGCGTTGAAACTATGTGAGGCGCTAGTTCTGCATACCTTTACACATATGAATATATGTGTCACTCGGAACAAGGTAGATCCTTGTTCCATATCAAGGACGGGTTAACAACTCCCACCACCGTTTTTTACATGATCGGCCGTAGTCGTGAAAGAAAGAGAGAAACGGTGTGAAATGCACGATTAGAGGACGTACGTTAATTTTTCATGCATCATTTTGGAATTAGCGGAATTGCTGAAGACCGCATAAATGAGTGCGTCCTTCCAATGTAAATAAATACTTGAAGCACGTTTTATAGTTGATTTGTATATTTCTCCATGTATTGGGAAATTTCTTCCACCGACCGGCTAAACGTTACCTTGGATTGGCCCGGGAAATTTAAAAAGTTGTTGATTTCAAAAATTTTATTAAAGATTATTATTATTGTGTAGTTTTCGATTAATATTAATCCACTCTATGAAAAATCATCTTTCATTTAATTTATTTTATAAAACTAAACAAAAACACGGTATATATTTTTTATTTATTAAATTAATGTAATTATAATTTCGTTTACTTTTAGTTAAAAGTATTAGAGTATTTAACTCTTTCAATTTAATTTCTCAAAAATCTGTGAGAAATGTATTGAAACCTTTCTTTAAAGAACCAATTTTGCAGTTCATTACTGCGGGTTCGTATACAGGGTGTCTCATCCTAAAAGTATATGGATTATCTATTGATAGATTCTAATGCAATTTTCACTGTTTATGTAAATCAATATTCTCTTATTAATTTTAAATTTTCAAGATTTTACCACTTCCGATTATACCGGAAGAAAGTACAAGCTTTGTTAAAATAACAAAGAATCCTATATTTCTGATTGAAAATTTAGATTTTTATAAAATTCGTGTAACTGTTTTTCTGATATAGGGTTATTATGTCAATTTTTGATATTTAAAAAGTTATAAATAATTTAATGTTGAAATCGATTAATTTTTTGGTCTTGCATTTCAAAATTGAAAAAAAACAATTAAATTTTCTGCGAACGCAATATAATTGAAAAAATGCTTAATAATTGAAAGAAAAGTAGTTTTTTATCATAAAGCAAATTTTATATACAGGATGAAACAATGCGCAAACTGTTTTTTTTATTTATTTAAATGGAACACCCTATATTATTTATGAAATTTCGATGGAAAATTGTTTGTTTTTCCATGTTTGTATAACAAACTATACTTCTATATATTACCGTTTTTTTAACAATTTCAATCCAAAGTACAAAGCCTAATTTAATTAGGCTATGACTAATACAAATGCAATTCGCAAATGTTTTCATACATTTAAAAACATTTTATTCAATATAAAGATAATAGTGCGTCGACAAATTTTTAGGAGTAATTTTAAAAGGAAGAAAACATCTAAAAAATTTAAATGTTATTCAATAAAAATATTTTATATGAATACGTTAATTACATACATAGATATTTTAATGGAGGACAATTTTAATATTAACAAAATATTAATATTCAAGCATTGAATTGATTTATACATAAATTATTTAAAATATAATTTTAATAAGCATATGAGAATAATTAAAATATTTTTAGAATGACCAAAATATTTTTTTTGTTTCTAATAATTAAAGTATTTTTATTGAAGAAGTATGTCTAATAGTAACAGTTTTACAAAAATAACGAAAAATGTACTTTACTTATTAAACATGATATTATTAAGTATAACATTGACAACTAAATAATAAAAATTTGCGTATTTGCATTTTGATTTTAAATATCTCAAAAATGGTCAGGCCCATTTTCATTTTGAAATGGCATACCCAAATATAGGGTGTTCCATTTAAGTGAAAATAGAAGATAATCATTTTGCATATTACTTTACCCTGTACACAAAAAATATTCTGACAGAAAAACGACTATACCTATTATTATTACGTATTTTTCCAATTGTATAGCGTTATCAGAATATCTATTTCGTTTTAATGTTTGAAATATAAGGTGTTAAACATTTTTCGACTTCAACTTTCATTTGTTTGTAACTTTTAAAATAAAAAAATCGGCCTAATAAATTTTGTTAAAAAGAAAACATAGAATCGAAAATCATAATAAAAATATATCATTCCGTTAAAAAAATCAGGGTGTTCAATAATCACGAAACGAATTTTAAAATGTGACGGTCAACAGTGGCTAGAAATTATATAAGTACCTTTTATTCTTGTAATTTTTCTTTTTTTTTTTTTTTTCGAAAAACAGATATTGGACTTCACGCCAATATTGCGCCACCCTGTTTTAAATTTACTAGACTTTGCTGTTAATTTGAGACACACTGAATAATATTTTTAAACTGTTTCTACATGAGAATATTTTCATTCCTGTGACTTTATTCTATCTTCAAGTATAATATTTTAAAATGCTGTCTAAAAAGTGATGATTTTCAGAATCATTGAATAATCTCAAAAACTGTTACACGAAATTTGTAAAAATTAACACGTAGAATCTAAATTTTCAATAAAAAATATAAGATTCCACTTCAAATAACGAACCTTGTACGTACTTCCGGTATAATCGGAAGTGGTAAAACCTTGAAATTACAAAATTAATAAGAGAATATTGGTGTACAAAAACAGTGAAAATTGCATTAGAATCTATCAATAGAAAATCCAAATACTTTTAGGGCGAGACTTCCTGTATATAAACAGTAATGAACTGCAAAATTGGTTCTTTCAAAAAAGGTTTCAATATATTTCTCACAGATTTTTGAGAAATTAAACTGAAAGAGTTAAATACTGTAATTCATTTCAATAAATGAAAACGAATTTATAATTACATTTATTTAATAAACAAAAAAGATATGCCATTTAATAAAATAAATGAAATGAAAGATAATTTTTCACAGCGTAGATTAATATTAATCGGAAACTTCAAAATTATTTTACTTGTCATTGATACAATTTTTGAAATGAATAACTTTTTAAATTTCCCGGGCCAATTCAAGGCAACGTTTCGCCGGTCGGCAGAAGAAATTTCTGAATAAATGGAGAAATATAAAAATCAACCATACAAACGAACAAAAAGTGTATTAAGTGTTTATTTACATTGGGAGGACGCACTCATTTATGCGATCTTCAGCAATTCAGCTGATTTTAAAACGATGCATGAAAAATTAAAATACGTTCTCTAATCAAATACGGCAGACCGTTTCTTCGACTTCGGCCGATCGTGTGAAAAACGGTGGTGGGAGTTGTTAACCCATCCTCGATATGGAAGCTCTGATCAACAGTACTAAACATCGCGAATGCGTGCGCACTCAAAAGCATCTAGGTTCCTGACTCCTCACTATAAACAAGGCCGTACGTGAAAACGCGGTGCTCAACAGGTAACAAAATTCTAGCAACTCAAAAGTCGAACGGCATACTTCTCACCTCTTTCGCACTAATAGGAGGAAAAAAAAAAACATAAAGAAGATTTATAAAATAATTGTTTATTTCTAAATATTATTTATTTTTTCAATATCTACAACTTTTATTTGAAAAAAAAAATGGTGATGTGTCCATCATGGCACTTTCCCCGGTGAATACGGTCAAATAAATTTCTGATAGAAAATTTAATAGGGAAGCAAAATGATTAATAGAAAAAAGTGATTGTTATCTTTTAAAGTTAAACCCGAGTATTTAGAAGAATATTGTAATTAAGTGTGTTATTTCTTACCTTACAATAGGTTACAATCATTCCTCCACACTCTTCTTCATTTTTGCAAACTGGAGGCGTTTGCGAATGATAAGTTGAATTTGACGGCACTTTGACGTTTTATTTGTCATTAAAATAATTATTTCAATAATTAAAATCTCTAAGGGAATTAATCAGATAAATGCTTATAAAATGAAAACCGGAGGTCCTACAATAAAAGTTTTATAACAAAAATTATTTATTTTCCAAGATCTAAAACTTTTATTTGAAACATTTTTCTATCCGAATTAAAAAATGGTGATGTGTCCATCATGGCACTTTCCCCGGTGAATACGGTCAAATAAGTTTCTGATAGAAAATTTAATAGGAAAGCAAAATGATTAATGGAGAAAATTGATTGTTGTTTTTCAAAGTTAAAACCGAGTATTTAGAAGAATATTATAATTAAGTGTGTTATTTCTTACCTTACAATGTGTTGAAATGTTTTATCCACACTCTTCTTCATTTTTAAAAACTTTGCGAATGTGCTGAATACGACGGCACTTTGACGTTTTATTTGTCATTAAAATAATTATTTCAATAATTAAAATCTCTAAGGGAATTTATCAGGTAAACGCTTATAAAATGAAAACCGGAGGTCCTGCAATAAAAGTTTTATAACAGAAATTATTTATTTTCCAAGATCTAAAACTTTTATTTGAAACATTTTTCTATCCGAATTAAAAAATGAAAAATTGCTAAGAGTAAAGTTGCACTTAATGAGTTTTGATTCTAACCAAAAGCTTTTCAGATCATTCCACTGTAATATAAAGCTTAGATATAAAGTTTGGGCTTAATCCATTCAGCCGTTTATGCGCTATCGCGGAAACACACAGACACACACACACACACACAGACACACACACAGACATTTTTCAAAAATTGATGGAATGGACTCAGGGGACCTCAAAACGTGCATATTTGTTGAAATTGGCGGTTCGAAAATTTTCACCATCACAATACTTTCCCTTGGACAGGGGTCCGGAGAAAGTAAAAAGGCTTCAACTTTTCAAACACCTCTACATCTCACGTAATCGAAATATTTTTTCGATCAATTTTTCGATCAATGAGGACTTTGACAATAACGTAAGCTATCAGTACAATTAGATATATATTGGTCTGGTATATTTTTGACAATAGTTTATATAATAATTAATTAACTTAAATAATTTATAGGTTCAAGTTAATTTAATTTTTATTAATAAAGATTTAAGGAAAAATTGTTTGTTTTCGTATAAATACGATATTTTGCGAAAGTCAAGAATTGTGCGGCTCACTTTAGAAGTCTGACCTTCAAACAACAAGGCATCAGTACAAAAACAGCCGTACACATATACAAGGTGATATGCCGCCCCTTACTTGACTATGCCGCTATCCTCTTCCACAACCCCCACCCTACCACGCTTAAAAACATACAAGTCGCAGAAAGATCTGCCCTTAGAGTGCTGACCAAAATCCAACACCCCCAAAACTCACTACACAACCCATCCAACCCTCTCCTTTACGAACTAACAAAAGTCACCCATATCGAAACCCGCCTAGCCCGTTTAGCTGAAAAATTTGCCTCAAACCCTATCAATTACAATCTCCTACACCCTTTGTGCATTCCCCGAAACCAAAATATCACTCCCAAACGTAAACGTTTCACCATCACCATTCATGATTTCATTTCATCATTTCATGACTTTAGTGATCACGACGAGTAAATTCAATTTACAAGACAATTAGCGATAAAAACCTTTTTGACACAGCAACTGACAAGGACAGACGCCTACAAAATCAGGCGGAAAGACCAACGGTCGATAGCCAATTGGCAGAAGAATTTATTTTTATGTTAGTTATTTATTGTATTTATTTATTATTACTTTGTTAAAAATATGAAATAAATATGAATAAATTATTAAAAATCAACCAATAAAACACAGATTAGATTGAATAACTTTAAATTCTCGACTAGTTTCGGGTTATTAGCCCATTTTCAAGAGAATTTAATGGTCTAATAACCCGAAACTAGTCGAGAATTTAAAGTTATTCAATCTAATCTGTGTTTTATTGGTTGACTTTTAATAATTTATTCATATTTATTTCATACAATATGAACTACCAATGTCTAAATATTAAAACCATTAATTGTTAAAAATAATCTGCCAATAAAGATTTATATATATATATATATTTATACGATATTTTGATAAATATAGCCCTTTAAATTTTAAATCGTATTTTAATGTTAGTAAATAAATGCGTCATTAAGGTAAGACAACATTATTTTGTCATGTTTACTTACGTAAGTGGTTTCTGTATCACATTTAGGCGGTCCTCCGTACAAATCCTCGAGCGTCGAATCGCACCTATCCAAATACACCTGCACAAACAACCCCACGCTCACATTCGCCCTCTGTACCGTGTACAATTGAATCCAAGCCCTGTGCGACAGGTAGCAGTCCTTCAACAATACCGCCCAACCCTTATTGTCGCCCGCGTCTCTTAACGCCGTCCAAAAGGCGGCCGTCTTCCCGGTCTGGTTCAGCCGCACCTTGGATTTGCCGTGAACGTTGAGCGCGAGGAACGGCGGCGACGACAGAATCATCCCCTTGATCCTCCTGTGCGACGCGAATATCCTCTGGGACAAGTCCGTGACGTTTGTGTCGTTTCGCGTCAGGACGGTCGTGAATAAGAGGTCCGCGACCGCCTCCGGGCTGAAGTTCAGTCCGGCCGGAGGACTTTTCCTTGGAAATATTCGCGCCTTGCAATTCTCATTTTCTGTCGCGTTCAGTGCTAAAACCGTGGGAAGTAGCAGCAGGACGTGCACACATATATTCATGCCGTCATCACTTTCATCCTGCTCCTTTCTTCTTTAAATAATGCGCAGAATGAAACCTGAAACAAATATAAAAATAATCTTTTTTTTTTCTAAAAAATGTCAACTTCAATACAATACATACATTCGATAATATCGTTTTTAGTTGTTTCAAACTTTTAAAATATTTTCTAACAAAATATCTTGTTAAAAAGTTTTTTGGAGGTGTTTTTTTTTTGTATTAGGCGCAACCGATAAAAATCGATTCGATTATTGGCCAAAACGAAATACCAAATGCCCAGTTAAAAGAAATTTTTAGGGCAGTTAAAAATATAGAACTCTTTTAGTGACAGGCCATAAGGGCTAGGTTGGGCGGCATATAACATATATATTTTTACTTTATGGTGTATATAAAAGATACTTGTTCGATGTAATGTGACTGCTTCCTTAAAATTTTATTTACTTTTAATGTGTTTATAATAATTTATTAAATAAATTATAACTTCCGCGTAAATATATACTGATTAAATATAACACGTACATGTACCATGTACAAAAGAAATCTAATTCAATTTTAAATAAAATCTGCTATCAAGAAAAATTAAAAACAAAATACATGAAGATTTAGTGTAACCACAAGTCTAGAGAAGCAGTGAAAGCAGCTTACCAGATGTGGATTTCATTAGAAATTAAATCGGAAATCATAAAATTATTACACCCGACGTTCATCAGGAAACTACACCCGAATGAATTTGACCACATCGCGGGAAAAAGCCAGGAAAGCGTTATTTGAACAACTCAAAAAACAAACTCATAAGTGTGAATAGTGATAAAGTGAAAAATGATGAAGTGAAAGTGATCGTCAATAATAAGGGTGAGCAAAATAATGTTAAGTTTTTTCCCAGAAAAGTCAATTTGATTAACCTTCAATTTAACAACTTCATTATTTGAAAAAAAAAAAAAAAAAAAATACAGCCCACAAATCCCGTCAAAAACATCTCTTGAAACAATAGGAAATAATACAGAAAGAATTTGTAATAAAATACCCGAAGTGAATTTAAGAATAATCACAAAGCGTAAAATTTCTAAATTAATTGAAAAGCATAAAAAGTTGCACTGAAAAACTAAATACCGTAACTCAGACAGCCAAATAATAACAAACATAAAAAACAAGTTGAAAACTACGACTTAATTCTGTGTAAGGAAGATAAAGAGAACGCCTTGACAACAATGCATAAAATAGACTATATTATTAAAACCGTAAAAATATTAGAAACGGGTAACTTTAATAAAATTAAAATTGACCTAACTAACAAGTACCAAACATAATTAAAAAATTAAAACAAAGTACACATTTAATTTCAGATAGAGGAAGATTATTGTGAGACTTACAATAATGAACCCCAAAGCGCCGATTTTTTATCGATTGCCTAAATTCCATAAAGATATACCTGTGCGTCCGGTAGCCTCATATTTATATGCCCCTACGTACGAATTGTGTAAGTTTTTAAATAAGGTAATCCCTTCGTTTCTAAATTACAAGCCACAACATTCAGTAAAAAATACATTAGAATTAGGTGATAGTCTTAAAGTGTATAGTGAAACAAAACAAAGTGTATAATTTGAAAAGTTTTTAAAAATTGGTTAAAATATTTCACCACGTGGTCAATGAGAACCAAATTGTCGTAAAGACAAATTCAAATTAATTTCTTTCGACGTGAAAACATTTTTCACGTCAATGCCGATAAAAGATTTTAAAAATATTTTAAATGATAGAATTGAAAACACATCAAATTTATGCCCATAAAAACGGAAATAAATGTCTAATAGATATCTGTACCAGACAATGTTACTTTGAGTTTAATAGAAATATATATATATATATATATACCCGGAAGGATTGCAAATGGCTTTATCACCGTTAAAATCAGAAATATATTCATGGATGATTTTAAAAATAATCAATTATTAAAACAACCGGAAAGCACATGTATTTATTTTTGGAAGAGATATGTAGACGATGTTTTTTGCTCATGGACATGGTCAATAAGACAATTAGATATTTTTACCAAACATCTAAATTGATTAAATAGCTAAATTTAATTTACCACAGAAAAAAAAAAGAATTTAATAATAGCTTTAACTTTTTAGATATAGGAATTTCTAAATCATCCAACAATACATTAACATACAAAATATTTAGAGGGAATATGTACTGATACAATTATGCCTTAGGATTCAAACACACACAACCAAATTAAATACAATTCCTTTCGTTCATATTTACACAGGCTATTAATATTCCACTTAGTGACACTGATTGAGAAACTGAATTAAACACAATTAAAGCAATAGCCATAATAGATAAAATGATAAAAAAGAAAAAAAAACATGAAGAACTGCGGAAATACCTTTACAGTGTGAATAACATAGAAAATACGAATTGGAATAGATTAGAATATGTGATTAATCTTTCACAAAACATTAAAAAGCAGTTAAGGGAAAGGACAATAACATAACTTTGACTAAATTAAGTGAGTTAATTTAGGAAAACTGTTAATAAATAATAAAATAAAAAAGAACATAGGAATGCTATTTTAAATAAATAACAGACAAGAGGTTTTGCAAAACACTGCATCGCACATAATCATTTTTTCAATAAAAACGATTGTAAAATGTTGCATTCAGGCAATTAAGTAATAAGGTAGTATTGAATAATCAATTATCGGGAGGGATGGAAATTAACAAAGCCATAAAAGCGAAATAAAAAATCGTGGTTAATGATAACGATGACCTCTGTAGTTCCTCGATATTAAAAGCGATTATTATCTGAAATGTCGACATTAACTATGTTTAAACGATTTATTTTGTTTAGCTTTATTCTTTAAAATAGCACTAAGCCGAAACTAGTTGAAAATAAATAACACATACACTTGTAATAGTTCCAACTGGGGTGTCTACAGAATTTATTTTTCGATAAAATTTGTTAAAAAGTAATAATTAAGTAAGGGAAATTATCCATACATTGTATTGTTGCTGGGACAATTTTGTTTGTTTATATTTAGTACAATGTAATTGATTCAGATTCTGACGGGTAAGTCCCGCACGCGCTTGACCCCAAATTTTGGCGAAATCAACAATTAAGTTAAAACTGATTATTGTACACAATTTAATATGTTAATATTCTGACAAGGAAGTCCCGCACGTGTTTGGCCTCAATTTTACGTAAACTTGACATTATGCATAAAGAACTTACTATTGTAAAAGATAAATGTTGAACCCAAAAATTATGCAGAATTGGAAAATAAGCGAAAATCGAATGCGTGAGAACGGGTGTGAGCTTGTAAAAATGGAATAGCGTTCATGACCATATATGGTCAGGGCGAAAAGTTGCAAATAAGTCAAAATTGCATGAAAGAGAAATTGTGAGAGAAAATCGGGGAGTTGGACAGGATTCGTGAACGGGGACGGACGTGAAATTAAGCAATCGGGTTTTTGCAAATTAATTGAATACTAATTACGGGTAGAAGGGACGCAGAAAGTACTCGCGATCGTGCGTAGATTAAAAGTCTGAAATCAAGTAAGTTCAAATTTTATTCAATGGAATCAAAAGTTTTAATTAATATAATATGATTATTTAATGCATGATATTTCACAATAATTAATGCTTGATTTTGGGGCATGAAAAATTGCAATAATGTATAGTTAATATAAAGTTAATCACCAAAATTTAAAAATAAATTCAAAGTCATGTACATAAATCATAAAGTAAGAATATATAAAGGGACTACGCTTTAAATCAACAAAGGATAATTAATTCAGTTCTGTTTTTGTAAAGTTGATATTTTTATTTGTTAATCAGTTATACAAAACCTTCAATAATTAAAACCGTTTAAATGCTATCAACGTTCAATACAGCTCTCTATGTTATCTTTCTCCTCTCAAATGTAAACACTTTAGTGACCCAATTCCTCTCACTGAAGAACATTTACATTTCTTTCACTTGGATAGATGTTATCCAAGACAGTAACGAATATGATAATTTGACAACTCATTAAAGGGAATCACTCTTTCTTTCGATTTATTGTATCAGAAACTTTAATCCAAGCTAAGAGAGCTTTCTCTTTCATTCTTTAGATCTATACAACAAATAAATCGTTATAATATCATTGTCTTTCTGATGATAAGTACGTATGTACTGTTATAAAGTTTCACCCCTATATCTAGTTAATATCTGAATTGAGATTTTAATAAACTGTTACCGGCGCTTTACCGGAAGCGCCGTCAACCGGTTCATTCAGTTTTTTATTAATCAAATAACATCGGTCCTAATTAACTTTTAACGGTTGCCTAATCTGTGAAACCTCTACATACGCTAGCGCCCCCTGCCTCACAAAAGCAACAACCACCACCAAGCGACGAAGTCGGAATTCTCTCAGTGGGGAAAAACCAGCCCTGTTGCCAAACGTCCGCATTGGAATCGACCCTTCGCTACCTGGACCCGGACGGTTCGAGCCTGCGACCGCGTGGCAAATGTTATGAAGGGAAACCCAAAAAGTGTGTGACGTCACTGAAGGAAAAAAACCACGCGGAAAAAGAGCGTTTTCGCGAATTACCGCGAACCCAGACTTCACACATGGAATCTACATACACCATCGCAAAGCTGAGAGAATTTCCGACAAAATGAATATAGTCACAAGTGCGTTACTTGTGGCACCAGGACAGGGGAAAATGTTTTAGTCCAAGCGGGACTAACATAGGAAATATGTTTTTCACGATTTTCCATGAGGTTTCACGGAGCAACAATTATCCATGAACAATTACCATGCCCCCCTTCATGTCTGGCCAAAGATAATCAATTTCATTCTTAAAGTTTAGCTATAATTTAGCTTTTAGTTCCGAGCCAGACGTGATGACTGTATTCCCCCTTTTTTTTACACATAATTTTTCATTATTTTAGCAGTAATTGTTCATGGATTTTGTTGATAGATTTAAGGAACGACGAACGGCGTACACTTGCATTTAGTTTTTATATTTTGTTTTTATTCTTGGAATGTTTCCAAGAAAAACTCCCAAAATAATCATTCCTCGCCTAAACCATAATAAAATATGTAAATTTTTGCAAAGTAATGTTTGACAAATTGTTGTCACAGGCAGACTTTTTTTATATATTTTATTTGATTTTTTTCTGATTCTGCACTCGCGACTCTCCGAAACGGCCCCGGCCGGGTGTTGGCGAGGAATGAAAAAATGGTGGTAGGGGAGGAATTTTTGGTACAGGGTATATAAACCTGAAAATCAGTATCTTTCTACTTCCTGAATGTACCCGCAAATTCTAAGCCAGTGCGTCGCAGAAAGTTTTGTATTTGTTTAGAAAAACGTAAGTTTTTTTTTTGTATATATTTTCAACAATATTTTGACATTCTTCTAATTGTAAATTTGTAATATTTTTTTTACTATTATTCAATATAGAGATCAAATTTGTTCTTTTTTTTATTTTATTATTATCCAACTCGCTAGTCGGAGTTACGTATGGGGCTCAATTTATTTGTTCATTTCTTTTACTAAGACCACCCCAAACCGTAACAAAACTTTTCACTCCCTCAAAAGATATATATAACTATATTATGAATTAATTACTTACGAAATGTAAGTCAAAATTTGATCAACGAATTAAATAGAAAAAAGAATACAAACTCGAACGAATAATACTTATTCTCAGATAAATTTCATAAAAATGAACTACACGTTGTTGAAAAACGACAGAAACCACAATAACCTGAAAACGTTTTAAGATAAAGCACAACTCGAACGAATAACCACAAACTCGAACGATTATAATGTGCCTACTCTTAAAACCACACATAAAACAATTAAAAGTAAAACACAATTCGTAAAATGAATCACACGTTGTTGAAAAACAACAGAAATCACAATAACCTAAAAACGTTTTAAGATAAAGCACAACTCGAACGAAAAACACAAACTCGAACGATTATGCTGTGCCTACACTTAAAACTACACACAAATAAAATTAAAATAAAAACATAATTAATTCAAGAAATTAATTAATTAAAAGACAACAAAATTCACTACAATCCACAAAATATTCTAAGATGAAGCAAACCTCGAACGATTATAATGTGCCAATTCCTAGAACTACACATAAATAAAACTAACACATAAAATAAATAATTATAAATAATGCCAACAAAAAAAAATAATCCAAATCTGTGAATAAAGTAATTTCATAAAATCACATCAAAGACGTTGTTTCCGCCACCTATCACACACATAGCCGAAAGTACAATTTAACCGAAATTGTGATAGGGAGAGCAAGGGACGATCTGCGATATAACCACAAATGACAAGAATAAAATCACATCAAAGATACCGTTCCCGCCGACCTATTGCACACAGAACAGAAAGTACAATTTACCAGAAATTGCAATAGGGAGAGCAAGGACCGATCTGCGATGAAACAAAAAAAAATGAATAACACGTCAAAGATATCGTTCCCGCCGACCTATCACACACATAACAGAAAGTACATTTTAACCGAAATCGTGATAGGGAGAACAAGGGCCGATCTGCGACAAAACCAAAATTTCCAAAAGTCATGCCCCGAGGCGGTTCAGTTTTAGTGGTTTTTTTCCGTCCTCTCGAAGCAAATGCGGGGCAGAAGCGCCCACACACACACACATTTTTTTTTGAGTTTTCAGTCAAAATGCACATGACAAGCAAATTAAAATATGACAACTTAATGAATGTAATCATTTATTAATATCCAAAAAATGCCTTATTAAAATAAAATTAGTGCTGCTTGCCGTAAAACTCACTTAATGTCTTTTATTTCTTGTCCACAAGTCACCCTTTTAATTTACAGGTGAAAGCACGGTAAGTACCGATAATGCATGTTGGCATAAATAACGGGCCTGTTAAATAATTAAGGGTTACTACACAATCATAACAAAACGACGTTATTGAAATTTCAATTGTAAATTTTAATAACATCGCGGGTCGAACTATTTCACACTATGTTACATTTCTTTTTTCATAAAATATCCTGTATAAATCAGAGATATAAGTTTAGTATTGATTTTTAGGATTACATTCATTTCTCACTGTACAAGTAGATTTTAAAGTAAACATTAAAATTTTTCAGCATTTCATTTTCCATGCTATTTTTATTTAATTAATATTTATAATTTTAAACAAAAAATCCAGGCCTCATGGGGATTTACATAGGAAAATCTTTTAGTCGAGTTAATGGTTTTTCTATAGTATGGATTTTGATCAAATTAAACACACATTTAAATTAGAGTAATTTGTGCAAAGTTCAGCAGTTTTTAAATTATTTTAAATGCATTTAATGTTTTAAATAGTGATTTAAAATAATAATAATTTTAAATATTTTCTTAATTAATAGGCTAAGTTCTCTGACTTCTACTGAAGTTGTCAAAGTATTCTAGTTTATTGTACATCTTTTATTGCAAGAATGTTGATCACGGTGTAGACCAAGAAAAGATTTAAATAGTGATGGATTACACAAAAGAGCTTATTTTGAAAAGATATTAAGGTTTAGTTAATTAGTTCAAATTAGTTTTCAATATTCAATAAACTTTAATCAATTAACTTAAACTAGGCAATACAATAACTTAAAAAAACATAACATTAAAGTAAATGTTCAAACTGTTGCCCATTAGCAGCTAAACAATGACCTAGTCTATCTTTAAAATGTCTTTTCACATTTTGAAGCTGCCGGAGAGTTATTTTAGCAGATTCTTCGAGAATTCTTCCTTTTAATTCTTCTAAATCCTTTGGTCTGCTACGGATATCGTCAAAAACATTGTTTGCCAAATAAACCCAGTAAAAGAAGTCGAGCGGTGTTAAATCGGGACTCCTTGCTGGCCATTTCAGAGGTCCAAATCGCCCAATCCATCCATGCGGAAATTGAGTTTTTAAATACTGGCACTTGTTCAATGGCAGGAAAAATATTTTCCATCAATAATCTTTGATATTTTTCACTATTTAGCGATCCCTCTATAAAAAAATGGACCTATTATATGGTTACCTACTATTCCTGCCCATACGTTGACCTTTTGTGGCCATTGTGTGTGTGTGGTTTGGAAGAAATATGGATTTTTTCTAGACCATAATCTTGTGTTTTGATTATTTACTAAAAATAATTCTATGCATTACTTTTGGATTTTCATTAATTTTATTAATCCAAGTCTCGCAGAATTCCATTCTCGGAAAATAATCACTTTCTAACAGATGGTGGCTATTGTGAATTTTATAACTTTTAAACTTTTCCAACTTCAAAGCTTGATAGCAACTGCTTCGTGTAACTTGAAATTGGCTGGATAATTTTGTCACACTTATTAATTAGATTTTCTTCAATTGCCAAACACACATTTTCCCTTAAGTCTTCTGTCACAACCTGATTTGCACTTTTCTTCCTCCACTATGTTCCGCATTAACACAACCAAATTTAACAAAGTTGTTGTAAATTTTTAGAATTGTTTTCTGATTTGGAATTGGCCATTTTAACCTTTTCTTGGGTGGTATAAACCGACATTCTTTCAATAAAAGGAGTACAATAAATTGGAACACTTTGACAATTACGATTGATGTCAGTGAACTAAGCCTACTATTTAAAAAAATATTCAAAATTATTATCATTTAAAATCAATTTTAAAAACATAAAACGCATTTAAAATAGTTTAAAAACTACTGAATTTTGTACATATTACTCTAAGTTAAATGTGTGTTTAATTTCATCAAAATCCATACCATAGAAAAACCATTAACACGACGAAAAGATTTTCCTATATAAATCCCTATGAGGCCTAGATAAAAAATGCACTGTATATCTTTACGTTAAATAACAAACCGATCGTTCAAAACAATTGATACTGGGTATAGGAGAATCTCCATTTACATTAAATTTCGGAACGCACTGCCTTAAAAAAATATTCGCTATATGGGAAATTTAAATTCAGAAAATGATTTAGATTTGTTAATTAGTCGCATTTGTTCTATAATTGAAGAAGTGATACGTCCAAATCAGGACATTTGGTTCCAACAGTACAGATGTCACTAGAATGACCTTTGAATCTGTTTATTGTGTTGTGAGTCAAGGCTCAACATGATTTTTCCGAATTGGATTTATTGCGAAATTTTGATAAAATAATGAGAAATATGTCTGAAAAATAAGTGATCATCAAAAAAAATCTTCTTTTTATTGGTGTTTAGTAGAAAACGGACCTAATCTTTACCGAACGAACTTAATCTTAGAGATAAATCTGGTAGAAAATATAGATTTCAAATTCATTAAAAATGACTAAATTAAGTGATGAAAACGGTTTTAGTGATTAGAAACATATAGGTGAACATTTAAAGGCTCATAAAAAAGCTTACACTTTGAAAATGTTAAAAGAATGGCCCGATTTACTTAGGCTGTGTTTATAATCAGGCGTCACATTGTGTAGCCGAATGACGCATTCTCGGACACGAGTACGCGCGGGGGGGTATTTTTCAACTTTCAATATTAACGAAACTAAGTACACCATCATGTTCTCCATACTTCAGAACCCAGAAATACGAAATCTCAATACAATAACGTTTATAGTTATTGAGTAATTAATTCATAAACATGGGCAAATTTTAGAAGTTAAATTCGAACGAAAATCGATACATTAATTAAAAATCATATCTTTGTAACCGCTGAAAAAAATATGTTTGCATTTTTTTTTCTTTTTAAACTGAAACATGTGCGCTTCAAATTATGAAAGAACCACTCTAATATGTTGAATAGTTTATGAATTAAAAAATATCAAAATTATCTAATTTTAAAAGATGAATTTAAATTTAGCGAATCTCGCAAAAGCACAGTTCAAATAGGTCCGATGTCTGGTTCACACTAAAACATAGCCACAAGTTTCCTCTTTTTGGGAAAGAAAGAATTTTTCAATTATCGAACCGATCTTTTGAGATATTATTTTTTAGTGTTGCGATATGATTTTTTATTAATGTATCGATTTTCGTTCGAATTTAACTTCTAAAATTTGCCCATGTTTATGAATTAATTACTCAATAACTATTAACGTTATTGTATTGAAATTTCGTATTTCTGGGTTCTGAAGTATGGAGAACATGATGGTGTACTTAGTTTAGTTAATATTGAAAGTTGAAAAATACACCCCCGCGCGTACTCGTGTCCGAGAATGCGTCATTCGGCTACTCAGTGCGTCAGGAGCTTCGAGCCTAGATATTTTTGAATGTTGAACTATCAACAGTACTAAACATCGCATATGCGTGCGCACTCAAAAGCATCTAGGCTCGAGGCTTTTGCTGCATAAGCATAAACACGGCCTTAGATGTTTGAAATCGAATACAACCATCCATGTTGCTACTCAAAATGTCGACGGCAACAATTGGAAAGTGTTTCTGTTGAAGAATTCAACACTATATCCATTACCAGATTTTCCCCTTCCATAGTCACAAAAAATAATAGAAAATAGTATATTCACTTGATTGCAGTTATTTAATTAAAAAGATTTTAATTTATGTTCTCTATGTTAACTCAAGGTAGGCGTCCTCTATAGGGATAGAGATAAGAGGATCAGATCCATATATTTGGCAGGAAACACGCGCAACGCCAAGAAATGCTTAATTTGATTATTTCCCAAGTTTCATACCTTTATACGGTTTTAAGGTAACATTTATGTTATACAATATAAAAAAAATGATTGGATTTTTGAGTAATTTTGTATTCATTATTTTTAGTTCACATTTTTTCCAAATGAAACTAATCATAATTAAAATTATTAATTTCCTGCACATCTAATATTAAATGAATTATCTGAAAAAACACACAAAAACAACAACATTTTTAAGTACAATATACTTAATATAGACAAAAATCAGTTGAAATGTTCATTACAAAATTTATAAATTTAAATATTGTGAAGTTTGGAAAAACTTGAACACTTCAATTTCAAAAACAAATTGTTAAAAAAATAATTGACTGGCAGAAAAAAATATATAAGTAAAAAATAAACAAGCTTATACTTCTAACACAATTATTGATAATTAGTGGAAGTAAATTATATTTATTAATAATTATTATTCAATTTGTTAATAATATTTTTAAACAGTTTATATACGCACATGCTAAACCGCATAAACATTTAAATAACCTCTAACAATAATAACAGAATATCATAAATAAGAAGGGAAGTGCGACGCAAATAAATTAAAACAATTATTTATTGATTTAACAATATTTTCATTAAAAAATATTTCTCAGAAAACCAATATTATTTTAGCAACAGTTAACATGGTTCCAGAATTTATTGAAATCCCTACGAATATTGTCTTAAATAGATAGATAATGATTGTACAGATGAGCGTTTAATATTTGTTTAATATTAATGTGTTGATTAATAAAGTAAGTGATAAATGATAATTTCAGTTAGGTTACCAATTTACTTATTACTAATAAATTTTAAAATATTAAAAATTCCCCTCATCGAAACCGGCATTATCCCACAATTCATTCTTTCTTAATATGCCTGCTCCGCATTTTCCCTATTTCTACCAGTTAAACATTTCTGGCCGGGTTATTGAGACGAGTTTTTTAAGTGTGCACTCGTCCGAGATTTCCCCGCCCCTGCCGCGCAAATACGACAGAAGTGGAATTTTATTGCGAACCGCTTTTCTTTAATATCGAATCGCTCATGAGCGAAGCGCCGGATGGAAGTTTCATATTTGTTCCATAAAATATGAGTATTTCTCCCATATAAGAATACCCGAGTAACACATATTTGATAATGGATATTTTATTTAGATCGGGAAAATATTTGGCACAGTTTCACGAGTTGTGAAAACTTCATTTTGTGTGTTCAAATAACTCATCAGAATTTAAAGCAGCACGAATCATCAGTTCATATAATAAATAATTCGTCTTAAATTAAAAGAAATAAATATCACTCTGTGGATTTTGAAACAGGTGTAACTGAAATAAATTGCTTATAATAATAGTACAGCGAAATAGTACAGAAAGGAATAACAATTATTATATTTATTGCATACAACTCTATATATTCAATCATGAAGAATTCAACGACAAAGTTTATTAAGTTGATTTATTACGATGCGTTTAATTTTCAACATTTTTAAGGGATTATAAGATAAAAGTGTTTAGGATAAAGCCCAAACCATGATGGCCTTATGTATTTACATAAGGCCATAATATAACAATTTTGTTCTCCACAATAGATATTCTTAATCATTATGATTAAAAAAAATATATTGCATTGTACAATATTGTCTTGCGATAGCGAATATCTATTGTGGTATCCAATGGTAGCCGGTGAAGCTGTTGTTTCAATGGTCTTACATTATATGAATTATTAGTATGTATTTATTATGTATTATCATTTCAACATTTCTGATAAGATAGCTGTTGCCTTTATGAATTCATTCATATTTTCATTAAATAAATACAGTTAAAGAGCATATTTTTATAATGGGTTAATACGAAAATAAATTTCAACATAAGAATTATTTCAATTTGTTTGCCCTTTTAATACATTCTTTGCTTTATTAATATTGGGTGTTAAATACAATTATTTATTCTCAAACAGTTTGCCACAATTTGGTGACTTTTCAGGCAGCTTGAAATATATGTATATATTAATATGTATAAATTAATTATGATTATAAGTAATAATGTTATATTGTAAAAACACTATATTGTTATGTTTTTATCCCCCTGAAATAATGACAAAATATTATAGAATAAATAATTTAATTTGAAACCACCGTAATTTACACTCAATAATAATAAAGCAAAGAATTAGGATTATGTTCACATTAAAATATATAAAGGTTTCAATATTGAAACAATCAGGGTCATTCCGTACGAACATCTGTTAAATTCAACGTTATTTTTAACCTCAAAATCTAAGTGTATAGAACAATTATAATGATAAATAATAAACGTGTACAGTAAATTTAATGTTTCAAGTACGGAATAGTATATTTTTAGAATATCTTAAATATTCATTACTTGTAAAAAATGCGAACCATCGTGTTTTAATATCAGTTAATGACCAGTTTTCTCGTTTATGTTAATTCGATGTTTCATGCATGTGTCTGCGTTGGCGCAAGTTTTAATCGAGTTTTCATTCGGCGCTAGGCGCTTCCGGATTAATTGTCCAGTCGGTTGGTACCAGCCAATTATTTATGCCCCGCGAATAAATCGGCGATATTAGCAAAGGATCACACGGCTCCCATATTTAACGCCGCGCAATTAATGCGACCCCACGCTAAAATAACGCCCCGAGGATCAGCAATTAATTGAGCCCAGTGATTATTTGAAAAAGAGAATGGATTTTCGGTTTAATTTTAAATCCGCATCCATCCAGTGTAGCAAGCAGAGATTAATCAACGTTGATTAACAATTGAATACGATTTTTAATTTTACTTCTAATTTAATTTTTGAACTAACATAATTATGTAGTAATTTTTACAATAGAAATATTAAATATATATATATATTGTTTATCAACAAGAGGTAATATATATATATATATATATATATATATTGTTTATCCACAAGAGGTAATATATATATATATATATATTAATTTAAGTGATCGCAAATAAAAAAATTTGGTTTTGTTACTTTCCGGTACATAAATCGTAAACAAATTTCCAAAATTTACAACTCTTGAATGATTTTTCGCTATATAGTACTATGTCGTGCCATTTACGCGTTAGTGTTATTTGAATCATTCATTAATATAATAAAATTCAAATATTTTTTCTTATTACGTCTTGTTTTTTGTAATTAATATACTTTATAAATTAAATGACAAATATTTTTATTTCATTTATTTTAACATTTCATTTGACATACGTGTCAAAGTTTTGATATTTCGCAGATATCATTCAGTAAGATATATATAAACTGTATGTTTAAAAACATTTCAATAGTATTAGTTTCTTGAGAAGTATACTAAATAAATAAATGTCAAAAATAGTAAATGCTTAACAAAATTAGTGTGTACTTTAATATTTTATGTCTATAAGTTACCACCTTGTAGCTCTCTAGACTTGAGAGTTACAAGCTCCTTATATAAGTGTACAAATACAAAAAAAATAGTTCTGAAAGCAAGAGATTGGTTAGAATATAGACGATAGTAAATGCGCTGGGATAATAAGCTTTTTTGATATATTAGGTGTACAACTTCCGCCGTTTTGCTATTGATAAGTATCTGTCAAAATAAGTAGATTACAGACATCATGCAATAAATATCTTTCAATATAACCTCATAGAAACATTAGCTTATTTGTGGTATCATCAAGTTGTTCTCGATTGGAGATGTCAGTTTACGAGCAATATTCTCGTCATTTGCGGGAGGTTTTAATTTTTTGCTTCAATATGAAGACGTCTGCGGCTGAGGCTTATCGAATTCTCTGAAATATTTTGTGATGAGGTGTGAAAGAACGTGTGGTGAGTGGTTTCAACGCTTCAGGAACGGTGAATTTTACGTCGAAGATCGGCAGAGCGGTAGAAGAGAAAATGTTTTCTAAGATGCATAATTGGAGGTATTACTTGATGAAGACTCGTGTCAAAGTTAAGAAGAATTGACAAACTCATTAGGAGTAACTCAACAAGCAATTTCAAAACGACTCAAAACATAGGAATGACTCAGAATAAAGGAAGTTGGGTGCCGTACGTGTTGAAACCAATAAATATTGAACAGCGTGTGTTTACTTGCGTATAGTTGCTTGAAAGACAGAGAAGGAGAGGATTTCTGCATTGCATTGTGACTGGGGACGAAAAATGGGTTCATTGCGATAAGTCCAAGCGCAAAAAATCATGGGAATATCCAACAGCTCGGCGTAGTGTATTATCAGATGTTAAATCCGACTGAAACAATCACAGGCAACCTTTATCAAATGCAATTAATGCGTTTGAGTCAAGAATTGAGAGACAAACGGCCGCAATACAACGAGAGACATGATAAAATGATTTTACAGTATGACAATGATCGACCCCATGTTGCGAAAGTGTTCAAGACATACTTGGAAACATTGAAATGGAAGTCCTACCCCACCCAGACATTGCTCTGTGCATTTCACGGATGATGATGATCAGTTTTTTTCAACGCAAGATTCGTACGCTACCCGAAAGATGGGAGAAAGTAATGATCAGTGATGGACTTTGAACCATAAATATAACCAGATTCTTTTTACAATAACGTCTTTAAACAGCGAAAGCAAAGTTGTATACATAATAGTTTATAATTTATTTCACATAATGAAAATTAAGCCGTATATCCCGTTTGAAGACGCAAGCAGGGAAATTCTTATGCAATATTACAAATTTATTTTTTTAAATAATTACATTTTTTTACTTTCCCCGGACCCCTGTCCAAAGGAAAGTATTGTGATCGTAAAAATTTTCGAATCGCCAATTTCAACAAATATGCACGTTTTGAGATCACCTGAGTCCATTCCATCAAGTTTTGAAAAATGTCTGTGTGTGTGTCTGTGTGTTTCCGCGATAGCGCATAAACAACTAAATGGATTAAGCCCAAACTTTATATCTAAGCTTTTTATAACAGTGGAATGAACTGAAAAGCTTTTGGTTATAATCAAAACTCATTAATTGCAACTTTACTCCTAGCGATTTTTCATTTTTTATCATTTTCATCATTTTTACTTTCCCCGGACCCCTGTCCAAGGGAAAGTATTGTGATCGTGAAAATTTTGGAACCGCCAATTTCAACAAATATGCACCTTTTGAGGTACCCTGAGTTCATTCCATCGAGTTTTGAAAAATGTCTGTGTTTGTGTCTGTGTGTTTCCGCGATAGCACAAAACCGGCTGAATAGATTGAACCCAAACTTTAAATCTAAGCTTTATATAACAGTGGAATGATCTGAAAAGCTTTTGGTTAGAATCAAAACTTATTAAGTGTAACTTTACTATTAGCAATTTTTCAATTTTTAATTCGGATAGAAAAATGTTTCAAATAAAAGTTTTAGATCTTGGAAAATAAATAATTTCTGTTATAAAACTTTTATTGTAGGACCTCCGGTTTTCATTTAATAAGCGGAAGAATTTCGTTGGCCTGATAAGTTCTCTTAGAAATTTTAATTATTGAAATAATTATTTTCATGACAAGTAAAACATCAAAGTGCCGCCATATTCAACACATGCGCAAACGCCTCCAGTTTTAAAAAATGAAGAAGAATGTGGAGAAATTATTTTAACCCATTGCAAGGCAAGAAATAACATACTTAATTACAATATTCTTCTAAATACTCGACTTTAACTTTTAAAGACAACAATCTTTTTTTCTATGATGCATTTTGCTTTCCTATTAAATTTTCAATCAGAAATTTATTTGACCGTATTCACCGGGGAAAGTACCATGATGGACACATCACCATTTTTTATTTAAGAGAAGGAATTTTATATGAAAAAACTTGATTGGTTTGTATCTCTACTTTTTTGTTTTCGATATAGGTGATTTGGAAATTCCAAATATTTCAACTATTTTACAAAGTAATAGGTTTTATAAACAAAAAAGTTTATTTATTCACTTGGTCACAGTTATTTATATAATTAATTAAAAATGATCTGAAAATAATAAATTAAATTTTTGAATTTTTCTCGCATCAAAAATTGTGTACATTATATAATTCAATGTCCGAACAAAATACCGCGAAGTAGTTGTTTTAATGTGCATTTGTTTAAGGTACTTACGTAACGTAAGTCAAAATGTCACAGAGCTAAATCTGGAAATATTATATTAATTATAAGTTAAATTATATCGTAGATAGTTTTAATGATGTACCCCAAATAAATTCCCCATTCTTTTGTAACAATTTCTAGTGCGTCTATTTGGATTTTATTAAATTAAACATACGGCTATGTTCAGTAAAATAAAATCATCTCTGCATAAGTTCAACAATATTTAACAATACAAATATTAAATTAAAAAATAAAGATACTAAATACTTAATCAAATTTACTTTTTTCATTGTCTTATTTTTTAAGTTGCGGTTAGGGAATATGAATATATTTAACCAATGTTTGCCGTTGTAGATATTAGCGGACTTTAATAATCGAATAATAGATTTCTCATTGACAAATTATGCTATAATGGAATGACGTCAAGAACGGTTGGAGAATTTAATTGTCCGTTTGTACTACGATAAAAAAATACATAGTTCAGAAATAGTTCTACAACTTTCTAAGAATATGTTCAGAACATACATTATAACGCCATAATCGAATACATTCGATAAATAATTTATACTCTCTAAACTAAGTGTTATCTATTCTAAGTGTTCTAAATGAAAATTGGAAAACGGCCATATTCAAGTTGGGTATCTTAGAAGCGAATAATACAATATTCTTAAATAATCAAAATAAAAATCTTTTGACATATGTCATAAAAAACCTCAAACTATTTAAGCCTTACTGATTATATTAGAAATATGGTTATTAAATAATAACTTTTAATTAATTATGAACAATAACATGAAAACTTTATTAAATGGTAATGAATTAATGTTGTAAATATAATCTATAATATTTGTATTTCTAGAAGTTATCGTATATAAAGAAGTGTATAACGAAGTAGAAGCCTCTATTATCAATAATATGTTTAAATACAATTGATTATCATTACACCATTGCAAGAGTCGAAACAGGTTGTCTTCAAGTAAATAAAATATTCAGTATATAATATTGTTACGAAAGTGAGAGAAGAAACTGGAAACATCACTCTATAATGTTCAAAAGAGCGCGCGATAGTAAACGCAGCGTCATCGAAAGTTCCCGAAAGTTCGAGAAACAAGCACGCTATATAAGCGAGGGCTGGTGGCGCTGCAGGCAGTCAGTCTATCACGAACGTTCGAGTGCTCAACATCTCGTAAATAAATAGTAACAGTGTGTTATTAATAAGTGTGTTAAGTGTACTGTAAATAAATAAATTGATATTGTGTTACTTATTTCCGATTTCGTAACAATATAATTTCATATTACATGTTAAATGTCTTTTATAAATGAAGTGAATAAAATTTGTCCCAAATGTGAACCTTGACGTACACTAGAAATTACACAAATGGGCCTGAATTCAAAATCTTTTATTTTCAGAAATTCTATGCGATTAAATAAAATGATGATCGCCACCACTTCGAAGCAATGTCACAAATACCAATGGCATTTAATATTTTAATGATAATGTAAGCAAGGAAAGTGTTGAAGGCTTTCGAAAAATCTGTATAAATTGTACCAACATAACACGTGTTTCGGGATTTCATCCCTCAGCAGTACAGATGATGTTAAGAAGTTGTTAAATTAAATCAATTAAACGTACCGTCACGTTGAGATCTCTGATGGTAATTTCGATAATGACGTTATCGGACGGACACGATTGACATATATAAGGCACAGCTGTACTGATGATGGATGAAATCCCAAAACATATGTCTGCGTATGACTTTATATTACGTACTTTTTTGTTTTATTTTTTTTATTTATTTAAAAATTGTTGCATCATACAATATTTTATTGTTATGCAACATCAAATGACTATTATTGAACATTTGTTTAAGGTACTTATGTAACATATGTCAGAACGTCATATTTTAAGTTCTTTTTATTTAATTTAGTAATAAGTTGATTAGAGAACCAACGCAGCTGTTTTGCTACCAAGTGAAGATAATGGTATTGTAAAATTCTGCTTTCAGCTTGATGGTAGAATACCACTGCTAAGATACTTCACATAAATATTGCATGATAATTTGAAACGATACACTGCACAGTGTTATTTTGAGCACATGTGATTTCCAAGCATTTCTTACAAAAAATAAATTTATATTTGGCTATACGCAATAGATTATACCTTTTGAAACTCAAATGCCAAAAATTTGAAATTTTTCAACGATCTTCGTGAAGCATAATTCATCCTGAAAATTGGCTAATTTCGTATAGCTCATTCAAGACAACATTTCGTTATACTAAAATATTGATAACTTCGCATCCGGTCACTCAATTGGTGTCGAATTTTTATGAATAACTATGATATTTCTTGAAAAAAAAAAAAAAAACACAACTTAATCGAATGACTTATTTTAAGTTTATGGAAAAATAATTTGTGAGGACATACAAATATCCTCAAGTGTCCTGTACAGTTACATTTTATTATATCTACGTATGTCATACGCCTTACTAGCAGCTGGTACCCGTTTTCCAAACAGGTCCTCCGAGAGAATATAGAATACTTTATTTGATTAGCAAGTCTAGAAAGAAATATTTAGGTTATTTTAACGGGCCATTACTGTTTTATAAGAATGAATGCGTCAGAGCATGGGGAACTTCGGAAAACTCGCTTCGCAAGAAAGCTCCGTTGACCGCGAGTGGGTTCAGGGAAAATTTCAGGCTCGCTTCGCTTGTTGGCAAAGTTGTTTATATAACTCACTTCGCGAGAAAGCTCCGCAGACCGCGAATGGGTTGGGGAGTGTTTCAGGCTAGCTTCGCTCGCTGGTTTGTTAACCTAGTGTACGTGAAAAGCAACGAACTTTAAATAACTCGCTTCGTGAGAAAGTTCCGCGGACAGCGAGTTGGTTCAGGGACTGTGATAGGCTCGCTTCGCTCGCTAGTTTGTTAACCTAGTATGTGAAAGACAAAGGACTTTAAATAATTCGCTTCGCGAGAAAGCTTCGCGGACAGCAAGTTCTTTCAGGGACTGTAATAGGCTAGCTTCGCTCGCTGGCTTGTTAACCTAGTGTGTGAAAGGCAAAGGACTTTACATAACTCGCTTCGCGAGAAAACTCGGCGGACAGTGAGTTGGTTCAGGGACTGTTTCAAGCTCGCTTCGCTCGCTAGTTTATTAACCTAGAGTTTAAAAGGCAAAGGACATCAAATAACTCGCTTATTGAGAAAGCTCCGCGGATCGCGAATGTGTTCAAGGACTGTGATAGGCTCGCTTCGCTCGCTAGTTTGTTAACCTATAGTATTTTAATTTTTTTGAGACAATAAATATTGAAATATTGAGCTGAGATTGTATCTAGACAATCAAGTAATAATGTCTGTTGATACACAATAGAGATCGACTTGTTTAAGTTAATAATTCTATTGAGCGAGGAAAATACCTTGTGGTTGATCGTCGGTGGAACTTCCTGCATATATTTAGAATTAATTCACCATCTTACTTACTCTTTTTATGATTTTAAATGGTATAGACACACAATTTTAAATAATAAATAATATACTATATATTCACCTGAAATTTGAGACATAATTAAAATACATAGCATATTATTTTTCATTCAAGTTTTATTTAATATTAAAATATTTTATAAACATTTTAACAATTAAAATAAATCAATGATTACAAACAAAACCTCCCTTTTTATGTAACCCGTTTAACAATATTTGCGTACGCTGGGGAAATAGCTGGGTTCGGTTTGGGATACAAACACTAATTAAATACTTAATTTCGTTGTCGCTATTGTTCATTTTTGATTTCAATTGATTTTCCTGTTGAAAATTCACTGCGGAGAGCGGTCGTCGTGATAAAAATAAGTGATCGAAGTAAACGAATGGATAAAAGTGACCAGTTCCAGTTTAACATCACTGCAAGTACGTCTTCAGGGGTTGATTTGAGAGAATGGTGGTGTTTAAGTCGCTCTAAGAACGGAATCAGTGCATTCTACTACCCATAAATAGCTGTTGCTCTGACGGTCGACCTGCGGGCGTTATTTCTATAAAATCACAGCACGAAATACACAGACGCCCCGCTGGACCAATGACCATATACTGTAGAGGACTGCTTCATTCCTATAATTAGCTTTTCATATACTAGTGCGCACGCGTAGACTTTTGTGTAACCGGCATTGTTATTGTTGTGAATTGAGCTTGTAGTGTTGTTAGTGAGCAGTGTTGTGTTCCTCGTGTTTTTGTGATTTAAATAATTAAGATACATTTTACTCAAGATGCCCCGTAATTGTGCAGTGGCATTATGTAAAAATTATTATCTTGCATTAACTGTAAATATGTTTAATTAATAATAATAATTCCATTTTTCATTCACTGAATTTATTTTTTGTATAACGGCATTACTACAGTTCACACTAATAACGAGGAAGTTGTGTAATATATTAGTAATGATATAGTAACATGTTAGGATGAAACGTGCAATAATTCAATTTTATATAAATAACAAATTAAACTGTTCTCTCAGTTATAAAGAGTATTATAAATCATTTGAAAACTAATCGTACAATAACAAAAAAAAAAATTATTTTAATATAGTTACAAATAATAAGACGAATTCCTAAAGCAACTTCATAAACTCTCCTCTTATTTGTTTTGAAATTAGAAGCACGTAAATATATACAGACAGGTTTTTTTTATCAGTATACATTATGGGAAGTGTATAACTGCAAACAACGCGAGTCAAACGCAATGTGTGTATGTTTAGTTGCTTATTTGGCATATGTGTGTTCAATTGGTTCAATTGCGTGTTATAGGCAACTGAACACACACACATCAATGCGTTTGACTCGCGTACTTTGCACGTATACATAGGGGAACTGTATACTGTTAAAAAAGCTCTCTGTATATATATATATATATATATATACAGGGTCGCTACATAAAAATAAAAAATGATTCTCAGAATTTTCACATACGGACGCCATCTTGATTTTTTTTAAATGGAATTCGATTTTTTTTATTTTACAACTTTTATAGACCTTATAATTCTGATTACAACCATATACTTTTTTAAATAATACTTGTCTTTTCATCGATAAACCGGACTTTGAAAAGTATGGAAACAGGCAAACGAGTACTTTTTCTAAATGCTGCAATACTACAAATGTATGTTCTATTGTTGATCAAAGCTTAAAAAATATTAAACAGTCAAATGAAAAAATCAAAAATTAAACAATAAATGATTTTTTATTTTACAATATATGTTCAAAGTCCTCTCCATTAACTTCTTGGCAGTAATGAATATGCTCGACAAAGTGTTGTAATGAACTAGTTAAAATATTAGGACGAATATTTGCAATTTAGGTTATTATGCGTTCTTCTAATTCTTGTATATTGTGTGGCCTGTTGTTATAAACTCGATTTTTCAAATGTTCCCACAGAAAAAAATCAAGTGGAGTTAAATCGGGCGACCTAGCAAGCCATTCAATTGTTCCTCTCCTGTCTATCCATTTGCCGGGAAAAGTTACGTCTAAATATTCACGTACTATTAGCCCGAAATGAGCTGGTGCTCCGTCTTGCTGAAACCATATGTTTTCAGCAGGATTAGCCTGAGTTTCATAATTTGGGAATATTTGTCTAAGTCTGGGAACAACCTGTTCTTGCAAAAGCTGTAAATATGTTTCAGATGTCAAATTGCCATTAATAACAAAAGGGCCGATAATATGCTGCCCAATTATACCACACCAAACATTAATTTTTTATGGACGCTACGTATAAATCTGCTCCATCCAATATGGATTTTTGTTTGACCAGTATCTACAGTTATGGCGGTTAATTTGTCCATTTAAGCAGAAAGTTGATTCATCGGAAAAGAGCACACGGTTAATAAAATTGGCGTCCTGGTTTATCCTATTCATCATTGTTTCGCAAAATTCAATTCTGCGATCAAAGTCATCTTCATTCAATTCTTGTAGTAGCTGAATTTTGTAGGGATGATACTTTTCAATTTTCATTATTTTTTGAACTGATCTCCTGCTCATGTTGTTATTGAAAGCCAATTGCTGCACCGAAGTTTTTGGATTTTCAACTACATCTATCATAAGATTAAATGAATTTTCTTCATTTGTAACAGTTTTTGGTCGTCCAACTTTTGGACGATTTTTAACAGTTCCAGTTTCATTAAACCTATTCCATGTTTTAAATGCAACTGACCTGGAAATAGGTGCTCGATCTGGATGATTTACGTTGAAAAGATTAGCAGCTTCGGCAAAGATTCGTTTTCTATCCCCACACCCAATCATCATGAAAATATCTATGCGATCCGTTTCACTTAAATGTGGAATTTTTGCAACAACTAGTTACTTACTAATGTTTTTTACAAGTTTGACAGGCTAATGAAAACTGTTTTCAAAGGCAACTATTTTTTTAAGTTGACATTGTTAATTTTTATGTTTAAGTTTCGACCAAAAATAGAATATTTACAAAACAAATGAATATGAAAAAATAAAAAATGCAAGTTGAAGGCCTTAACGTACTCTAAACATATGCAAAATTTCAGGACATTCCGATAAACCGTTCTCAAAATATTTCGCTGTTTCCATACTTTCGAAAGTCCGGTTTATCGATGAAAAGACAAGAATTTTTTAAAAAAGACAAGTATTTTAAAAAAAAAGGTATATGGTTGTAATCAGAATGATAAGGTCTATAAAAGTTGTAAAATAAAAAAAATCGAATTCCATTTAAAAAAATTCAAGATGGCGTCCGTATGTGAAAATTCTAAGAATCATTTTAGATTTTTTCACGCCAAATTGTTCAAGAAAATATCCCATTTAGAAATCCCAATTTTGATGGTTATGTTTTTAGCCGTTTTCACGTGAGAGCCGTGTTTCCATACTTTGTAGCGACCCTGTATATATATTATTTCACTTAAGGGTGTTCACGAGTATACCGAAAACGTCGATTTTTATTGCAGCCTTCCCCGAAAAGCTACAGTTACGAAAAAAATCACACATAATCTTGAGCCCATTTTAAGACCCCTGTGCATCGCTTATGACTTTTGGTAAATTTGTTTTTCAGAAAAAAAATGAAAATTGCATTTTTTTTTTTCCAATCACGAAAAAATATTCAGAAATTGTCACCGATTTGAATAACTGATACACAGAGTCCCTATTTTTGCCCCCTGAATATTTCTGGAAATTTAGATATTCACGAAATTTCCTGGGAAAGCTCAAATAAAAATTTCCACTTGCCAGGAAATTTTCACCGTGCGTCAGCGCCATCTAGCGGTGCCTAATAGAAATAGGTGCTGTTTTCAGTTCATTGGATATCTGCAATGATGGCGGTAGTGTAGTGTAGTCAATTAGCGGGATTATTTTGAAAAAAGGTTTATTCTATTCTCTATTCCGCAGATTTTAATTGTTAAAATATCATCAATTACTCTTCATTAATATTATAAAAATTTAAAAAGCATTTCAGATTATTTGAATTTTCTGTTTCGTTTCTTTAAATATCATATTCCTCAGTTATAAACGGGACATTAAATAATTAAATATAATCGGTTAAAAACCAAATCTGTATTTATGAAATGTCTTATTCAACTAAATAATCATATTGATTGTAATTAAATCGACATTCAACTAGGTGGTCTATATAAGTACTATTATAAGTGAGAGTTGTCAATGATTTTCCTCCAGCTAGAATCAAAACACTAAAATTACAACTGCAATTCACAACTATGATTAAATAATACTAGAATGTTTAAACAAGTCCAATCTTTGCTCAAACTGTAAAAATTATTTAAAAAAATTGGATTGTATGAATAGTTCGAAACCTAGTTTACCTTAAAACTGAGCTTACAATAATCTCTTAAAGATCTGTGAATTGTTTAATTGAATATTTAGCTTATTCTGCTTTAAATGAACTTTTAACAAACAAAAATAATTCCGTTGTAGTTAAAATAACTTTCTACTTTGAGCGTTTAAAATTTCCACACTAAGCCCTCGATTTGTTTAAATTTTATGAACTGTGTAAATTATTAAAATGCTTCGAACAACCTGAATTGTTTGAACAGCTCGATTCACTTGAACTTGTTAATTTCTTCAAAACTTTCAACTATTCAAAATTTTAAATACAATACTTCAATCTGGCCCGTCACTGATTGTTAACATTATTCAAAAGTTGATAGTTCAAGTAATTGAGATTATAAAAATATATATAATAAAAACTTTGAGGGGGCAAACTGAAAAGATGAAGAAGGAAGAAAATGGATACAATTGTCATGTATAACCACTTAATCGAGCCTATTCTGTAAGGGAAATGTTAAGTTTAACGTGTACGTTAATTTTTATCTTCACAGTCTAAGCAGTTTCTGTAATAGATATATATAATAGAATGTGAAATTGAAACATAACGTACACATTAAATTTAAAATTTCTCGTGCAGAATAGCCCCGTATATATTATATAATAAAAAATGTATATGAAATGTTCGGAAAATATAATTTTATTAACCATATTACGATTACTGTTAATGTTTATATGTTAAGAAAATAATATCCGTTTAAGGAAGTGATAGTGTAAGGTTTTATTCAACATTATAATAAAAACAAATGTTATATAATCTCTCCATTGATTTTACTTTCAATAAAACTGCATTGTAAATATGTAAAACCAAATATGAATTCTGAAACTTAGAAATCACATATATTTATTGTCACTGCACTTAACATCGGAACCAGAATTTGAAACAACTTAACGCAGAAATCGTAAGTGAAATAACAAAATATATGATTTTGACAGACACGGAATTAAAAGAACAGCGAAATACGTTGGAAAGAGACAGATGCACGGAAAGCTTGGCTAGAAACGAAAAATGTATCCTGAAAATATTAATTCGTTCCCCCTTTGCACCCCGCGACGAAAATAAACGAAGGATTTCTTCTATTGAAAAATCATTGAAATCACATAGATGAGCAAATAATTTAGTTTCATTTCTGACTACCTGGGCGGCAGTATTTTCCTCAGGCTTTTTAACATTCATTGGTTGAATGCATTCTTAACAAATTTAACTAGTACAAAATTGTTGATGATAGAATATATCGAAGAATATATCAACAACACACTAAATTGGAAGATATAAATTTCAATGAATTAAATTTAAGTAGGCATTAATTAAGTTATAATATGCGAAATGAAATAAGACTTCTTTTTTCGTATATAGGAAGAGAAGGAACATTACTGAAAATATAAACTTAGTGGTGAAAATTAGCGGGAATTACAGGTTCCTACGATAGTTGAAATCAAGTACCATGAAAAGTGATTAAACCTATCAAGAAGCCCACCTCGAGAGTTAATAATACTTTTTTTTCAGATACAAAAGATATAACAGAGTTAAAATCGTCACAAATTATAATATTATTACAGCTGGATTTTTCAATGATGTCCTTCAGAACAAGGCAGTGCGCTTCAAATGATGACAACAGATTATCCAGGGGGGATATAAACACTACCAATAATAACCGGAAACTAGTCGAGAATTTAAAGTTATTTAGTTTAATTTGTGTTTTTATTTGTTTTATTGTAGAATTTTTTGTAATTTGTTCATATTTATTGTTATAAAAAAACTATTCAATTATCAGTTTGTATAAATTAGAAAACTGATAATTGAATAGTTTTTTTTTTCATTCTCTTTCAATATTTGTTTATGCCTTTTTAGCCTTTTACTTATATACATGAACGGTTGAATATTATTTGTATTTAAAACGAAATCTATTTTCTAATTTTTGTATAATCTTTAGAAATCCACGGATAATCTTCAATTGGCATCGATGTGCAAATGTCCATATTTTTGTTCGGGAATAAACATAACTAAGGCCTTGTTTATAGTGGAGAGTCAAGAGCCTAGAACCTAGATGCTTTTGAGTGCGCACGCATACGCGATGTTTAGTACTGTTGTTAATTTAACAATCATTATAAAGCGGTAAAGCGCGTTAAAAATGAGCGCGCCGAAAAGTCACTCCGCTGTTGGAGAGAGAGCAACATTTCATTTCTCAAGATGACATCGAGCCGAGTGGACGGTGATCGTTCGATCATACCAAAAATGTGGATTAAGTGATGTGTGTGTGTAATTAGAATTTCGTTTACGTTAATGATTAATCATTATTATGGTAAGTCAGTTTAAAATACAATATCAATTTAATTGTAATTTTTCTATTGTGTGTCTCTTGTCAAGTGTTTTTATTACCATCATTATCACTGGAAGTAATGTAATTACCTTTACTTAATCAATCATCATCACATGCTGTTATTTTATCTAATTATATAGATAGGAATAAAACCCGAATCTTCCTGTCAATTTTTAATAGTTATTGAATTATTAAATATTAATTATTATTGTATCACTTTAAATTATAATGTACTTGACACAACATGCATAGAAAATTAGAATTAAATTAATTATGTATTATAAATTGACTTATTATATTATAATGAAATTCTAATTATAGACAATTTCATACAAAGTATTTAAAGTGAACATTTTATTTTATTATTTAACGTTGTAAATGATTTTAATAAAATATTTTTCTCCCAAAAATGCAGCTTATGAATTATCTCTCTCGTGAAGTACTGCCAACGATCGTAAACAAAAAATCCTATGCGTAATATAAACACACTCGACAGACGTGATTTATTTTTTCTAAATGGAAAATGTATCGTTGCTTGGCCTTCCACCAACTAGACATTTTTGAAGGGTCAATAAACCCACTACGACATATATATTATCGGTTAATAAAATAAATGATTTAATAAACGACCTTGAAGTTTATTAACATCTGGAATGTCTAATGTGCGAGAATGTAATAGATAAAAGAACAGAAATACAACTTTTATTATTGTAATTAATGCCATGCAACAACAAAATTCATATCAAAAAAAATACACATCTGAGGTTTTGTTTATAATCATTGGCAGAATTTCACCAAAAAAGATAAAAACTTTATTGTAACGTAATAAGTCAATTTAAAATATATAATTAATTTAATTCTAACTTCTTATGTATGTTATGTCAGGTATTTATTATTAATATAAATGTAATTACATGAAATAGCAAATAATTTTATTATGATTAATTAATTTAAAAAAAAAACTAGTAAGAAAATAATAATAAAAGTACTTGACAAAAGACACACCATAAAAAATTAGATTTAAAGTAATAATGTATTTTAAACTGACTTACCGTAATAATTTCATGATTAATCATTGATATAAACGAAATTCACATCACTTAATCCACATGTTTTGTGTTGATCAGCGTCTGCTCGGCTCGATATCATCTTAAGAAATGAAATGTTGCTCTCTCTCCAACAGCGGAGTGACTTTTCGGCGCGCTCATTTTTAACGCGCTTTACCGCTCTATAATGATTGTTAAATTATCAACAGTACTAAACATCGCGTATGCGTGTGCACTCAGAAGCATCTAGGCTCTAGGCTCTTGACTCTCCACTATAAACAAGGCCTAACGCGTTTTCAGGTGTACAGAAAGCTTATGTAAATATTGCTTACGATCCAATTCCATATGCAAATAACTATCGACAACCAGCATCTAATAACCGATTCCAATTGGCACGTGAAAAATAAATATTTTCCTAAAATATAGTTTTGATTTCCCAGTAGATACTACTCCAATATTATGTCGAAAATATCTCTGTATTATTAAAAAATAAAAATTAATATAAAACATTTACTTAGTACATAATAATAATATAGTATATAATTAGTATATAATTATTATTATTATGTTCCATAATAATGGATCCATATGTTTTGTCTGCGATAAAACTGTTGAAAATGACAAACTGTTTTACTTACCAATTTTTATTTTATTTCTAATTTTAATGAATGAATTGTTTACTTTTTCCTAATTTATCATTTGGTAAAACATATTTAATAAGCGTTTGTTGAAATGAAATGAAATCACTTGGTTTTGTTTTACTAAAATTTAATAATAAGGGTGTAACGATGAATTATCGGGAGGCGTTAGAAATCACAAAAGCTATTAAAGCGGGAAAAACATAGTAAATGACATCGAAGATCTATGGAATTCCCCAATATTAAGCGCCCTTATTACCTGACGGAATAATCATAAACGCCAATTTGTATATAATAGTTTGTAAATCCATTTATATATTCAGTCTTTAAAATAGCATCTAGCCGAAACTAGTCGAAAATTTAACAAAATTTTAGTAAAACAAAACCAAGTGATTTCGTTATAATTATTTACATAACAAATTGATTTAAAAAGAAATTGTTTATTAAGATTATCTTTGTTTATGGTTGCTCTCATTGTTCTGTTGGTGAAATGAACTTTATTAAATTGTTATGTGAGATTACTGATGATATAAAGAGTTCAATATTTTCCTATAAATCTTTCTGTTTTTGCTTTAATTAAAAAAAAAATACGGAAAGTTATTTCATAAAACTCTCAATAAAAAATGAATATTTGTAAATTGAATATACTCTTAAATATAACAGTTCATCAAAAGAGAGCTGAATGGAAAATATGCCTTTTTGTTAAAAAACATACCACGTTATTATTATTTGTTCGATACGTTTCCATCCTTTTAAAATACGTTAATATGTTTTTGCTGTAAAAACATTTGCCCACGCACATACGCAAAAAGTTGGGACGCACAAAGCAAACATACGCCCATCCCCGAGGATAATTAAACAACCCTCAAACAACTTCTACGCGTTTGCGTGGGCTGTATATAAATATTAATTACTACTTAATACAGCGAAAACGTATGATCCCACAAATATTGAGAGAAACGTATTTTTTGATTTAGCAGAGAAATTGGTGTCAACAACCGACAGCCTGGTTTTACTGGAAAAATTATTAGCCAATAAATATTGCTAGTAGAAATTTTATTTTGCATTATCGACTTTTTTCAATTTGACTTTGTATTAAAAATTAAAAAAAAAATGGGTAATCCTTAGAAATGTATTTATGGTTATGGTCATATTTTAAAAATTAATATTAATATTTTAAAATTAAAATAAAGTAAATATACTGAAAATGGGGCGAAAAAACTTCTGGTCGATTGTGTATCGTGTGCAACGGTTTGAGTCGAAAATATTTAATAAAAGGTGCATACAAATCATAATTACAAGGCTATCTGTAGACACGGGTTTCTTAGATTCATCCCTCTTCAGTGCAACGCCGCCTTGCAAACCCTTAATTGTTTAAATATTGAGTGTCGTCTTCACCGGGGTATCAAATGGAAATTGCGCTTGGTGATGGATGGGTACAATGTGCGGATTTATCGGCCCCAAATAAAAAAAACTTATTAACTAGGCGTGTAAAAAAGCATTTTGTTTCTGTTATATTTAATTATCTCCGTTTTTAAATTAATTTTTTATAAGAATTAGAATTTTATTTCTAAAATATTAAGTTTGACGAGAAAAGGAAACAATATAATATTAATTAATTTTTTAAAATATACTAATTTCTTTTATGACAATTACAAAAAGTATATTGAATTCGAAATTAAAGGCATCTGGTTTGTTATTTGGAAAATAAAAAATAAATGAAACAAATTAAGTGCCTTTAATTTTGAATTCAATATTTATTAGAATGTTTCATCAAGTGATCAATGAGAATAGAATTCGAATTTCAAGCGTATTAAGAAAATCTATATATTACAATAGTGTAATATTAAAGCAACAAATATAAGAAAAACATTAATATTAAAGCACCATAAGCAAACCAAGCGTTCATCTATTACATTTATAGACAATTAGTGCGCTTTATATGAAATGCATAAATATAATTTTAGAGTATTAATGCTTAATCAGTAAATTCTTATCACAAATTATGTTAATAATTTTACATTATTCAATATTTTACGTATAAATTATAAATCTAACTAAAACCATCCCATTTGAGTTGAGGAAATCAACTTGGCTATTATTCAATTTACGGATCAGCTCGGTGGCTCCAGAGAGAAGGCGGTGATTATTAAATTTCCACGACTCGGGTATCCGGTATAGGAAATTGACGAAGCGGAAACGCCTTTAATTTGTATTTAAATCCAGCGAATGGGTCCGAGCTTATTAATCAGGCGAACAGGAAAAAAGGATGATCTCAGAGGGTTAGCTCGTTATTTTTTCGCAATCAGCAAGGCTGGATTTTATTTCCGACGGATTAATTTAAACAGTTAAATCAGTTAGATGCAAATTAACGGTGGCGGTAATTAAGGGAGGATAAAACTAAAGTCAGTGAAATAAACGGTGAATTAAGTGCGTAATTTATCTGGATGAATATAGTTAAGAAGTTTAGTACATACATATTTTCATTATGAAAACTTCTTAGCACAAAATATACTTACTTTTTTATTAAAAAAAATAAAATGTAACGTAAATTGAATACTAATGTACTAGAAATAAATAAAAATAATCAATAATTTGAAGCTAGTGAGGAATAATTGTATATAACAACTGTAGCCTCAATTGTTCCAAAATTTTCATCTGTTCCACTTTTTTTTATTAAATTTGTGGTTTACCACTAAGAGATCTACTTATACAGTAAACTGAACTTAATCGATTAGAAGAGCAAGTCTCTTGGATTTAAAAATATGAATATTAAGTACATATTAATATTTTGTTTTTGATTTTGCATCTTTTAAGGCTATTCAACCCGCTTAAAAAATGATACGTTCTCGGCTTCCGGTATAAACTACAATTCTGTTAATAATTAAAATTTTGATAGGGAATTTCACATACTGTAAAGTATAGCAATATTGTATTATTTAGAAATATTTTTTACGACTATTCATTTTTATCATCCGAGATATAGAAAAGCTGAGTCGCGTCTTCCCCAAAATATAATCCTTTTAAAATATCAAGTGTTTTATTATAGAAAAAAAGAGACAATAAATCACCCCCATGATATTCTATTTTGTGTTTACATTTCACATTTTTTGTCCTGGTTTATGAAAGTCACAATATATAAAAAAAACATTCGCGTAAGAAGCGAATCTACTTTTTAAGAGGTTACTACAAACACAACACAACGTGAATTTATGTCAATCATAAATTCATAAACAAGTAGGGTTCCAATCATTACACATTTAATTATAATTAAAGAGGGTTAATACGATTTGTGTTTCATAAATAAAAAATTGCTTTGTAGTGATAAATATTTTAGCCCATTTAAAATAAAAACAATAACTTAAAAGATTTAAAATCTCATTACTTATAATGTGATTAGTTGTGGAGACTTAAACCATTTAAAAGAAAATGAATGTCCTTTCTCCTACTTAAATGATAATTTTCTTACCAACCGAAATTATGATAAAAATCCCCTGCGTATGTTTCAATTTGGAACTTTGTAGAATTTCATGCAACTAATATCCCTTTGATTAAATTGGGCTAAGTTTCTTTGTATAAATAGAAAAGAGTATTGAATCCCTTGGTCACAGTTATTTAAATAAATTAAATAAAAATTATTTGAAAATAATTAATAAATTATTTCCACATTTAGCTCTGTGACTTTTGACTTATGTTACGTAAGTACGTTAAAGAAATGCACATTAAAACAACTACTTCCCGGGCAAATACCCACGCCGGACATTGAAAATTTTATTGATATGCAACAACAGGTGTACATTATGTAATTCAATATGCGGCGTGAGTATTTGCCCGGGAAGTAATTGTTTTAATGTGCATTTCTTTAACGTACTTACGTAACATAAGTCAAAATGTTACAGAGCTAAAATGTGGAAATAATTTATTAATTATTTTCAAATCATTTTTATTTAATTTAAGTTTCTTTGTTTTCAAGAAAAATGAAAAAACTGCAAAATGCTATTTCTTTTTTGTTTATATACAGAGTGGGCCACGAATAACAGCCATTAAAAGTTTTCGGAGTTGACCGCGGAAAATTTTGAAAAAATCTTAATTGCTTGGTTGAATGCGGTCACCTCATGGTAAATATTTTGACTTTCTTTCACTTCTGGTTAACTGGCTAATAACTTTGTTATTTTAAATGGAACACCCTATATTTATTTTATTTTATTTTTCGCATTCCCCGTTCAATTGCCTAACCACTCAAATGGATTTATGTCTATATAACTCTTACAGGTTTTGAGGTAAAAATTAATTTGTCAAATTTTAACCTCAAATTGACGTTTCGAAAAATACCTATAACTTCTCGTAAGAACAAGATAGACGGACCAAAGACATCTTAAATTGTTAGTAATAAAATAAAATAAAAATACATCTGTCAATTTTGACAGTAGGTTTTTCAAAAGTGTCAATATTTCAATTACCTCTTAAAAACACCATTACTCAATTTTTCAAATGGAATAGCCAATGTTTCGTCTGATTGATTTTGAATTATTTCAAAATTTCTTTTCTCCCAAAATGTTTGCATAATCTATAATTCCTGCATTATTAATACGTATTCCATAGTATGCTACTGTCAATATTTAATGAACAGAATGCGGGCGGAAAAGGTCATATGAATTTATTGGTCATATATTGAAAAAAAAAAAAAACAATCACATGTGGTCACTTGAAAATCCACATGCAACACGTATATATAAATGCCAGCATGCCAGCATAAATGCCAGCATAAGTTTAGTTTGCACGCATGTTACTTTTTATATATACGACGAAAGATTAAATTGGGGAATCATTTCGAAGAATTGTTATATTTTTTTTGTTCAGTTCTTGTGTTCAATTATTCGTCTGAAAATTACTTTATTTCAATCTTCTTGCTTTTGTTTTTATGTCTTAAGTGAAAACAAACAACTCTGTCGCACTGGCCATTTATGATGAATAAATTAATAATTTCTTGATTGGTTACTGACTCACTGTAATATTACTCGAACGAAGGGTTCAAAAATATTTACACGTTGGAATTGACTTTTTCCACATTCGATTAATGGTTATTGACAGTATCATACTATGGAATACGTATTAATAGTGCAGGAATTACTCAATTGTGTAACAATTTTAGGACAAAAGAAATTTCGAAATGGCTTAAAAACCACTTGCTCTAGACATGGAGACGCATAATACTTTTATGTTGCAAATTGTCTTGCTAATCGCCATATGACATAAAATATTGGTCATTCCATTAAAAAAATTGTTATGATGTTTTTAAGTGGTCACTGAAATGTTGACACTTTTGAAATACCTACTACCAAAATTGACAGATTCAATTGTTTTTGATTCTATATGGATCTCTTACTAACAATTCAAGATGCCGCTGGTCTTCCTATCTTGTTCCTACTAGAAGTTATATTATTTATTATATATTTGCCATGACGTGGTCACATTCAACCATGTAATGTAGATTATTTTTTCAAATTTTTCCGCGATCCTTGAAAACTTTTAATGGCCGTTATTCGTGGCCCACTCTTTATATATTTGTTATTTAAAGCAATATTTCGAAGCAGCGATTACATTATTATAGCACTTTTTGAACTAACAAACGTAAATAGTTACCGGACTAACGCTAACCAGCTATTTGGAGAAGGTTTTGAAGAAAATGCTAAACAACCGCCTGGTATAAATCCTAGAAAGAAATGGTCTTCTAGTGAAATACCAGGTTTCAGGAGATTTCACAGCACGATCGACCAATTAGACCACTTAGAGAAGTCTATTCAGGATGTCTTCTTGTAGAGAAAGCACCTCGTAATAACAGTAAGGGGTCAGTACAAAAGTTAGTTAAATTCCTACGAGAAACAGGCATATTAAAGCGAATTTAGGTATTTTTTACATGTAAGTTAATTTATTATAATTTATTTATCGAATTGTTCTTTTACAACTTCGATGCCACTTTTTAAAATATCCCGTGTAGTATTAGTTTAGATGTTTTACTATATCGGCCTTAAGGGACTTTTACAATCTTGATGCTGATGGTTTTATGATATGGGATTTAGATTTCAATTTGTTGTAGGATTAACTTTTATTTAATTTATTTTTTAGGTTATGTTTTTAAGGTATGTTTTATTTATGTTGGGTTCAGTTTTTCTTGTGTATGTGCTGTTATCTATAGCTTCAGTCTCAGGATCCTTTGACAATTTTCAAGAGATGGCTTAAGTAGTAAGTACTGGTCGATTGTGACATAAACCTCTTTGACATATTAGGGATTTTGCTGCGTTATATAATTTTGGTTGTGTCAAAATATATTATTTTGTGCCAAATAATCGTCATTTGCGGGAAGTGTTCTTTTGTTCTTTCATTGAGAACTCCAAAAAGTTTACAGAGAATCTGGTCAAAGTGAAATAACGTGCCGTGACTAGTTTCGTCGCTTCAAAAACGGTAATTTCGATGTTGACGACCGTTCACGTGAAGAACGGCCAAAAACCTTCGAGAACGCTGAATTGGAGGCATTGCTCGATGAGGATCCGTGCCTAACGTAAAAAAAACTTGATTCAGCATTAGGAGTTACCCGCCAAGCCATTTCCAAACAATTGCATGATTTGGGAATGATTCAAAAGTAAGGAAATTAAGTTCCTTATGATTTGAAGTCAAGATACGTTGAGCGTCGTTTTTTTGCCTTGAACAACTGTTTCAGCGGCAAAAAAGGAAAAGTTTTTTACATCGCATCGTTATACGTGATGAAAATTGAATTCATTACAACTATTTTATAAGGAATCGTCAATCCCCTCGTAACATTATATTTTAAATTGTATTTTATGGTCCTGGCAAAGGAATATTAAAACTGTTAATATAAATTGGCATTGTTTAATGTATTTTGAAATAATCGAGGCTAATCCTAAGGGCAGAAAGACCGTCGGTAGACAGACAGACTAACATTAAATATTAATAATTACTTGTAAATATTTTAAATTGTATCAAAAATTGTCTGAATAAAGTTGTTTATTTTTTTTTATTTTCCTGTTATTTTCATTTTTATTTTATTTTAGATACATTTATAATAGTAGTAAAAATATGTTACTCAAAAAGAAAAGACGTGTACCAAAAGCAAACTTTTGTAATTTTTATTTTATTTTATTTTTTTGAACTGATTCTTCTTTCTTCAAGAACGAATAGATATATTTGTTAATTTATTTAAATAACATTTTAGAATGCAACTATTACAAACTAACGCATTCTATTCATTATGAAAATAAGGGAAATTAAAATATTTTTTTCTTTTTTTTTCATGAATTTTCTTTTTCTGTAGTAAAACTATTTAGGACTTCATTATATTTCAGTAACTGTAATAAGTTGTAAACTAACTTTAATTATTGAAATAATTATTTTAATGACAAATAAAACGTCAAAGTGCCGTCATATTCAACATATCATTCGCAAACGCCTCCAGTTTGAAAATATGAAGAAGAGAAAACATATTTTAACCGATTGTAAGGTAAAAAATAACACACTTAATTATAATATTTTTCTAAATACTCGGCTTTAATTTTAAAAGACAACAATCAATTTTTTCAATTAATCATTTTACTTTCCTATTAAATTTCAATTAAAAACTTATTTGACCGTATTCACCGGGGAAAGTACCATGATGGACACGTTACCATTTTTTAAATTATTAAAATTACACAGTCTACATGAATTTTCACATTCACCTAATTGAATGAGAAACTTGAAACGAACTACAAACCCGAAACGAGTCAAAATTCACGTTGAACGGAGAAAGAAAGGTAGAACTTCGCCCGCACATTCGAATGGGAATTTAATAGTCGAGCGACAGCCACTTAAGTGAAATTTAATAATTTCGGGAGGGCGGAATCCCTGCATCCCTCACTCCCGCAGCGCGTCGACGCCCCCGAAAGGCGTATTAGGGACGACAGCTCGCCCCCATGAAAGCAACTTTCTAATCTGATACAAGCCTTGTCCTCACCCCCTTAATTTAATGTGCATTAACATTTCGAACGTGTATCGAGCTTAATCAAGGAATCAACGTTGGGTGTGAGAGAAAGGGAAGTTTTCACCCGCAGGAAACTATGTTCCGACCGCACAGATAGTGAACTCTTTGATGTTGATGCTGAAGAGGTACACGGTTGTGTTAATGATTAATCGGAATCGATAAGAAGGATTTATTTGAAAATAACTAAACCAATATATTTTAAAGTATTCAAGTAGAGGATATTAGCCGATTCTGGGCCAGGAAGTGCTCCCGAGGTCATCCTGCGGTTTTGAGATAAGGGGACCGGAAGTTGATAAGATAAGGACTTCCGGTGTAGATAAGGGGGGCCAGATGCAGATTGTGGTTTCCGGCGGATGTAGATAAGACATTTGATTTCTAGGAATTTTGATAAGATAAGGCGTAACGGATTTTGTGTGATGCAAGATTCAGTGTTGCCAACCCAAATATTGAGTTTGTGCACTTTTGACAGGAAGTCCCATATAAGCTAATGAGTTAGAGTGAGATTCGGAAGTGAATGAAAGAGTGAGATGCAAAATTCAGTGTTGCCAACCCAAATGTTGAATGATGTCATCGTATTCCAGAAATAGATAAGAAAACTCTAAGCAAGTTTAGACCTGTCTAATTTAAAAAATAATTACCAGAAATTAAATAATTATGTTAAATGTGTGTGACGAATGAGCGGTGTTGATAAGGATAGCGGAAATGTTTGTGAGATAACAAAAAGCGCTAATCATAATAAATATTTATTTTCTATAACCTTTACATAAAATACAAATTGTATAAATGATAATAAATATAATAACAAAAATTATCGCGCAAAATGGAATCCAAAATTGATGCGTAAATTGATCCAATTCATCCAGCGTAGCCGTGGAATTAAACGCCTGATTCCGAGGTGTTATAATCATTTTATTTCCCTAATATAAATACACATGCGACAGCGATACTTTGGTGCGGGTGGTCCGTCAATTTGATTTTCCCCCAAATTGTAATGTTTGAAACACGGCAGCCTCTCTTCAGCACCTTGCTGATATTCCAACGGTAAAGAATCCCAAATTTTCAAAAGTTCAATACCCTCTAGCTGATTTAGTAGATAAGTTGGTAATAATTTCACTTGATTTGGGTTTAGACGTTTTTCAAAAAATGCCTCTACTGCTTTATCAACTTTAGTCTGCATCTTATGACGCTTAATAAGAAACTGATTTTAATTATATGTTTTTAAGTTTAATATATAAAAGGAATTTCTGGTGGGGGTTAATAAAAGAGATAATTTAATAATTATAATTTATTTTCATTACCTCAAAATCCAAACACATTTTATTAAAATACATATGTAAGCATTCCATCATTAAATAAGCATTTTGAACATTTTTGTATGAAGATATTAGTGTCAATACATTCATATACAAATCGCCAGACATATTTAAACATGCTGATAAAATTGAATTATAAAACGAATAAAATTCCAACGCTTTCAATTCATTCAACTTGTAATTAACAATTTTTTTCAAGTCTATTAAATTTGCAAATGTTTCTTCCGAAATAATTATACGTAAATTGCGCTGCTCGATCCAAATGGTCATAAAGTTGCGATAATCATTCTTAGTAATCTTGTGATCCCCGATGATGGTTGGACTCTGCAGATTTATGATGTTCAATTCCGAAATTTGTATCCATTCTTCCTCGGTTAAAAAGATGCACGAATGGGCACCCCATATTTTTACAATCGGAATAAATCCCAATGCGGGGCTAATGCCTATGCTCACATTCTTCGTCGCAGATTTGTTGAGAACATAAGTTGATTGTCCCAAAAGTATTATTTCTTTTTGTACGGCCAAATCAAATTTGACAATCTCCTTTTCAAGAGGATCTTCATAGACAGCTTCTTGTTTCGCCATTGTAGACAGTTTGACTTGTTTCTAGAGTACTGAGGTATTCGCGGCAGTAACGCTCCTTTTATTAATTTACCCCCACTACCCACTAATAAAATCTACTCCCACTCAAAAACCTCATCAAGTTGAGACTTGTCGCTAAGTAAAAATTAATTTATTTAATAATGATTTAATTCGAAATAATATATCTGTAGGAGAACAATAAATATTAAAGAGATCGACACTGTTTTTACGCATACTAACGACAGAATGCAAAAATTCATTAAATGCATAAGTGTTTACCTCATCGAAAAAATACAAAATACCGTTTGTATATCTGAATACTCCACTAATTTTAGGTGGAATTCCGGGGAAATCATTAGAAATTAATCCAATTTTAGTTATCTGGTTTGAACATTCATTTAATTTGTTAAATCTATTATTGTTGCAAAAAATGTAAGTTTGCCCTCTGTACGAATTTACAACTCCTTGAATATCACAATTCCCAACAATTCCAATGTCTGAATAATTTTGTACATAAGATAATGATAAACTCTCAGGGTTAACAACGTAGATTTGTTTACTTAAAAATATTGCAATATTTCCGTCGAGTCTTTGATAAATTGCATTAATTTTCGTAAAGTTTTTGGGTAAAAAGGGTAACCATTCTGAGATTAATAAGGGTGGACTAATTTCATCATCATTTAATTTTTTATACCAAACCCATTCATTATAAAAAATAAATAAAGTATTGTCTACAATTAAATATGTATCAAGACCATTTAATAAACACAGATTAGGAGTAATCGGCTCTGTGGTTTCCGTTGGAATCAAAGAATCTTCTGTTTTCTCATCATCAAACATATTAATATGATGTATAGTTTTAAAATGTTTATAAGGTTATAATAGATAAATAATAAAAAAACCTTTTTTTAATTCTTTATTTTTATAATACATTTGACTTATCTATCCAACTATTTTGTGATTTATCTAAACCTAACCACTTAACAAATACTTTATTTCCCTTTCTCCTCAACACTTTTTCCACTAGGTAAACGTCCGTATGTTTGGCTTTCTGTAATTCTTGAGCATAGAAAGCACCTTTAATGGGATGTCCAGTACCATCTTCCAAAAGGTATACGGTAGGTTGTGAAATTTTTACGCTTTTTATTTTAAATAATTCAGTACTCCAATTCGGTGTGTATCCCTTATGAAATAAGGCTTTTTGCTTACTAATACGCACGATATCGCCCACATTAAAAATCCTCCTTCCTGCTAATTTGATATGAGAGTAACCGGTGTTTAATAAATACTCCTCCTTATCTTTAGTGACGTCACAAGGTCGCATTCCTGTAGTACTATGCTTCCGCTTATTGTAATCAGCCGTAATTTCGCTTAAAACATCAATCCAGCGATACGTCCCACGTAAACTGAATGTTCGATATAATTTATCTTTTAAAGTCCGTATAACACGTTCTGCCATTGACGCTTTAATAACACTATAGGTTGAATAATGGTTTATTTCATATTTATCTGTTATTTTTTTAAAATGTGTATTATAAAACTCTTTTCCTTGATCAGTTTGTAAATTTTTCGGCACGTGACCATCCTTTACCAACACTTGTTTAAATGCATCAGCCACACTTACACCAGATTTATCTTTTAATGGCACAGTCCACAAATATTTTGAAAAACAATCAATCACCACCAAAATGAATTTAAATCCTTTATTTTCTCTTGAATAGAGACCAAATTCAGCTAAATCAGCTTGCCACAAGTCGTCCAGTCCTTTAATAATTGTTCGTCTTCGAGGAAAGTTTTTTCTTACCGGTTTATGCAACTCATTTACTAAATCACTTTTAATTTTACTCATCTTTGATTTCTCTAGGATCTCGGACAAGTAAATTAAATTACCGTTGAGATGGTTTCTGCAGAGATGATATACTTGATAAAATCATAGACAATTTTGATCTATCCACATTCAATGATGGGTTATTCTTGACTAATGAATCAAGAAATGCACTCACATAGTTTAATACAAGTTTAAACATTTCAAATTTACTATGAATAACATCAAATTTAAATTGAGTATTATTTGTAATAAGACTTTCAGTTTGTTCTCGAACGTTTTTTTGCAACTGAGTAATGTCATCTTTATGATCAGAATAAATAGCATTAACTAGTTGGACAAATTCTTCCCGAAACTTTTCAATTTTCGTATTAAAAGAATCTTTTTGATTGCCGATTGATTTTTTAATTTCTTTGAATGTTGTGTCTGCTTGAATGATTAGCCCACTTTGAAACACATTATTACCATCTTGAATTTCTCTAATTTCTTCCCGAAACTTTTCATCATTTGCTTTAATAAAATTAAATAATTTAATACTTTCATCACTCATCAATGATTGAGTCTCGTGAATAATCTCACTTTTTAATTTATCGGTATATTTTTTTGTCACACCATCACCATCGTCTACAGGCTCCGACAAGTTTTTTAATTGTTTATTATTAATGTTGAAATGTCCTTCTTGTGTTAAAGTAAATCCATTTCCGGGGGGACCCCGAGCACCAGCTAAAGATTTGTTGGAATGACGTCCAAACTTATCAACGGACATTGTGCGAATGATGTGAAATGATGAAATTAATAGATTATATTAGCCTCCCTGAGCTCTTCCTCGATCGACGCAATTTCATTAGCATGTGAATTATTTCCAGCTCGTTGTGAAGCATGCAATAGCCAAAGTCTTTCAATCAATTCATTGGGATCATTCCAATAGGTATATCTATGCTTTTTATTTTCAACAATTAAGTTTGAATCGAAACCATGACCACCTTTAGACTTTTGTGCGCTTGATTCAGACTTTGATCGTTTTTTTTTGTGAAGCTGGTAGTAACGGTTTTATAATATTTCTATACTTGTGTGACCGAGTCCCTTGAAGTTGTTGTTCCGGGTCGAAACGTCGATGTAATGAGTTTGTTCTTTTAAGAATGTCTACATAATTTTTTCGATCATCTTCTGTGTATGCATAAGGATCTTTTCTAAACAATAATTCATACAAACCAGAAGTACCTTTGTATCTAAGACCATCAATTATTAAATCATTTTCATCTAAATCAATTACTGTGTTACCAATTTTTAATTTAGCATCATCATTATTAAATTTAATCCCATGAATGGGATCAAAATCATCTCCACCTTCAATTAATAATTTTTCAATATATTGCCTCGGTAGTGGTGCAAACTGCTCCAAATATTCGTTAAGTACGGTTGGATCAGGCGGAGAAATTATTGATAGATTTTCGGTGGGTTCGTGTGTAAAAACATCTCCATCATCTATGAATTCCAACCTCTTAGGTTTAAAGGGTGATGAATGAGCAAACTGAATTCCCTCCTCTTTGATTCTCTTATTTTCTTGCTTAATTTCTTGATTTTCTTGTTTAATTTCTTCATTGGTCTTAATAATTTCTTTGTTGGATTTAACAATTGATTGCAGTGGTTCCGTGATTGGTTGATATATTTTTTTCAATCTCTCATCATCTTCATTACGATTTAATTTTAGCGCCAACACTTTCCTTCTAATAACTCTTTGAGCATTAATTATTTTTCTTTTAACGTCACTCATCTTATAACTCCTTATTATTTAATCAGCCTCTTTTTTCCTCTTTTTCTAAATGAGCCTCTTTTTCTAATCAGGCTCTTTTTCCAACCACCCTCTTTTTTCCTCTTTTTTCCCTCTTTTTTCCTCTTTTCTGAATGAGCCTCTTTTTCTAATCAGCCTCTTTTCTGAATGAGTCTCTTTTTCTAAATGAGCCTCTTTTTCTAATCAGGCTCTTTTTCCAACCACCCTCTTTTTTCCTCTTTTTTTCCCTCTTTTTTCCTCTTTTTGTGCTCTTTTTTCCTCTTTTCTGAATGAGCCTCTTTTTCCAATCAGCCTCTTTTTCTAATCAGCCTCTTTTCTGAATGAGCCTTTGATCTATCACTAGTGGCATCTGTTGTTGTAATGAGGGATGACTATCTAGTTCATGATTATATACTGATCGAGACCTTTCCGATACCTGCCCTTATCAGAATCTTTATCTATCGTAATGAATCCGTGTCTATCTTTCCAGCACTCTATACATAACGATTTAAAATTTTCAAATGTCATGTCACTACCCACGTGATCAGCATAGACGTGTTTAAGGTTAAGATCATCTTGTTTGAATAAAATAATAAAATTTGCATTGTCACGTATTAAATGCTTAGGAATGCGAGTATATGTTTGACAGAGATAGAAGGAATCTATATTATTATGTCTACCCATACTAAAATATTCTCGAATTTTATCCTGTTTGTCACAAGCTACATCATCAAAAATAAAAATAGAGTTTTCTTTTGCCTCGTCAGGACTTATAATTTCGGTATTCTCTCTATAAGGAAAGTAGTCCACCTCTGGAATACCTTTAATAAGTTCTTCCAGGTATTGATATTTTGGCTGATAGAGTGACTTTGAGTAAATATAAATGTTTTCAAATTTTAACCCATTTTTGTCTAATAAAAGTGATAACATTAAGTTCGATTTACCGCAGTTTGATGGTCCACAAATTACTGCTCTGATTGAATTAGGTAAAAGGTTACTATGTTTTTTCACATTATTTTTTAGCCCATCGCCGACAATATTATCCAAATTAATGACTGGAATTGATTCTTTCTGTTTGACCACCCTCATCGTACTGTAATTAATTTCAAGTTGTTGCATTATATATACTGGTGTAACATTTATCAACTCTCAAATGATTGTATACTGCGGAAGAGGAATCATCAATTCAGTAATCAATAAGCTACCATTCGAGGCACATATACCTGGGTATCAATATTGCGGACCTGGTACAAGCTTGGAAAAACGTTTAAAAAGAGGTGACCCCGGTATTAATCCTCTGGATTCAGCTTGCAAAGAGCACGACATTGCTTACTCGCAAAATAAGGGCTTGAGTGAAAGACACAAAGCTGACCAAAAGTTTGAGTGGGCTGCTTGGAATCGAGTTACATCCAAAGACGCTAAACTTGGCGAAAAAGCCGCTGCGTGGGCGGTTACCAACGCGATGAAAATGAAGAGAAAGATGGGAATGGGTGTTACACCGCTAAGGAGCGGAGTTGTAATGAAAGCTCGCAAGGCTATAAACAAATTTAAACGAAAAATTGATAAACCTGGAGGTGTAAAAGAAAGCAGCAAACTTGCATTAACTGCTGCAAAGATCGCTATTAAGGAGGCAGGCGGGAAAAAGAAGATCCGAACTCCTAGAATCATACCTATTCCGAAACAAGGTGGCATCCTACCCCTGATTCCTATATTTGCGGGTCTTAGTGCTCTCGGTTCTCTAGCAGGAGGCGCTGCTGGTATTGCTAAAGCCGTAAAGGACGCTAAAGATGCTCAAACAAAACTAGAAGAGGCGCGTCGACACAATAGAAAAATGGAGACCATCGCTTTGGGTAAACAGGGGAAAGGCCTGTATTTAAAACCGTATCGTAAAGGTATGGGGCTATATCTCAAAAAGTCAAAAAACTGTTAGTGTCGCTACCCAACCGCGCCCTAACCACAAGAGATTTGTTGAACGCGACCAAAAATCTTAAACATTTCCGAGGAGTATTTATGCGTGATTCATTGCCACGGAAACCACAACATCGAGAAACTGGCATCATTAATCTGGATTCAAAGGATGGATGCGGGACTCATTGGGTAGCTTATAAGAAATCTGGAAATATTGTTACTTACTTTGATAGTTTTGGAAATTTGTCACCGCCACAAGAAGTAATTAAATATTTTAAAAGTTGTAAAATTAGATATAATCACGATCAATATCAGAACTATAATACGTACAACTGCGGACACTTGTGTTTGAAATTTTTATATAAATAAAGAAGAATTATCTGAAAATTGTTAGTCATGTCTCAGACCTTCACCTTGCAAGGTACAAGTAGTGTGCTCCCGACAAACTATTATCCACCCATTGAACTAGACACTAATCGACAGTATTGTTTGGGATTAATTGGGTTGCATACATATAATTCAATTCCAAATATTGAAAAGGGGATTAATGATAAATTTATTTGTGGTGGAAAAATAATAAACATTCCCACCGGATCATATGAGGTTACTGACATTGAAAAATTTCTACAGAAACAGCTGTTGGGCGATAGTGTGAATCCAAACGAGGAAGTTGATAAACTCTTATCGCTCAAACCTAATAATAATACTTTACAGTGCGAATTAAAAAGTAAATTCGATATTGATTTCTCTGTGAATAAAGGAACCGTTGGTAAATTACTCGGATTTTCTGGAAACAAAATTCTCAAGGCGGGAATCTTACACACATCTGATTTACCTGTACAAATAATCAAAGTTGATTCAATAAGAATTGAGTGTAACATTACATCCGGGGCATATTACGACGGTAAATTATCACACACATTATTTGAATTTAGTCCCTCGGTTGATCCTGGCTTTGCAATTAATATAGAACCAAAAAATATTTTATATCTGCCGGTAAACACCAGAGATAGAATCGATAATATAACACTGAGAATTATTGATCAAGAAGGTGATTTGGTAAATTTTAGAGGGGAGAATATCTTGGTTAGACTTGAATTAAAAACATGGGGATAGTTTTCAACAAAAAGGATAAGATAACTCGAAACACCTTCACTTTAAATTCATCACTCAACCAGATAACACGTATTAATTTCGCTAGATTAACTTCTCTCGGTTATAAAATAAAACATCATGGAAAACATTTTTGAAAAGGTGCAATTTGATGATCGAATCAGTAAATATCAACACCATACATATCAACCCAGAACAACACATTTTGAAAATAATGATGAAATTCGAATTACTATTCAAAATCAAGACATTTACACCTGCCCCGGAAACAGCTATATTTACTTGAGCGGTGAAGTTGAGCACAAGCTTACTCAAGGTAAAAAGTTTGAGTTGGTGACAAATGCATTCGCTTTTTTGTTTGAAGAAATTAGATTTGAACTGAATGGTGTAGAAATTGATCGTACCCGAGACTTGGGGATAACAAGTACTCTAAAAGGATACCTATCCTATGATGATTTCCAGGATATGAAAGAATTGGGAATAGCTGGATGGGCTAAAACTGGACACATTAAAACATATTTTACAAATAAGAAATTTTATGCTTTGATTCCACTAAAATGTTTATTGGGATTTGCAGAAGATTATCAAAAGCTAATTATAAATGTTAAACAAGAATTGATTTTACTTAGATCATCGACAGATGTAAATTGTTTTACGTGTAATGATACGGATGTTTCACAAATTAAAATTAAACTACATAAAATTGAATGGCGAGTACCACATGTACAACTAAATGATGAATTAAAACTTCAAATGATTGAGCAAGTGAAAAGTAATCCAAATATTTTTATCCCCTTCCGAAAATGGGAAATACATGAACTGCCAGCATTAAAAAAATCTCGAGATGATATTTGGGCTGTAAAAACTTCAAGCAGTTTGGAAAAACCACGATATGTGATTGTAGCCTTCCAAAACAACAAAAGAGGTGTGGCCAGCGCTGATGCATCAACATTTGATCACAGCAACATTAAAAATATTAGAGTTTATCTCAATTCTGAATCTTTTCCATACGATAATCTACATTTGGATTTTAATCAAGATGATTATTTAACTGCTTACAACATGTACTGTCAGTTTCAACAGAGCTATTACAATCAACCAAGTAGACCACTATTATCATTTATTGAATTTAAAAATTGTACAATTTTTGTGTTTGATGTGTCTAAGCAAAATGAAAGTGTAAAGTCATCAGCTGTGGACCTGCGCATTGAGATGGAAGCAAATGATGTATTTAAAGAAAACACCCGTGCATACTGTCTCATTTTGAGTGATTCAGTTGTAGAGTACACACCCATTTCCGGGATTGTTAAAAAAATTATTTAGAATGCGTCTTTGCTTTGATTTGATTGCTGTTATATATACATATACGCTTGATGAGGATGATGATGATTTAAACTGGATGCGAGAAGCTGCGAATCGACTTCGTTTCAAGAGACGTATTCAAGAAGTTGGAAAAATTGTGGAACCAATTCTCTTAAAGAGAATTATATCACCACCACCATTAAAAACACTTTTCATAGATATGCAAGGATTCAACACCCCTGACTTTACTCCAAAGGAGCTTGCTGTCACCTATGATGGACAAAACTTACTTGTATATCTGTTTAAATCGCCCACACCGTTTAGGGATCTAAGCGATGCGTCTAAAAAACAAGTTCGTTGGTTGGAAAACAATTACCACGGAATTCCATACAACAGTGATGGGAGTGATTTGAGTGAATTGTCAAGATTGTTTAAAAAATTACCCGCAGATATTGTTTACGTAAAAGGTAGTCAAAAATGTACTTACCTATCAAAATTTTATGATAATGTTGTAAATTTAGAATTTGATGATGAATGTCCGAAATTTAAAAAATCTCTATATTGCTGTCAATCCCATAGAAATAGGTTTAGTGTATGTAGCATTGTTAATGTAGAAAAAATATTTAAATATGTAAAGGAAAATAGGTTATGTGAGAAATAATAAATACCTTTTAATTATAATAATGTGTTTTATTTAATTTTTATTTGTATGCCGGGAATATGTAACACCCCAACAACTACCAATATTATCCACACTATAAAAAATACAAATGCCGCAGATAAAATAAAACATTTAAAATGCATCTGTAAAAAAATATTTTGCATTATAAAAACATAATAAATTATTAAGAATATATTTACCGCTCTAATGCAAATAATTACAAATAATACAATTATTCTTGTCATGTGGAATGACTGACTGACACTAATTTAATCAATAAAATTTTATAAATAATATAGAACACTCGGGAGTGTTCGGACATGTTCGAATAAATAAAATAATATAAAATAAATTAATTTTGAGAATATGGAGCTGCCATAATATCTTTGTGTCCCCAGGCTAGAGTGTCGATTCCGTTATCGCAAATGTGACGCTTATCGTCGAACGGTGATAGAGCCAATTTATTTTGTGTATTTGAATAGATCGTGTGCTTGATTGATCTAAAAAGGTTCTGGTTTTTAATGATAGTGGCCGACTCGTTTAAACACTTTAAGTAATCTGAACCGGTTAAATCATTCGCTACAACATTTTTTTTAACCCCTTTAGCCTTTTTAGACCACTTCCCCTCCACATTATTCGCATACATTTTTGCTCTCAACCCAACAAATTCTCGCATAATCATTCCACCATTCTCATCCTTCATCAAACCTAATACGGCCTTGTTTTGTAGTGGGATGTCATACTGATTATGTGGATCAAAGTTACTAGTGTCAAATTTATTTAAATTTTGTTTCATGTCTTGAAAAACGTCATCAGTCTCAATTTTTAAAGTTAAGCTGTCTGTGTCCATGTAACATAATGTCACACTATCACCATATTTGGATTTTAAATAGTCGTAGTAAAAATCATACATTAAAAATTTACTTAAATCTAATACGGAAAAACCAACGTAAATCGGTTTATTATAAACAACCCGCAAACGATCTAATTGAATCGCGACTAAGTTTTCGGTAAAAACAGAACAACACTTGAAATTTAACTTTGCTATTAAACTCTCAGCACCGCGACGTTTTCCAATATCATTCCAATGATTCACCAGTTTAACATCTACACGCTTATCTACATTTTCCATCGTCTTGCCAAAAACGGAATTATTCATCAACTTGAAAAAATCTTTTTCAAATTCGTTTTTGGCTTGTTGACGCATACTGGTATTTAAATCGATATATCTTTTCAGCCAAGCAGATTGTTTGAATGAAATTACGCGGTGAATTTTAATTAATTTTAACCCATTACTTAATGCTTGTTTAAGGTTACGGTAATGAATAATATATTTGGTTTTATTATTTAAATTTGGTATTAATTTTTTCTCATTAAATTTTGAAGTGGGAGGAACAATGTTTTCTACTAAAAAAGGCAGATCATTGTGGAGATTGTGGATATTTTCAGGGTATTCAATGTCCACCTCTAAAAAATAACCAATTGGTGAATCATCACAGATACTAGTAACATTAAAATTTTCAATTTCGGACGCGCTTAACCATTTAAAGTCCCCATATGGTAAGGATTGAGACATTGCCCACCCGTACAAATTATTAGCGTCCCAGTACGTCAAGTAAGTTGATGGTTTCGTTTTGTCAAAGTCGTTCAAGTACTTGTTATTCGCTACAGCATGTCGGAGTGAGCATTGACTTATACCGCCTCTTATACCTTTACGGATAAAGTGGTGCATGTCAATGTCTGTCAGTAATTCTAATTTAATGTCAGTCAATTTCAGCATGGCATCCCACGACAATCCGGGGGCCGTATAATAATGAGCCGGATCCAAATTATATGCTTTTAAACAAATGTCGCGAAAATTTTCAAAAATATCGGTTAAAAGTAATACGTCTGTTTTTAAATATAAGTCTGAATACTCTCGTAAATTTTGGCAATTAAATTGATTCCATACACTACACGCATGTTCATATTCAGTACTTGAAATATGTGTATTAGTAAGGGAATTGAAAAATGATTCCTTTGACGGTAATTTTCTTTCTATTAATTTTGAAAAATTATCCATATACTGGTATGGAAAGATACCTTTCTTTGTTACTAAATCAAAGTATTCATCATCGGGGAAATGTTTGCGAACAGTATTTAATTGATCCACGTTTAAATTTCTAGCTAATTTTTCTAAACTTGATGCCATAAATCTAAATGAGTCTAAAAATCTTAATTTAAAATAAATATCGCGATCAATTCCGCGCTTATCTGTATATTGATATACTTTTATTGATTTTGAAAATGAAATGTATTTTTCTTTATTCTGAGGAATAACATCAATCTTATCTGAATCTAAACCGAACTCTTTCATAAATAAATGTGAATCATAACCGCTTAAATTGTGGAAAAATATTGGCAAAAATTTCGGGATTTTATAATTTAAATTGCATCTGGAGTGGGCGGCTCCTACAAATTTCCCAGTTAAATGACAGTGATCGGCTACCTTATCACAAACCTGAATTTTATTTTCGCAAATATGACACTCTGCAGCAGAATCAAATAAATACTGCTCACCCGGACTTAATTTGGACATTGGAACTATTGGCTTCAAATAAATTTCATAAATCGATTTAGCGTCGGCGCTTAATTTTTCCATGAAAACCTTAGGGCAGTCCAAACCAGTATATGTCACAAATTTGTCTAAATTTGAATTGAAACTACATTTAATGTAGTACGCGAAACTGTACGGAGTATGAACATGCGTAGAGTGAGTATACGAATTATTTGGATTCGGCTCACATGTTTGAATCGGGATGAGAAGGGATTCAAAATCCGCGTAAACAGTGAAAGGTACCCGCATTTTACATGAAAAATTACTAAAACTCAATATATTATCGGGCACCAAATCGCCATTTTTACTTTTTATTAAATCCCTGGTAGGCATGATTGTATAGACTTTGTTACAATCATGTTGAGAATGATTATACAAGGCGACTTCTGTGGAGAAGAAAGTCAAACACCCGTCACACAAGAATTTTTTATGTCCATGGGTGGACACTTGGGAAGTCACTAGCCTGGATAAATGCTTTATCCAGACATAATGACCCTTTTCCCCATCTTCAACGTAAAGCAAGTTAACATGTCGTGCCTGTTTACATTTTGAGAAATAAATCGGCCCTACCACCTCGTGCACACGTTTATCCGCGTCAAACTCTAGCCCATACACATTAATACTGATATTATTCAATATTTCAAATTTGGGGATTTCTTTTAATTTTAATGGCAGCTCCATACCTGTTAATTTCAACACGGTGTTGTAATGCGGGTAAGAAGAAGTACGATGTGGATGTTGTCCATGGCCAGCAGGATGTAGTGCTGACGTCACAGCCCAAGCGAAGCAGGCCTCGTCCTCGTTTCGCACATTAATACACGCTTTCTTTTTCTTAATTGCTGGGGGTAGGTCCACATATGATGAGCCTCGGATGGGGGTGTATTTGTTGATATTCACCTCAATGTGGGACACCTTTAAGAGGGCCCATCCACTGTCTCGCTCCTGTAAGCGAAATTATCACTTATTTTCTGATTTTGTAATAGTTTTTATAAGACTTACCTGGAATTCTTCGCTTTTTGTTTGGACCACACTACACAACTTCTTGTACACTTCCTCCAAGTCGTCGGTTGGGGTTACTACCACAAAGCGGGTGTTGAAGGATTTCAGCTCTGGCTGCACATCATCTCCGGGTTTGGTGTATAGTCCAAATAACTCGATGCTCACTTTTTGAGGGGAGTGCATATGTCGATTGACCAACCGTACAAACCTCTCTTGACAATCCTCCAAGAATTTCGGGATATCGAGGGTATTATTAGATCGGATGGCATAGCTTGAAATACGGTTTCGGAAAGCAGTGGTAATTCTTTTAATCCCTTCTTCGTCGTACTGGGTGACATTGTTAACATGCTTCTGGGATCTTAGATGCCCCGCAAGAAGTTGAGGAGTTCCAAACACCTCTTGACACACGTCGCACCGGATCTTCTTCATAGGGGGTGCTCCAGCTGGGGGATCATCGGCAACCCGCTTAACTCCGCTGGAAGGTTCTTGGGTGTGGTACTTCTTGACATGTTTTGCCAAGTTGCGATTAAGAGAAAACGTAGATTTGCAGAACGCGCACGAGAACATGTTGCTTTGAATTACAAATTTCAACTGGAGAATAATTTAATTCAGCAACCTTATTATGATTAGCGCGTTTCGTTATCTCACGAACATTTCCGCTGCCCTTATCAACACACACACACACACACACACACACACACACACACACACATACACACACACACACACACACACACACACACCATTTAACATAATTATTTAATTTCTAGTAATTATTTTTTAAATTGGACAGGTCTAAACTTGCTTGGAATTTTTCTTGGAATTTTCATAGGAGAATAATTTAATTCAGCAACCTTATTATGATTAGCGCGTTTCATTATCTCACAAACATTTCCGCTATCCTTATCAACACCGCTCATTCGTCACACACATTTAACATAATTATTTAATTTCTGGTAATTATTTTTTAAATTAGACAGGTCTAAACTTGCTTAGAGTTTTCTTATCTATTTCTGGAATACGATGACATCATTCAACATTTGGGTTGGCAACACTGAATTTTGCATCTCACTCTTTCATTCACTTCCGAATCTCACTCTAACTCATTAGCTTATATGGGACTTCCTGTCAAAAGTGCACAAACTCAATATTTGGGTTGGCAACACTGAATCTTGCATCACACAAAATCCGTTACGCCTTATCTTATCAAAATTCCTAGAAATCAAATGTCTTATCTACATCCGCCGGAAACCACAATCTGCATCTGGCCCCCCTTATCTACACCGGAAGTCCTTATCTTATCAACTTCCGGTCCCCTTATCTCAAAACCGCAGGATGACCTCGGGAGCACTTCCTGGCCCAGAATCGGCTAATATCCTCTACTTATTCATAATGGTAATGGAAATAATGGTTTTTAAGTAAATTCATTAATAAGTGTATTTTTAATACAAAGTGGTATTAGTGATCATTGCAAAGGAAATTTATTTGAGGATGTGAATATTAATAAAAAAACAAGTTTTTCCGTTAAACATAAATATATTGATACCTTTTTCAAAGATAGGTAGGTGGGAAAATTAAAGAAAAGGCACCTGTAATTTTGGAGATTAATTTATGTATTGTAAATTTATGTTAAAATATTTTTTTTATATCATTACACACTTGTTTCGTGTGGTTTGTTTGTCCGGATCGTCAACTTATTTGCACAGGAGGCCTAAAACGAACCGGGAATCAAAGACGCTTACAGTGCGGGAGAATGTGAAAGCCGATATTTTAGCTGCATTTGTTTAATTCCCACATAAGCTCCCGTTAACTTGAGCGGAGTACAGACATCTCCAAAACAAGTGTTCTGCAAATTTTTCATCGACATAAATTTCATCCTTATCACATATGATTGCATCAAGAACTTCATGGCGAGTGCAGTTTTACAATTGATCTCAACAACAGATACCTATTCTCAGATGAAGCAAGTTTCACGAATCGTGGTCAAATCAACCGGCGTAACATGTATTATTGGACTGAGAAGAATCGACAGTGGATCCGAAGTGGATCAACGACGGTGGAGCGTCAACTTTTGGCGCGGCATTCTAGGAGATCATGTCATTGGCACATACTCGACGTCCGGGATATTTTATATCTCTGATTTCCTAATAAGTGGATTGATCGTGGAGAGCCTTGGGTGGCAAGTTCGCCAGACTTGACAGCTTCAGACTTTTTCCTGTGGAGAATGCTGAAGATCAAATGCTATGCCGACATACCGACGACGCCAGATGACATAAAGATACACCCTTCAAGAAGTTCAAAGAGCATTTGAAACAAGGATAGGGAAATGTCTGGAAGTGAATGGCTATCATTTCGAGCACCTGCTCTAGAAATGATTTCGAGTAAAACACAAGTGCGCGCCTACACACACTTAGATACAGTCTACTTCTAACCGTCCTTTTCCTTTCTGCTTCCTACAAAGTAGCCTCCAGCTAGTTACTTGTTTAATTTTAAATTGTAATATTTATTTTCATCTTTTGCAAGCCGATCGATTTTCAAAGAATTTAAATATGAAATAAAATGCACCTTAAATTTACGCCAATAATTGCTATTGAATGTAACGAGCATTATTCATGATATTAGACGTGCATGTTCCCGGGTGCGCTCGCACGCATACAAACGCATGCAACATCAGGGCGAACAAAAGAAATAACATTTTATTATCAAAAAGTACATGGAAAGTTACTCAATTTATAATAAATGTGCAAACTGACTTCTTCTAGCCTGGATATAAGCAATTAATCTTGACTCCCGAACTCTTTCGAACACACCAGGGTCGTTTCTAATCGAGTTACACCCAGCAATTTTATTCGAAGTCGTTCAAATTCTCCACTGCGTGTAGCCTACCTCGACTAACCCAGTGATATCCGTATGTTGCTGTTGAAAATGACTAGCGACCAAACTCAAATATGGTGGTGTACCATCGTGATTAAATCATATTAAAATTTATGTCGCCAATGGTACATCAGGTAGCGTTTCTTCCAAAAAGTTGCGATAAACCTTGCCAATTAGTCCAGTTCGTAGAAATATCGGTCCAATTTGATAGTTACCCTCAATTTAAAGCGAAACATTCTACGAGAATTGATGTTGAGAACGATATTCAAATACCTCATGAGGATTTTCATCTGCCCACATATAGTTTTGTGAAAATTCTTTATTGTATTTCTTGAGAAATTGCCTTCATCGGTAAAAATAATTTGTGCCAGGAATTGAGGGTTTAGAACTAATGTTTACAAAATCCATTAACATAATGCAATGCGGGAAGGAAAATCAGCAAGTAATAGTATCTGAACGTGTTGAATGTGGCATGGATATTACAAATTAAATAAATTATAAAACAAATTGTCCAATCAGTTACATTCAAAGTATTGGCAATTTTTCGCATAGAACTTCTAGGATCTTTCTTTATCATGTTAATCATTTTCTGTTCTAGTTGCACCGTTCTTACTGTTGCTCTTCCTTAACCTCCACTTCGTTTCAATGTGCCTGTTTCATGAAGACGTCGATGAATGTTTTGGAAGATTTTTCGTTCGTGGACATTACGGCCAAGAAACCGTTCAATGTACAATCGATTGACTTGCCATCAGCAAGTCCATATATAGAATGGATGTCGGTTATCTCAGCGTTCGCATAGTGAATCATAATAGAAGACAAATATGACTGATATAGGAGATAACCAAGGACGCGATAGTTAAATCCACTTCTAAATAAAATGGTTGTTCCAAGTTATCATGATCGAAAAATAACAATACATTATTTACCATTTTTTGTACTTGATGAACTCATAGGTGCACTAATTTTATTAATACATTATTAATTTCAATACTAATCGAAAATGGTTGTCGCAAAATTGAAATTGTTGGCTGGCGCGAAGTTGGTCACGAATTTCCGGCCTTGGATTTCGACGCCTCCACTATGTATTATTAATATATGCTTCAACTACACACTTGAAATCCCAGAAAACAAATAAAAATTAAATACGAAGATTTTTTATTAAATGGAACTTCATGCCTGATGCCTGCATTATGTGAAAAATACATAACTTCTGTTTCTCCAGAAGACTTAAAAATGACATAACGCTAATCACAAATTTCAGTATATTTATAAAAATAATCATAACTTCTATTTGGACCATGGAACTATACTTTTTTGTAGTACCACACATAAATGGGAACTTTGCAGATCTTAAAAATAATATAGCGCTAGCCACAGATTGCGTGTTGTTTAAAAAATCATAACATCTGTTGTTGTTGTTGGCATAAAATATTTTCGAACCATTAACATTTTATTCTAGGTGCCCAATATAATCTCCAATTCTGATAAAATTAGCGCCATCTATATTCAATATAAAAATTTAAAATGGCTGTAATTTATTAAAGAATCTAAAATTAAATATCGATTATTTTAAATAAAAGTCAATAGACGTCAAATTTGAAGTAAATTTAATATCGTGTTATTAGCCGTAAAGATGAAAATACCAATATAATTGTTATTAATTATTTCGAATTGTTGGAGAAAGTTTCACCATCGACGCAAATTACATCCGTTTTGTGCTTATTTTGCCGAAATTACGAACACTGATAACCTCAAAATTGCAACTTTGAATGCGATTTGCGAAAAAAACGTAAGTTTCCTGATAAAACGAACTTCATTTTCGGGTATAGCATACACGTTTACACCTACTTCCGTAATTTTTTTTTTTCAAAAATCGGGGTATTCTCATCTACATCGTTACCTTTCAAACTGGAGGCGTTGACAAATGTGTTGAATATGACGGCACTTTGACGTTTTATTTGTCATTAAAATAATTATTTCAATAATTAAAATCTCTAAGAGGTATCAGGTAAACGAAATTATTCCGCTTTTAAAATGAAATCGGAGGTCCTACAATAAAAGTTTTATAACAGAAATTATTTATTTTCCAAGATCTAAAACTTTTATTTGAAACATTTTACTATCCGAATTAAAAAATGAAAAATTGGGGGCACAAAAATAAATTCTATAAAACTAAATTAAAAATCATATTTGTGAAAATTTTAGACTGTGGTGAAAAGGCTAAAATTGATAAATAAAATGTGATAACATATTGGAAGTCAGCATAAAATGTTGCTTTGAGAACATGTTTTATGAGGATGTTACAGGCACCCTTGAAAAATGACTCGTCGCCAATTTCCGGTTATTATCCAGAAACGGTTAAAGTTAGATCAATTTATTCTTCGCCATTGTTTTATCAATAAATATTGGTCTAAGATCGCGAAAACGGTTTTTCCATATGTGGCACCGCCAAAATGGACCACAATGTACATCTTGTTTCTAATTTGACATTTTTAAAATGTTTAAATTGTTTAAAGAAAATTCATCTCCAAATATGGTTATTTAAATGGCAATTGCAGATTTTTCTCCGTTGCTTATTATGTAATAATATATGTGTTCTTTGAATCTAGTTTTAAAATTTTCTTTTGTTGTTCAATGTACATTTATTCACAATTACAATATTGTGCTCAAAATTTATATATACCATGTTTTATATATTTAGTAATATAATATAAATATTACTATCCAGAAAACTGCACGTACCCGCCAACAAATAGCTTAGATTTTTTAAATAGACTTAATTATTTTATTTTTGTAATTTTCAAGAATAAAAAATATAGACGTTATCGTTTAATAGTATTTAAGTAATTTGCAAAGAAGTATCACAAGTGTAATAATGCCATTTAAGAAAATTGGGTTGACTAAGAGGATGGCTGCAGAAGATAATTATGAGGGCCAAAATGGTACCCCTCCATATTATAGAAATGGTTTAATCAACATTTCTCATACTGTTACAGTTTCATGTAGCTAGCTTGTTTTCAAATTGATACCCTATATTTAGACAGGTTGAAAATAAAACATCTTTATAATTAATTTTTTATATTTGCAATTGACTAAATTGCATACACTTACTCATAGATGCTTTTGCCAGTGTAGATCTTATTTATTTAAGCGCCGGTGGTTCAATTTGTGCGCGGCAGGTCGGTAAATTTCTGCCGATTTTTAGGTCGGATTTACATAAACAGGCCCCATTATGCGGCCGGGGCCCGAATTAATAAGGGCGTCGTAAATTCAAAAGGTTGTTTGTTGGGGGCCCGGAGCACCGTTTTATTCAAATCAACGCGCGCTCTGTTTAAATAAATTGTTGTCGGGGATCAAAACATCATAATTAGTAATATAGTTTAATCCGCAACTTCGGGTTGGTTTTGATTAATTTTCAAGCAGCGCGGGATTTCAATTGAATATTAATCGAGGCATTGAGAGAGTTGAGATCTTGGCTTTATTTAATTCATAACAATGTGCCTGCGTGGGATGTTCGTTGAATTCCCACTAAACAAAATGTTCACAAATAACGTTGCATCAACATTAAAAACAACATTAAACGTTAATGTAATATTGGTGCAACATTATTATGTCCGTTTTGCTCAGTGGGTTGTTTCTTTGAAATTAATATTTGTTAAGAAAATAAAAAAATACTTACAGGGTGTGTAAATATTATCGCAACAAATTGGATTATTTTTACTGTGTGTATTTCCATCTTCAAATTCAACAATTATTAATATTTCAATGCGTTCAATTTTGGATAAATACTTAAATCAAACTCGATACGTAAATGTTAAAACGTGTCACATAAATTAAATTGGCATTCCAATTAATTAATATTAAGAATTTTGTTAATTTTTATGAAAGTTCGTATAATATAAGAAATTAAACCACTCTAGTCTCCCAAAAGCCCTGTCAACTCCACAAGGTCCGCTAAATGGAAAATTAGTATTAATCCCAACAAATCCAAACTGTTTATCCCTTGCCATTAGCCCCACACCTCTCCATTCAAAATTATTATCAACCAAGCATTTATCTCTTATTCTCCCAGCTGCAAATACCTTGGAATTATTATTGACCCTAACCTTACCCTCAAACCACACTGCCAAATAGTAAAAACCATGGTTCAGAACAGGGCACGACACTTCAGATCGTTACAAAATGAATTGTCGTCCTCTGTTCGATTACGGTGCAATACTTTTATACAATCCTCACCCTCTTACTCTAAACAATATGTTGGTAGGTAGCGGAATGATCAGCTCTATAAATCCTCAAAAAATCTACATCCAAATAACCCTTTACACAACGCATGCAATACACTCCCTTACAAAAAAGAAGGTGTTTTCCCATTATCACAACGAATTACCCATGTATCCCAAAAATTTACCACTACCAGAAATTCCAATATCCTTCCAAAATTCAAACATCCTCAATCCACCATTCATGAATTCATATCATCACACATAAATAGTAGACGAGCCGGCTGAAAGACGATAGCCATCTTGTAAAGTCAAAAATATAATGTTTTGCAGAATTAATTTAACTGTAAATATAGCACTAAAGATGATTATGTATGTAAACATCTAACAATATTTTTCACCTATTCTACTCCAAACTCTCCTTTAAACCACATAATCTTTTCTCTAAAATTACAATTCAAAACAGTATAGTATTATACTTTTCATCATCTCATTTCCCCGGACCCCTGTCCAAGGGAAAGAATTGTGATCGTGAAAATTTTCGAACCGCAAATTTTAACAAATATGCACGTTTTGAGGTCCCCTGAGTCCATTCCATCGAGTTTTGAAAAATGTCTGTGTGTGTGTGTGTGTGTTTCCGCGATAGCGCCTAAACGGCTAAATGGATTAAACCCAAACTTTATATCTAAGCTTTTTATAACAGTGGAATGATCTGAAAAGCTTTTGGTCAAAATCAAAATTCATTAAGTGCAACTTTACTCTTAGCAATTTTTCATTTTTACTTTCCCCGGACCCCTGTCCAAGGGAAAGTATTGTGATCGTGAAAATTTTCGAACCGCCAATTTCAACAAATGTGCACGTTTTGAGGTCCCCTGAGTCCATTCCATCGAGTTTTGAAAAATGTCTGTGTGTGTGTCTGTGTGTCTGTGTGTCCGTGTGTCTGTGTGTCTGTGTGTCTGTGTGTTTCCGCGATAGCGCATAAACGGCTAAAAGGATTAAGCCCAAACTTTATATCTAAGCTTTTTATAACAGTGGAATGATCTGAAAAGCTTTTGGTTAGAATCAAAACTCATTAAGTGCAACTTTACTCTTAGCAATTTTTCATTTTTACTTTCCCCGGACCCCTGTCCAAGGGAAAGTATTGTGATCGTGAAAATTTTCGAACCGCCAATTTCAACAAATATGCACGTTTTGAGGTCCCCTGAGTCCATTCCATCGAGTTTTGAAAAATGTCTGTGTGTGTGTCTGTGTGTGTGTCTGTGTGTCTGTGTGTTTCCGCGATAGCGCCTAAACGGCTAAATGGATTAAGACCAAACTTTATATCTAAGCTTTATTTAACAGTGGAATGATCTGAAAAGCTTTTGGTTAGAATCAAAACTCATTAAGTGCAACTTTACTCTTAACAATTTTTCATTTTTTAATTCGGATAGAAAAATGTTTCAAATAAAACTTTTAGATCTTGGAAAATAAATAATTTCTGTTTTTCTGTTATAAAACTTTTATTGTAGGACCTCCGGTTTTCATTTTATAAGCATTTATCTGATAAATTCCCTTAGAGATTTTAATTATTGAAATAATTATTTTAATGACAAATAAAACGTCAAAGTGCCGTCAAATTCAACTTATCATTCGCAAACGCCTCCAGTTTGCACAAATGAAGAAGAGTGTGGAGGAATAATTTTAACCTATTGTAAGGTAAGAAATAACACACATAATTACAATATTCTTCTAAATACTGGGGTTTAACTTTAAAAGATAACAATCAATTTTTTCTATTAATCATTTTGCTTCCCTATTAAATTTTCTATCAGAAAGTTATTTGACCGTATTCACCGGGGAAAGTGCCATGATGGACACATCACCATTTTTTAATTCGTTTAGAAAAATGTTTCAAATAAAAGTTGTAGATCTTGGAAAATAAATAATTTCTGCTATAAAACTTTTATTGTAGGACCTCCAGTTTTCATTTTATAAGCGTTTACCTGATAAATTCCCTTAGAGATTTTAATTATTAAAATAATTATTTTAATGACAATTAAAACGTCAAAGTGCCGTCGTATTCAGCACATTCGCAAAGTTTGAAAAAAAACGAAGAAGAGTGCGGATCAATGATTTCAACACATTGTAAGGTAAGAACTAACATACATAATTATAATATTCATCTCAATACTCGGTTTTAACTTTGAAAGACAACAATCAATTTTTTCCATTAATCATTTTGCTTTCCTATTAAATTTTCAATTAGAAACTTATTTGACCGTATTCACCGGGGAAAGTACCATGATGGACACATCACCATTTTTTAATTCGGATAGAAAAATGTTTGAAATAAAAGTTTTAGATCTTGGAAAATAAATAATTTCTGTTATAAAACTTTTATTGTAGGACCTCCGGTTTTCATTTTATAAGCGTTTACCTGATAAATTCCCTTAGAGATTTTAATTATTGAAATAATTAGTTTAATGACAAAACGTCAAAGTGCCGTCATATTCAGCACATTCGCAAAGTTTTAAAAAATAAAGGAGAGTGTGGAGAAATGTTTTTAACACATTGTAAGGTAAGAAATGACACACTTAATTATAATATTCTTCTAAATACTCGGCTTTAAATTTAAAAGACAACAATCAATTTAATTGTTTCTTTAATCATTTTGCTTTCATATTAAATTTTTCTAATTGACTTTTCTTTCATGTACCGGGTGTCCAGATAAGAAAGGTCACCGGCTATTTCTCAGGAACTAAGACTCCTAGAGCTTTCATATAAAAAATATGTTGATAAAAGTTACCATGAGAAAATGTTGGAAATATATTTCAAGTTCGTATCTCTTCCAGTAGGGGGCGCAATGAACAGTCAAAAATTATTTCTGCGATTATCTCAAAAAAGTTCAAATAAACGCTTCATAAAAGTAACCTTTTTGAAATCATGATCAGTTTATAAAACAAAAATGTTAAAGAAAATTTTCTCTTACTCTTGAAATAAAGGGTGGGGGAAGGTCAGAATTTATAAAGCTCAAATGTCAAATAACTCTTTTGTTTTTTAACCGATCTTAATGATTTTAATTTCATATGAAAGAACTTATCATACTGATTAAAACAATTAACAATAATCATAAAAATAAGTAATTCAGTCGCCGCTAGGTGGTGCCAAGTTAAAAAGAATATAATATTCCCATTTTTCATACAAATTTCAAACGGAATAATATATTTTTCTTAGTATCAATAGAAAGTGCGTGAAAATATAAGAAATTCGGTGAAAACCGCATCTCAATACCTTTATTCTATCACAAGTTATATATAAAAGAAGATTTCAAATTTAAAAAAATCAAATGCCATTGGAAAACTTTTTGAGGTTAATAAAATTTATAATAAAAACAACAAAATTAAATTAGTTTATCACCACCAGGGGGCATTTTATATAGTGTGCTAAATTATTTGGAAATACTCTTTCTTGAAAGGTGAATAGATGGGGATGCCTATTTTTTGGTAACTACGATTTGCCGAATGTTCAGATTTTTATTTTTGGGACCAATTAAAAAATATTTTTTATCAATTAAGGCCCACAACGAGGAAAGACATAATTTTTTGGTCTGAAATACAAAAACTTCAGCAATTGATATACTGCTATTGCTAGTGTGGATGTCGCTGTTTATTTAATTGTATAAAATTATGTGCTTGTATTAAATATGACGGTGGAGTCATTGGACAATTTGAAAGACAAAATTTTGATATAAATTTGGCATTGAAAATGTTTTTCCATTTGGTTTTAAAACTCCTTTCACCTGTATTATAAGAAATATTTCTTTATTTAAAAAAAATAAGAAAATTATTATTAAAATTAAAAAGCGCCCCCTACAGGTGACAAAATAATCTAATTTTGTTATTTTAGTTATAACCCTACACTCTAATGATTATAAAGAGTTTTTTGATAATTTATATATATATATATATATATATATATATATGTATATATATTAGTTATAATTTCATTTATTTTAAATTAACACATAAAATTCTTAAAATTTAAATTAATAATTTTTAATTCTAAAAATTCTTTTAATTATAACTTGTAATAGGATTTAGATATAGACTTCCGGGTTTCACTAAATTTCTTACTTATTAATCCTCTTTCTACTAACATTAAGAAAAAAATATCATACCATTTGGAATTTTTAAGAAAAATGGGAAAATTTGGCGCCACCTAGCGGCGACTGAATTACTTATTTTTATGATTGTTGTCAATTGTTTTAATCAGTATAAGTTCTTTCGTATGAAATTAAAATCATTAAAATCGGTTAAAAAACAAAAGAGTTATTTGACATTTGCTCTTTATAAATTCTGACCTTCCCCCACCCTTTATTTCAAGAGTAAGACAAACATTTCTGTAACATTTTTGTTTCACGAATTTATCATTCAAAAAGTGTAGTTTTATGATGTCTTTATTAAACATTTTTTTTGAGTTAATGGCAATATTACTTTTCGTCTGTTCATTGCGCCCCCTACCGGAAGAGTTACGAACTTAAAATGCATTTCCAGGATTTAATCATGATCACTTTTATTAACAATTTTTCTATTTGAAAGCTTTAGCACTCATAGTTCCTGAGATATAGCCGGTGACCTTTCTTATCTAGACGCCCGGTACAAGTGCAATTTTATTGATTAGAGTTACATTGCAAACATTGAAACGACATCTACTACATTAAAAATGGATATTAAGATATTTTAACATAAAATATATCTTTAAAAATAAATTATAGAATACTTGGGAGTTAATGGATTAATATTCATTTAATGTTTATATTCAAAGGAATAATTACTTTAAATATATGTTTGTAATAATATGTCTTTCTTTACAAGGGACTGTCAATAGTAAGTCTTTGTACTCGCGAGATTTATATATATATAATGTTATTTTCCGGCCATGGAATGTCATACATTTCACATCCACGAGACGTTTCCTTCCCTTTCAAAACTAATTCCGGATCGAACCTAGACTTTCAGCTTCTCCGTGGGTCGGAAAAGAAGGGCAAAAAAGAAGAAAGAACGCAAAAAAATATCAAGGGAAAATAATTACATCCTGTGCGGGCCCGTGGAAATCCGGAAACTTTTCCAGTTATTAAAGTAGTTAAAAAAATATTACTGGGGGACGGTCGGTGGACGTGTCGTCGATCCGACAGGGATCGATTCCCTCCCCTGCGACGTCGGCCCAGATAAATTTATAACTGGCAATTTGCAAGGGCCTTGGAATCGTAAAACAGGCCGCAGAGCGATACTCATTACACACCTCAGTTAATAACGTCCCCGGGTTCCCTAAGTGGCGTTAAACTTTATTGGACGCGTTAAATTTTCCGCCGTAAAGTTTACTGCCACGAACAACGCGCGCTAATTAAGAATACCGCAGACGAATACGCGGAAAAGGGGTTGAATGATTAATTCCGGATCCTATTTCTGTGTGCGTGAACTTTAATGTTTCCATTCTAATAAAATTTCGAATTTCTAAACAAACATAAAATTTTATAATCTTCCAAGAAAGCCATTCTCTTAAAATAAATATTTTGAATTTGTTAAACTATAGAAACCTGTTGAATATTTAAATTTTCATAGATTGAAAATTAAATTATATTACAAGAATATATTGATTTATTGTTGGCTTAGACCAGTTCCATAAATTAAAAAAAATGTGTTACCATTGTAAAGAACTTTGACTGTGTATACAAAATCAAAGTGTTTTAATTATTGCGAAGTATGATGTATACAAAAGTAGAAACCTCAATAATAAACAAATCACTTATTAGAATTGTTTATGTAAAGTTTTACGTCAAAAAGTCAAACTAGTATTGTTTAATAAAAATTGAAAAAAGCCAACCGAAATTTCAAAAATTCATACATACTTCTTATGTCGTATTGTAACTACAGATGGAGCTTGGATTTAAACGTATCCAAGCTTTACCAAACAGATTATAGCCACTCAGGTTATTTAAGCCCTAAGATGTTTTGCTATCAAAAATCTACGGAAAAAGTTCTTCCTTACTTGTTTTGGAGAAAGGAGTGGATTGCAATGGAGCAATTATTATTGATTGTCTGGATAAAGGAAGAACTACAACTAAGTTTAACTATTCGTTCATATTCTATGAGTAATATTAATAAAAAAGATGTTAATTTTTCCAAAGTTGTTTTATATTCGCAGGAAAATTTGCACACAACTCATTTATGATTTACCATACTCACTAGTTTTGGCTCCGGTAATTTCTTACTTAAATTGAAAATCCGTAATTTTTCTTTTAAAGCAAAATAAATATGTTTTTAGCGTTGCAGATTTATGTAATAAGTGTATTAAATTAAGAGGATAATATGATGAATTAATATTTTGAATTAATCAAAATTTGCAAAATGTTTTATATTACTTTATAAGAGACCATCATTTAGCATTCGTCCGCACAGAACAAACTAAGCCTACAATAATCTACTCTCCAGGTGCATAACAAATTGGGAAAAATTAATCTTTCCAAGTAGAAAATATTTATTTCTTTTGGCTAGGATTTTAGAAAAATAAATACCAAAACAATTATAACTCGCTCAATCGAATTTTTTACTTGATTCTATACAGTGATATAACCAAGCAAATATTGTTTGAATAAAATGTGAATGACATTTTAAAATCCACCACCAATTCCGTAGTCATCTTCCAACCAATTAATAATTTGTTTTATGAAATACTTTTGATATTACTTAAGACTCTTCACTCTAACAGGATGTTAAAATATATAATTAACTATCTTACATTGCGTTTATATAATTTAAGCTAAGTTTAAATTAATTAATAAGTAATTTAAAAATTACAGTATTAAATCTTGTTTCCTGGGCCTATCCAAAGATTTGTTTCACTGTTTATCATTTATAACGAATAAAATCCAATAAAAAACACTTATTGCGAAATCCCCAGGCATTCAGCGTAATTCCCCTCATTAGGAAACTCGTTCCGGGAGAGTGAAATAAATTCGCAGGAAAAAATATATGAACTTTTAAATCCCACCGTGTCTCGCTTATTATATAGGCGCATGCAAACCCAATTTAACTTAGAATACGAAACAAACGAGCCGCTACTTCTGAAAATTATTATCATAACTCCATTTCGTACTTTGTTAGGAACACAAATTTACATAACAAGTTATTGATATAAGATTATAATAAGTAGTTGGAAAATTTTAAACGAAAAATTTACTGAAAATAAATATTGATGATACATAACAAATATATAGCGGGGAAATTAAGTAGTGGATTAAATTGGTAACTCCTGTAATATGTATGATAGAGAAAAAATCTAAAAGACTTATAGCAATTTTAAGTACTGCGCGTGTGAAAAACATATTTTCAAGTGTATTCAATAAATAGAAATACAATTGTCGTATCGCACAGAAATACAGTGTTAGGCAGGGAGATATGAATGATTTGAAATAACAGTTACACACTCATTTTTCAACGAAACTCAATGTAGCATATTTGTTAATTTGAATTGAATTGTTTTCGCGGAATTGCGCAGAATCGTTTTTATGTTATTTGTATTTTGTATTTTATACGCTAGGGGAAAAATAAATCAGTTTTATACCGACCATGTGCGAGACTATATTTAAGGTTGCGGTTTTGTGGAGAGAGATGGCCATATAGTAAAATAGAAATAATCGTTTGAAAATAGAGCTATTCTTTTGGATTTCATAATATGAATGTGTATTTACATTTTTTATCTACCAAGTATAAAGTATCAGTCTAAATAAAAAATAAATCGTTAATTTTCGTGTATTAAGTCAATTTACTAGTTTAAGTTAGAAAAGAAAATTGTAAGATATAATGAAATTAATAGGTCATGTCTGCTAAGTTATTTGAATGCAGAATTTAGTGAAATCCTTTAAATTTTCATTGCACAAGTTTTTATTAGCAAAAATTTAATTTAAAATTTGCTATAAATTTGATCAATTTTCATTGTTTTTCATAATTATTTTTCTCAGAAACTAAACATTAAAATAATTTTTAATTTATCTGGTGAAATTCCTGCTTATTTTAAGATTATTTTAATGTATAATACAATATTGTTCATTGATCACAACAACAATCTAACTCAAATTAGTGATTGCCCATATTTGTATAGCTATATCTTTCTTCTAAACCGCACCCGTAATGTACCTAAATTCCTAAATAAATATATATACCTTGTAAATGAAATAAGTGAAGATAGTTCAGTGGCGACGAGGATAAAACTAAACTAAAGACTAAATAGAAATGAGTGTTATCGGACGAATAGGCGAGTTTGAGGCCGGCACAAAAAAATGGGCGACATACTGCGCTCGACTCGAACAATATTTCATCGCGAATGGTGTTGAAGTGAAAAATAAAGTGCCTATATTACTTACTGTGGTCGGCGATGATACATATGAACTGATGGTAAATTTATGTGACCCGGAAAAGCCGGAGAATAAAACTTACGAACAATTAACGAATATCGTAAAAAATCATTTGGAGCCAACGCCGTCCGTTATTGCAGAACGGTACAAATTTCGCGTACGACAACAAGGTCCAGATGAGAGCATATCGGATTATGTAACAGCTTTGAAAAGCCTCGCAAAAAGTAGTGATTTTAAGGCAACCCTGGAAGAAAATTTACGCGATCAATTCGTTTATGGTTTACGAAGCGACGTAATAAAACAGCGGCTTTTCTCAGAAAGTGATCTAACTTATAAAAAGGCATGGGATATTTCAATAAATATGGAACGTGCAGATAAGGGAAGAAGTATCAATGGTGGAAAAATATCATCAAGGTCAATCAGTGCACCACATAAACAATGGAAGAGCATCCACATCCAGAGGAGGAAATAACAGCGCCTGTGCGACGAGGTTTCAAAGAGCGCAGGATCGGAGTACAGGTCAACATGCGCGTTGGTCGGACAGCAGAGCATCCCCCAGAACTTTGCAAGGAGCAGCCGGAGCAGCCAAGAGGAACGATACCTAGCGACGCTGCAAGACATGCGGACGTTCAAATCACGCAAGTGCCGATTGCTACTTTCGCGATGCGCAGTGTTATCAGTGTGGGATTAGAGGCCACATAAAAACAGTTTGTAAACGTACTTCTAATCACTACGTAGGAAGCGATTATTCGGACAATGGGTATGAATTTCATTCCGATTCGGATACAAATTTATTTCATTTATGTGGAAATGTCAATCCCTTAAAATTAAAAGTAACTATTGGAAATAAGAAAATATGGATGGAAATTGACACTGGATCAGCATTATCGATTATTTCAGAAAGTACTTTTGAAAAATATTTTACTAATTTTGATGTTATTCCTAATAGATTAAATTTAAAATCATACGTGGGCGATACAATTGCAACTAAAGGCTATATAAGAGTCACTGTGGAATTTGAGGGCAAGGTATTTAACAATTTAAAACTACACATTGTACCAATGGGGGGGTCACCATTGATGGGTCGCGGTTGGTTAAATATTTTAAAATTAGGCATTAGATCTGTTGATGTTAATCATATTGAGCCTAGCACAAGGCGCAGCCATACGTTACAAAAAATGATAATTGAAGAATATTCTGATCTTTTTAAACCGGGATTAGGTAAATTAAACAATTTTCAAGCATCATTAAAATTAAAAGATAATGCTTCTCCCATTTTTTGTAGAGCAAGACCCCTACCCTTTGCACTTAAAGAAAAAGTTGAAGGAGAGATTGAAAGATTAGTTCAAGAGAACATTTTAACTCCTGTCGAATATAGTGAATGGGCTACCCCTATTGTCCCTGTAATCAAAAAAGATGGACAAATTCGACTATGTGGGGATTTCAAAGTATCTGTAAATCCGAATCTATGTGTAAATAAATATCCAATTCCAAAAATAGATGATGTGTTTGCTAATTTGAGCGGAGGCACACTGTTTAGCAAAATAGATTTATCACAAGCTTATGCTCAAATTGAATTAGACGATAAATCAAAAAAACTTGTCACGATCAATACACACATGGGACAATTTATGTACAATAGATTGCCATACGGGATTGCATCTGCACCCGTAATATTTCAAAAAATAATTGAACAAATGCTCAAAGGTCTTAAAGGGGTAGCGGTTTTTCTCGATGACATATTAGTAACGGGTACAAGTGAAAAAGAACACATAGTTCGATTGCGACAGGTTTTGAACAAATTAAGGGACAGTGGTTTAAAAATACGTCCACATAAGTGTACGTTTTTCCAAGATAAAATTACATATTTAGGGCACACTTTAGATGCTCAAGGGTTACATACATCAAAAGATAAGATTATAGCAATTTTAAACGCAAAGGTGCCTAGCAACGTAACGGAACTAAAATCTTTTCTAGGTTTAATTAATTATTACGGGAAATGTATTAATAATTTAATTTCTAAATTGCACGTATTGCATGCATTGTTAAAAAAAAATCTAAATTTAATTGGACGTCAGAATGTCAAAAAGTTTTTAAGTCAATAAAATATGAATTGGTTTCACCGAAGATTTTAGTTCATTTTAATCCGAATTTACCAATTTCATTAGCTTGCGACGCCAGTGCGTATGGACTAGGTGCGGTGATTTCACACAATTTTCCGAACGGAAGTTCGAAACCGATTGCATATGCATCCCGCACCTTATCCAACAGTGAATTGGGCTATTCGCAAATTGATAAAGAGGCATTAGCCATCATATTCGGGATAAAAAAATTCAACCAATATCTGTATGGTCATAAGTTTATTCTTTTGACTGATCATAAACCGCTGTTATCTATTTTCGGGGACAAAAAAAGAATTCCAGTAATGGCAGCCAGTCGCTTACAGCGCTGGGCAATAATACTATCGGCTTATAATTATGAAATAAAATTCATAAACTCCAAGCAAAATGCTAATGCTGATTGACTTTCACGCTTGCCCACCGCTGTACAGCACCACGACACTGCAGATTATGGCCATTTTTATTATTTAATAACTGTAATTTTTTGTTGGATTATAAAAAACTAATAAATGAAACCCGAAAAGACCCCATATTAAATTTAGTATACTATAAATGCTTAAATAACTGGGAATTGAACGACAAATTAAATGTACGCTTAAAACCGTTTTTCATACGAAAATATCAACTCCACTTGGAACATGGCTGCATTTTGTGGGGGCACAATTTAAGAAAGCATATTTTAAATGAACTTCATAATACTCATTTAGGAGTGTGTAAAATGAAATCGATCGGTCGTAGTTATTTTTGGTGGCCATCGATGGACTCGGAAATAGAGGAAATATGTAAATACTGTGGTATATGTAACACATTTAGGCCAAATCCGCCGAGAGTACCAATCAAACCTTGGCCCCTACCTGATAAGCCTTGGTCGCGTTTACATATTGATTTTGGGCCCAATCTATGATTTTAAATACCTGATTGTAACCGATTCGTATTCTAAATGGTTAGAAGTATTTAAATTAAGAAAAACTACTAGTGAAATAGTCATGACATGCTTAAGATCATTATTTTCTCGCTTCGGGTTACCAGACACGATTGTGTCTGATAACTGTCCACCCTTTTCATCAAGTGAAATAATGAATTTCATGATACAGAATGGGATTGATCATAAATTCAGTCCACCTTACCATCCGGCCAGTAATGGTGCAGCAGAAAGTAATGTCAAAACCATAAAATTAGCAATAAAAAAAGCGTATGCTAGTAAACAAAACATTGATGTAGCATTAAGTAGATATTTGTTCGACTACAGAATAGCCATGCATAGCACAACAGGAGCTAGTCCAGAGAAATTGATGTTTTGGAGGGAGTTGCGCACCCGCTATGATTTATTACGACCATCTACTAAACATATTTATCAAAAAAATACCGAAGCTAAGTTTTGTAATGGTCACAGTAATGAAATGAAGGAATTTTCTCCCGGAGAATCAGTATTAATTAGAGAGTATAGTAACACCGCTGCACCAAGTTGGCAGGAGGGTAAGGTAATAAGTAAAGTAGGAGACATAATGTATGATGTCAAAAGAGGAGGGACGTCATGTCGACGACATTCCAATCAAATGCAATCTAGGAAATCTAAATGCTTATCATTTCCGGTAAATACAAGTATTAATGATGATTGTGGCCCCATAACAGAGAATAAAAATACATTAAATAGTGAAATTGAAGATTGTGACAGTGATAAAGGTCTTGAAGTGGAAAGTGAATTAAATAAGCGTGCATTTACGAATGATAAAGAAAAGACAGTCGAGCAAGATGAGACTAAACCATATTTTTTGCGGTCTATGAATAAAAAAAAGGAATAGTTATATCAAAAGAAAAAAATCATGAATTATTGTTCTGTTGTTTAATTTCTAATTAATTGGGGTTCATGTTACATTCTAAGAAAGGAGGTGTAGCATATTTGTTAATTTGAATTGAATTGTTTTCGCGGAATGGCGCAGAATCGTTTTTATGTTATTTGTATTTAGTATTTTATACGCTAGGGGAAAAATAAATCAGTTTTATACCGACCATGTGCGAGACTATATTTAATGTACCTAAATTCCTAAATAAATATATATACCTTGTAAATGAAATAAGTGAAGATAGTTCACTCAATTTTTATTTTTTCAATGTGTAGCTTGACTGTTGTCGTTATAAAAATTAAAGAAAAACAAAAGAATAAAATTAAAACATTGATTAGGTACGAAAAATAACATCTATTAAAAGGCATCCATTTTTGTCGACGTTGTGAGAAGTTGTCCATACTTCTCTGAAGCATTTCAAGTGGAACCGCTCGAATTTCTTATGTTATTGTTTCACTCAAGGCTTCAAGTATACGTGGTTAGTTTATACTCTCGTGCTTTGAGGTAACCCATAAAAAAGTGACAAGGTGACAGGTCCGGCGACCGAGGAGGCCACTCCACATCTCCACGCAACGAAATGAGGTATCCAGGCAAGGTTTGTCTCCATACTTGCTCTCGATGTATGGTATGTCGCTACATCTTATTGAAATCATGCAGTATTGAGGTCGATACGTTGTCTTCTCAATTGTGGCAGAAAAAAACTCACGCAACATCGCTAGGTAACGATCTGTGTTAACAGTGACCGTTTTATCGTTTTCACAAAAAAACTAAGGACCAATAATGAAGTTTCGATTAATGCCACACGAAACAGTTACTTTGTGTAGATGTTACTCATAGAGTTATTGTGGATTCTAAGAAGCCCAATACCTAAAGTTCTGCTATGTTTTCCAACATTGTTTCTACAAATAATCGTCTTCCGTAGTCGTTTTGCAACAACTTTTGGACAACCATCAACTTATAGGGAATTCAGGTCAAGGTATAAAATCCAGCGAACTGATCGGTTCGGCATGCAAAGAGCATGCCGTACGGCCGAACTTGGCTGGTTTCAACTGCTTGGCGCACCCTTTCGATAATTTCCGGCGTCAGTACCGTTCGGTTACCACCTTGTGCAGTTCCTGGTCTCAAAGAACTTGTTCGTTAAATTTTCTATCGGCCACATCTCCATTATTATTAAAATGGCGGCTCCTGAGGAATTTATACCCCCACTTATTGTCCACCTATTGGTATAATTGCACATTAACTATAGGTAAGACCGATTTGACAAAATGGCGATAATAAAAGTAATATATTTCTGCTCTCAATATTCTCCCCTCTCTTTATAATACTATTGGCCAAAGCCAGGATTACAGGAATGCATTTCAGTAACAAATACCAGGACAAACAAAAATTGTAAAAAAATGGGTTACGTCGACTGTACATGTCGATTTATGTTTGGATCTGATACAGCGAAGTGTGTGTTAGATGAAGTAGCTGTTATATTTCTGGTTGACAACTGATTCTACTGAGCACATTCAGCAAAACTCCGCTTACCCAGCTTTCGTCATCAAGCACTCTACATCACCTTTCAATCTTTCATTCGTGTGGCATCAGCGCTATAGCACCGAAACCACTTCCCACCGGAAGCCAACGCACATGTGAGCCGGAGGGGTGGATAGACACCCCCGGGCTTTTAACGGTCCACCCCCGACTCCTCATTTAATAGCGACAAGCACCAGGGCTAAGTCGACCCCGCCGCATGCAATTAGTCTATCCAAGATAGGGACGCAGAGGTGCCACGGGAAGGCCTGCAATTCCGACTTAGGTGTCTACCCCGTTCAGGCATCCATATTAGAAAGCACAGTAGTCCTCTACTGAACACAGCATTTTTCGTTGGAAAACATAAAAGAAACAGGTTTTCCAACGAATCCCTTATATGGCCTTCTGCAGTTGCAATTGACTTCCATCCGCCATAACATTTTAGGAGAGTAATATCTCCATCAGCATCAACCAAAATAGTGGCTCCTAAATTACGGTCGGTATAATGCTCAGGATTTGATAGTTACAAAAAATGGGCAGTATCCTTTTCCACTTTTTAATAAGAATTCTTTAATTAGTACACTTTCCCTTTTAGAAATTTAGTAAGAAGATGTTATTATTTACTTGGTTTCGGACGCAGAAATATTTTTTACAATATTATAAAAATTATCAGATACTGTATTTTTTAATAGTATTATTTTTGTGGTGGGCATCTTGATCATATAGCAGGAATTAAGATCTTCTATATATTTAATTTTCATATTCTACAGCTCATTTAAACGACATGCTCCTAAGACACACATAATTAATGCAACCTGAAGAAAAAAATACTGCATTTTTTTAAAATATTTAAATAAGATAACATTTACTTTTGTTGCAAGAAATGTATCATCGGATGCATTGCCAATAATCTTGTTCACATTTTCTGGAGAAAAATTATTGATTGGGATGTGTCTTCACTTTTCCTTTACAAAATGCTTTAAGATTGCCATACATTCAAATGTCGATGTTTCCAAAGATTTTTAACGTGCCTTATATATTATTGAACATTTCTGCCACGATAATTAAGAGTTGTATTTTTTGACAATTTTGTGAAATAGCCTAAAACTGTTTCCTTAGATAAAGAATCATTCTTCCATTCACAAAATCCATTGAGGAGTGATGATAAAAGTTATGGGACTTTTTTGGGTACCAAGTTAAGAGAAGAAACTTCTGCGACTTCCTCTATTCCCCCCAGAGATATAGAAGCAAACTCATGTTCCAAGTCTATCTTATTTTCTCATACTAGAAAATTTGTAAACAAGGATTAATACTATTTGTAATCAATTTATTACGATTTATTATTATTAAGTCAAAATAACCATAACCTTTATGCATATTTTAAGTATTATAATGCAAATTTTGGATACAGATATGCATGTTATTTATTATTTGTGTATCTGAATCACAGATTATTTATATATTATCGAAAATTAAGCTAGGTAAATATTTGCTGTGGTTAATTAAAAAATTGTAATGGTCTTTCCACGGTGAAGTCGGTCAGTAGTTTTTGATTGAACTTTTAATACTAAATAAAAAGTTATTAAATGAAAATATGAATTGTTATATTTTAAAGTTAAAGCCAAATGTTTAGAAAAATGTTACAATTTATTTTGTTATTTCTTACTTAACAATGACTTTATATATTTTCCCACACTATATATAATTTTTAGAACATTTTTGTAGTCGTTCGCAAAAGTTGTATTACTTACTGAAATATTGACGTTTTATTTGACATAAAATAATTGTTTATTTTCAAGGTAATTTATTAGGCAGACGAAACTCTTCCGCTTATAATATGAAAACTAAAGATCCTAAGACCTTTCAGTTTTTTTAAAAGTTATATAATAAAAAGTATTTAGTTTATTAAGATCTACAACTTTTATTTGAAACATTTTTCTGTCGGAATAAAAAAATAATAATCGCTAAGAGTAAAGTTGCACTTAATGAGTTTTTATTGCGACGAAAAGCTTTTTAAACCATTCCACTGTTATAAAAAGCTTGGATATAAAGTTTGGGTTCAATCCATTTAACCGTTTATGCGCTATCGCGGAAACACATAGCCACACAATGACACCTACACAAACACACATTCAAAACTCAATGGAATGGACTCAGGCCACCTCAAAAGGTAACGTGCATATCCGTTGAAATTGGCGATTAGAGTTTTGCAATAATTTCCTTTGGTCAGGGGTCCGAGGATAGCACAAATGAATTAGTTTTTTATATCAATAGAAAAGAGTATTTATTCACTTGGTCACAGTAATTTAAATAAATTAAATAAAAATGATTTGAAAATAATTAATAAATTATTTCCACATTTATCTCTGTGACATTTTGACTTACGTTACGTAAGTATTTTAGACAAATGCACATTAAAACAACCAATATAATTGATTTAATTCAATTTAACATCTTTAAATTTTGTAAGACAGAGCTATACTGACGAAGGATAGATCCCGAAATACGTGTCTGAATATGGCCTTATATTAAAAAACGTTACTTTTTGTTTTTTACGTTGAATTTTTCTCGGATCAAAAATTGTTACATGATGCAATATGTTATTGATATGCAACAGCAGGTGTACATTATGTAATTCAATGTCTGGCGGGGTATTTGCCCGAGAAGTAGTTGGTTTAATATGCCTTTGTTTAAAGTACTTACGTAACGTAAGTCAAAATGTCACAGAGCTAAATGAGGAAATAATATATTAATAATTTTTATTTAATTTGGTTTGTTCAATAAATGTGTGAATCATCTTTGTTTCATTTTATTTAATTAATTTGAAAACAATGCATTTTTTTAGCACGAGTCGATATTTTTTATTCGGAATCGATAAATCCGCTCAATGCGCTCGTTCTTCATTCACGACGATAACTTTCATCCGGGATCCCGTTGAAGACGGCACGTAAAAATTATTTAACATTTTATGAATCCCAAAACACGTTTCTATAATTAGCCTTGTAATAATTATTTGTTGTTTCCTTTCTTTAAATATTTTCGACTCAAATCGTTGCAATTCGCAGTAGTACTACTACGCAACAAACAAATATCTATTGTGTAAGAAAATATCCGGCGAGGTATATGTTTGGGAAGTATTTTTTTAATAGATGTTTGTGACAAACTTACAGTGTAAGTAATTTTTGCAGTTGGAAAAGGGATTGATCGAATTTTATTGATTATTGTCAGAAATTTTTCTTCGTTAACTTCATTGTAGTTTATTATAATTTACAACTACCAAAACATGATTCATATGCTTATATTGGCACACGTTTTGCGTATTCAAACATTAAAACATATATCTTACAGAGAAAAATAGTGGTGGTAATCATTTGATGACAAATAAAACTTGTGAATTTGCGAAAACCATCAAAATTTAAAAATTGTGTACGTTAAAAAATATTTTAAATTACACTGATTTGAAAATAATTAACAAATTATTTCCACATTCAGCTCTGTGACTTTTGACTTACGCTACGTAAGTACATTAAACAAATGCGTACGTAGCGTAAGTCAAAAGTCACAGAGCTAAATGTGGAAATAATTTATTAATGAATTTCAAATCATTTTTATTTATTATATTTAAATAGCTGTGACCAAGTGAATGAATACTCTTTTCTATTTATATTAAAAATTATTATTCATAAACCTTTAAAAATATCCAATTGATTCTTTAAGCATTTGAAACAGTAAATACTTTTATTAAAGCGGTTAGTATATTTTTTAAGTAGTTTAAGTAGTTAGCATCTATTTTTGTTATAAATTCACTTAATAAAATTGCCTATATTTGAGTATTATACAGTTTTCAACAATACACGCTATATATATATATATATATATATATATACAGAGAGGTTTTTTTAACAGTATACATATCCCCTATGTATACATGTAAAATACCCAAGTCAAACGCATTGATGTATGTTTAGTTGCCTATAATACGCAACCCGAACGATTCCTTCAACTAGGATAATTCAAAAAACAATTATCAATTTTCTTTTTCTGTTTATGACAATATCGAAATGCACAATGTGGAAGAGTTACTGTCTTACAGTTTCTGGTGGTTATTTCTAGCACGTATTCTAATTATTTATTCCAAGTTTATTTTTATTCATTGCTACTTTTCTTTCAAATTGTCTTAATAAAATCTCTTAATATTTTTTACCTATAATTTCTCCATAATAATAAGTGACGTATTTTTGATAAAAAAGGAAATTTCTTGTGACGGTAACGCATGCAGTGTTAGTCATGATTTATTTTATTGCGTATTTTAATAGAATAAAAAGAACGAAACATACAACCTTCCAAAGAAAATGTTTTAGTTTAATTATTTTTAGAATCATCCTAACCGAGTATTGTATTCATTGAAAACATGTCTTATCCTCCTCTTGTACTGTTGGAATTGTAATACACGCTTGAAATTCGACTTTTTCTTCGTTTGTATACATTTTCGATCAAATATTTCACACAATTTGAAGTTTAGCGTTTGACCATAGAGATAAAGTATAAGAGGGCCAGATCCATGTATTTATCGGGAAACGCGTGCAACGCCATCCAGTGCTCAAGTGGACAACTATTTCCCAAGTTTCAAACCTTTATAAGGTTTTTGAGGTTAGGTTCATATACACACTATAATCATGCAAATAAGAAATTGCAATTAATAAAATTATCTAAAAATAAAAAAAAAAACATAAAAACAACAAAATTTTTAAGTAAAATATATTAAACTTATAAAAGTATAATTTAACATGTATTACATTCATATATTAATTAAAACATATGAACAACAGTTATAATTTGAATTAATTGATAACTCTCAGCGGGATAATTTTATGATTCTTTAAGGAAAGGAAAGGTTTCCTTAAAGAATCTAGAAAAATATGGATGTAAATATTACTTCAAAAACGTCTACGTTAAATAAACTATATAATAAAAAATGATGATTTATAGACCGAAAACATCTTGAGAATGTGGAAAATAAATAATATTTATTAATAATTACTTATTGCTCGATTGGTTCATAATTTTAAGTTATGTACATACTTTCAAAAATATACAATTCATAGAAATTAATAAGCAAACGTATTTTAAACTACAAATAATAACTTACCAGTTGTAGTTTTACAAGAAAAAGTGAAGAAATTTCTGACGAATACAAAAAAAACTGTCAAAAACAATTCATGTGATTTACATCAATCAAATTGAAATAAGGCAAACTGATCCTTATTTAGAACATCTTTAATGTTTAATTAAAAGTTTAAATGTTTAAGAAATATACCTTATAGGGCGACAAGAGTCACCAATAATAAATAAATCATTGTAAAAACTCAAAAATAAAGTATTTTAAATTTTCCACTTGAGACTTCAGCGCCTCCAGTGCTCAAGTGTTTAGTTGTCCACTTGAGCACTGGAGGCGTGTTTTCCAATTTCATATATTATCCCAACGACGCTTGAGTATATGTATAAAGGATAGATGGAAAAGAAAATTTTAGAGTGGGGGAAATGTAATGGGAGATCTCATGACGTCACAGTAATTCACTGCGCACGCCTTAAATATTATTAAAATAGCTATCGAATAATAAATTAAACGATATCGAAACGGAGTTTTCTCTCTATCAACCGTTGTTTAGAATCGCTCCATCTTCGTTTTGAGTCGCTATCGACTAAACTAAAATACGGCCTTAGATTATATTAATATAATTAATTTTCGTTTTATTTTATTATATTTATTACTAAAATAAAAAATACTAATATTAATTAAATTGTTTAATATTTGTATCGTAATAAAATTATAATAAACAATAACCTCAAAAGTCGATACTTAAGTTGTATTTATTGCGTACAAATAAAAGTGTACTAGTAAATTAAAGATTGAGTCTTCTTCCTTCATAAAATTTATTGATTGCAAATGCATATTTCACGATGTGACCATTTCAATACTTAAAAAAATGTATTATGTTTTTTTAATAATACAGTGTAGTAATGAATTTAGCTATTACCATTTTTTACTCAGTTACCATAGTATGCATTTGTTTGTGTAAAAACCTAAAGAGTGCAACATTTTAAAATATTGTGGATCAAAGTAATAAAGTAATACAAAAATATGTAATGTCCCGCAGACAAACAAATTAATGTATTACGCCCGGTGATAACAATTATCAAATTTACTTTTCGCATGGTCGCTGAAAGACCAAAGTATAACTAAATAATGAAACAATGAACGGGCATAAACAAAGAAGTAGAAAGCACGCAATGTGCAAATAGGTTATGCTTGTTTTCGCCCGTGTACGCGCGAAAATATTCGAATTCGTCTACGTCACGAGGTCTGAATGACCGAAAGGGAGGTGAGAAGCAAGGGGGGCGTTGAAACTATGCGAGGCGCTAGTTCAGCATACCTTTACACATATGTATATATGTGTCACTCGATCTACCTTGATATTATCCGACCCCCCTGCGTTTGACGTTTAGTAGTGTGTTTGGTTGAAACACACATTAATGCGTTTGACTTGGTTTTTTTGGAGGTATACAGTTCGTCTAATGTATACTGATAAAAAAAAACCTCTCTGTATATATTCAGACTATATAGATAATTTTAACAATATAACAATATAAATAATAACAATACATGTAGGTGTTAGTCTGTCAGGGCTATTGACCAGAGGTCTTTCTGCCCAATACACGCTATTATCTTAAGTTTTCTGGTGTATGAGGAACACTTTACTGTTTGTATATGCAACTATCCTATTAAATAAACCCCGTCCTTATGTCTGAAAAATATTGAAGCCGTGGAATATTATCATAATGAGAATCTATGAACGGAGATGACAGAATGTATTGTTTTATATCGTTTTGTAAAAAATGTAGATATTTATTAATCAATAAATTACGATTTTGATTGTCAATGAATTGATTTTAATTTTGGTAAATTAAGAAAATGTTATTAAAACAATGATTATTGAAGTTTGACTGGAATCTATTATGTTAACTTTAATTAAAATGCACGATAATTTAATTCTCATAGAAGTCTTATAAAATTGTTAATAAATTTAGTTTTTACAAAATTAGAACTGTACTTTACGATTTCTTTGAGAAATATTTATTTAAAGGTTTCGTTCATTGGGCACGATTGTCTATAATCACTTATAAAATTAATCCGCAGAGGCTTTTTCGTGAAAGCATTAATGACTTAAACTTCACTTACTTCCCAAACTCCCCAGCGGTAATCTCACGAATGAGGGGATTAAAAAAACTTAATGCGTTCCTAAGGGAAGAGGGGAAAATTTCCGATATAGTAAAGCTGACATGTTTGAAATAAAAATAACTCCACGATAAAAAAGCACTTCTTAATTTGTTTGTATAACATATTCAGTGTGACACACTTTGTTTTCCATCATTACATATGACGTATTAAAATAAAAGAAATTATTAAACATATACATTTAATACAAGGCAACATATTATTTTGTTTCTATTTTAAATTATTTTAAATGAAAAAATATTAAATTAAATAAGAATTTGAAAATAATTAATCAATCAAATGCTGCGTTTTTTTGACTATTGTTAGTTATTTTAATTTATATTTGTTTTAAAGTACTTGCTAATGAGAAAATAATTTATTATTTATTTTAAAATTCTTTTTATTTAACTTGATTTAATTAGGTCAAGCCAAAGCTATATTTGGAAAACCAAGCCATCAAATAAAACATTTTTTTGTTCGTAATATTTATACAATAATATTTGATTTAATAAATGAAACACCTTTAATTTAATTATATTTTATGCATTTATAAAAAAACAATAATCCTGTTAAAGAATCAATCAAACTGTTGATGAAATAATAAACCGAGATCCCGAGCCGTGCTAATTATAAATGGAGATCTGGGGTGTGCGATCAACCATCCATCCATCTATCCAACTATCCCGATTCCGATTGGAGCCCGACAAAGGGCTGACGTTTGTAATTAATCGCGAAATGAGCGCCACGGATCCGGATTTATCTTTGTGACAATTAGGTCTGATTTTATGCTCCACATATAATTTATAACTGTCAACAAAGCAAAGGATTTTACAGCTTTAGTATTCAATTTAAAGATTGATAACATTGATAAATAACTGATGATCTCGAAATAAATTTGAATGTTTTTTGAATTAAATATTTACTTTGTGGTATAGTTTTAATATGAAGATGTATTTCACAGTAATTTGTTAAATGCGATAAAAATATTATTGTTTTCTTTGTCGTAATTAAAAGAATTAATTTCTAACCAACAATTCATAACGAAATAGAAGCATGTATTCATACTTACAAAGTTCTTCAATTACAATTCCCTATTTGTCGAATAAAATTGAGTATATCTCAAATGTTTTTAAATGGGAAATATATTTGAGATAAAAGAAAACGTATTTGATATGAAATAAAATGTAATAAAAAAAACTCTATAATAACAAAGTTAATGGTGTTAATCATTTAATTATCAGATTACGAAAATTAAAGAAGGATTTTCGAAAGAAATTAATATACATTAAAAATGAAATATATTTTTTATTTGATATGATTTTATGTACACTTTCGACCAATAAAATTATGCACACAAAATTGTTTAAAGTATAAAATTGACTAGAGTTAGGAGGAGTCTACTGTTTTAATTTTCCCTACAGTCTTGTACACTATTTTTCTAGGAACAAAATGCAGCATTTGTGATTTTTGCAGGGATTCAATGTATATTTCCACTCTCTCTGTTAGTATTTAATTCTTTTGAAATGTTTTTTTTTTTTCTGAATAATTAAACTGCTTAGTTACAATATGCTTTTCTTAATAATATTCCCCAATAGTTTAACAAATTAATTGAAAAATTTGAAGTATATTACCCTGTAACCCTAATATTCCTCCTAAAATCAAACATTATCCCGTTACCACTCATCAATTCATTTGTGCGAATAATCAGGACATTGTATTATTTGTAGAGTCTGAATAAAGAGTGTGTGTATATACAATTTTATATATTTCAAGAAATTCATTTGAATTTGTTCTCAAATGAATGAGAACTAAAACAAAAAAATCTAAACAAATCCAATTTACAATAGGAATTTAATACAATCAATTAAACATTTGTCCGTGCGTCTGTTCGAGAGTGCGTTCTGCGAGTTCCAATTAAGCACGCCTGCAAATCAATTATGAATAACTCGATTTTCATTTGACGGCGGTATGACAGGTAAATATTAGTTTATTAATTAATCCTAAGTCGGATGCATAATTTATCACTCGACAATAAGTGGGAATTGGTTCGGCAACGAAATGATTAATTAATCCCGTTTGGTATTTCGTCGTGAAGTACTAAATCGGAAAGTTTGCTTAACACATGCATAGCAATGAAATGCATTGATTTATTAAACAATAATACAACACATTTATTTTGTATATCTTAACTTATACTAAATGTTTTATAATCATGAATTATGATGTATAACAAATTTTCTAGAAGCCTTAACAATTAACAAGTTAATTTATTAAAGCAGGTAAAGATTTTAGTGGCGTGAACCAGGTTGTGTGTTTTAGGATACGATACGATTATTCATGTGTTGTCTGATAAAAAAATCATTTGTTGATTATATGAAGGGAAGTGTAAAAGTAATAAAACGATTAATTTTATATAGTCCCTAAGGAAATAACAAATACTTCTTTTCCTACAAAAATGAGTTTGTCGGAATGTCTGATGAATTGGATAGAATAGCTTTATAGAGAGACTTGATGCAAAGTAAATGTTAGAGAGCATGTGTATTAACGGTTTAAAGTAAGACAATGGGATAAAGAGAATGAGATCAAGGAGTTATAGCTAGAAGACGAAGAAAAGGAAATACCGAAATTTGCATATCAAAACGGCTCGACAGTACAATAAAACATTACTGCAATTTAATACAATCATATAACAATTTATAAACTTTAAATCAGAGAAAACCAAAGCACAAATTGATTTTTTTATGATCAACTTATGAATAATTCAACTCCACACGGAAACACAAATAATTTGCATTTTACAGATGCTTTGAGTACATTTTTTAATAAAGAACAAAATCGCGCTGTTTATGGATGTTTGATGCACTTTGGTTTTCTTCGATTGCATGGTTTACACAAACACATTTTGCTAGGTTAGAATTCAACCATTCAACAGCCATTCGATGAGCACAACGTTGAAATTTATCGGCCTTGTCTTACTAATTCGACATATAATAACCTCTCTCTTTCTACCGACACATCAAAAATATATTCTTGTTTAACACTGCAGGAATAACATGTCACTCGATACGGAATACGGAATTATCCAGAAGCGTTGTCGCAATCTATCTATCATAGACTGCTATCCCAACGTAACTGTCAACCATTATGTTTAGCGTTTTCGATATGGAATAGGGCCGATTATTTATTTAAACTTCAGCCCTGAAAACGGAAACATAGTTTTCAAAATATATTTATTTTAGTTTAATAAAAAATAAGTATGAGAAAGCATAACTATTTTTATTTAAGTAATATTTTATTTGACATTAGAATATTTCTGTTAAGTTTTACTAGTATCTCTTCGTTTATTGTAATTGGATCCAAATAAAGGTTTTATGTAAATATATATACTTTTTATTTAATTGTTTATATTTTGAAAACGTTTCAAATAGCTTAATCATAAGAAAAAAATTAACTTGTGATTATTGCTAAAACTCTTTGACTTTGTATAATTGATCTTTTTTTACTAAATACGGTGGCCATTGGTTAATTTCTGGTAGATCATTTAATATTAAATGTGTGTTTGAGGATTCGTATTATTCTTTAGACATTTTCGATAAAATCAATAGAGTTTAGAACAGACATGTGTAAATTTTCAGCAACATAAATTATAAATAAATTTGAAATTTCAACATAAACAATCATAAAATTCTATAAAATTTTATTAGATGTTACTTCTCAACTTCTCAGTGACACATCAGCTATTTTCTATCAATTCTAACGACTATATATTAACAAACATACCGATTGATTGTGATAAATATTTACTCTACACTAGATTTGTTAGATATGTGATTATTTTTAATACCGGTTTTATCTACCGTTGCCAAATTTACATTTCTTTAAATTGGCTCGTGTGGAGTTTGCTTATAACTAAAATACAACATTTATTACTTAAATTAAAGTTTGTCACACCTTTTCTGGCCATATTGTATAAAGCGTTATAGATGTCGAAACTAGTCACAAATATACAAACAAAGTTAGTATTTTTTCTTGGGACTTACGATTTATAATAACATAAAAAAATCGGAGTTTAAAATCTCATTGTTTGCAGTAGGCTTATCTTAAATTTGGTCATATTAAAATGCTATATTTATTTAACAACAAAAATGAAATTTTAGCTTTTTTTTAATATTTGCTAAATTATGTTTTATGTATTATGTATGGTATATATATTTTTTCATTATTCACAACATTTTTTGTTGAGTATCTTCCCATAAAAATCGTTATATATCTTTCTCTTGCAACATTATACTGTAAATAAGTCAGCGCGGACGGCTTTTATTGTTCCCCAGGTGTAAATGAAAATCTGTTGAAAGGACCCAGCGCCTCCGGGTCATAAAATTAATGCCCCTTTACCGGAGTTCACCTCGGAATTGCTCTCGTAACATTTGCCTTCAGTCGTTCTCACTCCGATCAATTTCGAATATTAATATTTTCCAGTGACGTTCATTGCACATTGTTTACACTTGAAGAATTATTGTATTTCATTTTGAATGTAAACGAAATGTAATAAAAATGATTACAATTTCTAATTAAAGAGAACAGTATATAAAAATACTGTTTTTTTTTTCTCTTCGTAATTGCAACAAATTGACTTACAAATGTAAGTGTGGAATGCACCAAAATAACTGCCTTATGGGTATACAGGGTGTTTCAAATTCGAGTCTCACCATAAGGATCTCGCTTATTATCCCATGCGTATGTTTAAACTTGGCACTTTCGCAGTATTTAATGCTGATTAATATCCCGTTGATATTTGGGCTAAGTTTCTTTGTTTTCAAGAAAAATGAAAAAAAAAAGACAAAACTGAAAAATGCTATTTTCTTTACAATAAAGACTTTCCTATAGCATTTTTTATGATCTAATCGATGGTGTACTCATTTTACTAATAGCATATTTCGTTTCTTCTGGATCATCGTCAACTTTCTTATTTCTTATGAACGCCATATTGTTTTTTTATCATATTAAAATACTCTATTTTTTCTGATTACAATGATACCACATATGATATCTTTATTTTGATAAATAAACACAGTCTTAACAAAATATTTTTTTTAATACTAAGAAATCACGCATGCCATGAAATTAAAAGTAATCAGTACAAAATATTATGTAACTTGTAGCTTTGTGAATATAATATTTATAAAAAAGTTTTGCAATGGAGCAACATTTTATATAATGATTTTTTTACAAACTAGAAATTATTTAAAACAAGTAATAAGCGGAATATCAACATTAATAAATTAACACAAAACATATTTCTTTAATTTATATGTGCCTTAGTGGCAACAGAAATTCAAAGGTGTTCCTTTAAATTATTTGTTGTACTACAAAAATACCCTCTAGGAATTTTATTTAATTTCAAGAAGAAATTATTAATATTTTAACCTCCTAATTTATGTTCTTATTATACACATTTGGCCTAACATTTATTGTAAAGGAATTGGGGTCTCATATTCAAGCTTTGTTTTGCCTTTAAATCACCTATAACCCCATAAAATAATATACATTTATGAATTCAAAAAAGACACTCTTGATTATACAAATTGAATGATGTAATATTTAATAAATAGTAATATCGAGCGTATAACAAAAATCGACGAATCAGAAGAAACAGAGGATTTAATTCTGATAAAAAACGAATATGGCGTCCATAAGAAATAAGAAAGTTGATAATAGTCCACAAGAAACATGCTATTAGTAAAATGAGTACGCTATCCATTAGATCATAAAAAAATGCCGTAGGAAAGTCTTCATTGCATTGAAATATTGCTTCAACTAACGAAGATATAAATAGAAAAAGACAATCGCATTATTCAGTTTTTTTTTTTTATTTTTCTTGAAAACAAAGAAACTTAGCACAATTTTCTCAACGTGATATTAATCAGCATGAAATTCTGCAAAAGTGCCAAATTTAAACCTACACTCTATGTCTTATAATAACCGAGATCCCTATGGTGAGACTCGAATTTTAAATACCCAGTATAGCCCGCCGATCATTAATTTACACATTGTACACTGCCTTTCCTTGTCATTATTACTAAACAATATGATGATTTTTTTAAATAGAAAATATTAGTTCAGAGCTGACAAATAATAGGTCTGTTCGTTGCATAAACTAGTGCGACACTATTTACACATTTAGCACAGGCAGCAATATCAATTTATACGTGACATATGAAGTTAGTGCAAAACGAGAGAAAAGGCATATTATGTAATATAAAAGATTGGTTATCCCAATAGGCATTTAGGAATTTATCATCCGTTAGTAAATTAGTTAGCACTATATTTTAATAAATTCATTAAATATCCTTCTAACGACACTAATATGGTCGAATATTTATATATTCCAGTAACTCTAGTCTCAAAAAGTAGAAAACATATAAAATAAAATATGACCATTAAATCATTTTTTAAAGGTCTTATGTATTGTTAGTCAATTGTATCTACCACAATTAATTTAATTAAAAAATCAATGCAATCGCATGAAGAAAATAGGAAATATGAATTTTTGAACGCATCGAATCATTATTTCAAAAGGTTTTATTAGGTCGAACGTAATAATAAAAGTATTACGTTCCACGTAAAAAAAGATTTTCAAGCCATAAATTATGATAACTTCATGATTTGTGTGAATTATCATATTTAATTGAGAGATAATATGTAGTTAAATATAAAGAGAAGTTAATAAACCTACTTTTATTTAATACAGGCACATCTCGGGTGGCAACTTCGCGTTTTAAAATTTTCTTAAAGTTTATTAATAATTTTTCCATCAATACACACAGTACGTTCGCTGATGATACGACTATACTATTTAGAAAGAAAACACTTTATGGGACAAAGAACAAAGTATTGGATGTTATCACTAGTGATGCTAATAGTAATTTATAACTGTACTATTACGGTTATGTGAGAGGTGTGCGCAAGCAAGTATTGGCCTCCTAATGCTTCCTCAGCACAGCCGGCCTACCTCACCGATTCCAAATATTCGCCACCTGGCCACTTTTTCACACAGTATGGATTTTCTTTTGGATTTAAGAGCTTGACCCAGTACCCAAGGATTTGCACCCGGTTTCGTCCACTAAACAGTACCATCTCTATCTAGTGATTCTGCAATCCCCAGTCTGTGGAAGTGCGCTAAGACTCTGTTGTGTTCACACAGGTTAGCGGTAATTCGCTTTAAGTTCCCGATGGACGGCCGCAGCTATTCCTTGGCTGATCTTCCATTCGAATGCGGAAAGGTTTCTTTGAAAAGTCTGCAGGCTGAAGTGACACCACTTCATCCCATTTCTAAATTTCTTTAGAATACTCACATGTAAAATCTCATATATGAACGTGGCGGTAAGCCAGGATTGTGAATGATCATTTTGGTCGTAGCTCCAACTAATTCATCAGTTTTCCTATTTCCATTATTAGTACTGTGCAGTTTTCTCGATTTTATTATGCATCGAGTCCTGTCTCTGTTTGTTGTGACATTCTTAAACTGTAGCAGGTGTATTTGTTTACCGTTCCTGGGGATTAGTAGACTTTTATTAGTTACAAAATACTGAGTTATGAGTGTGTTATTATCATCAGGTCTAGTTGCTCGGTGGTTTGCCTATACTCATGGGTATAATTGATTTTAAATATAAATGAGGATCTTCCTCCAGAAAATTTAAATTTACAGGGATCCGTCTGTATATTTTCTTGTAGCAGATTCCCTATTTTGTGATTACGGTGGTGATATCATAGATTGTGCTCGCCACTAATATCAGTTCCAACCTCTAATTGAGATATATCACCACATACATTCCTCCAGAATTGACTTTTGAATTCTACTCGATTACTCTCTCAAACGCCACTACTATATAAGTGGAGTATAACCACGCTGGCCACACTTTCCACATGGAGTTCCAATGATGAGAGGCATAGCATCACTTCCATCGCCATTTTTGGATTTGTGTGCATGGCGACTGCCAGACCCCATGTCTTCTCCATGACACGACGGTATTGGCAAAGAGACCATCAACTCTATTCACTTTGAATTCGATGTGTTTTTTTTTAAATTTAATTTCTTGTCGAAGGTGATTTTTAGATATTTTACGTCACTGAATTATAATATCGTATTGAATGACGTTGGTGCTTTGAATTTTTCACATTCTTTGCGAGTGAAGTGACACTGTCCAGTACCAAGTGCCATAATAATGGCACCCAGTAACCGGTCTCTATTTGGTAATCTGCATCTATCCGGATCGTTCTGTTATCGAATGCATTGCCAATCTAGTAACATTTTGGATGGTACTGTGTGCATCTCCAAAAACCTTTGAATGGATTATTTATTTGTGACTAGATAATTTACAATGGTAAATTACCGTGGTAACTTAAACGCATTCTTGCTCATTCGTTTCCTCTTTGCGAAATACAGTTTTCCTACTTTCCCTTTAGCTATTGCAACTTTTTTACTTACGATACGTAAGTACTTTAAAACAAATATACATTAAAACAACTACTTCTCGGTTATATATACCTCCAGACATTTAATTACACATATTTAGTTTGATTCTCATAGATCACATGGTGAAACATAATTGAAATATATATAAATTAATTTCTAAAATTTAATAAAAAGTAGGTGATTTGGTTTGTTTTACTTAATTTTATGTATTTATTCCTATTAATTTCAAGAAATAGTCATTTTCAAAGACATTCCTGTTAGTTGAAACTAGTCGAAATAAATACATTTAATTATTTTTAATAGACATTTGCTGTATAGCAATAACATATTGTATAATGCAACATTTTTTTTATTCGAGAATTTCTAATGCAACGAACAAAAATTACGTAATATAAGGCTATCTGCAGATACGTGTTTCGATAGATTAAAAGTCGCAGGAGCTGAAGTAGTAAATAATTGATTAATAAATAATTATTTTCCAAATTTTTTATTCAATTTATTTAAATAATTGTGACAAAGTGAATAAATACTCTTTCATATTATTATCAATAGCCATTTTTTTTACTTAAGTCTGAGTCGATAATGTTTTGTTGTTGTTATTGTGAGCAATAAGAATGCACGCGGCGTTCGCGTCCATCAAACTCGATCATTTATACCTGAGATCGCAGCCGGGGCGGTAGGTTTAATTAATTTAATGTAGCATCTTTATAATTTTCTAAGCCAGAGCTGTACTGACGGGAGATAAATCTCGAAACACGTGTCTGCAGATAGTCTTACATTACGTTACGTTTTTTTATCTTTGCTTTAAATATTCTCGAATAAAAAAAAAAGTTCGATTCTACAATATGTTATTGCCATGCAACAGGAAATATTAATTATGTAATTCAATGTCTGGAGATCCCTCCATGGTTTAAAGTACTTATGTAACGTAAGTCAAAAAGTCGCAGTAGCTAAAGGGAAAATAATTGAATAATAATTAATTATTTTCAAATACTTTTACCAATTTAAAAAAATACTTAAAATGGTTTTGTGGAAAATTTTCTATCATAGCATTTTATAATGATTTGTTAGTTAGTTTTATTTATATGCTGGTTTATTTTTACGAAGAAAAAAATCTAAAATGATATTGACAAGAACAACCAATAGCTATTTGAAATTAATAAACTTCTTATCTGAACTACTTATAAATGTATTAATAGGTTTATCAAACATTTTAAACAAATCTAATAAAATTAGTTTAAATTTAAGAATATTAAAATAGTGGATTCTGTAAAATATTTACGAATTATGGTAGATAAATTTCTTCAATGGAAAGGTCATTTCATTAATATGTTTAATTTAACAAATTAATAATCAATGTTATCAAACATATATAATTAACGTATATTGTAGTTCAGTTTACTGCTATCTATCTTAAAATATAACTGTATTGGGAAAACAAAGATTTATTACAAAAACATTTATTGTGAAAAAATACATTAATTTAGAGTATATTGTATTGTGTTTCATACATCGTAAGAATAATTTATTTCGAATACATCGCGAAATACAAAAGTATTTTACGTGCAATATAGATTAAATAATAGCAATTTAATATATTATGACTTTTAACAACAAATCACCTGACCTATACAAAAAACTTCCCCTATTATTTAGTACTTTTCCACAGAAAATGTTTAAAACTAAAATGGAAACACATTTAGTACATAATGCCTTTAATAACATCTTTTTTTACTGTTACCGATTTTTATTTTTATTAAATTATATTATTCACGTATATTTTATAGTATTTTTATTAGAGACTATGTGTGCTTGCAGTATTAATATACAAGGTGGGCCACGAATAACGGCCATTAAAAGTTTTTGGGGTTCCTGACCGCTGAAAATTTTGAAAAAATTCTACTCTACATAGTTGAATATGATCGGAAATGGCTACCAACTTTGTTATTTTAAATGGAACACGCTATTTTTTTTTCTGGATTTCCCGTTCAATTGCCTACCCACCCATATCAATTTATATCTACATAACTTTTACAGTTTTTGAGATAAAAATTTATTCGTCAAATTTGAATCTCAAATTGACGTTTCGAAAAATTTAAGATGTCGCTGGTCTGTTTATCTTATTCCTACTAGAAGTTATAGGTATTTTTGGAAACGTAAATTTGAGGTTACATTTTGACAAATACATTTTTATCTCAAAAAAATGTAACAATTATGTAGACATTGAGCGGGGAATCCTAAAACTAATTAAAATATAGGGTGTTTCATTTAAAATAACAAAGTTAGTAGTCATTTCCGGTACAACCGGAGGTGAAAGAAAGTCAAAATATTTTCCATAAGGTGGTCGCATTCAACCGTGCAATGTAGAATATTTCTTTCAAAATTTTCCTCGGTCAGGAACCCCAAAAACTTTTAATGGCCGTTATTCCGTTTAATATTTAGTTTTATATTAGTCATATTTTTTAGTATTACTACCTTCTAATTTGACTTGTCTAATGATATGTTTCTACAAATGTCATATAAATCATTTTAGCAATGAATTCAAAAGTTGGACATGACAAACAATAGAAATGACAGTAATCAAGCGTACAAAATTAAGAGCATTTAAAACCAAATTTCAAATAAATACCATTTTCTATTTAAATTAGCGTTATGGAAAATCTATGCGGGTACGAAATAATGGCTAATCTTATAAATGAGCCAAAATCATCCGAAATTTTATTTTTTATTATAATTACCCACCCATATCCCAACGTATATTAGCCTTAAGTAAAAAAAAATACCAATAATTCTGATAATCTACCCCTTCTTACACATTTCTGTATTCCCCGTAACCCTAATATCCTTCCTAAATACAAACATCCTACAATCACCATTCATCAATTCATTTGCACAATACATCAGGACAGTTCAGCTAGCTAGCATAGATTTTTCTTTAACTTCATCATAAATTCACGACAGGGCAGAAAGACCTCTTTTCGGTAGCCCAGACAGACTAACACCTACATGTATTGTAATTATTTATATTGCTATATTGTTAAAATTATCTATATAGTCTGAATAAAGATATATATATATATATATATATTATATAATATTATTTTTCAAACAGCCTGTATACATTTTTTTTACATTTAAAATTATCATTGCATAGAATACTATTTTCTTAGTATGCATATGAAATGTCAATTCTCTATATGAAAATCAAAAAAAGTAATGTTTTTTTTAGTACACCTCTGCAACTGTCAATATTTTTAGAAAATATTTTTCTGCAGCAGTAACGAATGGTCAAAACTATGTGATATTGATATAAAGACTATTTAAAGAGGAATCGAATAAAAATATAACATATAGGGTGTTTCATTTAAAATAACAAAGTAGATATAAATTCTGTGAAAATGGATCGCTCTATATATATGAAAATAATTCTGCGTTATGCACCTTCGGAAACTAAGTTGGTTTTATTAATAAATTATTGCTGAATTTCTAACGTCTTATATCTATAAGACGTGAACTTCGGTGACGGTAAGGTAAGGTAAGAAATAATATTTCATTTACTATTAAATGTTCATTCAAAAACTCATTTGACCGAATTCACCGGGGAAAGTAACACCATTTTTTAAATTATATTTCAAGAGTGTTTGACTAAAAAATCCTTATTCCGTATAATAAAAATGAAATGCATTCGCCCTTCGCCGATGGCGTTATTTTATTTATTAATTTTCCCTTCCGGAAGGGCGGCCGCTCGGCGGTATCTCGAATGGAAATTCACTTGACGTCTATTAAAAAAACGTCTCCCTTTGAAATTATTCCGCTGACGTCGACGTGATTCGAGAACTTAATTTGAATATTTATTGTTCCTAAAGTGCTACAAAGAACCATTCTGCGCCTGGCATTTTTTTTCTCTCGTAAAATGAAGGGAGCAAAACACAATAAAAAGCCGGTTTTGAAATTGATAAAAAATGTGTTTGATTTTCTATTGAATTAAATTTAGGTGATATTAATAGTATTCGCAATGCTTTAAATTTTAATGACACACATTTATTAAACAATAATTTATATTGTTAATTTAAAATTACTGGTGCTAGGTTATACTATTTCTAAGTAGTAATAAACTAATTTTTACAAAAATAATTATTTTCCTTTTGACTAAACCAATATTAATCGCAGGCTCGGAACCTCTAGTCACTTCGTAAAAACGGTAGTACGGACATCTGCCCTTTTGATGGACTTTTTAGGAGAGATCCATTATCCTAATGTTATCCACCGTTGGTGGATAACATTAGGATAATGGCAGGCGAAACAGTTCACTAAAAAAAGTCAAATCTTAAGAAGTATATTCTAAAGCATGACAAAAAGAGGATTGTCGGTCTAATGTCAGTGTACTGTATGCCCAATAAATACATAAATCAAGTAGGTTTAACACAAGAAGCAATATGCAGGTTCTGATAAGACTACCTATTAGAGTTAATAGAGAAAATCAAAGAGTTAAAGCACTGAAATATTATCTATCTGCCATATATATCTTAGCTAATGGCTCATATAAAGTAATTTCTAGTATAAATATCCATTGAACTATTAGATCACGTAATGGATTTTTAACATTTTCTATTGTAATATGAAATTATTGCCATTTTAAACCGCTATTAAATGAATTAATTCTTTTTTATTAGCACACATATTGGCAACAAATTAATTAATAACAAAGATATTATATTTTTTATCATTACTAATACAACAAAGAAATATAAAAATGTTATTTATTGCGGTTATATGTCTAGCCAAACAAGAGACTTGTTGAAAGCCCGTGAATGTTCAATGACGTGGAGGCGTGTGTTAAAAATGAAAAAGAAGTGGAAATATTACTATGTTGTGAAGTTACGTTATTAATTATGTTATCAATCATAAAATAAGATAATATTATAATAACTCATTTTTTCGATAAAACTGTTTTTAATCTCCTTTTAAGAAAGCAGCATCTTCTCCCAGAAAAGTAATTTCGGGAAAGACATTGCGTTTTAAAATATTTATACGGCTCGTGAAAGCACGCTGAAAGACGGCGGTTGGGTTTATATATATTTTTTGTTCCACAATTTCACGTCGACATTAACTCGATTTTCGATGTCCCACATCTGGGGGGCTTCACTTTGATGTCGGATTCGGAGTTCGTTAAAAGAAACAACGAACGTCTTCCTACCAAACAACACACACACGCGAGTATTATTATCGCAAATCGATCCGCCTTGTTTTCGTCTTGTTTTTTATTTACCTCCGGCTCGATTATTCCGAAGGTTGGATATTCATAAAATTCGCACGGAATAATATTGATCAGAAACCGTAAACTTAGATTGCGTTGTGGATTTTTTTATATTAGATGTGTATGAATGCGATCTTGAGATATTTAATTCAAATTAAGATTAAAAAACTTTAAAATAATTGATAATGATGGAAAAATTAATTATTTATTATTGCAGTTACTTAAATTTACTTAAATAACGAAAATATTCAGAAAAGAATAAATTGTAATTAATTATTTTTTTATAGTAAAAAAGTAAGTATTAGGCAAATATTAAGTTACCCACGAAGTAGATTTACTTTAAACTTATTCTAGTACTAATTTTGTAAGCTATTTGAAGCAGCAAACGAAGAATAATATGTTTCTACTATTTAATGTGCTCAGTATAAAGAAGTAAAAAGTAATAAGATTTAATAAACAAAGCAGCAATATAATATTCGATAATTCAATCAATAATGTACGCTAGTAGAAATTACATCTTGTAGCAATGTTGACACATTATTGAATTTCAATTCTACAATCTTATAGCAATATTCGGATGTGAACACGACACTAGGTTGACACAATATTTAAATACAACTTGACTCGATAATGCCTGTATTTCAGGCTTGATTCATGTTGGTACAATAATGTTTTAATATTGATGTACAAGTTGTAATTCAAACAATATTCAATTTCTGCTAGGGATTTTTATGAAAATAATATAAATTATATTTATTGGTTGCCTGAATTGGTAAACTGTACAAGAAAAACTGGATTGTGTACTATATTACACATAGTCTAGTTTACCAGCGCAGTTAATTCAGACAAACCTGATAATAATAACATTTCGACATTATTGTGTCTAGATTGAATTTTATTATTGTATCATTCTTGACATTCAATATTGTGTCTATATTGTATGCACTTTGAATAACAGTTTCAATGTATATATAAGATATAAATATTGATACAATATTGCTACAAGATACATTTCTACTATACTTTTGTGTTTACTTTTAAAAGGTTATATCAATTCCGCTAACCTTGATTTGTCCGAACTTTCATGGAAGCAAATGTTGATATAATGTTTCTTTGAATGTTATTAGAAAAATTATTAATAAAATTAAATTATTTTTTCAGTGAGCAGCGGACCGTCCCTGCGGATCTGAAGGAGGAAACTCTCTGAGGAACACCCTTAAAGGGAGCACTAGAAAGATTGAAGACCCAAATCCTGGGCCGAGCAGAGGTATAGTAGAACACCCGATAAAGACTGTAAGGCCTTCTACGAGGGTTTATACGGACAGGCGTGCAGCAAAAGATTTGAGAGCATCTCGGAGGCTGACCTAAACGACAAGGACAGGGAGTCTCTGAGATGGGCTCAGAAAATCATTAAAGAATAGGGGGACAGATACTCTAGGTCAGTACAGCCTAAAGGCAACGGTCACAAAGCGAAACAAGGGAGTTTCGTTTTGTCTCCAAAAGACCCGAGTTAGAGCAATCGATAAAAGTAGTCCCTGGTCACTCATTTACTGACATCCTTAATGATCATTCTGTCTGGACGGTCATTGATACTGAAAGTGGCCCCTGACCACTCATTTAGTGACATCCTTAAGGATCATTCTGTCTGGACGGTTATCGATAAAAACCACAAAGAGGGAACCATTGGGCAGATCGATGAGGTATGGCTAGGAGCCAGTATCGAAGCTGTTATGAGGGACAAAATTCCCTTGTATCCCAGCTGTGCCGAAGGATCCAGACATCATTCATGAGCTCATCAGGATGAGTAACCCATCACGGCAAGCTGACGAGTGAAACATTGCCAGGATGGGGAAGAGAGAGGGCGACTCGAAGAAGGTGGAGGGATGATCAGCTACAGGTTCGACCACCCTGAAACTATACATAACAGTCGCCAAAAAGGTGAATAAACCAGTGGAGGAGACGGAAACGGGAGAATCGAAATCGGCTGACACCCTGCTGGGAAAGCTAAGGGCTCACTCCTCCGTCTCCAATTCAACAGTCTTAGATAGGAGTGACCTAGAGGCTGATCTTACCCTCTCTCCCGACTCAGACGATGATCCGAATACAACGGTCATCAAAATATCCGCCAGGTTGTCCAGGTGAATCTACGTCATTGAAAAACGGCAACGGTTGCGCTTATAATACAGCAATCCTGGGATTCCTGGGCAAGACGGAAGTTGGATCTCATCATGTAAAGAAACCCTAGAAGCACTGCACCTACTTCCCAAGTAATAATGGTAAAACCAACCAACCTAAACCAAATTAACCGAAAAATCCAATGCTCGGGCAGAACAGCATATAGCTTGAGAAGCTTCAAACCCTTTAAATCGGCAGGACCAGAAGGTATCATTCCTGTCGAACTACAAAAGACAGAAAACATCGTAATTACTTGGTTGGAAATCATGTTCAAATCCTGTTTAAACATTTCCTACATCCTATAAAAATGGAGGGAGACAAATGTGGCATTTATTCCCAAAGCAGGGAAAAGTAGCATACTCCGAACCGAAGGATAATAGATGAATTACCCTCCCCAAACTCCTATAAAGACTGATAGAAACATTCCTAAGGGAGACGATGAATCACAGACTTCTATTAGTCACCCAACATGCGTTCACAAAGGGTAAATCAGTAGACACGGCACTGCGTACCCTGATAAACCAAATAGAACAAAGCACTACAGAGGTTTTACGTTGGCGATATTCCTGGATATAGAATTAGTTTTCAAGAACATAAAATCGAAAGAAATAGTATTATCCCTTAAGAGAATAACAAATGACGATCCACAATGTAATTTTATAGGCAAACTGTTCACCTAACAACACATCAATTCGGTGATGGGCGTCTCGAGAAACATCACAAGAATTCTCTCACCACTACTATGGAGTCTAATACTATACGGCCTTTTAAAGGAACTGGAGTATACTATATGCACAAAAATTGCATACTCAGATGACATAACTATAACAATCTCTTCACCTCAACCTACCCACACAAATCATGAAAAAGGCCCTGGAGAATATGAAATGGTAGTGTAATAGATGTGGTTTAGGGATAAACTCTCATAAGACGGATAAAATACCTAACTTCGATACGCCCATACTGGGTGTTATAAACTTGGTGTTAAAGGAGCAAGCAAAGTTTTCGGACTTCATAGTTGATAAGAAACTGAACTGGAAATCCAATATTCAGAAAAGAGCAACGAAAGTCATGGTTACGCTCTACTCTCGCAAGACGGAAGTGTTTGATAAATGGAGTATGAAACCCAATACTATCCACTGGATTTATACGGTAGTGGTACGGCCTATTATGTTCTACGGGGATCTAGAATGGTGGACAGCTATGGAAAAAAGTGCAACCAATCTATATTGGAGAGAATACAAAGGGCGACATACTGGTAAATCTTGCCCCTATAGACTTGCCCTACAGACAGTTTACAGCCCGTATGGCAGTAAGAATAAACTCCATAGGACTACTGTACACCAGCAAGCATGTTCTATTGAGGATCATGCGGGTGCCAGGCAACAGTCCGACTAAGACGGACAGATATGTACCTGAAGTACATCTTCTCAACACACATCCCTACCAAAGACAACTAGTTTCAGGGCAAGGTGACAAACGAGAATTTAGGCTGGGTCTTCAGGGATGGCTCAAAGACTGTTAACAGAGCTGGAGGAGGTATCTTCTCCGAAGAACTCGGCTTGAATGATCCATCCGGTTCCCAGACGCGTATAATATACTGCAGGCAGAAGTAGGGGCTGTCCGTGAAGCGGTAAGGCTGCAGATCAGCACTGATACACAGGCGACCAGCGTGGGAATCCTCACGGATAGTCAGGCTGCCCTAAAGATACTAAACAACTCAAAAGGAACCATTATCTGCAGAAAAGAGTTAAATGACCTCGCTAGACGCTGTGACGTGAGCCTTATTTGGGTTCCAAATCCAAGCAACAAATGATAACGAAATGGCTGACGAGCTTGTACGTAAAGGTGCAAGATATTCGGCCGTCACAAATCAATTGGTACCATCCCACAACAACTTAGTAATAGTGTTAGATGAATTCATTAAAACCCTAATAAATATGATGAAAGAAGACAAGTGTCTCGCAACAAGGCAACCATGGTCGAGAATAGATATAGCCAACAGCGAAAGACTGATAGCATTAATCAGAGTCTACAAAGGGATAACGGTAGGCATTATTACTGGCCACTGTCACCTAGGAAACACAGGAAAGTCATGAAAATGACGCATCAGGATTTCTGCAGGGACTTTAAATATAAGGAAGAAGATTCAGTTCTTCACTTACTGGGTGAATGCCCCACCGTAAAAGGAATTAGAGATCAATTCCTAGGAATAGCTCGCATTAATGGATTGACGGACCTAGTACTACTCAAGATGGGGGTTCTGGTTAACTACATTATGAGCTCCAACTGGTTCTAGATGGTTGTACGGGGGCAAGCAATACTTTCACCTATGTGGTAACACAATGGGCCTTGAATGGGATAAGTGAGCCTATGGCTGCCAATTGAATTGAATATAGTATTATTTTGAAAAGTGTTATTAATTTATTCATTTTAGTAAAAAAAAACTGTTGTCAATATAAAATTTCGTTATATTTGGGGTTTCAATTTTTATTGTTATAAGAATGATATTAAAACTTATCAGTCACTTCCATTTAACAGATAAAATTTGACTAATTATATAATATAAGCTTTTACTACTTGGTGGCATAACGAGCCATTGATATTTTTTATAATCATTATTATGAATTATAGTTTGCTTCGTTAAACTTCCTGTTAAACTTGTAAATAAATACAATTTTAGTTCATATTTTAATAATATGTTCACTGCAGTAATTCTTTCGATGCCATTAATATTTATTCACAATATGTTCGAAATATTTACTTGAAACTTATTCATTACAGTATGGGAGGGTTGAATATAAACTTCACTCATAGTATTATGTTTAATCAACTCAATATTCAATCACTACATGACAGGAGACTCTTGATTGATTTATGTACGCTGCATAAACGTTTTAATGGATTAATTTAAAGTTAAGAATTACTCTACATGTAAAGTTTAAATATTTCTTTCACATTATTAGACTGAATTATTTACATTTTTTAAAATTTATAATGCGTGAAAGATATTGTATTAACAAACTAGTTGAAATAAAAAGAATGACATTTAAAACTAAACATTTAACTATCCACTAACTTGTATAATACTGTATAAATACTGTATAAATTTCTATTGGGAATTGGCATATATATAATTACTTCTATTTTTCGTCTTTTTATTTATGTTTAATTATTTTTATCAACTTGTTCTGTTAACAGAAGAATTTATTTGTTTATTTCATAAAATATAATCAATAAATTTTCCTCTCAATAACTTTACATTATTTTATAACTGCATTATTATCAGACTTTATAATGTAAACCATAGAATAGTAACGTATATTTCATATCTTCCACCAATTCTACGTTGACAATTAAAAAATATAACAAAGTGGATTAATTAGACCATAATATTGACATTTTAGCAACACTAGATGATATTTGTAAATATTAATAAATATAATATAAAGTTGATGTTTGTTGCAGTTCACTTTTCATACAAATAGACAATAGAGAGTTTTAGCGAAACGTTTGATTGCTATTAATGTACGTGATTTGCTTGTTGTTCGGAAACGGACTATATTTACTTTCACGTAAACGTCTTTAGAAAGATTACGTCTTTTCGCCTAGTTTGTCGTACTACGTGAAACGTAAAAGGGTACAGAAGAATGTCTGTGAGCAAACTTTTTTTTAATAGCGGACGTGAATGTTTCAGGACGACCTCAACGTGATTAATGAAAAAATACAGTTAAGAATGACTTCCACAAATTTCGCGGCTGTGATGGACATAAATAAATATACGCTCTAAATCTATGTACCTATTAGGGTAAACAAGTCTTCTTAGTAAGATACATAATCCTTCCACATTGTTAGATTTGCAGTTTCTCTCAGAGTCTATAATTGGTGGAATGCAAAAGGCCTCGCAAAGTCTCAAAATATCCTGCTTTTTAAATTTAAAATACGCACTTTTCATCACTTAATCTATCAATCTACCATAAGTAGTTGATCTTAATCAAGGAGCTATTTGAGGAATTAAAATATTGTGGAAGATCTCATCTTCAATTTCATGATCGCATGTTTGAATGAAATTATCGAATTTATTTTGACGTACTTACAAATTTTGACGTCTTGCTAAAACTATGTTTTTAAATCGTACGTTAAAAGCATTACGACAAGTTTAACGTTAGCGTTCGATATACGGAGACCATTCTTTACCAAATCATGAATGTAATTAATTGTATGCTATATATTCGTTCTTTCTCTAATTTAAATCACTATATTAAGTTTACGTAAACAAAATTGTATCATTTTATAGTTGTACTCTATACATCGAGAGAAATAAACTATTATTTTTATACAATTTATATTGTAAAAAATCAAATCATTTCTGCAATACAGTTACGGAATTTCCATACAGCGTATATACAGGGTGGGCCTGAAAGGCGTACGATTTTAAAAACACTCTTGTGTTTGAAGCTTCAGAGAGGGGACTGCGCGGGTGGTGGGGTTAAGTAGCCCGGTTCTGGGAAATTTAGTCGCGATGGATCACTTCACAGGAGCGCAACGTGCATTCTGCGTTAAACATTATTACAAAAATGGCGATTCGTGCGATATTGTTTGGCGTTTATTTCAGCGTGAGTTTGGATTACATGACCTAAATCAGTGTCCGAACGAAAGTGTGATTCGATCGTGGGCCAGAAAGTTCGAAGCTACTGGTTCGACTCTCAACCAGAAGCCTGCGGGACGTCCAAGGTCAACGAGAACAGAAGACGCAATTGAACAAGTTAGATCTTCAGTTCAACGTAATCCTGCTAAATCGACTCGAAAGCGTTCAGCCGAACTTGCGGTATCCAGAACATCTTTGCGTCGCATTTTGTTGAAAGATCTGAAATTGCACCCGTATAAAATTCAAGTTGTGCAGGAATTACAGCCAAATGATCCAATTTTACGAAGAGCCTTTGTTCAAACAATGTTGGAACGCTTTCGGAGTGTCAACAATATTCTGTTCTCCGACGAAGCCCATTTTCACATGAATGGGCATGTGAATAAACAGAATTGCCGTTACTGGGCTGCAGAGAACCCACGTGCAAAACACCAAAAGCCTCTGCATTCGCCAAAAGTAACCGTTTGGGCGGCCATGTCAGCGCACGGAATTATCGGACCCTACTTCTTCGAAAATCGACAAGGCCAATCTGTCACTGTAAATTCTGACCGATACATAGCCATGTTAAGGGATTTTTTCTTTCCACAACTGCAACAATTTGAAGCCTATAATCGTGCGACATGGTTTCAACAAGATGGCGCGACATGCCATACAGCTAATGCCTCTTTGACGGTCGTAAACGAGATGTTTGCTGGGAAACTGATATCGCGCCGAGGTGACATTGCATGGCCTCCTAGAAGTCCAGATCTAACGCCACTGGACTTTTTTTTGTGGGGATATCTAAAAAGTAGAGTCTACTCTAATAACCCAGCCACGATTAACCAGTTGAAGACCAATATCCGGGAAGAAATGGCAGCTATTCCCCGTGCAATGTGCCAGCGAGTTTTTACCAATTTGAGGTTCAGATTCAAAGAATGTTTGCAGCGCGATGGTGCACACCTGGATGACGTTATTTTCAAGAAATGAATTTCCCAGATGTAAATTTTTATAGAAATAAAAATTTGTATGTGAATTGTACTTAGTTTTTTTTTAATGATTTTTTCAAATTCGTAATTATTTCTGGCCCACCTTGTATTAAATGTGTTGTATTGACTCGGTTGGCAGTGAGCAGCGGAGCAGAGTAGAAATAAACAGTAATAAATAAATGAGTAAATATGGTATTCAATAAAATGAGTCTTATACCCGTTTGCACCGCCTTGTTTAAGCACTACTTAGTGCTAAGTAATCCTTAACTTATGACATTTGGTTTGCACCGCGCGCGCACGATGTCTAAGGTCTCCTTAAATTTAAGCCGCCAATTTTGGCGGCTTAACTTCACTAAGGCTTCCTTAGCGTTGGCGTACGGCTGATTCTAACCTATAAATTTATAGATAACGTATAAAGTAGAGAAAGCAAACGATAATGTTATAAAAAATGGTGAAATGTATACATTCTTAAATAAATATATTATTTAAAGTTTCTTTTGATTACTATAATGTTTATAGCGGTAATAATTATCCCAAATAATTGTGATTTTCTAAAATTAATAATAATTTTCTATGATTTCATGGTTAGCAAGCGAGAATAATAGACGACATGAAGTGAGGCACTAACTTTCCACTAAATTTTCCCCCAACTAAGGAGACCTTAACTAAGCGGAGATTTTATATGAGCGGTGCAATTCAATCTCTACTATTCTTTCCTTAACTTTTAAGGAACCCTTAACTAAGGAGGCTTTAAAGTAAAATCGGTGCAAACGGGCATTAATTAATTAGTTACATAGGAATATTATTAGAATGTAGAAAGTACCTCTTCGCAGTGAAAGTAAATTAGTAAACAAATATTAATGCAATGTAAATATTTAATATAATATTAAATTGTCCGACAAAAAGACTCCAGGTCGATAGCCCGGACAGAATAACACAATATTTATTTTTGTTATGTAAATATAAATGTATGCGAATGCCGAATTTTATAACTCAGCGTAATTTAGCCGCATCTTAATTAAATCGGGCGTACATTTTTTTACATAATTCATTCTCGGAACAACGGACCTCACTTCATTTCGCGTACTTACTCCTTAATCTCTTTATGACACAAAATTCCCTTCGTAATCTGTTTTCCAAATGCGCAAAGTTTGTTGAAAAGAATAATTTGAAGGAATTAAAAAAATCCCCAGATGTCTTTTTGTAAATTGGATTTTAGCCAATTATAAATGAAAAACCCCGACACCCGCATAAACACGAAACAATACTTGTTGTCCCGAACCCGCAATAAACCGAGTCCAGGTACGACCTACAGATTAGGCGACCCGTGGGTCAGTACAGCCGTACATTTTTTTTAACTAATTACTTTTCTCCCGGGAGTTGCAACCCCGAGGACTAAAAGAATAATCATTCAAGTCAGTCGCGACACAACTAATAAGTGTCGTTTTGGTGTTAGATATTTTTTAACATTTTTTTTCTTCTCTATATTCGATTTCTTCACAAACATATATTCATTTTTGTTTTGTAGTTTAGTTTCATTTGTACTAAATTAAATAAAATAATTTGAAAATAATTAATTAATACATTATTTTCTCTTTTCCTACTGTGACATAATGATTTATATAAGTTACATAAGTACTTTAACAAATGTCTAATAATAGACATTTGCTGTTGCAAAATAATAACATTTGTATAATGCAACAATTTTTGAATCGAAAATATTTAATGCAAAAAACAAAAAATTAAAAAATAAAATAAAAGTTACGTAATATAAGGCCATCTGCAGCTGTGCCTTACGTAATTGCAAAATTGTTAATTAAATTAATTAAAAATTAAAAAAAAAAAAATTAATTAAAAACGTACTGTCACCTGTGAAATTCCCGATGTAAGTGAACGCAGAGGTCATATATGGACAGGCAGGTCACGCCACAGTCATGCGCGACATCGATAAATTATTTTGTGTAAAAAAAATCTTTTCGACTCGGATTTTAATAAATAAATTAAATAAAAGAATTTGAAAATAATTAATTAATAAAATATTTTCTCTTTTGCTACTGAGACATTATGACTTATGTTACATAAGTACTTTAACAAATGTCTAATAATAGACATTTGCTGTTACATAACAATAACAATTGTATAATGCAACAGTTTTTAATCGAAAATATTCAATGCAAAAAAAATAAATAAATAAAAGGCAGACACGTGTTTCGGGATTTGATATCTCGTCAGTACAGCTGTGCCTTTAAGCCTTAAAGCGAGTAATAATCTTTATTATACTTAAAATGATAAATTCTAAACTGTCAAGTTATTCCGATAATTTGATGTATTTTTCAAGAGATGAAAGTATAATGCAAAGCGCATTTTATCATATTCGAAAATTTTAAATCCGTTTATCTTAAAACGATAATAATCAAGTCTTCGAAGAAAGTTGCAGAAATACTTCTCAACAGAAATTAATCCAATTTGCAATGGTTTTTGTTTACTGTATTCAAGTGCCACTGGATAAAAGAAATCAGTTATGATAAAAATACATTTTTGGCATGTTGAAATAACTAAATTTTACTGTAAAAAGTTACAATTTTCTTCAAATGGCTACCATTTTGTTTAGAAGTAATATTATAATTTCCTTCGTTCAAGGATACGCTTATTTAATAAACTGCTTATATCAATTAAAATGTTTAATTGATGTAAGTAATGTAACTCGATTATTATCATCTTAATATAAACGAATTTAAAATTTTCGAATATAATAAAATGCGCGTTTAGAAATTTATTACATTTATTGCTTTAAGGAAAATACTTTTGACAAATGATTCATTCGCATATTTGGTCATGTTCCGAATTATTTTGGTTTAATATTATTACTTAAAAATTTTAATTGATATAAGTAGAATATTAAACAAAGGTGATGTGTCCATTATTGTACTTTCCCGATGAATTTGGTAAAATATGTTTTTGAATAAACATTTAAGAGTAACAAAAATTAAATGAAAAAATGGATTGCTGTCCTTTAAATTTAAAGTCGAGTATTTGCAAGAATATTATAATTTAGTTTGTGATTTCTTACGTTACAATGGCTTGATAACATTTCCATACAAATTTCCATAAATATATAATTTCTTAACCATTTTATTCCTTCGGGTAACAAATTCTGTGTTATGGCATTTTAAAATAATTTTGACATTTTATTTGTCATTAAAATAATTTAAATTTAAATAATTCAAGTCTCCAAAGCCAACATAAAAAATGGTGATGTGTCTATCATGGTACTTTCCCCGGTGAATACGGTCAAATAAGTTTCTGATTGAAAATTGAATAGGAAAGCAAAATGATTAATTGATAAAAATGGTTGTTGTCTTTTAAATTCGAGTGTTTAAAAGAATATTATATTTAAGTGTGTTATTTCTTACCTTACAATTTATCAGATAAACGAAATTCTTCTGTTTATAAAATGAAAACCGGAGGTCCTACAATAAAAGTTTTATAACAGAAATTAATTATTTTCCAAGATCTAAAATTATATTTGAAACATTTTTCTATCCGAATTAAAAAAAAAGAAAAATTGCTAAGAGTAAAGTTGCACTTAATGAGTTTTGATTCTAACCAAAAGCTTTTTATAACAGTGGAATGATCTGAAAAGCTTTTGGTTAGAATCCAAACTCATTAAGTGCAACTTTACTGTCAGCAATTTTTCTTTTTTTAATTCGTATCATTCCACTGTTATAAAAAGCTTAGATATAAAGTTTAGGCTTAATCTATTTAGTCGTTTATGCACTATCACAGACACACACACATACATTTTTCAAAACTCGATGGAATGGACTCAGGGGACCTCAAAACGTGCATATTTGTTGAAATTGGCGGTTCGAAAATTTTCACGATCACAATACTTTCCCTTGGACAGGGATCCGGGGAAAGTAAAAATGGTGATGTGTACATCATGGCACTTTCCCAGTGAATTCGGTCAATAAAGTTTAGGATTTAATAGGAAAGGAAAAATTAAAATTCAAAAATGTCGATTTCATTTTTTGAAGCTGAAAGCGTTTACGAATAATGTATTAAATATAACCGCACTTTACGTTTTATTTGTCATTAAAATAATTATTTAAATAATAAATGTCTTCACAGCCAACATAAAATAGATTATACAAAAAATTGTTTATTTCTAAGGGAATTTATAAGGTAGACGAAATTCCTCGACTTATAAAATGAAAACTAAAGATCCTACAATAAAAAGTTTTTAACAAAAACTATTTATTATTTCATGATCTACAACTTTTATTTGAAATATTTTTTTATTCGAATTAAAAAAATGAAAAATCGCTGAGAGTAAAGTTGCACTTAATGAGTTTTAATTCTAACAAAAAGCTTTTAAGATCATTCCACTGTTATAAAAAGCTTAGATATAAAGTTTGGGTTTAATCCATATAGCCGTTTATGCGCTATCGCGGCAACACACAGCCACACACACAGACATTTTTCAAAACTAGATGGAATTGACTCGGGGACCTCAAAACGTGCATATTTGTTGAAATATGGAAAGTAAAAAGCGTGTCCTTGAATGAATTGTTTATAAAAAGTGGTCGAAGACTACTGCTTCTAAAGAACGCTTAACTAAAAACGGCTATATATCTATCATATTGTAAAATTTATCTTTTCACACAATTATTAATAGAAGTACAAATACATGCCTACTATAAGTACTAACTTGTTTTTTTTCTAAATGTTTATGGAAGAAATAAAGTTTGTTGCATTAATAGTTTCTATTCCAATGTAAATTTTCATAATTTTTTTGTTACATTTCACTTATGGAGTAAACAATTCGTAACACGAAATTTTTTTCCAATATTTTACTATTTTTTATTAATTGGCTTATAATAATATAAAAGTAAAAATTATTAATTCGTTTCAGAAACGTAATAAAATGAATAAAAATATTTAATTAAGAAAATGTGCTTTTCATTACACTTAGTTCTAAAAAAATGACTGACCAAATTTGCAGTCCAAAGTCGCATTTCTTTAAATTAAACGTCCCAATCTTCTCGAAACGCATTCAATCGAAGTGGAAGATGTAGGGAGCGATGCGGAACCGCTTATTAAATTTTAATATCGCGGTGCAATTGGAAATTTTCAATTAACGTTGCCCGGGGGGAACAATTATGGAACCGTTTCCTCGGCAGTAATTGATCCCCTCTGGATAAATAAATTGAAACTCTTCAAAAATGTGCCTCGAAGGCGGCGCGCGGAGGAACGAAAGAAAAGGAATGGGACATGGTTAAGCAATTTGGGGTGTTTCAATAAAACAGCGGGACAGAGTCCTGCGGGGGCGGTTTTCCGTGAAATAGCGGCGGTTGTTTGTCGTATGGGTTGTTTTTATCGGGATGATAAAATGCGGTATTGTTTTTCGTTTGAAAAGGAAGAGAAAAAGGAAATAAAAACGGAAAGGAAATATTTTAATTACGTTAAATATTTATTTGCATATCACTATAAATTGGTTTGAGTTTACGTGAAGTGTTTTATATCAATAAATTAAATATTGGTTTATTCCTTTATTCACTTCTTATTTACACGTTAATTTTTTATTGATAATGTCCACATCGTGAACGAAATGTATATCTAACGTGTAAATAAAAGTGAAGAAAGGAATAAGTTTTAATTTATTGATTTATTTACATACATATACACTTACTACTAAAAATAAATTTAATTAAAAATTAATCTAGAAATACAGTAAAATTTTAATAAAAACGGTCAATACAATCAATTAAAAAGATATTGATTTAATATTCCACTCAAGCTGTTGAAAAAATTGGAAAAGTAATCAAAATTGTTATATACTTCATTAGCATTTCTAAAACTCCAGTTTTCGCATAGTTCTGACAGTATAAGTAAGTCTGGACAGTCTATTGTGCTGTGTAAGAGTTTATATACTAATATCACATCAGAGTTTAAAAATCTAGTTTCAAGAATGGCCAAGTTATATTTTGCTAACAATTCTTGTATTTACTTTCAAGTTCACATTTTGATGATTGTACATGAGTGTGGTATTCGTATATTGTGGATACCATACTCTTGTACAATATGAGAGATGAGGCCTAACTAACACATTATATATAAGCATTAAGTATGACAGTCACTTTTTTTATTAAACATTACGATTAATAAATCCTCTCTATATATTTTAAGTGTAATACCTAAGTTTTTTTATACGTCACATGCGATACAGGTTCACCCAACATAGAGTACGAATACGTAACATCAGATTTATGTCAAGAAAAGCTATGTGGCAGTTTTTCACATTGATTGCAAATTTATTGTCTAAAAATAAATGCGCCAAAATGTTTTATATTTTATTGAAGAAGTTTAGCTTTTTCTGCTGAGTGAACCATGAGAAATATTTTAATATCATTTGCAAATATTAGGTGTTTAGCATGTTTAAAATAAATAATCTGGAGCATTGTTTATATATTTTTTTAAAGAAACAATAATTGGCGTTTGGAAAACGCAAAAACAATGTATGATATTTTTTCGATTAAAAGTTGATGCTTTAGAGAAGTCAATTTTTCAAATGAATCAATAATAGATGATTCATAGATATGTGGTCAATCTGAGTAAGCAAACGTCACCGCCCATAAAGTAATGTCTTTTTAAAACAATGGGGCGTCCAAAAAAAAAACATTAGTATTAAATTAAACTTCTTTAAAATAATTATTTTATTATTATTAAAGGATTTGGAATTTACTAATCAATTGATAGTAAGTGTATCCGCCGCATTTTGTTCCAAATTGGACGAATTCGAACGTGCAAACATAAAATCTTCGTTCTGGACGGTACGATGAACTGCAGCAATGTTCTCGCGTAAAAAATCACTGCAAACAAGACACCTTTCGCAAAATCATAACGAAAAAGGGTTTACTTTCATCCAAATTGAAAACTTCCCTGACAGAAGGTGATATGGAGGATTATTTTGCTCTTAGCCCGCCAACCACCAATAAAAGGACTGTCATGAAGTAATTTAAAAACAACAAAACGCGAAACATGTCTTTATGAAAAAGGAAGCATCTGAAAGGATGGAAGGTTATATTTAAAGAAGTTTTCACTAAATGTAGAATACAACTCTTAAAAATCTCACGGGAAGAATATGACAAAAAAATGTCTGGACAAGGAATAGTGAATTCTGTACCAAATCAGGAAATAAAGCTGTAATCTACTGTAAGTCTTGGATGGATCCAATAAAGATGACAGCCAAGTTGACAATGGAGATATAAAGGCTATCACGTCACCTCAGTAACTAATATAAATAGAATACTTTTCGTTATATAAATGATTTCATTTTCAATGGTCTGAGGGAACTTATTTTTACTTTCCCTTATTTGACCAAATACTTCAAGTGATGAGTAAAGATATTCCGCAACATAATTCGAAATTTGCTTTCATTTTAATAATTATTAAACATTATTTTTTTCTTTATTCTCATGCACAAGAAATTAATTATATTTATTAATATAATATAGTTTAATCAGCACTGCTTTTTAATTCGATATTTATTGACAGTTAGCTAATTTTCAAACATTCTTTTTTTTTTTCGTATTAACAAATTATATATTCCAATTAAATATTTAACTCTACTACATCTAAGTCATTATTTTTTATTGTTAGTCTAATACAAAATAAATAAGTACTCATTTGAGGTAAATTATTAAATCTAAGCCACTATACTAGAAAAATGTAATTTGTTTAGTAACTTTTAATTACCGCCTACTTATTAATTAAATTACTTTCTTTTTCGAAAGAATGCTATTGCTCATGTGGGTTCATTTTACCTATCATAGTAAGCAATTTGTTACCATTGCACTTAACTATACTATTATAATATTGAATTAAACTTGTAAATTAAATTCACTTGGTTTATGAAATAAATATGAATAAAATATTAAAAATCAACCAATAAAACACAGATTACATTGAATAACTTTAAATTCTCGACTAGTTTCGGGTTATTAGCCCATTTTCAAGAGAATTAAAAATTTGTTTTATTAAAATTTCTATGGATATATTGATTTTTTAATTTTTAATTTTATTATGGGGCAGGCAAAATAATTTCGGTCCCAGCATTTGCTCACAATGTGGAAAAAACCCACTAAATAACCATCCTCAGGATCATTATGGAATTATTTTGCCAAAATAAAACAAAATTAGTTATTTATAAATAAGTAACAATGTTTAACCAAGTGATTAATGTTAATGAGAAAAGTGTGTTTACCTTTTTGTAAAGGTGATTTCAATATTAATATTTTTGATGTCAATAATAATTCTCTTAAGTTGCTCGATTCATTTTTTGAAATATTTTTTTTTCAAACAAATTATAACTGATGCTATCTCCACGCTTACTGATCTTCTTATCACAAATAGCTAAACATCTAACATAAAGTGCGATTTAGTGCAATATCCCCATTGCAAAACCAAAAACTAAAAAAGTTACAGGTACATACAGACCATTAAAAATATTTATTTAATTAATCTCAATAATGATCTTTCTTACTGCAACTTTGCATTCATTTACTCTTTAGCAAATTTTGCTCTTGACTTATTTGACCTGCATGCAGCCTTAAAAACGCTCATATTCACTAAAAAGGATTGTCAGTAGTTAACATATAATATCAAAAAACTCATTGACCTTAGAAATACAGGTCGTTTTAAAAATACCAAAAATTCAACTCACTGGACGTACTATAAAACATTACGTAATATAATGATATGCTGTATTAACAGAGAGAATTTAAATAAAATTTAGTAATATATGTGTGCTCTGTAAAGAGCTCAACAAATTTAACATCGGCTCTAAAGTTACCCCGAAAATTGACTCCTCTTGGGGACTGATATTAATATAATCAATAACTACTTTGTGAATAATATTTCGTCCACGTCATTTTATATTCTGGACCTAAATGAATTTGTCACCTTCTTCTATCTCACTGCCTTAAATTTTATTTCTCCGTAACAAATGAGTCAAGAATTAATATTATAATTAATAAATTACCAAAGAGATCACCAGGGCCCGATGGCATTAGCGCTAAAATGCTCAACTTATGCAGCCCCTTCATTACGTCTTACGTAAGGCATATTATTGACCATTGTCTCCTACATGGGCAATTTCCAGATTGATGGAAAAAATCACACATTATTATTATTCCTAAAAACTTCAGCTACCGAAATCAAGGATTTACAACCAAAATTCGATGTTACTAATCCCAGCATTCCATTTTTCCTGCTACTCAGTCAGGTTTTCATATAAAATACAGCTGTGCTACACTTCTTTCGATACTCATACTATTTGATTTTTCGAAAGCAAGCCTTTGACATTAATAACCACAGCACATTACTTGAAGTTCTGTCCTACATTGGTGTTGATAAGATTGCTATATATTTTTTAAATAATCTCAAGGTTTAATTTTGGGATCCCTTTTTAATTTATACCTAAAAAATTTGTCTTATTATTAACCTAAACAATTTCCACCTTTTTACAGATGAATCGCAATTTTTATATTATAATTTTGCAGAAACCTATTTTACAACATGCGCTAAAATTAATTTAAACAAATCGTCAATACTTGTAAAACAGAAGCTACACTATTTGGGTCGAAAAAAAAGCGGGAGAGAGTACTTCATCATCTGTCGATTAGCGTTGATAATAATTACAATGAAATTAAACAAGGAACATTTTTTGGCAATGATCAATAAAATTCGATCAATCCCTTTTTCCAACTGCAAAAAGTACTTACACTGTAAGTTTTACAAACATCTATTGAAACAACTACTTCCCGGGCATTTACCCCGCCGGACATTGGATTACACAATAGATATTTGTTGCTACATAACAGCACTGCTGCGACTTGCAACGGTTTGAGTCGAAATTATTTAATGAAAGGAAACAACAAATAATAGTTACTCAAACCGTTGCAAGTCGCAGCAGTGCTGTTATGCAACAACAATTATCTATTGTGTAATCCGGCGGGGTAAATGCTCGGGAAGTAGTTGTTTCAATAGATGTTTGTAAAACTTACAGTGTAAGTATTTTTTGCAATTTCCCTTGTTTAATTTTATTGTAATTTAAATAGCTGCAAATGTGTGAATCATCTTTGTTTCATTTCATTTTATTTAAGTTGATAATAATGTTTTAGAAATTAAAAAAAACGAGAAGAGAAGACTTAAGATTACATAATAAAATTTCCCGATGAATTCAAATGGCATATATAAATCTATGATTTATTTACTTAAATAGGCCCTTCTCACACAAAAACTAAAATCAATTTTACGTGAATCACTAGTCTTGTCGCATTTTAATTATTGCTATGTAGTATATCATTTCTAAATTGATAAAAAATGACAAAATCCAGCATATTCAAAACTCTTGTCTTAGATTAATTTTTGGCATTAGGAAATGTCAATACACCAGTCATTAACAAGTCGACATTGGCTGGCTCAAAGTGAGTGATCATCGTTTACTATACTTTGCCACATTCTGTCAAAATATCATATCAGACAAAACTCAACATTATCTCTATCAAAAATTACCAATATCCACACGCTTGGTTTATACTTTAGGAGGTTGCTTATCCCACCTTAGCATCAAACCTTAGCTCAGTTCCGTCTAGCGTGTAAGGAAAAATCGATCAAATCTTTTAGCAAACATTTTACAAATTATTGTATTAAAGGTGGTCTCGTATTAAGGTGTTTAACTTAATAATATTTTATTAATTTGACTGCATTAGATTTGTTTTTCTGAAGTTTTCTATTTTACTTAATTATCTCAATATTATATAGAATAGTCTAGTATCGCGCCAAGATTGAAGTACATCATTAGACTTCTAATACCATTTATTGTACAAAAAGCTCTCGTCATAATTCTGTCTCTTGTACTGTTGTAATAGAAATAAAGCTTATTATTATTATTAAATTAGGGGATTAGTAGATGTTAATTTGCCAGATTTGCTGATACATGCAAATTTAAGGTTGTAAATGTATAGGTAATTGATTTGTTATGAACTTTTCTTATAATTTAGGAATCGCTGCTAGTAAAAAAAAAATCCACGATATACGCTGCAAAAAAATACAAATAAGTCCATTGTGAACATCGTATTGCAATCAATCGAGTCGCCATTTATGAACATCATTGGTATATATTGAAATTACGTTTAGACTTAATGTGACTCCAAAATCATGTTTTATGAATCGGATGTAAATTGAGTAACGCTCATTACCTTATATTTATAATTTGTCACGTATTTTAAATAATCAGATTGACATAAAGCATTTATGTAATGTGTTCTTAAAATAATATATTATATGTTGCTTTAATTCACTGTTGAGGCATTTTTGAAAATGCAAGTCGGCATTAATCATACCACTTTGATTAAAATAATATATAATAAAACCCATCATAAGGACCGTTTATATTACAATTTTCATCATCTCATCTTATATCCACATGGACCGATTGTTTTTGACAGATAAAAAGGTTAGGCGTATTTTGTTGTGCTCGGCGATTTTCTAATGGACCAAAGATTTTACATCAAATTTTGCGTGAAACATGGTATCAAGTCCTCTAAAACACTTTAAATGTAGACAGTACGGTGAGTCTTCTCTAAGTAAATAAAATGTTTATAAGTGGTAAAAACTCTTCTAAGAGCACGTCAACAACAGAAGATATCGTCGAAGCTGTGAAGGAAATTGTTTTTGAAAAGCGTCCTATTATCATAAGAGAATTTGCTGAGGATTGTGGCATATCAGTCGGCTCGTGTGATGCACTTTTTTTCGGATGTTTTGAGCATGAAACGTTTGTCAGCGATGTTTGTTCCAAAACTGAATTTTAATCAGAAGAACCGTCGCACGAGCATTGCTCATGAGCTCTTGAATGACGTCAGTGATGATCCTGATTTGCTCAAAAGGGTCATAACTGGTAACGAATCATTGATATATGGATATGACGTCGAAACCAAAGCCCAATCATCCCAATGGAAGCACCCAAGAGAGGCACGACCGAAAAGTTTTGCTATAATAAAAAAATGAAAAATTAGTTTATGTTGTATATTGCATTAAAAAAAATACAAATATATACAAGTTTCGTTGATTGGCTTGCCTTTTTTTTCTTCTCTGTTGCTCTTGTGTTCGCCGCAGGTAATGTCGCAACTATTATTATTAGGGGATGTTCCATGTACAGCTGAACAGAAAATACAGAAAAGAACCTCTAAATATTAGGAAGGAATTAATGGATGTGCATTAACTTCATTTGTCACCTAAGTTCAATAATTGAGACAAACAATTGAATTTTAAGATATTATATTGCAATTTCCTATTTCAATATCCTCTTCAAACGGAATATACGATATATATTTTTTAAATATTATACAATAATACATAGTCGTTTTCACAAAATTTTAGATATCTTTGGCATATGCTACAAATAAGTCCTCACTATAGATATTAATTTTGGTTGGGTGCAAAAGGACGTAAATATATTAAGTAAAAATGATTTGAAAATAACTAATAAATAATTTCCACATTTAGCTCTGTGACATTTTTATTTACGTTGCGCAAGTACTTTAGACGAACGTCCATTAAAACAATTACTTCTCGGACAAATACCCCGTCAGACATTGAATTACATAAAGTACACCGACTGCTACATATATAAACTAAATCAATTACTAAATCAGATGGAAATGACCGAGCTTCTATCGTAAATTCACAAATAAATTCTCGTGGTCACAGTTGCTTAAGTAAATTAAATAAATGATTTTGAAAATAATTAAAAAAATATTTAAGCGAGGTTTTTATTCAAATCTGAGCCGAGTTTTTTTTTTTTTTTCATCTGAAGTCGCGATCGAGATGGTACGCTTAATATAATTAATTTAATTTGATTTCATTTTATTTGGATTTAAATTGATTAATTTTATTTAATTCGTTTAGTTTAATAAATTAATTAAATTTGTCAGCTTTAAAGTAATAAATGTGGAAATAATTTATTTATTATGAATATTCTTTTCTATTCGACATTGAAATGCATATTTTATTAAATCAATGTTTGTATATCATGTTTTATAAATCTATGTATATATTAAAAGTTTTAATATGAACTTTTAATACACGTTATATATGTATGTGTCAAACACACTTTTGAATGAAATACACATCCTTAAAAACTCAACAAAAATCCTAACATTTAAGTCTAGAAACACCTTATCCAAGTTTTACAATTTAAATACACGAGGGATTACCCAAAAAGAAAGCACTCCATCCATTACAAACCCTCTGTGAGCTGGAGAAAAAAAGCCTCTCATACAAAAAAAGAGACGAGAACGAAAAGAAAAAAAAAATGAATCCCACTGTTGATACATTTCGGATGCAGCGGAGCAAAGATAAATTTCCCGGGGCCATTTCCATTTACAGTTTTCGCGTTCGTGCACACGGAAAATAATCGATTAGGACGGCTCTTTCAGGACGGCCCGGCTGGACGCGAAAATGCAAAATTATTTAATTAGGAAGAGATCGTGCCGAGAAAAAGCAATTTGCAATCCGTTCTGTCGGAAATGGGTCGTGTAAATAAGCGGACGGAGGAGGTGCGGATGTTGCGTTTAAAGTAATTGCCGGGGTTGGTTTCATTATATAAAGAGGTTGTGCCTTTTTTAATTCTCTTTTCTATTTGTTTGAAAAATAGTTTTTGTGTTGCCTTTCAGACTATTAACATTTTCATTCAATTAATATCTAAATCGCCAAAACTTTGATGCTAATTTAATAATATATAAAAATATTATTTATATTTTAGAATAAATAATATTTTTTATTAATTCTATAATTGAGAATTATTATCATTAATTAACTTGTTGTTTTTTTTTTTTTCAATAAAATGCATAAATGGAAGAGTTTGTGGTCCATTATATCATGTATTTTTAATAGTGTAATGAACTTCTTGATATCAGTATTAAATAATACTATTTTCGATTTATCTATTCGGTATAAAAGCATCAGAAAGAAGGTAAAATAAATTAATTTTAGTTACTAGTGATTATGAAAATAATCATTATATTTAACAAACTGAGACTTTCCTATAAGATAATAACTTAACAATTGTAAAACATAATCCATTACATAAATATATTCAAGACACGACGAAATTAATTACAAACACTAAACACATATTGTTAAGATATCATTGTAATGTTTGGAACAAATTTACTTTTAACTTAAATAGTAGGTAAATGGTAAACAATTGGTTTTTATGCCTATTAATAAGAATTGGTGGAAAACAACGATTGTAATTGTATTTATTTAACGCTTAAATTTAATATGTATACACTAGAAACAAAATACGAATCATAATAAAATACACAATTTAAATTATTTCATTTCTTAAATTAATAATCAATCCCGATTGTAATGATGATTCTTCAATTGGCAGTGTCAACTGTGTTTTATTTACGTTAAATGCTGTTGCTCTAGTGTGTTTTAATGCTGCTATGATAGATGTTTGGTTTTTTGTAGGTGTGAAATAGTTACGATTAATTTTGCATATTGCAATGCCATGATATAGGAAAACGATACAATCATATATAAATATTTTTTAAATGATATAAAATCTCAAAAGGATTCATTTCCATATTCTTTAATACCCAACTACAATTTTTATGCATTATCTTAAATGTTTTTTTTTAAACATCTACATTTTGTTTTAGAAATGGATGCGATTTTAATAACTAATTTATAAAACATTAAGCTACGAAATTATTCTAATTTTATTTAATGTAACTTATTTACTTATACGCACGTGCTTATATCCTTAAAAATATTAAGCATAATCAACATTACACGCTACGAGATAAAGATGAGAATAATCATATAAAATGTGCAAAAGTCATATAGAAAAAATGGTTAGCCCGATAAATTCGGTCAAATACGTTTTTAAATAAACATTTATAAGTAAATAAAAAAATAGCAAATTGAAATAAGAAATATTTACTGATTTACTGAAATATGACAGAATTTTGACTTTTTTGACATAAAAATAATTAATGGTTTTAATATTTATACATTGGTAGTTCATATTGTATGAAATAAATATGAATAAATTATTAAAAATCAACCAATAAAACACAGATTCGATTGAATAACTTTAAATTCTCAACTAGTTTCGGGTTATCAGCCAATTTTCAAGAGAATTTAATTTTTTTTTTTTTAATTCTCTTGAAAATGGGCTGATAACCCGAAACTAGTTGAGAATTTAAAGTTATTCAATCGAATCTGTGTTTTATTGGTTGATTTTTAATAATTTATTCATATTTATTTCATAAAAATAATTGTTTATTCCTAAGGCAATTATGAGGCAGTTGAAATTCTTCCGTTTATAACATGAAAACCAAAGATTCTACAATAAAAAGCTATATAACAAAAAATATTACGTTTTTCAAAAACTGCAACATTAATTTTTATCCGAATATAAATGTGTCAAGAGTATAACTCAAAAACGAAAACAAAAAGAAAATACTTCCTTCTACAAGATTTACAACGATCGAATTTACCAAACCATTGTGGAAAATAAAAAAAATACGATAATAGAAATGTTACATTTAATGAGTTTTTATTCTAACCAAAAGGTATTCAGATCATTCCACTATATACAAAGTGGCGAAGTCCAATATCTCAGTTATTTAGGAATATACATAAAAATATTACTGACATAATTTGTAGCTACTGTTAAACTTCACATTTTAAAATTAGTTTCATATATATAGGGTGTCCAATAATCACGTGACGTATCAAACATATGATTTTTTAAACGGAATGCTATATTTTTATGTCGATTTTAGCTTCTACTTTTAAAATAAATAATTTTTGATATAAGGTTTATTAGGCCATTTTTTATATTTTAAAAGTTATAAAACAAATGAATGTTCAAATCGATAGATGTTTAGAGCTTTATATTTCAATAAAGAAAAACGAAATAAACATTCTGTCAACGCCATATAAATGCAAAAATACTTAGTAATAAAAGAAATACTCGTTATTTCTCTTAGAACAATTGTTTATATACAAGGTGAAGCAATATGCAAAATGATTTTCTCTCTTTTTACTTAAATGGGACACCCTATATTTTTTATGCTATTTTAATAGAAAATTGATCACTCTTCATTTTTTTATAACATATTAAATAGCTACAGTTTACCGTTTTTGATATATTTAATTACCTAAGTAGGCCGCGCCAGAACAACTGATTTTGCTGTAAAAGTTATGCTTAAGAGCGCGCGATACCACCTTCTTTTTAAATAAAGTTGAATTTTTAATTATTATTACAGATATTGAAAATCTGTTTTCGCTAATATTTCTATTTTTAGTTGCGGGGTGCACTATGAGGCGTTTTTTTAATATTTTTTTAAATATTAAAAATAGAATTTAAAAAAATAAAAATTAAAAAATCGGACACCATGTTACCATCATAAATATTTTTTATGAATTTTAATCTTAATAACATTTTTTATAAAAAATATTTTTAAATGCAAAAACAACTTTTTTAGCTAGTAAAAAAATAGACCCCTAAAATGCTGCCATGAAGCGGGATTAATGTGAATCACACTTTATGGGCGGAGTTGTGGTAAGTATTCGATCCCACTTCTTTGAAACAGTGTTATTTGAGTAAGTGTATATTTCTGAAATTAATTAAATACGACCCGTTACGAGAACAATTTTTCGAGCGAACGCGGACTCAGGAATCTCAGGATGTCGCGCGGCCAGGCGCGTTGCAACTTAGCGGGCGACGACGGTCTCGTAATGAGATTGTTGTTTTTAGCAGAGCGGACTGTTTATTCATTCGTTATTATAACACATTTATTACATTTGTACAAACACAATTAAAATATTATTACTTATTGATTTTTTTTATTATATATACAACTTTTTCTCAATGAAGTGTGCATTGTTAACTTTGTTATTAGTTGACCCAGAGAGTCGGTTAAATTAGCAAAGTAGTAGTAAATTTTCCAAGGATTACAATGGAAAAATCAGAAAAGCAAAAGAACATCGCAGTTTCAAAATATCAATAAAACAAACATTTTTTAATGGAAATCAGTATCTCTTTTGTGATCACATCACCAGAGGTTAGTTTTAACAAACAAATTATTGACCATTACAAAAAAATTACTCGCAAATAATGAACGTATTTTGTTTTCAATTGAATTAAGTTACTATAAAAAACAAAACACTTACAAATAATGTTAAGAAAGTATGTAATAAGTTAAATTGTCACGTATTTAATCTATTTAAATATCATTTATCATATATTAAATAAAAAAATGCGAATTCTAGATCAAACGTCAAAGCATTGCTCTTACAATGTACATCATTAACATATTACATCTTTTAAATAAATAATCATATTGATAGGACAAACAAAAACTTTTTGAACATTCTGTATATATCTGTATTAATAAATAATTTATATCCTGAATATTGGATTTTTTGTTATAATTTTAATTTAAACATTTTTTTACGTACATATGTAAACAATATCAGGTAATTATGATTGCAAATCAAATAAATTTTTTTTAATTTGTACAAAATTTAATTTTTATTGATTTAGTTATCCATTGATCTACGAAAAGAATTAAACGAATATTGCATCAGCATCAAATTGAAGATATTATATTCAGTTCTATTCAATTATTTAATATAATTTAAATAATATATCTTCCTTTACATTATAAAAAACATAATATATATTTTTGTATCAACAAAATAACACAAAATGTATGTAAATCATCAAAAAAAAAATTGTAGAAAATATAAACGGTAAGAAGAAGAATTTTTCTAATCTACATATGTGCTATTAGTGAAACAAACAAATTTTAGCTAAAATAATTTTAGCAATAATTGATCAAAATGCTGATATATATAATTTTTGATAGCTAATTTCTAATATTAAATGTATAATCAATAATTACGTTCTAACATATTTTATAAAAGATCATTTGAAACCGTTTCAATACACAAGCCACAAATGCAGATCGACTGAAAAATACAATCTATAACGAAAATACGAAATAAATAGGACGAATACGTGTTTATTTGTATAGAAAACAAAAAAAATCTTGGAGGGAGACTGAACGCGCCCATTGCGCGACTATCTTCCTCTGATAACGTTAACTCGTCATATGTACTCTTCCAAGGCTTTCGCGGGTTAGATACAGACGTAAGGGGACTGAATGTTTACGTCTCACTAATTGCTTGTGTATCGCCTCCTCTTAATATCATATTTAGTAAGTGAAGTACATTTTACGTTATATTTTGTAACACTGGTGCAGCTAAACATACTTCTTTAATAACTAATTAATTTAATTGTTAAAAACTAACAACAAATAATTTTTTTGGTTATTATTGGAAAAATATTTAAAATATTCCTGTATATTTGTTAAATTGAATTATTTAAACAATTCATCTAGACTGAAAAACCGAAAATAGATACTTGAAACAATTAAATACTTATATCATTATATTTTGTTAATGTTAAAATTTTTATGTATTTATTTCACGCATTCGCATCATTTTTTTTATTTAATAGCATTCAAACTTTTTACATTTTTTTCTTAAATAAATGTTTCCCAATAACCATTAAAACTCTTTTTCTTTTATTTTGCATGCACCTTTAAATATCGGTAGTCATTTGAATATCCTTTTAGGTTAAGAAGTAAATATGTTATTAAAGGTCAGAAAATTATGAATTGCATTTGTTTTAATTATAGCCTACGTAAATTATACGCGAAACTAATAATTTTGTACTTGGAATTGAAATCGCTAAAAACGGTAACAGGTAGGGGTATAGTTTATTATACAAAAATTAAAGAACAGCCAATTTTCTATCGAAAAAAGAAAAACATCATTTTGCGTATTGTTAACTTCGAAAAAAAAAAATTGCCTTAATAAACCTTATATCAAAAATGATTGATTTTAAGCGTAGAATCTAAAATCTACATAAAAATATAGCATTCCACTTAAAAAATCATATGTTTGATACGTCACGTATTATTGGACACCCTGTATATATAAAACTAATATTAAAATGTGAAGTTTAACAGTAGCTACAAATTATGTAAGTAACATTTTATTGTACATTTCTAAATAACTGAGATATTGGACTTAATCGGAATCTTTCGCCACCCTGTATATATTATCATAAAACTCTTTCGAGTGTCGGATGGATCAATCCATTTAGCCGTTTATGCGCTATCGCGGAAACACACACTCAAAACTCGATGGAATAGACTCAGGTCACCTCAGAATATGAGTATTCGTTGAAATAAGCGATTCGAAAATTTTTATGATCACAAAAATCATAAAGCAATAAATGACGTACACCTTAAACTTAACATTTATCTTACATAATCGCACTAATTATCAAACTATTAGTCGAAACCTGTCTCAATAATTGAAATCGTTTAATTACAAAATAATTGTTTCGTTCACTAATAATAAGTAAATAAAGTAATTCCAAGCAATCCCCTACATTTCCCGACATAACCGAAGCCATTCATCACTCTCTACTTTAGTTTTTCCTTTTTGATATTGTCACTGCTTCACGCTTTCTGAGAAGTTCTCGCAAAAATAAGTCGTTATCGCGACAAAGGGGCCATGGAAGTTGACAGGTGCATAATTCACCGTCCTGTTACATACCGGAATGAATCAATACTTTCGGCTGCACGCGGTATTTGCATATTGTATAAAGCGACATTCGTACCTGCGAATAATATCATTGTTCACCCAAATGCAACACGTGTAATCTACAACGTGTTCAAATTAATGGAGCACGCGTGAAACGCAATTTAGCACGAGCGATGTGAAATAATAATTCTGAATTCTGTTGTCAATATTGCGAAATAGTTAACAATTTAATAAACATGGGTTTATAATAATCAAAAGCTATTATTATGTTTGGCTATATTGATATCTTATGCACGTACTAATACTAAGTGATTGATTTGGAATTATTTATCCTCATTTCGCGTCAATATATATAAAATAAGCGATTTATATTTCGATTTTGATTTCAAAATTGTATTTAATATATAATTGTACCGGGTGTCCAGATAAGAAAGGTCACCGGCTATATCTCAGGAACCAAGACTCCTAGAGCTTTCAAATAAAAAATATGTTAATAAAAGTGACAATGAGAAAATGTTGGAAATATATTTCAAGTTCGTATCTCTTCCAGCAGGGGGCGCAATGAACAGTCGAAAAATAATTCTGTGTTCAAATAAAGGCATTATAAAACTACACTTTTGAAATCATGATGAGTTTATAAAACTAAAATGTTACAGAAATGTTTCCCTTACTCTTGAAATAAAGTGTGGGGGAAGGCCAGAATTTATAAAGAGCAAATGTCAAATAACTTTTTTGTTTTTTAACCGATCTTAATGATTTTAATTCCATACGAAAGAATTTATCATCCTGATTAAAACAATTGACAACAATTATAAAAATAAGTAATTCAGTCGCCGCTAGGTGGCGCCAAGTTAAAAAATATAATTTTTCCATTTTTCTTACAAATTTCAAATGGAATGATAAATTTTTCTTAGTATCAATAGAAAGTGCGTGAAATTGTAAGAAATTTTGTGAAAACCGCATCTCAATACCTTTATTCTATCACAAGTTATATATAAAAGAAAATTTCAAATGTCATTGGAAAACTTTTTGAAGTTAATAAAATTTATAACAAAAACAACAAAACTGAATTAGTTTATCAACACCAGGGGGCATTTTCTAAAGCGTACTAAATTATTTGAATATACTCTTTCTTGAGAGGTGAATAGATTATTTTTTTGGTCATCATGATTTGCCGAATGTTCAGATTTTTATTTTTGGGGCAAATTAAAAAATATCTTTTATCAATTCAGACCCAAAAAGGAAAGACATATTTTTTGAATCTGAAATGCAAAAACTTCAGAAATAGATATACTGCTATTGCTAGAGTGGATGTCACTGCTTATTTAATTGTATAAAATTATGTGATTGTATTATATATGACGGTGGAGTCATTTGACAATTTGAAAGACAAAATTTTGATATAAATTTGGAATTAAAAATGTTTTTCCATTTAGTTTTGATACTCTTTTCTATTATAAGAAATATTTATTTATTTTTAAAAAATAGAAAATTATTGTTAAAATTAAAAAGCGCCCCCTACCGGTGACAAAATAATGTAATATTGTTATTTTAGTTATAATTTCATTTCAAATTAACACATAATTTGTTTTAATTTTACATTAATAATTTTTAATTATAAAAATTCTTTTAATTATAACTTCTGATAGGATTTAGATATAGACTTCCGGTTTTCACTAAATTTCTTACTTTTTAATCCTCTTTCTACTAACATTAGGAAAAATATGTCATTTGAAATTTCTGAGAAAAATTCTAAATTTTAAGTTGGCGCCACCTAGCGGCGATAAAGTTAGTTATTTTTCTGATTGTTGCCAATAAATTTAATTAGCATGATAAGTTCTTTCGCATGACATTAAATCCATTAAAATCGGTTAAAAAACAAAAGAGTTATTTGACATTTGCTCTTTATAAATTCTGACCTTCCCCCACCCTTTATTTCAAGAGTAAAAAAAAATTTCTGTAACATTTTTGTTTCACGAACTTATCATGATTTCAAAAAGTATAGTTTTATGATGTCATTATTAAACATTTTTTTGAGGTAATCGCAATATTACTTATCGACTGTTCATTGCGCCCCCTATCGGAAGAGTTACGTACTTGAAATTTATTTCCAGCATTTTCTCATGATCACTTTTATCAACTTTTTTTTTTAATTTGAAAGCTCTAGCACTCATAGTTCCTGAGATATAGCCGGTGACCTTTCTTATCTGGACACCCGGCACATATCTTAATTTATATTTATATAAAAATAATCCATATAATCCCGAATATATTATTAGCAGTCCATTTACCAATCACATTCGCAATTCTGGGATTCTAGAATCCTAGATTGATTATGCTATTAGTGTATCAAGATTTGATTGTGGAATATCTGCATATAAGTAGACATCGGATTATTTTAATATAGATCTTCAGAAGACGTAAAATCCAACAATGACTTGGAACAAGCTTATGAAATTAGGATCTGTAACAGCTACAAAATTAGGAACGGAAAATAATAAAATATTACAAACAAGCAATACTGCTGTACTGTGTTTCTAAAGTTTTACAGCAGGATAATATGTCGTCAAGATTAAAATTAAACGCTAAGATTTTGTAATTTACAAAAAATTGCATTTATTAATAGAAATTATATATTATTGAACGAAAGGTATGTGAAAAACATAAAACTCCATTAAAGAAAACTTTTTAACGGCTGCTTCTGGCGGTAATAAATTTACGCAGGTACTTAGTGTAAATCTTAAAATAATTTTTTAAACAGATTTTAGCTGCGACCATCCGTGACCAAACTTGTAAATTAAAATTTAGTCTCTGAAATAACATTCCCATAACGTTAAATAAAAACTTTTGTTAATAAAGTGTTCTATTTAAAAATGTGTTTGTTTTGTCAATTTCTTTAACTCTTTTCTTTTTCCGATTACTCCGTTGTAGTCGGGAAAATTTACTACTACTTGGTAAATTTAACCGAATTTCTAGCTGAAATAATAACAAAGTTAGCAAGGGTGCATACTTAATTTAGAACAACCTGTATACAATAATTATTAATTACATTTAGAAAAAAAAATATTTTCAAGCAAACGTTTTTTCGCTTTAAAATTTCTATCGAATTATACCTCATATATTTTAGGTTTCTATGTATTATTCTCAAGATGAGTGCAGTTGCACCCACATTAGATTTATATTGGACACGCCCTGTATATCTGTTTCACATAAATCCGTCTCAATTCAATTGTTACAACTTAAACTTATTTCTGTAATAATATGAAATAAATGTAACCAGTAGTTTTAGAGTTACTTAATTTTTCGATTTTTCCCATGTGTCGTACAGTGGGACAGAATAAAGCGAAAAGCGTGCATTGGGAATATATATTGTTGTGAAGAAGAAAAGTGAAAACTATATATCTCTACCATTTTTCTGTACGTCTTTAATTTTTTAAAAATAATAAATGGTGTTTCCATTATAGCGATCAAAAATTGAAACACATTTAAGTTTTATAGGAAAATAAATGAAATAAAAAGAATATGAAAATAATTAATAAATTATTTCCTCTTTAGTTACGGGGACATTTTGACTTATGTTACATAAGTACTTTTAAACAAATGTTCAACAATGGACTTTATAATGCAAACATTTTTGAATCGAAAATATTTAATGCAAAAAAAAAAACAATTCAAAAGAATTACGTAATATAAGGCTACGTACCGTCGCGTTGAGATCTCCAGTGGAAATAATCTGGAGAACGTAGACTGAATGGACACGATTGCTAAGTGCTATCGTAATTACTTGTTTTTGGCAAAAAATCATTTCGATTCGGATTTAAACAAAGCCTCGCAGGCTATTAATAATAATAATAGAAAAAAGGATTCATTCACTTGGTCAAAGTTATTTAAATAAATTAAATAATTCTTTTTTTATTTAACTAAGTGAATAAAACCTTTTTCTGTTATTTTTATAGGAAATATATGTAAGGGTAACCCCGACACCAATTGGTAAAAGGGGTCATCGATTATATATACAGGGTGTCCCATTTTAATCTTTCAGGTGGAATATATCGAGATAAGTGCGCCCAATCGAGACAGTTGTCTAATGCAAAGTTTAGTGGTTTGCAGGGGGCATTAGATTCTGTTATCAATTTCACCCCTCACCCCCCAGGGGGGTGAATAACAGGGGTGACTTCTGAATCTTAAATGGAAACCCCCATTTTTTTATTGCAAATTCGGGAAGTGTGAAAAAAACTATGTAGGTTTTACTCAGAAACTTTTTTTGTGTGGGCAACAGGTGGCGTTGTAATCGTCAATATTAGATTATTTTACACTTAATTTAGAATTGATATAAAAATGCCACCTAATGATTACAAAATAATCAGATTCCAGACATAAGCGCCCTTTGACACCTTGATGCATTGCTGTACCTCCCCCCCAACCTTCTCCACCACCAAGATTCATTAGGGCAATTTTAAGTCTAATTAATACCTTGGAATTACTTCAAACTGCCACATTGTATTGACTAAAAAGTTAACTTCGAATGTGACGACTAGAAATCGGGGGAGAGGGGGGGGGTGGCTTACAACGCATGTCCATTTAGAAACATTTTTATTTTTGTCAGTCAGCCTTTGACGTTTTGAAGTCGCACTTCTTAGCGAAAATGTCAGATTATTTGCCAGATGAAATTGTTGATATGATTATGTGTGTCGCGTTCACAAGGCTTGCAAGGCGGCCTTTCTACGCTTTTGGATGACATTCTGTACCCCACAAGGTTAACGATGTGGTTTCAGCAAGATGGTGCACCTCCGCATTTTGCACGAATTGTGCGGAATCATTTGGACGCCGCATATCCACAAAAGTAGATTGGTCGCGGGGGGCCTGCGCAATGGCCACCTAGATCGCCGGATCTCCAGAATTTTTCCTCTGGGGATGTGGTCACATTGAACACCTCCTAAAATGATCTTACTCAACGAAAATTTTACCTAAAACTGATCCGTAGAAAAAACAATAATAATTTTGACATCTTTCTCTTTGAACTGCACAATTTCATTTCGAATTTCTATTACGCTTGTACCTTTACAGACGTCAAAGTGGTGGTGGTGGTAAGTAGATTGGCTTTTTCAATTCAATTTGTTTAAACTTTTTCTCTGTAATCATTAGGTGGCATTTTTACATCAATTCTAGATTAAGTGTAAAATAATCTAATATTGACGATTACAGCGCCACCTGTTGCCCATACAAAAAAGTTTCTGAGTAAAACCTACATAGATTTTCTCACATTTTCCGAATTTGCAATAAAAAATGCGGGTTCCCATTTAAGATTCAGAAGTTACCCCTGTTATTCACCCCCCTGGGGGGTGACGGGTGAAATTGATAACAGAATCTAATGTCCCCCTGCAAACCACTAAACTTTGCATTAGACAACTTTTTCGATTGGGCGCACTTGTCTCGATATATTCCACCTGGAAGATGTTAATTATATAAACCTGCGTGCATGGAAATTAGCTATCTAGAACTATTTTTTCATTAGATGAAAAAATATGCTACTTGAAAGACAATTTAATATGAGAAATTTCTTATTACATTGTATGTTAGCTTAACATAATGAAATTAATACTTGAAGACTAGTGTATTCCATGTGAAATCCGTTCTACTGCCTTCATCAAGGCAGTTATTGGATTGGGATTAAATACTTGACATGAATCGTAATAAATGGAAGATAACGCAAGCGCCATCTATCGTCTTGCGTTATTTAAGAACATTACAAATAAAAGTTGTATATCTTGAAGAAATAAGTATTTTCTTTTATTAACTTTTTGTTATATTATCTTCAGTGCTTAAGTTATATGTCCGGCGGGGTAAATGCTCGGGAAGTAGTTGTTTCAATAGATGTTTTTAAGTATTTTTGCAGTTGGAGAAAGGGTTTGATCGAATTTTATTGATCATTGCCAGAAATTTTCATTTTAATTTAAATAACTGCAAACGTGTGAATCATCTTTGTTTCATTTTATTTAACTTAAGTTATACTGTTGGCGATTATTAAGTTTTGTATTCGAAAAGAAAAAAGTTTCTAATAAAAGTTGTATATCTTGAAAAACTAAATTATTTTTGTTATATAACTTTTTATTGTAGGATCTTTAGTTTTTATTACTAAATTCATAGATTCCGAAAAATATTTATTTAATAATATTTTTAAGTGTTTTATTAAAGAGAAGGAACGTTGTTGAACAAACATACAACTTAAATTGGCTACTTCTAGTAAATAACATTTATTAGTATAATATTAAGAATCTTCACAGAACTTCATATGAAATTAGAAAAAATGTTTTTCGGAATCTGTGAATTTAGTGGTGGTGTTAAAAAGTTATTTCACGAACATACAATTATCTTGGATTAAACTTCAACAGATCACGGTCCAAAAGCCCGGAAATAAACAATTCTAACAGCAATATATATTTGCATTTATTTATTTTTATTTACTATTAAAAGTTCGTTGTAAAACGTATTTGACCGAATTCACTGGGGAAAGTACGAAGTATGTATGTTATAGATAATTTGTTCTATTTCCTTCTTCACTATTGTATTTTCTTATATCCGAATTCTTTATTTTAGCTCTTTATTTGTTTTAATATATTCTGTTATTTTTTTTTTCCTTAACTCTATATTTTCTTTCGTGGTTTCATCAAACTTGAGCTCTTGAAGTCGACGGATTTGTAGTTGTTATAGCATTTTTGCAATATCTTTAAAAATTTCTATGATTACTGTGCTTGACTGTGGTTACACATTTAGTTTTTATTTTCGACGAGCCTAGCAAAAGTAGTGGTTATTAGGTAATGTTTAGTATACGCAAAAAAATAATAGACTTTTCACACCAGTTTGTGTTTTGACGGGACTATCTGTAACATAGGACAGGTTGACTTGATGGTTATTATAACATAAGAGTCTACAAACGTTTTAGGAAATATGTAATTTGGGTTTATACATCGAATTATTTTAATTAAAATACAGTTTTTGCATTCAGCAGTGTTGGAACTGGCGATTTTTATATACGAAGCAAGCACTTAATGCTCTCGGATATTTAAAGAAAAAATCAATTATTTCAATAATGGACAACGACATATTCGATTATTCAATAATTTAAGGATAAATTTATCATTTTTATGAGATATATGACTCAAACGCAATCATAGTTTGATTAAGAAATTTTAAAATTAAACTTTCATTTTTTATCGATATTGATTCTTTAAATAATAGATCTTGCCTATGACTACTCTCGGCCATGACCACTAATGTCTGAAATAAATACATTTTTTTTTCTTTTTTTATATAACCAAAAAATTGTCCATTTTGAGGACTGAACAGCTTATAACATATAAGCTTTTTACTCACATGAATCGCCTTGTTTCTCCACTTAACGTTTGAATATCTTGAAATAAACAATTATTTAGCATAAACAGTAATACAAAAATTGATTATATTTTATTGCGTCTATTACACGCAATAAAATATAATCAATTTTTTACTTTTGATCCCTAACTTAACGTCGTAATTTTAACCATAATTCTTATATTTGCAATAATATATAAGTTAACCTTTTTCACAACTAATCACACTTTTCCATTGAATTTTTAAATTTTATTTTAAATATATCATTAATATAATGTTAATCTTATAACAGTAATAAATACGAGTTTATTTATTTCATTTACTTAAATAACTAACTGTAGAATAAATAAAAATAATAATTTAAAAGTAATTATTATTTTAAAAATTTATTTTCAAAATTATTTTTCTATGTAACTAGAATCTCATAAAATGTCTCGATTTGTTCTTCCAACTAGTATATACAGCGTGTTTCAAATTCGAGTCTCACCATGGGGATCTCGTTTATTATAAGAGATAGAGGATAGGTTTAAATTCGGCACTTTTGCAGAATTTCATGCTGATTAATATCCCATTGAGAAAACTGGGATCAGTTTCTTTCCTCTATTTCAGTTTTCTCAACGGGATATTAATCAACATGAAATTCTGCAAAAGTGCCGAATTTAAACCTACCCTCTATTTCTTATAATAAGCGAGATCCCCATAGTGAGACTCGAATTTGAAACACCCTGTATATAAGAATTACCTCAAATTATACAAAATCGTAAAAATGGAAGTCGTGCGAACAAAAACCAAATCCTCGTACAAAGTGTAAGAAATGGAACAACGAGAACAATAAAATTTAAATATAATTTGAAAATTGTGTAGCTATTAAAGTTAATACACACTTTCAATTATTTAAACATTTTTTCATGATGTATTAATGGTTTAACAAAATGATATTTAAAATTCATTCACTTGATTAAAAATAAATAAAATTAAATAAAAAGAATTTGAAAATAATGAATAAATACAATAACGTAAGTCAAAATGTAGTAGTAGCTAAAGAGGAAATAATTTATTAATTATTTGCAAATATTTTTTTATTTAATCTACTGTTATAATTTGTATTAAAATACACTGTTTAAATTATCTTAATTATTTTTTGGTTAAGCATTGTGGGTTTATTAAAATTTCCTGTTTGTTCTATCAGGCGGATTGCGAACTATCAGCTCATTCTCCGATATTAATAAAGTTGATCATAACTAAGGGCCGTGCACGTGATAACCCTTTGAAGAGGTCAGGGGGAACGAAACCGAGGGTTATTCCCAAAACGGAACGAGGACGTTTCCGCGTTTCGAGCTGAAATTTCCATTTTTGAATTTGTTTCAATTGTTAAAGTTCACACACCAATAAATTGCATTTCAATGCCAATTTTTGTTTCGCCCACTATTAAGGTCGATTATTTTTTAATAAATCAGTTTTATATATAAAGTAAGACAGCGTCGCATATAGCAAATATTTATTTAAATCTGTGGTTAATTCTGCCTTTTTATTTAAGACCAAAACTGTAAAAATATTATTTATTGGGGGCAGAAAATCATCTAGTCGTTAGCTAAGGAGAGATAAATACCTTCTCTTTGGTGTATATATTTAATATTTGTAAAAATGTATGTAATTGTCTAAATAAAGCTATTTGTATATATTATTTGTTATTATAATTGATATGGACAAAGCCGATCTTTTTATTACTCTTGTATTAATAATGTCATAACTTTATTAATGTTATTTATTAATATTAACTACTTAAAATGGCTTATTTTATTTTTACTCGATTACTAAAATTGCTTGATTTTGCTCAACAATATTTCATATAATACACTTTATTCTGCGACATTTACTAATCGAAATAAGTTTCAGTAAAATGTATTGTAGCATAAAACACTTTTTAGTCAACATAAAAAGTGTTTCTATGTAAAATACTTGATTTTATAAGTTTTTAAAATATTATGTAATAATTTGTAAACAATAATTTGTAACTTTTAATAAGTTTCAAACATGAAATCACAATATTAATTATCTGATAAATATGGTACAAAATTAAATTACAGAACATAAACATTATTTTTTTCATTTACGAACACAAAAAAAATAAAACCTAAGGGAATTCCTTAGATTTTATTTTTTTGTATAAACAATAATGACAAATTATCATTAATCTGTTTTTATTATTTTTGAAATTGTAATTACTAAAGACTCTGGCAATATAATTCAGCCAGATTGTATTTATCTCATACTTTAGTGGTCATGGCCGAGAGTAGTCATGGGAAAGATCGATTATTTAAAGAATCAATATCAATAAAAATGAAAATTTAAATTTCTTAATCAAACTATGATTGCGTTTGAGTCATATATCTCATAAAAATGATAAATTTATCCTTTAATTATTGAATAATCGAATATGTCGTGGTCCATTATTGAAATAATTGATTTTTTCCTTGACTATCCGACAGCATTAGGTACTTGCTTGTATATAAAAATCGCCAGTTCCAACACTGCTGAATGCAAAAACTGTATTTTTATTAAAATAATTCGACGTATAAACCCAAATTACAAATTTCCTAAAACGTTTGTAGACTCTTATGTTATAATAACCATCAGGTCAACCTGTCCTATGTTACAGATAGTCCCGTCAAAACACTAACTGGTGTGAAAAGTCTATTATTTTTTTGCGTATACTAAACATTACCTAATAACCACTACTTTTGCTAGGCTCGTCGAAAATAAAAACTAAATGTGTAACCACAGTGAAGCACAGTAATCATAGAAATTTTTAAAGATATTGCAAAAATGCTATAACAACTACAAATCCGTCGACTTCAAGAGCTCAAGTTTGATGAAACCACGAAAGAAAATATAGAGGTAAGGAAAAAAATAATAACAGAATATATTAAAACAAATAAAGAGCTAAAATAAAGAATTCGAATACAATAGTGAAGAAGGAAATAGAACAAATTACCTATAACATACATACTTCGTACTTTCCCCAGTGAATTCGGTCAAATAAGTTTTACAACGAACTTTTAATAGTAAATAAAAATAAATAAATGCAAATATAGATTGCTGTTAGAATTGTTGATTTCCGGGCTTTTGGATCGTGGTCTGTTGAAGTTTAATCCAAGATAATTGTATGTTTGTGAAACACCTTTTTAACACCACCACTAAATTCACAGATTCCGAAAAACATTTTTTCTAAATAGTTTCATATGAAGTTCTGTGAAGATTCTTAATATTATACTAATAAATGTTATTTACCAGAAGTAGCCAATTTAAGTTGTATGTTTGTTCAACAACGTTCCTTCTCTTTAATAAAATACTTAAAAATATTATTAAATAAATATTTTTCGGAATCTGTGAATTTAGTAATGAAAACTAAAGATCCTTCAATAAAAAGTTGTATAATTGTAATTACTAAAGACTCTGGCTGAATTATATTGCCAGAGTCTTTAGTAATTACAATTTCAAAAATAATAAAAACAGATTAATGATAATTTGTCATTATTGTTTACAGAATTCCTTAGATTTTATTTTTTTTGTGTTCATAAATGAAAAGAAAAATGTTTATGTTCCGTAATTTAATTTTGTACCATATTTATCAGGTAATTAATATTGTGATTTCATATTTGAAACTCATTAAAAATTACAAATTATTGTTTACAAATTATTATGTACAGTATGTATTATGTATTACGTACTCAAATTATTTATATTCACCAAGAACGAAATAAATAAATATAATAGACATTTTAAAATCAAAATGAAGGAAATATTTGATAAAGGTAAATACACGCTCACGCAATATTTCGCAATTTTCAGTCGGGAACGTGAAGTGAATAAACCCCTATCATCGTTCGAATATTCTTCCCCGGTCTCACTCAATTTGCAACAGAAACGAACGGTTTTCCCCGGAACGCGGAATACAAAACTACGGCCAACACTATCTACCCGGACTTTATAAAACGACACACCGTTAGAATCCCAATGGACTCACTCCCTCTAAATTTATTTTGATTGCGCGATAAATTTAAAGCGTGTATCGATTTTCACATTTTTATTGCATTTTTATATGCTCCGTATGTGTTACAATTTTATTTTCCATTTTTTTAATGAATAATGTCACATGTTTAGTTAAAAGTCACAGATAAACCAGATAGTAAATTTTCTCCTTGACACTATCTACTGAATAAAATGTTTTTATATAATTAATGATTTTAATATTTAAACATTGATATTCATATTATATAAAATAAATATTTAAAAAAGAATTTAAAATTCTCTTAAAAATGGGCTAATAACCGGAAACTAGTCGAGACTTTAAAGTTATTCAATCTAATCTGGGATTAATTTTTTTTATTGGTTGATTTTTAATAAAATGTGTTTGCTCCTATCCCGAAAGAAATTCTCATTTTATCATTAAAACAACATTAAAAGTTAATGTAACATAGTTGAAATTTCAAAGTTTCAACTATGTTACATTAACATAAACTTAGGGCATGTATTAGTTCCAACTGGGGTGTATACAGAATTTATTTATAGAAAAAAAATGTTAAAAGGTAATAATTAAATAACGGAAATTATCCATACATTGTATCTATACTGTGGCATTTTTGTTTGTTTATATTTTATATTGTTTATATTTTGTACATGTAATTGATTCATATTCTGACGGGGTATTACCACACGCGCTTGGTCTCAATTTTCCGTAAACGCAACACTATGCATAAAGAACTTACTTTTGTACAAGATAAATGTTGAGATTTCAGACGGGGAAGTCCCGAACGTGTTTGTGCCCGAAATTGTATAGAATTAAAAATTAAGCGAAAATAGTTTACTTTGTATAGCGTAAATGTTATTATTATGGCGGGGAAATCCCGCACGCGCTTGAACCAAATTTCGATTTCACAGACTCATAAGCGAAAATCTTATGAGTGAGAACGAGTATGAGTTTGCCAAAATGTAGGAGCGTACATAACTATATTTGGGCAGAGGAGATAAATCGTAGAATAATCAAAATTGGTTTCAAAGAGAAAAAGGAAAGAAAAATTGAGGATTCGGAAGGTGATTGCGGTGGTGAACAGACGTGGGATGGGAATTAAATGTAGAATTCAAAATAGTCGTGGTTCGAGCGGACGTGAAATAGAAATTAGATAAATCAAAATGAATCGTTAAATGAAAATCGAGAATTGGTCGCGGTAGCATGTTTTAAAGTTATACAATCCGCAATAAACGTAAATGGAAGTCATGTAAGTAAATTTAAAAAAAATAGTGATGTGTCCATCATGGTACTTTCCCCGGTGAATACGGTCAAATAAGTTTCTCATTGAAAATTTAATAGGAAAGCAAAATGATTAAAAGAAAAATTTGATTGTTGTCTTTCAAAGTTAAAACCGAGTATTTAGAAGAATATTATAATTAAGTGTGTTATTTCTTATCTTACAATGGGTTAAAATCATTTCTCCACACTCTTCTTCATTTTTTTTTCAAACTGGAGGAGTTTGCGAATGTGTTGAATATGACGTCAGTTTTAAATTTTATTTGTCATTAAAATAATCATTTCAATAATTAAAATCTCTAAGGGAATTTATCAGGTAAACGAAATTCTTCCGCTTATAAAATGAAAACCGGAGGTCCTACAATAAAAGTTTTATAACATAAATTATTTATTTTCCAAGATCTAAAACTTTTATTTAAAACATTTTTCTATCCGAATTAAAAAATGAAAAATTACTAAGAGTAAAGTTGCACTTAATGAGTTTTGATTGTAAACAAAAGCTTTTCAGATCATTCTACTGTTATATAAAGCTTAAATATAAAGTTTGGATTTAATCCATTTAGCCGTTTATGCGTTATCGCGGAAACACACAGACACACACACAGACATTTTTCAAAACTCGATGGAATGGACTCAGGGGACCTTAAAACGTGCATATTTGTTGAAATTGACGGTTCGAAAATTTTTACGATCACAATACTTTCCCTTGGACAGGGGTCCGGGGAAAGTAATATATTAGCAAGAAGTAATTAATCAAACTTAAAATGAAAATTTATTTAATTTGTTTTTGTTTTATATTAACTGATTAGATGATTTATGGAGATATGAATGAAATAATGTTTTCTAAAAGTAAATGCTGACGGACTTGGGCCGAACTAATCAGCAAATAAAGAATTACACAATTACAAGAAATAATTGAATCACAAACATTTTGCAAAAGTAAATGCTTGAGGTTTGTACCCGTTAGTCTTTTGAGCCTGAAAACGCAACTGACTGACTTGGGCCGAACTTATCAGCAACAAAGAATTACACAACGAAGGGAAAATTGTTACGTGATTTTTGCGTAAAATTATTCTAAGTTGTTTTTATTTTCAATATGAGGAATTAATATATGCAACTTATTGTGCTTTATTAAAATTAATTCGAAAATGCTATTGTTTATTTTTTTTGTTGACTTGGTCGTCCGTGGTCATCGCGCTCCACGCTCTCGTTCTTTTTCACACCTGGCACTCGCGGCGTAAACACACCAAATCGATTAGAGGTCATCACGCCATTTTTATCTTCGGAAATTAATTTAATAACCGCTTTGGTTTCCTCTGGTTTTGAGGGATATATTTTCCTGAAAATTATATTGTAAATTGTTTGGAATTATTTAAATAATTTACTTCGCTTCAAGCGGATTGAAAAGCGTGTCGTCCTCTATACCCTCAAATCATCTAGAGGTAAGTACATTTCAGTTTTTAGGTTGTGTTTAAATTATGATCATGCTAATATAAAATTTATTCACGAAATAGGATATTCCGTGTGACATAGGTATAAAGAAAAGGGAGTTTTTTTTTTTCAATTGAAAAAAAACCCTTATCGTATCCCTAATTTCTTGGGACATTTTAGGTTTCATGTCAGGATTGCCTATTCGTTTCTGGTACTGGTTCTGGTTTTCTATTTCCAATGACCGTACACTATATCAGTTTGGACTTTTGGTTGGCGCAAGATTGTTCTGGAATTCACTCCCCGTGGTTGGTCAAAATTACATCGACCAGATGACTTCTATCGTGAAGGCGCTCCGGAATTCCTTAGTCAAATCATGTCAAGAGGAATTGGTTGTGTGCTGTTGCGTTCTGATAAGTCGGGTTGGAGGAAAGATCGAAATAAAAATTAGATAAGTATTTGGGATATTCACTTGCAGTTTTTTTTTTTTTGTTTATTTAGGGAATCGGGGAAAAATAAATTTTCAATGTCCATGTTTTTCTATTAATTGAAATGAATATTTTGAGAATGAAAAATACGTATTTTTATTTTATTAATTGAATAATCCAAACCGAAATGAGTACGTTTTACAAATAAATAATAAACCATTATCTATTGTATAACCATTGTAAAGATACATACGTATAGCTATATATATTTATCTACCACCGGTCTGTGTAAGATCAGATCTATTAAATTTATTATTTCTGGTTCTCGAAACGTCAGACAAATTTATATCTATGTTTTTCTTGTATTGTAGTACATTTAACTAATTTCAATTTTCAAATTCAGTTTCAATTTTCAACTTACTACCTTATATTATAATTAATAAGAAATTACGTAGAAGGAAATATCTCTTAATTTAAATGTGTTATTTTGTTGTATTAAATTGAGTTGTTGAATTTATTTATGTCGATTTTTCTTAATATATGTATTAGTACGATCTTGGTTCGTGATTTCCTTTATTTGTGTACTACTTTACCGTCCGTAATCACGTGGCGCCCATTTTTTTTGTTTTATTCGTTTTAAACCATTCGTTAACATTCAATGATAATGTAAAATTATTGTCAAATGAATTATCTTTTAAATTATTTAAAAACAGGTGCTGCTTGCATTTAAACTCACTCAATGTCTTTTATTTGTTGTCCTTTCATGTATCCTTTATTAACAGTAAAACAACACGGCAAGTACAAAAATGCACATTTTCGCAAATATCGAACCTGGTAAAGAATTTTGGGTTACTACACACAACATAACACAATGTAGGTATGAATCGAAAAATATATTTGCTACAGACCGGGGGTTGAACTATTTCAGGCTTGAATAATAGAAGAAAATTATGCCTTACATCTATGTTACCAATAATAATATTGACGTACTAAAATTTCGAGAAGATCGAGTTAAAGGATCCATTAACTCGATCTTCTCGAAGTTTTCGTAGTTTTTTTGCGTTTCTAATAAAATAAACTAAATATATTGTTTATATAAATTGAATAAAATATGATAAATTTGTGTACAAAATTTAAACTTTTTTATTTCTCTTATTCTTAAAAATTGGGGGTATCGAATTAACTGTTATGAATAATATTCCCACTGAACAAATTGTTCACAAATATCATTGCATCAATATTAACATAATATTAAATTTAATGCAATATTTTATGTCCCTATTGCTGAATGGGTAGCGTTTGAATCATAAATTTTTTGGTTAGTACACAATTATACAAACTTTTTTGGACTATTTTTTATTTTATTGCTAGAGCTGAAAATTTTTAGCTAGTATATTTAATTTATGAGATTAATTTAACATCAACAATGTTTTACCAAGTGATTTATCAGAAAAAAATGTCCTATATATTACGCAACATTACCCGGCCGGACATTGTATTACACAAAGGATACTTGCCATCGTATGTCAATACTATTGTCTTACACATCACTTTGAATCGAGTTAGTTTTAAGTAAAAATAAAAATAGCGGTTAATTATGAAATATTAGATGTAATTTAATATTCTAATATGCCCATGATGGCAAAATCCTGAAATCAGTATACCCATGAGTGTAGTCCCAGCTTATTATTTTGTAACATTTGTGTGTTTATGTATGTATTTAAATTATAATATATTATATTTTATGTATACCGCATGTTGATACGATTAGATATAGAGATCCCTAGTAAAAATTACATCTTGTAGCAATATTGGGATGTGAACACGACACTAGTTTGACACAATATTTAAATAAAACTTGAAAATAAATATTTATTCAAGATTAACACATTATTGTATCAAGTTGATACAATCTTGACTAGATTATGAATTTCTAGATTGACACAATCTTGTATTTCAACTTGTATTTCAGGCTTGATTCAAGTTAGTACAATAATGTTTCAATATTGATCTACAACTGCACATAACCACAAAATAAAAAAGTAAAGAAAGTAAATCAATATTGTGCTTAATACCTTGTAATAATTCAAACGTAACGCCAAGTATTATTTTGTCACAATTTGTTTCAAAAAATACTTTACCTGGGAAACTATTTCCCAGCTTTCGATTATAATTAATTTGAAATCAACATTAAAACAAACACTAGACACGCACAAATTCGTTTATTCCGTATCGATATGGATTATGTACAGAGTGTTATTTTCGATGGTTTCTTCTAGTAAAATAGGGGACAATTTTAATGCTAGTGTTATGTACCCCTAGTAGAAATGATTCTTGTAGCAATATTGTGTCAATATTTATATCTTGTATATACATTGAAACTGTTATTCAAAGTACATACAATATAGATACAATAATGTAGAAATCCAGAATAAAATTAATAATTATTCGAATTGTGTACAATATTGATACAATATATATTGTAAATATTGACACATTATTTATAATAATTATAGACACAATATTGTTTATGCCCTGAATAACAATAGTTTGTGCATTTGTGGTGGGAATTCGTTGATTCTTAATGACAGACCGGACGCCCGATTTTCGTTCACAAGTATGGTTATGTGTGATCAATTGGATAGTTTGCTTATTTCTGAGGTGAATACTTATAAAATATAAATATAATTGTGTGTTTGTATGTAATTAGTTTTATTAGTTAGAATAATAAGATAATCGTGTAAAATATCGATGAAGGTCTACCATAACCTCAAAATTCAATAATTTTTCAGATTACACTCTGCTGAAATTTAAAATCAGCTATAATGAACGTGTGTTATTGAATGCCTTTCACTATCAGCCTACGACAGGCGCGGACTGACACCTTTAACAGACTCCCAGTCTCCAGGGAAAATCAGCCCCCATAGCCAAGTTTAACCAAACACAGCAAAAGAAATAGCTGGACGGATCCCACACGGAAATTCCATTCTATCTTCTAAGTGGAGGCATTTGTGGGAAACGGTTACATTTTTCAAGACAAATATATAATAATTTGTGCGTGTCTAGTGTTTGTTTTAATATTGTGTTTTGGTTTTGTGTAATTACATTTTTCTAGTACACGAGTAATTCATGGTTTGTAGAACCCTGATTTCAAATTAATTATAATCCACAGCTTGGAAATAGTTTCAAAGTTTATATTGATTTACTTTCCTTACGTTTGTTATTTTGTGGTTACGTGCAGTTTTGTTTAAATGAGTGAATAAAAAAAATTGATCGATGGTGATCAAAGACTGATCAGTTAATGCAGACCCAAACCTGTGAGAACAAATTCATGAAGATGATTACAAATAATTGCTTAATTTAATATAATAAAATATTTATTATGATAATGTTATTTTAGTTTTATTATAAATAATTAGGTAGTTACTTTAAATAGAAATAATGTTACATTATAACTATCAGGTTCGTCTGAATGAACTGCGCTGGTAAACTAGAATATATGTAATGTAGTACACAGTCCAGTTTTTCTTGTACAGTTTAAAAAAAAATAAATCAACTTTCAATTTTTTTAAATTTTATTATTGTTATTACACTTTTAATTGAACGCATTTGAATAAGCAATTGTTTTATTAAAAGCTTTTAAAAAAGCTTTCAACCGTTTTCAATACATCTCTTCCATTATTCTTTTCGACATTTAAATGACAATTGGGATGAAAAAATGAATTCTATGCTATTGTGTTTCAATTGATGAAAAAGGAAAATCACACAATTTAGCAGGTATTTATAATTTGTTTTTTATTTCCATATTTAAAGAAATCATTTCGCGTTCAGATTGAATATGCGGCGAATAGTATGTTTTAGGAAATTCAATAATTATAGAAAGCAAATATTTCACACTTACTGCAATTATTTAAATTAAAATCCATTTACTGATGACGTGTTGGACTTCTACGATTAGAGTCTACCGACTAAAAAACGTCCTGATTGAAGGAGTGAGGCCTACCTGCAAAGTTTCAAAAAGTCGATTATATTTTATTGCACAATGGAAAATGTATATATTAAAAATGTTTACCGCGTAACCAGACCACTGATTTCAATTTTAAAAAGTGAAGAAAACAATAATAGAAATGTATATAGATAGTAACTGATTGTACAGTGTGGTGATTTTGGTGATGATATATCTAAAAACCGTTTTCGCGACTAAATAATATTTAATGATAAAAATAATTGCGTAAAAATGTATCTTTAACCGTTTTCGGGTAATAAGCGGAAATTGACGACGAGTCATTTTTCGATTTATGTTATTTTTAAAAATATAATAAATACTTTCTCAAAGCAACATTTTATGCTGACTTCGGATATATTATCACATTTTATTCATCATTTTTAGTTTTTGAGTTATAACCTCAAATTTCGATTTTATTTTCTACATGTGACACCACCAAAATGCACCAACCAGTACATTGAATATAATATGTCGATATATACTCATTTTATCTACAATATGCTAAAAGAAAGCCAAGTTAAAATAAGTTTACAATAATATTTTTCGACTGTTCATTGCGCCCCCTACTGGAAGAGATACGAACTTGAAATATATTTCTAACATTTTCTCATGGTCAGTTTTATTAAAATATTTTTTATTTGAAAGCTCTAGCACTCATATTTCCTGAAATATGGCCGGTGACCTTTCTTATGTGGACACCCGGTACAAATGCTCATTAATCAGTCATTTTTTAGAAATATTACAACTAATATCAGAATAATGGTTACGTTTAAATGACATTTTTGTGAAAATAATTCAATGACTTTTTAATTTTTCATTTTACAAAAATTGCATTGTTTATAAAAGCTTTAAAGAAACATTTAGATAATCTTTGTAAAAACGATAATATGCAATAATAAAATATTATTTATTATTATTTATTAATATGTTTAAATTTTATATGTTTTGTGTAAAATATACTTGTTTAGAAAGTCAATGTGTAAATATATATATCAATATAAATAATGAAATATTGAAAAATTATTGATGTTATAAAAATTTTATATAAGTAATGTCCAAAAAGTACGGAAATAGTGCAATATCTGGATAACAACTGATTGGATTTCAATGTAAATAAAATATATTTTTTCTTGGAGCTCTATTTAGCCATTGTGTGAAAAATCTCCTCAATCTCTCTAAGAAAACTTAATTGGAAACACTCATTTTTAATGAAAGTTTTATTATCTTCATTAAAATTAATGAATAAGGTTTACAAATTCATCATAATTTTAACACCATAAAATGACAATAGATTAGCTTATCCCACAATATTTATTAAAATACTGCTCATTTGATAATTAATTATAATTCAATTCAAAGCTAGTAATTTTAAATTTCAAAGAATCTACATTTGGTACAAAATTACATATAATAATATTTAGAAAGAAATATAGTAATCATAAAAAATGGTTCCTAATGAATAATTTGATATTAATATACATTTGTCTTTTTAAAGGATAAATATAATTCACAATTCACCTTTCATGCATAATACGAATAAGTAATGAACATACAATATTTGTACATTTAATCATTATTTGTATACTTATGCCGCGAAATATAACTTTAGTGGACCGAGAGAAAAATTATAGCCAAGGCCGCTTGAAATGTATATATAAGGTGTTTCAAATTCGAGTCTATCCTGAAGATTTCGCTTATTATAAGACATAGAGTGTAGGTTTAAATTTGGCACTTTTGCAGACTTTCGTTAAGAAAATAGCTCATTTTTTTTATTTGTTTTCAAGAAAAACGAAATAAATTATAATAAAACTATTTTCTTATTTCAAACAATATACGGTCCTATCTTACCACTAACAAATCTTTATTACTTAAGAATTTACATGTAATTATATTATATACAACTTATGATATGTATGTACAAACTTTACTTTACTTAAGTAAGGGCTATCGACCAAAGGTCCTATTTTAAAATGATCGTTATTTCTATTGTTATGGTGGTGAACATTACGAAGTTTATCTATCTAGTTTTACTATTTATTGACATGCACGACACAGTTTAAGGGTCGTAGTACCCTAATTTCCCAAGTGTTCTTTATTTATGTTTATAATGATATATTTCAACATATTTAACCAGGTGTTAAATGAGAAAACTATTCAAAATATAAAATTTCATTGCTTAAATGGGTGTTTCTTTCATACTTATATAAAAGTAACGTATGTTGCAGTAGATAATAGAAAATAATTAATAATATTAGAAAAAATAAAATATTTAAATCGGAAAAGATAAAAAAATCTCTTTGGCTACTTCAGCAATTGTAATTAAGTAACGTAAGTTCTTAAAAAAGAAGATAAAACTTGCAACTGATATCACTAACCAGCCTAAATGCCACAAGGTTTAATTTAATTCATTATTTTAAACAATACTTGCATGTTTACTAATTCTGTGATTCTCTTTTTATTCAATTTTTATATGCAACTAAAATAAATAACATTCATATATCCCCGTCGGCTAATACTTTAAAACGTCCGAAGACGTATTAAGATACATTCAGTTGTGGCGGAGGCGCCGGGATAAGGCTAATACTCCGATACGTGCCTCCGCATACCTTATCGTTATCCGAATGAGCCGGCCCATATATCAATGTCTAGATTTTTCTGTTGGTATTGAGAAAAATCTGCTTTTATCAAGACCCTCTTCTCCCGCAATTTTCACACCCGTGTACTCCTTGATAAAAAATAGGAAATCTGCGCGGGCGTGGATCTCTTTCTCGCACAATATTCAAATCTGTTTGTGAAGTATAATAAATCATCGTGATTATTAAATTATTCACAAAAAAGGGTAGATACGATTTGTAGAACTATTTAATAAATTCTATAAATAATTAAATAATTTAAAAAAACATACAATTTTATATTCACATAATGTTAATTATTGATTCTGAAATTATTGATTTGCCTTTTAGTTTAATAATTACATCTAAATATTGTTGACAATAGCCACTAAAATAAATATCAAAGTTACACAAAGAAAGTAAATCAGTTTATTATTGAAAAATATATAATTGATTTTTTGCACAAACTAGACTATAAATCAATATCTCTGACATCACACATTGCAAAAATTGCTAGTGCTTAGTGTCTAAACGCTAAATTGCACACGTGCTGAATATATCAACAATGTCACTAAGCCATATTTATCAAAACCAAGTGAAACAATAAAATAGATTGAAAAATGTATTTAATTTGTCTTATAATTGAATTAAAACATATTATACACAGAGTACTTTTAATCAGTGGTGGATACACTATGGACACCGGCCCTGGATGTACCCACCACTGATTTTAATTCATACCATGCTATTGAAACAACGAAGGGTTTTCAAATATAGAGTAGAAAAATAATATATCTTTATTCGATACAACTATAAGAATTATTTACGTAATATAAATTTACAATTTGTAATTGGCTATCGACCAGAAGTTTTACCGCCTGTCCTTGTCTAATCTATGTCGTATTCATATCTATACATCATGGCTAACGCCTCTCTCTCTCTGTTCTGCTAATAAAATATATAATAATGAATGTATGAATTGTAATGGCGGAGTATTTGTATTTCGAATGAGCATTAGGATTGCGTTTTAACGACATATTTCCATATTTATCATAGTTGTTTCTTCTTTTATCCCTGACATGATTTTTCTAGAATAGAGCGTTTGGATATTTTATAAACAATGAGAAGTTTCTATTTTCGAGACTAATTAAAAAATTAAAGAATTTTCCTGTAATTTGACTAATTCACCCAGTAGTCTAATATCCTGATACAAAATTTCATTTATTTTCATTCACCCATTTGAAAGTAATGATTTTTTTTGGAAACGTCAATTTTTTTCAAAAATATTTAATTATTTGAAAAATTTTAGGTATGCGAACATATTATGAAAGTTAACATTATTTTTGATGTAGAATCTGAAAAATATATAAAATATGGGGCGTTCCATCAGAAAAAATATAACTATGATATGCCATGCTTTTATGGGACACCCTGTATATTTTAAACTAATTTTAAAATATGGTCCTAATAGACCTACATACGCCTGCGGAAGCCGATTTTGAAAAAAATAAACCATTTGCCGTGAAGCTATAATGTAATAATTAAATGACTATCTTATTTAACATGGAAGTCATTACAGCGTAATAAAATGAAGCATAACTGTATCATATTATAATAACATTATGGATATATTTTTAAGGATTCATTAAATTCAAATTCTCGTTTTTATTATACACTAACATCCCCATTAATTAATCCCCTCATCTCTTTCGATTCTATGAAATTAAACTCTGCGTACATCAAACAAAGATTTTCTAAAAAAAAATGTATTAACAATGTTAACTATTAACCACCCGAGGGCCGTATGCATCAGGTACTAAAACGTCAACCCCTTTTAATAATTAAACGGCTGGAAAGGGGTTAAATGTCGTCGTTTCCCTTTTAGCTCGGGGGCGTTGAGTTTTATTTACCATCCGCCCGAGGACTTTGTCACCGTGAAATAAAACTTGGAAAACGACCTCCCGCTCCGTTTTAAGGTAATCTCATTCATTATTCAGCTCGTTGTTCGTCCAGATTGTGCGTGGTTCGAGTTTACTGTCGTAGAACCGTTTGTTTATTCATTTGTACGTGGGATATTAATGGATATATCTGTTTTAAATAGTTTTTCTTTAATGTAACTATAACAATTTATATAATTATTTTTTATTACAATAATAAAACATGCAGCGTTAGTTTTAAATTAGTTTATTTAAAGCATTCTCTTCTGCGGCACACAAATTAAATAAATTATTTTTTTTATAATTTTAATTTGTTAAAGATTGTATTTCAGTAATGTTCATATCATTAGTTCATCCTTCTTTCTGTTTAGTGAACCTATTTTATTAAAAATCTATCAATAACACAAATAAAAATGAGTTTAAATTAAATAAATTTAATTTTAAATTCTCGAGCCGGTAGCGAAGAGACGTATGAGTTGATCATAAAAACCTAATAGTAATGAATTTCTTTATTATTATACATCAATCAATAAACGGTCCGCGTTTAAAAATTTTAATTCGCAGCTCATTTATTTAATTTATATTTAATTAAAAAAATAATTTCAATTTGTTCACAAAACTTCAATATACAATATGTATATGATTCAATGACCGAACTTACCTAGGCCGATCAATTCTAGCCATTCGGTTAGAGCCATGATCCTGGCTCTAACCGAATGGCACATGATCAATCCACTCGGAAAAGATCGAACCGTCGATCAATAGATTTGAAGTGATCGAGCTGATCGGCTCGATCATCAATCAAAAGGATCGAGCCAACCAAAAAGATCGATCACTTGCAAGGATCGATTTTTTTGATCAATCTTGCCCATCGCAAATTTTGATATAATTTTAACTAATTATGCGATTAATGTTTATTCCAACAATAAAACATGTGGGCTTTGCATAATTGAACTTTTTATTGTCAAACTATATTTCTGACGTTATTATCTGATATTAGGTAAGTTAGACAAAGATACTAAAATTGTTTATTATTTTCAATTATGAACATTTACAAAAGTAGAACCCTCAACATTTATATATATATATATATATAATCATATTCCTGTCACCACAAACTGTGGTATCGGAATTTTCTTGTTTTATTTTTGATTGTTTTTCTGTTTTTCGCTATCTTCTTTGCTTCCGTCCACGATTTTCCTTTCCTCTCCAGAATGTCTTTTATTCCACGACATTCTTGGCCTTTCTCTTTTTTTCGTGTTTAGCAATTCTGGCTTCCCACACTCTTTTTATTATTCTTGTTTCTGACATTTTTTTGCAAATGCCCCCACCATCATAGCTGTCTTTCTTTTATAAAGTCCAGTGTTGATTTATAGTCTAGTCTCTGTTTACTCCTATCACTCTTTGTATATATTTCATTTCGATGGCTTGAACTGTACCCTTCTGCCTTTTATCTAGCGGCCACGTTTCATACACAAATTGGAGTATGAATATTATCTTGGATACCTTGATCTTAGTAGCTCTTGAAATCTCTTTTCTATTTATGAAGTTGTCTCTCATTGCGAAGTATAATTTTATTGTTTCTTGCGTTCCCTTTTCATCAATGGTTATTCCAAGGTACTTCATTGATTTCACTTGTTCGATATTTTATTGTTGTATTTTGATGTGAACTTCTTCAATCTACTCTCATATTGTCATAGCTTTGATTTTATGCATATTCATTTTCATTGAGTATTCTTCCAGTGTCGTGTTCCAAATGGTTAAACTGTCTTGTAATTCTCTTTTTTGATTTTACGTAGATTACTATGTCGTCAGCAAATGCGCCTTCGTATATTTCTATTTTTCCATATTCCAAATACCAACTTTTATGTTTATACATTTATGATAATACATTGGACTAAAAGTCGAGGACTTAATCCTCCTCCTTTTCTCAATCTGTCATGTGTTGTGAATGTTCGTTTATATTATCATTGTATTTTCTTTTTATCATCCTATTGTCTTTTCATTAATTTCTCTGTTATTTTGTATAGACCGTCTATTAGTATTTTGTAGAACGCTTTTTCCAAGATCAATGAACGCTGGATATGTTCTTTTTTGTATTATTTATTTTAATCGTGAAGATATTGTCTTGTATACTTCGTCCTGTTCTAAAACCATTTTGTGAATCTTCTAAACCACTTTATCTTTTTAATCTCACTTTTTTGTCTATGATTTTTTTTTTCAAGTGTTCATTGTGGTGTTTAGTAATGTATCCATCGATAGTTATTACAAACTTTTCGATTTCCCTTTTTATGTATTGGTACTATTAGCGTCATTCTCCAATCATTTGGATTTTTTTCTTCTTTCCATAATTTATTATAAACGCAACAACGCAAATAACATGCTCTAATTTGCCTTGTTTTCATATTTTCAATCATTTATATTGTTACTTTGTCATGCCCAGGAGCTTTGCCCCTTTTAGTTTCCTTTATTATTACATGTAATCCGTATGCGCTTACTAGTTCTTTATAGTTCTGTTCATCTGTTTCGCTTGCTGGTTCTACAGAGTTTTGTATATTCATTATATTTCTTGTTTGTCTTTCACAATATTCAATACCTTTTAGTAATTCTTGAAAATGTTCTCTCCATATTTCTGCAATGTCTTGCTTATCTCTGATAATATCTTCTTTCTTGTTTTGGATTCCGTAATCTAAATTATCATTATTAGTTTTTAATGTTTTCAATACTTTCAAGAATAATTTATGGTCTTCTTTACTGTTCATTTCAATTTTTTTTTGCTCTAAACTCTTTCCATTTATTTTCTTAGCTTTTGTAACTAGTCGCTTAACTTCTCTTCACTCAGTGCTATATGCCATATAATTTTCTGCTGTTCAGTTATTAATGTATTTTTTCCAAGCTTTATTATTTGGTCTTTAATATCTTGTGTCCATCATGCTGTCTGCTTCCTATTTTAATTAATTCTAGTTATTCCGCACGTTTCTTTGACTGTCTCTAATACTAGATTTTTAAATTGTATCCATAACTGTTCAGCTTTTATGTCAACATTTAAATATTTAGTATTACTAATATTTTGTACCTTAGTTTCTACTTATAATAATTTCCACTAATTAATATTAAGGAACATTCTTAACAATAAAAATTAAAATATTGTTTAAATTAAAGTAAAATCTACATTTCTTTTAAATAAATTATACCTTGCCACATTTATTTCTTTATAAGACAGGTGGAAAAAATGTTTGTTAAAACCAACGTAGCTGTATAAATTTAAGCGGATTTCAGGAGTGGTTTAATAGTACAAACAAGCGCGAAAATAGGCAGTCAGCAGTCAATTGTGAAATCGAGCCAAATAAATGGTAGTAAACAATTCTGTAAGCAGTGAACTGAGCTGAATGAAATATTGAATAATAGTAACCATTTCAATAATATCTTCTCAAGATAAATGAAATTCAATTTTCTTTTGCATTCAAATTTTGTAGACAAATATAATTCTTAATGAACCATTTTATTTTGTAGCCCAAACATTTCAAAATTATGTACAAAGTCGTCTCAGATTCTTTAAAATAAAGTTATTGTTTCGCATCATTTCGAATACCGTTAAAATTAAAATATTAATATAAACCCATTCTAAAAAAAGATGCCTCGAAATTCCTTATTCTTCGTATTATTTCCTCTTTATTAACATACTAAAACATGAAAACAAATTATAATTTATCCTATAAACTTAGAACAAACTAAAATCTATCAATTCTTTAATAAAATTCAATTGAAATTTCTCTGCATAAAACTAGCATATTAATGTACCGGGTGGGTGTCCAGATAAAAAAGGTCGCCGGCTATATCTCAGGAACTGTGAATGAAAAAAAATGTTGATAAATGGGGTCATGAGAAAATGCTGTAAATAAATTTCAAGTACGTAAATCGTCCGGTAGGGGGCGCAATGAGCAGTCGAAAAGTAATATTGCAATTACCTCAAAAAATGTATAATAAAGACATCATAAAACTACACTTTTTGAAATCATGATAAGTTCATGAAACAAAAATATTACAGACATTTTTTTTCTTACTCTTGAAATAAAGGGTGAGGGAACGTCAGAATTTATAAAGAGCAAATGTCAAATAACTCTTTTGTTTTTTAAACGTTCTTAATGATTTTAATGTCATGCGAAAGAACTTATCATATTGATTAATATTATTGGCAACAATTCGAAAAATAACTAACTTTATCGCCGCTAGGTGGCGCCAACTTGAAGTATAGATTATTTTCCTATTTTTCTTAAAAATTTCAAATGGAATGTTATATTTTTCTTAATGTTAGTAGAAAGAGGATTAAAAAGTAAGAAATTTAGTGAAAATCGGAAGTCTATACCTAAATCCCATCACAAATTATAATTAAAAGAATTTTTATAATTAAAAATTATTAATGTAAATTTCATCTACTCTAGCAATAGCAGTATATCTATTGCTGAAGTTTTTCCACTACAGATCCAAAAAATTATGTCGTTCCTCGTTCTGGGCCTGGATTGATAAAATATATTTTTTAATTTGCCCGAAAAATAAAAATCTGAACATTCGGCAGATCGCACAGTGTTTCGAGTCAATGGGACGATGGACAAAAATCGATATCTCGAAAACGAACAATGATATGAAAATTTTATAAAGGATAAGAGTAGTAAGGTTTAATAGTTTGTATTTAATGCTATCAATGTTTTTATTTTTAACAAAGTACTAATGTAGTACCAAGACAATATATATTATTTAAAGAATTTATATTAGTATGTTAATTTAAAGTCGATGTTATTTTTTGTCACATATTCGAACTCTATGTTGAGAGCTTTGCAAAATACCATTATAGAAAACAAATTTAAGACATTTGTATCAAAATTGTAATTTTAAAGTAGTAATAAGAGTAGTATCAATATCTCGTTTTTTTTTATAATTTGTCTTTATTCATGTCGCATATTTTATATTTAATATTAAAAGGTATTTAAAATATTACAGTAATATTTTATTTACTGTACTACTTAGAGTGGTACAAATAACAAATGTGATATATTTTTTTGTATATGTGTTTTTATTTAATAACTCTTATGGGTTTGTTATAGCTTAATAAATTATATTGCTATTATTTTCGATTTAGTACCTCTATAAAATTATAAAAGGTACCAATACATGAATAGTGAAAGATACCAAAGGAAATAACAATAAAACATCTTTTAAAACATACAATATGTTCGTATAAATGTTAAAAAAAGCCTACATTATTATTATTTAACTGATAAAAATATTTTTTTATATACATGTATTTAAAGATATTACAACCAATAAAACAAATGATTCTTAGTCTAATAAAATACTAAACTAAAATAAGAATATATATCATTCACGGGAGTCTTTTTCGCTAGCCTCACTCATATATGTTGATTTATCAATGTCTACATTATATGAAACCGCAAGATTTTTTAAATAAATTTGAATATTATCGTCCGATTTAAAATGTTTTTTAGTACTTACATTCCTTAAAGATGATATTAATGGCTCGGTGTTAATAATAAAATATTCATTAAATCTATATTTGAATGTATACGTGACGATTTACGGGTATGCCATAATCGGTTCTTTCTTACCTCTTTATGTCTGGCCTCTAATGCGTCTTCAGACAGTTGACCTATAGGTAAATCAAAAGAAGCAAGTATGTCACACCCATGAACTAAAACCTTATGAATGGTATATATTAGGATTTTAAAATTTCAAAGTTGCTATTGATTCTAGGTAAATGTGACACAGTGTATATTTAATTATATTTTTTCGTGTAAAGCACCGACTATAAAACATAGAGCTAAAAATATTCTATATATAAAACAGTGAAATAACTATAAACCGATCCTTTCTGCGTAACCACATATATGACGGTACCTAGCCTGATAAAAAATTATATAACTGCTGAAGGAGCAGACAGAAGTAGATGAACCTTATAAATTTCGATAGTATATTAATGTACTAATAGTAAAATGTCAGCACCCCAAAACGTTTTGATACGTTTTTTTTTAAGTCTCTTCAAAGTTTGCAAACGTATAAATTTTATATTAAATTTATTAGTATGTTCAAAAATTTATAACGCAATAAATCAATTACCATATTAAAAAAAAACTCAAATAGCATTTTAAACTACATAACATGGGCTACAAAATGCATTATAACTTTGTTTGAAAACACTTTGTAATATTTGTACTGTACCGCTTTGAAAAATGTACAAAAATGAAATCATATAAAAGATGATAGTCGGCTTCGTCATTGCCTCGGTTTGGGGTTACTTTACTAGGTAATTGTCATAATTTATAAGAAAACTAAACACAGTTTATAGATTATCTATTTTACACTTTTCGTTCAAAAATCCCAAAAATTAAAAGTTCATTTTTTTTTTATTTTTGTCCACGGTTCGAAACACTGTGGATCGTGGTGATCAAAAAATAAGTATCCCCCTGTATTCACCTCTCAAGAACCTTAGCACGCTTTAGAAAATGCCCCCTGGTGTTGATAAATTAATTCAGTTTTGTTGTTTTTGTTATAAATTTTATTAACCTTAAAACGTTTTTCAATGACATTTTTAATTTTTAATTTGAAATTTTCTTTTATATATAACTTGTGATAGAATAAAGGTATTGAGATGCGGTTTTCACCAAATTTCTTAAAATTTCTATTGATACTAAGAAAAATATATCATTCCATTTGAAATTTATAAGAAAAATGGAAAAATTATATTCTTTTTAACTTGGCGCCACCTAGCGGCCAATGAATTACTTATTTTTATGATTGTTGTCAATTGTTTTAATCAGTATGATAAGTTCTTTCGTATAAAATCAAAATCATTAAGATCGGTTAAAAAACAAAAGAGGTATTTGACATTTGATCTTTATAAATTCTGACCCACCCTTTATTTCAAGAGTAAGAGAAAATTTTCTGTAACATTTTTGTTTTATAAACTCATGATTTCAAAAAGTGTAGTTTTATGATGTCTTTATTTGAACCTTTTTTTTTGAGATAATCGTAAAATTATTTTTCGACTGTTCATTGGTCACTTTTATTAACATATTTTTTATTTGAGAGCTCTAGGGGTCTTAGTTCCTGAGATATAGCCGGTGACATTTCTTATCTGGACACCCGGTACAATTAACCTTTTCACTTCTCTTTCTCCAATTCCTTGCTCTCGCTATAATAAAATAAATATTTTGAAAGTTTTCTAAGACTGTAAGGTTTTACACAAATAAAAGTTTTATATTACAAAAAAGTAATTCGCGTCATATATAGTTTGAGAAATGGAGAAACCTGTCGGGGAGTCTTCAAGTCAAATAACATCATCTCCTTTTATGGAATATATGCAATGAAAACCATAATATTCTATCATAAACAGGTAAGGGAAGAGACAAGAAATTAAATAAATATAAAACCCGAACAAACAACTATATTTTTCCTCGCCATAAAAGAAAGATCACAGAAGATGGGATACATTATTCGGCAATAAAGCTCGTTAGTGCTCTTTCAGATCATATAAAACATAAAAAAAAATACTTGAGATGATTTAAAAAATCGTCATCCTTAAAAAATGTAAATGTACATTAATACCTTCAAATTTGAATAATAGGGTTTCCTGCATTCCACACTTAATGCTATGACGTATTGCACTGCCCTGGTTTTCAAAACGATTTTGACAATACGTACTAAAAAAGTGGAGAAGCGGAAAACACAAAAATCTCGGCGAGTGCGTACTAGTAAACACTAATTTTTAAATGTATCGTTTCGTTTCTAGCTTTTGAAACTCCGTGCATTGTAAAAAGTTGTTTGACAAATTATGACATATATGTCACGTTAACTAACAATTACCAATATCTCAAAATTTGATCAGTGCTAGAGAAGGGTTTACTTTTAGTAAACATAAACCTAGTTATATTAAAAAGCAGACTTTAATTCCTTTCACGTTTACTTGTCATGAATGCTAACGTTCTTGTTTAAATATTACTCTAAATTAAATTAATTAGCGAAGTTTTAGTTTACTAGTATTATTAGACTCTAATTCGTAACAGTAACAGAATGACAGTTCAGTTCTCTTATTAAAATAAATAAATAAAAATCAATAACTCAAATAATCGAGGTCATATCAGGCGTTATTGATATTAAAAAACGTGACAAAAATCCCACCCCCGGCCCCGCAAGACACAATTTCTCAGAAATACCTCCCAAGATTGACGTTTTTTTCCTTGAAATACACCAATATAAAATGTAAATATAGCTCCGAAAAATAGCGATTCATATACGAGAAACGAAAATAACTCGAACAAGTGGAGGGCCTCGGCCTTACATTTTAAAGATGAATAAAATCCGAGTTTACGGGCCGCCGTAAAACCGCGAAAAGAAAGGCTTCAATAAAGGAAATTGCGGTTTTCCAGTGTATATAAACCAGACCCAAAAAATGAAGAAGAAAAAAAAAGTACGCAAGCGCTGATGGCTATTAACTGTGTTGATACTTCGAATAAAGGCGGACTGTCATTCTTTTTGTGAAATTTACGATGGAAGCGTTTATTGGTTTTCATTCAACCTTGGCGGGCGTTGTTGCATCAATTATTCGTTCTAAAATTATGTATGCGACCGATTTATATTGGAAGATGTTTGGGTGTGGAGTTTCGCGGAATGTTTGTAAAAATAACTAGAAGAAAAATGTACTGCTGAAAGATAATATAAACAACAATATAGAAATAGTTTATTTCTATAGATTGTTTATGATTATGAATAAAGCTGAAAGTATAGAAATCAGTAAACATTGGAATTGATAATTATTGTTAATAACGATCGATTTTTAATATTACATTAAACTTTAACTGCAGAAAAAAAAACACTTATTTTATTTAAATTATTAATCATTTATCTATACATTATGATTGATTACGTTATTTACAAATAAACATTGTGCGATTCAATTCAATTATAAAATCTCTGACAGTATAATCGTACTTGTTGGTGCTTTTATGGATTTAAGCGTTGTATTTGATGATAAGTTTACCTTTAATCCTAATATACAAGCGCTTGTTCGTGATTCTTTCATTGGGATTTATTTATTGTAATTATTTATATTTTTAAGCCCTGATCTACTTATTTATCGTTTCTATTCAATCAAAGTTGGAATACGCCTCTCTAATTTGGTATTCTCAGACGCAAAATCTAATAAATTTTAACAAAATCATTCAACGTCCATTTCTCAAATTCTTACATATCAAAGTTCGAGGCATTAATCCTGAAAATGCTGCAGAAATTTAACGTTAATATTCAAGCGGCGTAAAAAAATAATTATCATTTTTTTACAAAAATTTCTTAGTAATCGTAGTATGTAATGCTCGGATTCCTTAAAACAGTAGAAAAAACACATTTCGTGTTACGCACTAAAAAACTTTATAAATGCCTACACTCTGAGATGTATTTTGTGATCCTATATCATCTCTGGTTTCCTCTTGTAAGTTTAGGATTTTACATTTTACCTATTGCATAATTTATATTTTTTGTATTTATCTACTTTTGTTTGTATACATGTGAGACAACAATTATTATTATTACTATAAAATTCTTTTCAAGCTGTTAGATTGATATTAAGAAATGTAATTGTTGAAACTAAAGTTATACAAAAACTTGTTTTATTATAGCAGAAACGTGATTATAATCAATGGTATATAATTTGTATAGTAATTCTTAATTCATCATGTTCTATATATAATGATAAGAGATAAGTGAATTTAGAAAAAATGTGATTATTATACTTTTCTTGGCTGGTTTATTTTTAATGTATATACATGCTGAACCAGTATATCTTTAAAATTCAGAGAACGTACTTTAAAACTTTATGGGCTTGCAATTATTCGATTATAATGAATTGTTACCATATATGTAAATACATGAAACACATCCTCTTGTTAACGAAAATATTTTCAAGTACTACGACTTCTAGTTATGCCGGAAGAGCATACTATATCCTTTATTTTAAACGGGACCGTAGATTTTTCACTATAAATTTCGATTTTTTATGCAACCTGTGAGAATTATTTCAATCTCGTAATGTTCTTTCCATTTTAATGAAAAATGTGAAATTAGAAACTAAGATTAAACTGTGGTTTCAGTAGGATGGTGCTCCACCACATTTTGCAAATATAGTAAGAAGTTAATTTGTTTTTGCATTTTTACTCTCAGCGGTCCCCTGTCCAAGGGAAAGTATTGTTATCGTAAAAATTTCGAATCACCTATTTCAACAAATATGCACGTTTTGAGGTCCCCTGAGTCCATAGAGTTTTGAAAAATGTCTATGTGTGTGTCTGTGTGTTTCTGCGATAGCGCATAAAGGACTAAATGGATTAAACCCAAACCTTATGTCTAAGCTTTTTATAACAGTGGAAAAATCTGAAAAGCTTTTGGTCACAATCACAACTCATTAAGTGCTACTTTACTCTTAGCGATTTTCATTTTTTAATTCGGATAGAAAAATTTTCCAAATAAAAATTGTGGATCTTGAAAAAAAAAAAATGTTATAAAACATTTTATTGTGGGACCTTCAAGTTTCATTTTATAAGCGAAAGAATTTCGTTTTTGTAATGTTTTTTCTATGTTGGTTATGGAACCTTTAATTATTTAAATAATTATTTTAATGGCAAAATGTCAAAATGATTTCACATTTCAACAACACTGAATATGTCGCGCTGACGAAGAAAAATTGTAAAGAAATTATATAGATTGTATAGAAATTTTATCGAGGTAAGAAATAAAAAACACAATAACCTATTTCTTCAATTAATAATTTTTAGTGTCTCGGAATCTGCAATCAAAAATATTGGTGACTATTTTAGATTTCAAAGTTGACCAACTTCACCGGTGGTGGTATCAGTAACATTACGAATAAAAACAAACATATTTAAAGTAATAAGCAAACATAATTATCAAGAATACATTTAGAACTTCTTGAGTAATATGTAAAATAAAACAATTAATTTAAAAATATCTCTTTTTGTTATTCTGCAAATTCGTTATGAATAATTGGTAACCACGTGGGGCAAATGTGGTTCTAAAGTCGAACGCCGAAAAACGGTCCGTTTATCTTCCAAATGTAAACAATACCTAATCACACTAATAAGAGAGAGGATTTTCGCAAACCAATCAATACAATATTGTATATGTATAGTCATTTGAAACTCACTACTATGTGTAATTTGAATAATTAAATTAAAAACGGATGAGCAGATACTCGAAAAAAGAATGTAATTCGTAAACTTGTCAATGGTACATCCAACTGACTGACCGATTTCATTGTCCGAGAGTAAAATAAAATGGTCATTAAAAGAGATAATTATTATTCTACAACCGAATCTTGTTTTTTTTTAATTCTAAATTTAGTACGTAATTGTTGCTTTATCTTTATTAATGAATAAATATACATTTTAAGTTAGCTGGCCGAAAGATTTTTTTTTAATTGTTTACTTTCCCCGGACCCCTGTCCAAGGGAAATTATTGTGATCGTGAAAATTTTACCTGATAAATTCCCTTAGAAATAAGCAATTATATTTATGTTGGCTGTGGAGACTTTAATTATTGGTCGCGTTCAGGGAATTTTTAGACATGTAGCGCTACAGCGCAAAGCGCTTGATGTTCCCTGAACACGCTTTCGATGTTAAGGACGTTCACGAAAATATGGCGGTTTTGTTTACAGCTGCACGGCTTGAAAAGCGATCAAGCGGAAAAAATATATGCTTTACCGCTTGATAAAGCGCTGCAGCGCCACACATAAAGCGGTACCGTTCAGCGACACCGCTTTCGTAAAGCGCTGCAGCGCTACAGTTCCCTGAACGCGACCATTGAAATAATTATTTTAAAGACAAATAAAATGTCAAAGTGCCGTCATATTCGACATAAGATTCGCAAACGCCTCCAGTTTAAAAATATTTAAAAGGAAATGTTATCAAGTCGTTGTAAGGTAGGAAATAACAAAATAAATTATAACATCCTTCCAAGTACAACAATCCATTTTTTCAATAAATCATTTTTCCTTTTCTATTAAATGTTCATTCAAAAACGTATTTGACCGAATTCACCGGGGAAAGTACCATGATAGACACATCACCATTTTTTTAATATTAATTTACTTTTTTTTACTTTTTTTGGAAATTTGATTACTTTTAATTTAATTATTATTTCATAGTAAAGATATTTCAAAAATTATCCGTTATTAATAATAGTAAATAATGATTAAATTCATTCCGTTTAATTTTTTACATTTGAATGACTGCTTCTAAATCTCTATATTCTAAATTTCTAAAAACCTGTAAAAAAACTTTCGATCGTCAAATGAGATATACGTTTCCATTTGGCTCCACCAACCGAGCGCATTCCTATGCAACTTCGCCTGTTCCGCCGCGTGACGGCAGGCTATCAACAGCCTATTTTCCCATTTTTTCAACGACAAATAATTAATTTATTATTCACTTTAGAATTTCTTCCAGATAAAATATATCATAAATATTATAGGCTATTGCGAGCTAAGCTACATTTTTCAGAAATCATTTATTTAATACCAAATTATTTCATTATCTTTGTTATAAATAAATATTTTTGAATGTTAGCTCACACAACCTAATAATATTTCATATTTCATATAACTTTTAATTGAAATAAAAAAACAAATTTTAATAATAATAAAGAAATCTGGCAACAAAATTTAAACGGAGTAGTCTTCCCTCTTAAGCCCTACACTGAATGGTAGACAAGGTAAACGATTATAGACAGATAGATTTCTGCCAGGTCATGTATGTTCTAAATATTTATTATATTGTTTTTATTATTTGTATAGTCTGATTTCAATTAAGAAAAAAAAATCATCATGAATATGATCTAAAACATATTTAAGAAAATATAATTAATATTCATTTATTTCTATAATAATTATGTAAGTACTTTTTAATGATTTATTAATATTACTTTTTATGAATATTCATCCCAACTCTACATCTTCGCATGTTAGCATAGCTTACAAAATTAACACTCAATTCCGTGCAACACATTTTAATTTACATTGGCTTAATATCAACATTTACGTTATGCGCGAGAGGTTTATGGGGGGAAATATTCGCGTGAGCTAAGAGGAAATCATAATTAAAATTATCATACGTAAATATTTTCACTCAACGTACAGTAAGTCGTTGATATTGTTTCGGAATTCATACCCCAATTAACCATTATGTGTCCAAATTAACTTTAAAGGTAATATGAAATACTAAAAATCGAATTTAAAAGTATTTAAATATATGGTGAATCTTGAAAAATATTAATAAAATTGGATAATTTTCTATTTATGCACTATAATATTGACTCACTTAATGGGTGATGCCTACCTGTATAGGTTTAAAAAACATTTTTGTTTGTCGCTGAATTCGAAAGTGTGTACATTTAATATTATTTCCTAAAAAGTTTCATATTTATTGGATAAAAATTGCCGAGGTTATAAGAGTTTATGTAAAGTTAATCGCGCCCCTGGTGAACACATCTCAATGTCTCGTATTCTAAACATTTTTTATTGTTATTTATCTTTCGGATTTCGCCTATTATTTATTTTCTATTATTACAGCCGGTCAAAAATAGATTTTTTGATCCGAAAAAGCACTTTTTGTCACCGCAAAAGACCTTTTTATAAAGGTCTTTTACGTGGAGCAGCGTCACGGGTCTATTAGAATTCTAAATTGACTAAAAATGTATGCCATTTAAATTAGTCTAATTTAATTGTATTATGCCCGTTTGCACCGCCTTGTTTAAGTACTCCTTAGTGCTAAGTAATCCACAACTTATGACATTTGGTTTGCACCGCGCGCGCACGATGTCTAAGGTCTCCTTAAATTTAAGCCGCCGATGTTGGCGGCTTAACTTCACTAAGGCTTCCTTAGCGTTGACGTACGGCTGATTCTAACCTATAAATGTATAGATAACGTATAAAGTAGAGAAATCGAACGATAATGTTAGAAAAAATGGTGAAATGTATACATTCTTAAATAAATATATTATTTAAAGTTTCTTTTGATTACTATAATGTTTATAACGGTAATAATTATCCCAAATAATTGTGATTTTCTAAAATTAATAATAATTTTCTATGATTTCAAGGTTAGAAAGCGAGAATAATAGACGACATGAAGTTAGGCACTGACTTTCCACTAGATTTTCCCCCAACTAAGGAGACCTTAACTAAGCGGAGATTTTATATGAGCGGTGCAATCCAATCTCTACTATTCTTTCCTTAACTTTTAAGGAACCCTTAACTAAGGAGGCCTTAACGTAAAATCGGTGCAAACGGGCATTAATCTTGTTTCATTTTCGAGAAAAACATCCTGTTTTCTCGTTTTTTTTTTTCGGCCTTCCAAGTAGGCATCACCCCTTAATGTATAATATTTTTACTAAATGAAACACTTTTTACTTTCTTTTTTTATAACTTGGATCGTTTATTGTCAAAACTATAGTCAACAATAAAAAAATCGAAGTTATACAAACAAAGTTAAAGTATATCATTTATTAAAATTGAATTACAGTGCATAATACAATAGAAGCCTAACATTTTGGTAATCGCCCTCCTGAAAAACACTAACTGGCTGAAATCCTATCTATAACACATCAAATACATAAACAAACAAATGCCATGTCTGTTGAACAACGTATTGAATTTATTGCTAAAAATGACTCAATCCAATCAATATGAATCTCCTAGATATTTATATCTTAAAAGCAATACCGTTTTAGTTGTTATTGGATACTCAGAATTTGTATCAGATTTCGAATAGTTGAATATTTTAACTGATTTTGGATACTAGAATATTTTATACGTTCTAAAATAATTCAAATATTTGTATATTAGGATATTCCAATACGATCGAAGACGTTTTTGCCAGCTCTCCTTTTCACTTGAGATACACCTAGAACTAATTTATTTATAGTGATTGAATTGTGTTAAACCACCATCATCTTGCGTTTGAATAACTGGTTATCTTCATTTCGGTCTTTCTAAAATCAACACAAAAAAATATGTATATATATCTTGTAAACATTTTTTTTTCTGTATTACTCCCTGAGAATGACGATAAGTCGAAAATAGGAGAGAATAAAAAATAGTAGTGAAACAAACCAAGTGACTTTTATTTAATTATCAATATTGTAAGCATGTTTCATCAAGTGATTAATGAGAACCAAATTGAAGATATTTTAAGTGCTAGTGCAGCAAACCTCATTATGAAGTACAGAAAAAACATCATTAAATTCGGGAAAGTAAACAACCATTTGTGGTTCACGTCGTTGTGTCATCGCGAAAAGTTAATACCGAAGTTCATGAAGATACATTGCAACCATAATTCAAGTGAAGCACAGGAAGCAGTAAAACAAGCGTATCAAATCTGGATTCGTTTGGAAATGAAGAAGTGGTACAAAACACGGGATGCAGTTTCGATCACTCAAAAGTTAAAACATTCTGATAAGAGAAATTCGTCCATTAGAATTCGATATTCTTGACTCCAAATTCAGAGAAGAAGCCAAGGAATTCGCATACAACCTGTACACACAGCAGAAACGGAAAATAACGCAACTTCGAGAAGAAAAAGAAAAAGAACGCAAAACCCAAGAAACACAACCGCAGAACAATGGAAGTAAGCATAATAATACAAAATTCTTTCCCAGATTAATAAATCTAACTAAAATAGAATTTAATTCAGACGAACAAACATTATTAGAAAAAGGGCTTAAATATAATCCGCCCATTGTAACAAAAACAGATATAGAGTCAGTAGCGATAAACGCTGAAATTATTTCAAATAAACTAGGAAATGAACAAGAGAGATCAATAACCAAACACAATATATCAAACTTAATTTCAGATTATAAACAAACAAACAAAAATAATATTAAACAGAAAAATGAGTACAAAACGATAACTAATATTAAAAATAAAATTAAAAATAACAATTTGATTTTAACTAAAGCGGATAAAGGCAATACAGTAACAATAATTCATAAAACAGAATACATAGAGAAAATAATAAAATAATAAAAAATAACAACCAAATTTCAAACTCAACTCAAAAACACTCTTAAACAGTGCAACAATTTGATTGCAGAAAGAGATAGATTTAAACTTGTGAAAATGAATCCAAGAGCACCTATTTTATATGGATTGCCAAAGTTGCATAAAGATAATGTTCCGATGAGGCCGGTAGTGTCGTATTTGTACGCACCAACTTACAATTTATGCAAATATAATAACAATTTACTACCCTCGTTTATAAACTGTTATTCTCCATAAGCAATAAAAAATTTACTAGATTTAGTATCAAAATTAAAAGAAATAGAAGTTCCCAACAACGCAAAACTCATCTCATTCGATAAAAGCCTCTTTACGTCAATACCAATAAAAGAAATAAAACACATTCTCGAAATAGAAATTAACAAGTCAAATCAGCCCAATATATTAAAACAGGAATTAAAAATGCTAATAGATATATGCCTTCAGCAAAATTATTGTGAATTTAACAACGTAATATATAAACAAACAGATGGATTACCCATGGGTTCACCGTTATCACCGTTACTTTCTGAAATATTTATGTCCCATTTTGAAAAACATCTTTTACAAAAATCAGAAAGTAAAGAAGTAAAGTTTTAGGCTCGATATGTGGATGATGTATTCTGTGTTTGGACGGGTACTTCAAGGCAATTGGAACTTTTCACAAAATTTATAAATACAGTCAATCCAAAAATACAATTTACCACTGAAATGGAAGAAAATAACAGTTTAAACTTCCTAGATCTTACGATATCCAAAACAACAAATAAAAATTTAAAATACAATATTTACAGAAAAGAAACATTCACTGATTTAGTTATACCTAATTGCTCAAATACAAATAATCAAATCAAATTGAGCACGTTTCACTCATTTGTACATAGACTTTTAAATATACCACTTACAATAACGGATTATCAACAGGAAGTAAATGTAATAAAATAAATAGGTATTAATAACTTTTATAATTCTGAAATCATAGACAACTTAATAAAGAGAAAAAAACAAACTAAACTATTAAAATATGTCTATAATGATAGTAATATTGAAAAAAAAAAACTGGTGTAAATTAAATTTTATCAACGGCCTATCACAAAAAATAAAATCATGCATAAAGGGAAAAGAATTAAGTAGTAAGTAGTAAGTAATCTAAGAAAATTATTTGTAAATAATAAACCACCCACCAATAAAAATCAAAAATGCGGTATTTACGAAATAAAATGTGGTGAATGCGATGCAATGTATATTGGGCAAACAGGTAGAAGTTTTGAAAAAAGAATTGAAGAACACAAAAAATCTATCCTAAATAACAAACAATCAACGGGGTTTGCCCGACATTGCATCACATCCAATCATTTTTTCAATTCAGACGATCTTCAAATTTTATATTCAGGTAATAAGGGACAATAATTAAATTTTAGAGGCCTGGAAATTAGCAAGGCAATAAAACAGGGAAAACACATTGTAAATGAGTACGAAGACATCTGGAACTCTCCAATTCTTAAAGCCCTTATTACCTGACCTTCACAAAAAAATATGTATATATATCTTGTAAACATTTTTTTCTGTATTACTCCTTGAGAATGACGATAAGTCGAAACTAGTCGGAGAGAATAAAAAATAGTAGTGAAACAAACGAAGTGACTTTTATTTAATTATCAGTATAATTAGATTATTCATTCATTAATTTAATATTGTCTTTATGTTCTTTTTAGATAAATATTATTTTTTTGTTAATAATTAGTAAGCTTAAAATAATTATTACCTGCATAGTATAAATAAAGATGTGTATCTATACATCTTTATTCAGACCATACACATAATACAAACCAATATAACATACATAATTGCAATACCCGTAGGTGTTACTCTGTATAGACTATCGATTTTCTTCTCTAGAATTTAATTTTTCTAAAATACCAAAGTGATATTTTATAAAAGTAATTTCTTATTTTTCGAAAAACATTTTACGGTTAATAAAAAAATATTTTATAAATTTTGAAAAATGCATCTTTATATTCATAATTCTAAATTTTATGAATGTAATTACTATATTATGTATTTTTAAATTCATATCATTATTATGATTCATAATTGAATAATTCTAAAACATACGTTATTATTATAATTTATATTATAAAATTATAGTTTCCGCTATAGAAATTGTAAAATCTTTATGTTTGTTTATTTTTTTATTTATTCATTTATTTACGGACTTCTTTGTACAATAAGAAATGCATGGATTTTATATATATAATTGTCAACATACACTAAATCAATCAAAAATATATAATTAAAAATAAAATAAAAGAATCTGTCGTAAGAATTGTTTTATGATTTAATTAATTAAGAAAGCTTTATTACTTTTGAATTACCTTAAATGAAAATAAAAACTATGAATTATTAAATAATAATTGTATAAAATTTCGCACAGATTCAAATGGATTTTAAGACGTAAAAATTAATACAGAATCTATGTAAATATAAGAAATGATGTGATATAAATATACATCTATTACAAGTTGCTTATGAATTTATAGAAAAATCATATAAATTAATTTTATGAATTAAAATTTCTGAAATATAAGCTTAAAAGTCAATTTATATTTTTTGAAAATTAACTTATTAAACTCATTTTTTAAAACTTTTTTTTTTTCATTTCTTTATTTTCCCCGGACCCCTGTTCAAGGGAAAGTATTGTGATCGTGAAAATTTTCGAACGGCCAATTTCAACAAATATGTACGGTTTGAGTGTGTGTGTCTGTGTGTTTCCGCGATAGCTCATAAACGGTTAAATGGATTAAGCCCAAACTTTATATCTAAACTTTATATAACAGTGGAATGATCTGAAAAGCTTTTGGTTAGAATCAAAACTCATTAAGTGCAACTTTATTCTTAGTAATTTTTCATTTTTTAATTCGGATAGAAAAATGTTTGAAATAAAAGTTTTAGATCTTGGAAAATAAATAAATTCTGTTATAAAACTTTTATTGTAGGACCTCCGGTTTTCATTTTATAAGCGGAAGAATTTCGTTTGCCTGATAAATTCCCTTAGAGATTTTAATTATTGAAATAATTATTTTAATGACAAATAAAACGTCAAAGTGCCGTTGTATTCAGCAGATTCGCAAAGTTTGAAAAAATGAAGAAGAGTGTGGAGAAATGATTTTAACACTTTGTAAGGTAAGAAATAACACACTTAATTATAATATTCTTCTAAATACTCGCTTTTAACTTTGAAAGACAACAATCAATTTTTTTTGATTAATCATTTTGCTTTCCTATTAAATTTTCAATCAGAAACTTATTTGACCATATTCATCGGGGAAAGTACTATGATGGACACATCACCATTTTATTTTATTGTAAAAGAGCAGTTTATTAATATTTCGAACTAATTAAATAAAAACACAATTTCCTATTAAATATTTGATATTTGTCGATAATCTTCTTCAAAGAATAAAAAATAATTTAATGTGTACCAATATACATGTAATGTATGGATTATTTTATAATTTAATTTCAATTTCCGAATTCACATTTCTGTTAATGATATTAAATATTTGTATTTAGTTGATTAAAGTTGACGAAGATATCATTAGCAGAATTGTGTTTATTTTGTATAACAAAGAATGCATAGATAAGCCTGGGCAGAATACATATTAAATATGAATAATTCCAAAGTATTCCCCGGCTTGTGCATGCATTGATTAAACATTTTTTGTTTAAACACGTTTTACATTTTAGCTGAGAGATTTTAAATATGCTCTCTCTCCCTGACCCTCGAGCAGTACTGTTATTAAATGAATTTGTAAATTCGATTCATACAATTAAATAATTACAATTAGATTTAATTAATTTAATTACACATCCACCTTACCAGAAAGAACCTACAAAGAACTTTAAACTTTACATACAAAATACAAACAATTTTCTTAGTATGAAGATACTATAAAAAATTGTCGGTAATATGTCTACGTATTTTGAAGTAAAATAATTTAAACAACATACACATTATTTCAGTACACTGCGTCAAAACTGTTCAAATTGGATTTATTCAATTAAAGTTGTTAATTGAAAATGTCATAATACACGACTTTATAATTTCGTTTAATTAATTAAATTTGATATTTCTCGAGAGATTAAATCAATGAAGGAATTGTTTATTTGTAACAAGTCGATGATAGGATTTCGGGCGATTCTATTAATGGACGCGGAACGTTTTATAAAGTGAGAAAATTCCGTGTCGCGGATTTGCATATAAAACACCTTCCGTATTTTCATAACCGCCTCGGAATTTTTACGGCCGCGGGGAGGGAAAAAGTGCGTGCGTGGAATATCGATGAGCGCGAACGGGTCGTGCATATAAATATTAAATTAATTATTTATAGAAATGCAGGAATGAGGGATAAAAATAAAAAAACAAATAAGGGGGATACTCACATGATAAAAATAGAGGTAGCGAAAGTGGAGAAAGTCGAGCTTTTGCGTGGTGGGCTTTTTTATGTTGTCCAGTCCGCGCGCACAGAAAAGAGGAGTAAGTGTTTTTGCTGATGGTATCAGTTGAGATTGTTATCACTCACTTGTTTTACGCGTTTTGTCGGGACGCTACGCGGGAAGTTTTTGGGAGTCAGTGGGTCATTGGTGTGCGGACGCACCGGCGTCGGGACGGTATCGGAGTGACGACGGCAAGAGTGATCTGGGATCCCTCGGAACTGGCGCACTGGCGATACACAGATCGACCTGGATCGTCATGGCAACGGGCGCCAATTCCACACAAAAACACACCGACTACGGCGAAGGCGCCCGTTCCTCCTATTCACTCCCGGCTCTTGTTTTATGCTTTCATTACTGTATTATATGGACGTGTTGCAATAAATGAAGTGATTTGCATGCATTGTCGTTGCGACATTGGCCATTCAAGATATTCAAGGAGCTGGCGCTCCCATCGCCGTCGGGCGAACACTCTACACCTATCCTATCCACTAGTTGGAGTACCTACTGCGTTATTGTGCGAGCACATCATGCACTTACATCAATTACCTCGCACTATTGTAAGAAAACAACCATAATCATTCATTATCCACCCAGGCTTATTCAGGAGCAACAGATGTTACCATACAAAGTCTAAATACTGAATATTCCGACTCATTTAAACACTACCATAATAAATAATGCATAGAATAACTAGTTATTAAATCTAAAAAATATCATGAAACTTTCCAAATATCGACCAATGTTCTACAATAACTGCTATCATGTACTAATTCATATTGTATCTTGTTAATATTACTATATTTTCCACAATAATATAGTGGCAAATATAGTAATACATTAACAAGTGCTAATTTGGTGTTTGTGTATTAGTTTTAATAGAATAGTATAATTATTTAAAAATCAACAGAGGTAAATAAAATTTATCAGTCCAAAAGATACATACATATACATATACATATACATACACATATACATATACATATACATATACATATACATATACATATACATATACATATACATATACATATACATATACATATACATATACATATACATATACATATACATATACATATACATATACATATACATATACATATACATATACATATACATATACATATACATATACATATACATATACATATACATATACATATACATATACATATACATATACATATACATATACATATACATATACATATACATATACATATACATATACATATACATATACATATACATATACATATACATATACATATACATATACATATACATATACATATACATATACATATACATATACATACACATGTAAACGGTCATTAGGAAGCCAAAAGTTATATATTTCGCCGATTATATCAAGCCCGACACCTACTTACGAAGCCCTAAGTTGGGCTTCCTAAAAACTTCATGTATATCGTCTTATTTTTCAATATTATATCGGAAGCTATCGGATTTTTTTTTTTTGCGAGGGCTTCATAATTCCGGATTTATTATCAAAATATACATGTTTAGTTCATCGTATTCTCGCTAGTGGACGCTTTGGTTTTCATGTGTATATAAGATATACACATTTCAGTCATTCGACCGATTATACGAGCCAACTACATATTGTAATGTATGCGAAGCCCTAAACTTGGCAACAGCGCTTACCGTTGAAACGGTGCGGTCCGGCCAGAAAATTATACAGGGTGAGTTTTTTTCGATGTTCTCTATGGGGATCTCGGAAACTATAAGAGATAGAAAAACGGTTAAATGGAGAAAGAAGTGTAGTTTTATAAGACGAATAAAATGACACTTTCAAAATATTTGAAAAAGTCAAGGGTAACTAGATATTTTGAAAAAAGTAAAATGTGTCAATTTTTTGAAATCAATATATCTCTATTATTATCATAGATAGAAAAAAACTGTAAAGGACAAAGTTGTAGAAAATTTTACACAGATAAATAACAAAAAATTAAAAAAAAAATTTCGCCCATATTTTGGGAGATATGACACAAACTTACCTTTTTTAAAATGGAAACAATAGTTGGCTATGACTTTATTAAAAGGGATATTTTTTTCCCTTTAATCCGATATAACATATGTAATAGTTATTTTTAAAATAAAATAAGTTACAGTCGTTTTTAATTTTACCATACACCAAAAAATAGTTAGCCATGAAAAACAATTGCGGTTGTTTATAGCAACGTAGCAAATCAATATTTAATTTATTATCTTTCTTTAGATTTGTCAAAAGTCAAGCAAATAATTCCGAAATTATCAAAATAATAATAGAAGAAAATTTTAAATATTACATAAGATGCTCAAAAAGTCCACCATTATTATTATGGCATAAAGTACATCTTTTTAAAATCGAATTAATGGCTTTTTTGACTTTTCTTCTGTCAATAGAATAAAATGTTTCAAGTACAGCTGGTCTAAGATTCTCCACGGATTGATATGATTGTTGATACACTTTGTTCTTCACATAACACCACAGAAAAAAGTCTAAAACGGATAAGTCGGGTGATCTAGGTGGCTATAGGATTGGTCCATTTCTTCCCACCCATGAATTAGGAAGACCATCATTTAAATAGTTTCGCACAGCCAACGTGCTATGAGGTGAAGCTCCGTCGTGTTGAAACCACTTCAATCTTGCCCGTACTGATAAATTTAAATCATCAAGCATATCTTCAAATGTTTCTTGAAGAACACGAAGGTAATCATTTCCATTCAATGTGTTATCAAAAATATATGGGCCGAGAATTCTCGATCCGAACACACCGCACCATACATTAAATCCAAATTTAATTTGTGGTCTACGTTGTGCAACTTCTCGTGGATTCTCCTGACTCCAAACATGTTCATTGTGCCGGTTAAAAATCCCACAATTAGTAAATCGCGTTTCATACAGAAGACCATTCTCTTATTGGTATCACCGTCATGTAAATTTTTTGAAATTGATACCTTATATGGGTGATATTTATGTTTTTTTCAAAACTCGTACTACAGTCCGTTGAGATATGCTTGCTTCTGTTGCAATTGCAATTTGTCTGGTCGGTGTGGATGGATCTATCATCGCCAATGCTAATCGCTAATACGTTTATTTCCGAAACATCATTAATTTCGTTTTTTTTTTTTCAAGTTTCGGCTTTGTAAAGGATCCGTACTCACCCAAATTGTGGTAAATTCTTCTGAATGTTGGTAAAGATGGCTGCCGACGATCGATATATTGATTATAATATTGTTCTGCAGCATCCGCAGCGTTTTTATTACACTGAATGTAACAGACAAGCATATCACGCTTTTCTTCGTTGAAAAAATTCATTATCACTTTAAAAAACTTACAACACCAAAAAAAAAAAATACAAAACAAACTTATCGAAACAAACCAAATATGGAAATGAATTAATGTGTGTTTAGAATAAACAACTGCAATTGTTTTACTTTTGTCTTTTTCATGGCTAACTATTTTTTTGTGTATGGTAAAATTAAAAACGACTGTAACTTATTTTATTTGAAAAATAACTATGGCATATGTTATATCGGATTAAAGGGAAAAATATCCCTTTTAATAAAGTCATAGCCAACTATTGTTTCCATTTAAAAAAAGGTAAGTTTGTGTCATATCTCCCAAAATATGGGCGAAAATTTTTTTGATTTTTTGTTATTAATCTGTGTAAAATTTTGTACAACTTTGTCCTTTACAGTTTTTTTCTATCTATGATAATAATAGAGATATATGGATTTCAAAAAATTGACACATTTTACTTTTTTCAAAATATCTAGTTACCCTTGACTTTTTCAAATATTTTGAAAGTGTAATTTTATTCATCTTATAAAACTACACTTATTTCCCCATTTAACCGTTTTCTATCTCTTATAGTTTCCGAGATCCCCATAGAGAACATCGAAAAAAACTCACCCTGTATAAAACAGAACGTCGGGTGGACTTTAATACATTCTCCAGAAGAATGTTTTTTTTTTCAATTAATTACACACGAACGAAATAGTATAATGGAACGGTAAGGATATTTTACTGATCGAAAACAGTAAGTTTGGAGGAGCAGCGGAGCGTAATTTAAACAAAAAATAAATTATATATATATTCCAAAAATGTAAACTTTACACAATTTATATAATAAATAAACTTAAAGAGTAGAATGACACATTGCGATATGTGTCATAGTATTGTCATTTTTGATTAATCATTGAAAATTAAACTCTAAGATGAGTGAATCCGAGAACGAAGGAAACATAATTGAAGAATATTAAATAAAAAATGATTTGAAAATAATTAATAAATTATTTCCACATTTAGCTTTGTGACTATTGACTTACTTACGTAAGTACGTTAAACAAATGCACATTAAAACAACTACTTCGCGGGCAAATACCCACGCCGTACATTGAATTACATAATGTACACCTGCTGCTGCATATCAATAAAATATTGCATAATGCAACCAAATTTTGATCCGAGAAAAATTTTATGTAAAAACAACAAAATTAACGTTACTTAATATAAGACCATCTGCAGACACGTGTTTCGGGATCTATCCCTCGTCAGTACAGCTATGCCTTACATAATTTAAAGCTGTTAAAAAAATCAATTAAATTAATTCAAATACAATCAGCAAAATTAAAACAGTTATATTAAATCAAATTAAACTAAATCAATTTAAATTATAACTAACTAACTAAATATCTTTATTCGTGAAATTTTGTATACAATTTATTTACATTTAATTAATAAAAATAATAATACGTTGTATTAAAAAATAAACACAAAAATTCACAAAATGGCTATCGACCAGGGGTCTTTCAGCCTGTCTTTGTCAAGTACATGTTGGTTTTTCAAAAGTCATGATCGCTAACGTCATTGTCTAAGTCTGGATGATTAGATGAGATGAATTGATGAAGTGTTACTGCTGGGAATTTGAATTTTGGATTGATGTTGGGATTGCGGGATATACAGAGATGATTAATAATATTAGGAATGTTAGGATTTTTAGCAAATTTTAAGGATAGGTGTTCAAGGCGTTGGTTAATAGGAGGTATGTTACATATTTCATATAGGAGTGCGTTTGGGGGATTATGTAAGGGGTTGTTGGGGTGTCTTATTTTTGTTAGAACTCGCAGAGCAGAACGCTCTGCGACTTCGATATTATTTAACACAGCGGGACGGGGATTATGGTACAGGATAGCAGCATATTCGAGCAGGGGACGGCATATCATAGTATATATTTTAACCGCAGTGTTGGTGGAAATGCCCTCGTTCTTGTAAGTTAAAGCTCTGAAATGCCGGGCCCTGCTCTTTATGCCAGCTTTTAGGTTTCGGGTATGTGTGTTAAAGGTAAATTTAGGGTCGAATGTTATTCCTAAGTATTTACAATGGGAAGATGGCGAGATAGGGTGGTTATTAATTAAGATATGGTATGGGGAATTTGAGGAGCGGTGAAAGGGATTTAAATTATATTAAACCAAATTAATTCAATTTAAATCAAAACCGAACAAAATTAAACGAAAAGAATTAAATCAATTTAATTAAAAAGAGCGACCCTCACCTGTCGCGCGCTGTGATAGTAATGACCGGCGAAGGAGGACGTGCGCTCGTGCATTGTTGTTATCGCAAATTCACAAAAAACTTCTCTCGGTTCGGATTTGAATAAATGCCTCGCTGGCTATTAATATAAATAGAAAACAGTATTTATTCCACTTGGTCACAATTATTTAAATATATTAAATAAAACATGATTTGAAAATAATTAATAAATTATTTCCACATTTAGCTTTGTGACTATTGACTTACTTACGTCCGTCCGGGACTCCTTTCAGTCTGGTGTTAACTCGAAACCTACCCACTAAAACCCCTCCCACTTTACCGGCTTCGACAGCTAAAGTCATTAGCCGGTCACAATTAGAATTGGATGCTCTGACTTATTTTATTTTATTTTATTTCTATTACTTTTATTGTCTTGCCAGGCATTGCCCTGGTATCCTTAACACTAGTATCACAGAAAGAGGACAGTGCCAGGGTTGTAAAAGGACCCTGGCACTGGAGCCGTACAACACACACATGTAAAATAAATACAAAACAAACACAAGTACAATAAATAAAACACAAATACCTAAACTAAAACTAAACCTAACCAAAAAATAATTAAAACATACACTAAACTAACCTAAGGTAAAAAAAAAGGTTGTAAAAAGACCCCGATGCCGGAGACCTGAAAACTTAACCTAGATGCCCCAGAGTTGTAAAGAGACCCTAGGACGGACTACACGATACACACCACGACAGATAGTAATAAATTAAGACGAAGAAACAGAACACCAGAGTGACATCGTAGTTGTAAAGGGACTGCGATGTCACAGTACATAAAACAAAATAAATTAGTAATAAATTAACACAAAAGACTAGGACAGATCGCTATAATCGCTTCAATAACTGCGTTTTCCGTAGAAATTGTACACACAATTCTACGTGTGTCTCCGTTTGCCAATATTTCCGCCACAGTACCACTAAGCCTCAGCCTATCGCGTACCGTCGCATAGGCTTGATATTCCACCAACAAATGCTCCACCGTTAAACGGTCGTGACACTGTTCACACATTGGCTCCTCATCGCCGGTGAGGAGGTTAAGTTAGTGTGCCCTATACGAAGAAGGCACAGGGCAACCTCCTCTCTTCTCGTTAATGCGACCGGCGATCGCCAAGCGGTCACGGAGAGCTTTACTAATTTTAATTTGCTCTCGGAGCGTTCCCAACTATCTTGCCAATCCTCAAATATTTTCTTTTTTATATACCCTTTTACGTCACTAGTTCTTACGGGTACATCATCTACGTCGTCTGCTTCGGCTGCCTGACGAGCAACTTCGTCTGCCAGCTCATTCCCCTCGATTCCCACATGCCCCGGAGTCCAGATGAAAACGATCGTCTTTCGCATCCGGGATATTTCGAAAATCGAGGCTTGTATGAGCTGGACAAGCGGATCGACAGAGTATAGTGACACTATACTCTGGATGGCAGAGAGTCGGTACAAATCAGGAATGAACTGTGGTGGTTTTTGCATTAGGCAATAGCGAAGAGCTTGGTAAATTGCATACAATTCTGCGGTGTACACGCTGGCGAACTCGTGTAGTGATCACGAGTGTAAGACACCGTCAATAATGACCGCAGATCCCACCCCGTGATCAGATCTCGAGCCATCTGTGTACAACCGCGGAGAGTTCGGGTATTCTGCGATAATTTGATGAAACCGCCCCCTGAGAATATGGGGGCTATTATCGCATTTACTTTATGAGGTCAGATCCAATCGGCACCTAACCTTTGGCAAAAGCAAGGCGGTACCTCCAGAAATCTGACCTCGAATACCCTCGGGAAGCTGAAATTGAGACTTTCCAGCAGCTCCTTCGCTCGGACGCACACCGGCCTACTTACGGTAGGTCTTAAAGCATATTTTCTCTGCTGCCGCATATTAACAATTAAAAGTCGTTTGTTCTTGTGTTCCCCTCTCGCACGCATAGCCGCCGCGTACTGCAGTAAGAAGCGGTTGCGACGTGCGGAAAGCGGAGGGACACTCGACTTGCAGCAGAGACTCTGTGTGGGACTCGTCCGGAACGCTCCTGTGGCGGATCTTGAACCGGCATGGTGAACAGGATCTAGGGCTTTTAACCAAGATTTTCGAGCTAAAGAGTATGCTGCGCAGCCATGGTCTACTCTGGACAAAATCAGAGCGTTATATAGCCGCAGCAGCACTTCCCTTCCGGCTCCCCAGTTAATGCTGGCCAACGCATTAAGTGAACGTTGGACCAGCTCTTCTATATGAGCACGATAGGAAAGAGCCCTATCGAACCTAACCCCTGGAAACCTGATACTTTCTACAACCTGTATCCGCGTGCCCCAAAGAAATAAGTTTGGGTCACGATGAGGACGTCTGAGTCGGCAGAAGTGTACACATGAAGTTTTCGTTTCAGAGAAACGAAAACCTCTCAACTCAGTATCACTGTTCACCTTATCGATGATCGTTTGAAGCTGACGATTAATGGCGGGGATGGTATCTCCCGCCATATATATAACGAAGTCATCGACATATAGACATTTCTTTACAGGGGATTTTACTATTGAAGCGATTTCATTTACAGCGATTGCGAATAACGTAACACTAATAGTTGAGCCTTGGGGGATCCCGTTTTCCAGCACAAATTGTGCGGATTCTGTATCCCCAACTTTGACTTTAAATGAACGATCACACATAATGTTTTTCAGTAAAAAATAAAATTAATTAAATTTGTTTCATTTCAATTACATTATTAACATTAAAATTATAAATTATAAGCCTCCCTTTAATCAATTAAGCTAATTTATAACAAATAGAATAAACTGATTATTTTTCGATAGAACAATTGTTTATATTTTAAATTACAATTGTCTACTTTATTTATTGTTTAATTTATTATATATATACAATCATCTTTATGGAAGTATTTTTTTAATACCATGCTGTCATATTTATCAGTTTTACATCAAACTTTTGAAACGCGAAAATTGGATTTTACATTACGAAGTACTTTAGAGGACTCAATTATATGCAGAGTTGCTGTGATAAGTTTAATTAAGCAAAAACGAATACAACAGGTAATAAATGCAAGAACAAATTATAAATATGTTAATTTGTTCTTCTTTAGTATTAACTATACAATTTGTATTATAATTAATATTAATAGAACGAATCTCGTCTAAAAAATTTGAATTTTTATTTGCCATATTGATAGATGATAAATTTTTACTGTTTCCTTGATTTAAAACATCTACAAAGTTTTCTCCACCTTGCATCATTTTGACTACCTGTTTTCTCCTCGACTGATTCCTCTACATATTTTTCTGCAACACTGTTACACTTCCATTCTCCAAATCTTTTCATAACTGATGTAATGGCTAACATTGTGACATATGTTCGACGAAAAGTATGACTGGTGTCACTCAGGACTTTCAAATCCAAGAAATTTTGCAGTTACTTTTGACATTCCTCCAAAGGTATATATCCCAACTCTCTGGTTAATTAACAAGTGATTGTATTGCATATCTTTGGAGCCCAAACTTAGATACTTTTTAAATAAATCTAAACTATTAATTCCATTGCTTTTATTCAAAACATTTTATTTTATTATATTCAGGAAGACAATTACTAATTGGGAACAAGGTTTTTTTGCTTTATCGATAATTACACGACTTAGTCCACTTAGATGTATTCACATATATTGAATGATAGATTTTACCTTGATTTGTAATGTAATTGAAATTGAAGTAACTGATTTAAAAATATATAGGACTTGAACTTTAACGAAACAAATCGGAGTAATTCGCATACAACCTGGAGTAATTATTATTAGTTTTACTGAACCATTTGATTTATTATTTCTAATATGTTTTTGGCATTAGGATGACTTCAGTTTAATGATATTTGTTTATAATATAACTTGCAATAGACATTGATAAATCTGAAAGAGATATTATCTTATATTATCTTTGAATTTAATTACTTACCTAAGCACATTTTAACAATGTTGACAATTGGCCTTCATATATTCCGTTAGGATCGCTGCTGCGAACGAAATGATCTAAATTTATATTTATTTATTACTTTATTTTAAATTGCTATCATTGTAAATTTATTTTGAACGAGTGATATCGGTGTAATTAATTAATAATTGAAAAGAGTAAATTAGGTTCAAAATGTTTTAAAAAATGCATATGGTTTCTATACAGGGTGATTCAGTAAAACTTTTTTTAGTTTGACAGTAAATCATAACAAATCATATATATTTATAAACGGCAAAAAAATACCTATTCAATAATGTCACCAATTGATAATACGTTGTTAACTGTCAAGGTAGCGATGGTCAATTTTTTTTCAAATGACACCTTATCTATTTTTTGTTCAATTCACATAGAATACCCATCATAGCTATACGCTTAGTTAACAAAAAAATGAATAAAATAAGTAAATATTCAAATCCGTTTACTTAATATAAAATCATATATAGTCATTGGATTTGGAACAAATGCTTAACCAAATGTCACATTTCTATAACAGGTTCATTCTTTTCATTAACCTATTACAGTTTTCATTAATTAGCGTGTTAAAAAAATGTTGAATATTCGAATCAAGAAATAATATACATGATTTTAACTTCTGGGGAGTGCGATAAAAACAGTAAAGTATCCAGACGTTTGTATGCTGAACGTTATCCAGAATGATGTGTTCCATCGTTGAAAATGTTCCCCAAATTTAGCCGAGAATCTTCTGGAAAGTTGATCATTTAAGAAATCGAGACATTATTTTAAAATAACGGTAGATGGTTCGGAAGTCAAAATGAGATCAAGGTATCTAGATCTAAGTACTTTAGATTTTTTCTGGCTATATTTAAAAGAAAAGGTTTATAAGACACCATTGAAGATCTGAATGCCGTACGTTAAATTGGGATGTTTTGAAACGTGTCTGCATTCAAGGAGTCTTGCATAGAGGAGAGTTATATTTAGAAGTAGGTGGTGGGTATTTTGAACACGTTTTGTTTTTATAAAATAAACTGATTTCGATATTTTCTTATTTTATTAATTCTATTTTGTTAAGTAAGCGTATAGTTGAGATAGATATTCGGGTGCAGGAAAGTGCTCCCTATCCGAATTGAACGAAAAATAGATATGGTGTCTTTTGGGAAAAAAAAGTTTACTCTCGCTACCTTGACAGTTTTTATAGTATTATCAATTTGGTGACACCATTAAATATAGAATTTCTTGCCATTTACAAATATATATAGTTTGTTATAGTTTACTTTTAAAATAAAAAAGACCACTAAACTGAAACATTTTAAATATAGGTAAACATTTTAAGTACCCAATATGCTAAATAATATTTTCTTCCTCATAACTTACAGATTCTCTAATATAACTCGTCTGTTGATTTATTTCCAATTACACCCCAGTTATAGGTTATGTTATACGATAGATATATTTTGGATATATAGTATTCTCACATAGTGTGCGAAATATATCTTTCTAGTAAATACAATTGTAGAATAGAAATTATCTAATTTTACATTTTTATTTTTATAAAAGTCGTGTAATACATAAATTAACTTAAAATTAAAGATATGTATTCGACAAATTAATTTTAAAATCAAATAAAATAAAAATATCGCAAATTTCAATTTCATTACATTCACTGCAAGCGGAATATTCAACTCGAACGTACTTATCTGTTAAAATATGCAAAGTATTCATCATTCATAATAAAGCTACATAAATATGGATTTCGTATATCGTCATGACGAGGAAAATTATTCATGTGATATGTAAATCAAGACAATTTCCATAAATACAGTCGTTCTCCCATTAATCGCATAAATTAAGCCCATTACACACTTAAATCAAGATACATCCATAAAACTTGGCAACTCTTCCCTAAACACACAATAATAACCTAATTAAGAAACCAACTCGAGTCCCAGGCAAAAAATCGGCCCGCCAATTACACACACTCGCATAAAAGCGCTCAAACACACATAAATTATTACTGGTATTTTCCTGCACACACACCAACATAAATCTAATTAAATGGCTATCAGCTTGACGCGGAAAAGAACATTTTCAGAAATGGAATGAGCGCTCGAGATTTTTTCTTTAGTAGTGGACTATTATTTCCCACTCTCCGTCGAAGGGAATTTCAGCGTGCATGAACCTTAACGAGGACGTTGAGTAAGTGCAGTTTAAATAAAGGATCTTGGATTACAAGGTGAACTACGTGTCGGGTCAAACAGGTTCGAAGAATGCCCCCTACGCGAAGTGCGAGGGGCGATAGTGAAGGGTCGGCTTTTAAAGGGGATGTCGCCGTTTAATGAAATTTTGCGAAATATTCTAATTGGAAAATACACACACACAAATTTTATTGTAAAAACAATAGTATATAACATATAAATTATTTTCTATAACTCTAAATAATACCATTTAATCGCTGTAATAATAAAATTATCTATTACGAAATTTACATTTTGTGTATGACGTTTATAATGGTTATTATTTATTTGCATTAATAAATAAATCTAAATCAATAGATCATTATTTAACAATTTTATATACAAAATTAAATTCAATATATGGTACAATGTAATACATTTATGGTTAATTAAATAGTTATCGACCGTGGGTCTTTCAGTTCTTGTATTATGCCGTCACTCGTTGAAATAATATGAATTTATGTATAGTGTATTGTGAATATTGCGATGTATCTGGTTGTAGGGTTAATGGAAAATTTTTGGGCTATTTGGGTATATCCTTGGGAAATTGGAGTTATTATTATTATTATTATTTGACTTGTGGCTGTGGTGGCACCTAGAGATCTTTTGTGTCTCCCCTTACGAAAAATAATTTTAATTTAATTTGCTACCTGACAGGATGTACCTATCCTTTTGAAGTATCCTAAAAGGTTTTTAATCTTTAAATATCTTAGTTCATCAAGAGTGGGGAAGTAGTTCCCCAAGAACCTTTGTCTTGTACGAACTAAAGACTTGCATTCTGTTAGGAGATGGATAACTGTCTCCCATTCCACAAAATAGAATCTACACATTTCATTAGCGACTAATCCCATGTTTTTCAGGTGGCCCCTAACTAAGACATGCCCTGTTAGAATTCCTGTTAATAGTTTGAGGTCTTTCTTATTTAGTAGCCAGAAATCCCTATTGGAAATGGAGTATGACCACCCAATGAGTATTTTTTTCTGTCTCAGCTCCTCTATACTCCTCCTAGTAGCGTTTTTTCTCTCCAGCCACTATGTCCCTTATTTCTGCTAGCTATGACATCAATGTCATCCCTGCGAAGCCCAATTAAGTGAGGAGCTTTGTTTAGGATGCTTAAGTGACCTATTAGTTTTTCTTTCTTGAAGTTAATACTTTTGTGTATTCTTAGGGTTTCTTTGAGAGCGACTCTTTGTAGGTGTCACCTCCATCGCCACTGTTGGAGTCGTCCTCATTGCCCCCGTAATACACAAACATGTCAATCTTTGAATGTAGTTTAGGATTTGAGTGCATGTTTTTTGCTGAGTTTTCGTCCACCAGATGGACGCTGCATAAGTGACAGTGGGTCTCACTATCGTGTCCTACATCCACCTGGTCATTTGAGCCCCTAGGTTTTTCCTAGTAGTTGCCTACAGATGTATAAGCCTGTAAGAGCTTTTCCCTTGATTTGCAACAATTGTCTATTCCAAGTAAGTTTTTGGTCTAGATTAATTCCCAAATAATTAACTTTCTTGGATGGTTATAGCTCTATCCCTCCCAGGTGAGGATTGTTCATATCTAACTTCCTCTTCCTGGTAAAGGGAAGTACGATCGTTTTGTGGGGATTGATGCCCAGGTTTTTGTTTTCACACCATTTAGCAACAGTATCAAAACCATGTTGGATTATCTCCATCACAGTTCTTTTAAACTTACCAGTTACTATCAGCACTACATCATCGGCATACCCTATTGCAAGAATACCTTCCTTTTGTAAAGACCACAAAAGTGGGGAGAGTATTCCCCCTGAGGACAGCGCCTACTGGTTAAGATGGTTTTCGAATCCTTGCCGATTCTAGCCGTTATTTTCCTGAAGCATGGATTTGATCCATCTCGTTGTTACTGGGTTCATGCTCTTATGTCACAATGCACTATTCATGGCCTCAAAGGAGGTGTTATCAAAAGCCCCCTCAATGTCCTGGAAGGCACAAATAACCGTTTCCCTGTCACCCAGAGCCCTCTCCACAACTCCAATGAGGTCACTTAGTGCTGAGATTGTTGATTTCCCCTTATGATATGCGTGCTGATTTGCATGCAGAGGTCTCTGGGAAAGTATATCATTCCTAATATAAAGATCCAGCACTTTTTCCGTGCCTTTTAAAAGGAATGAAGATAGACTGATCGGTCTGTAGGCCTTAGGCTGTTCAGTGGGTTTAAAAAACACCTCAGTCCATCTCCACTCCCTTGGAATATGTCCCAGGGCATGGTTTGTACTGAATATCTTCCCTAGGTTTGTTTTAATCAAATCCAGACACTTCTGGATCATGATTGGCGCTATCCCATCACCTCCCGGTGTTTTGTATGGTTTAAAGCTGTTCATTGCCCAAGCAATCCTATTTTCAGTGAAGATCTTGTTTGAGCAACTTCTAGCTCTACCTATTTGCTCGTAGTTTACTTCAGTTTCAAACTCCGAGCATTTAGTTCAATAGTCAGGGAAGTGAGTGCTTAGCAGCAGCTCTAGAGTTTCCTCTGTACTTGTCGTGAATTTTCCCTCAGTTTTCTGCAGGTATCCAATGCCCACAGAGTACTCCCTCTTAAGAATCCTCTGTAGTCTTGCTGTGGAGGTAATCTATCCCTTCGCACATTTGTCACCAGGATTTTCTTTTTGTGTCCCTTAAAACCTTATTGTATTTTGTGAGGGCTTCGCGGTAACAGTACCACTTGCCACTTTTTTCGCTTTGTTGAACTCTTTTCTGGATTGCATTTTCAGCTTGTCAAGCTCCCCATTCCACCAAGATCTTTTGCGTTCCCCGACTCGTGGGGCACCTAATATCCAGAGCTGTCCTCAGCATTTCATTTAAATTATTTGAGGCCTTTTCTAGATCCTCTACTGTTTCAGTCTGTTTTCTAGATGATTTTCCTTTTCACAACCTCTTTATCTCCTGCCTCAATACTAAATCTTGTGTTATGGACAAGTAAGTGGTATCCCGGCTCTGATAAATAGCCGCCCTTGGCCTTTCTTGTTCCCGAGATATACCCTATGCGCAGTTTACTGGGGTTTCCTCTTATTTATCCCCTGTAGAAATACGGTTCCTGCTGCAGACCAATGCTGATGTCCTCAACCAGCAGAGAGCATAGGGCACTTATCGCTCCTTTTGCCCTGTGCAAGTTGATTTGGACAATCTTTGTTGCTGCAGGATTTGTGTACAAAGGCTTTCTGGACGCCTTTAGCTATCCGCTACCATTGAAGACGCTCATTTTTACTTCCGGCGGAGTAGACTCTACAGGATTAGTCTTCATAGGAGTACTCTCTTCTCGGAGACCCTTTCCGTCTCTGTGAGCGTCTTCAGTTCCAACAACTTTCTCCGTGGAGGTTAGGTTTTTCCTGAGGCTTAATTTGATCTGACCGAACTTGTAGCTCAGAGTCAGACCAGTCTCTTTTAGCCTTTCCTCCGCAGGGAGAGCGTATGAACCGCTGCACTATCTGTTTCCGCTCTCCTTAGAACCTTCCAGTTCTCGGTTACCAGGTCCTTATTTTGAGCCCTTAGATAACCGAGAATCTTTTCCGTTGGGTAGTTGGTGCTGTCTTTGAAATAGTCCACCATGACCGTCGGACGAGGCATTTGATTTACCTCCATTATTTTCAGTGAAGCCCCTTCCCAGGGGGGCATAATATCACTGAGGCCATGCAGCTGACTTCGCGTTTGCATAGTTTACAAGGAGCCACCCAGGGCGGTGGGTGACGTCCAGAAAGGCAGGCTTTACATCCTGATTTTCCTGGAGGAGAATCCTCTCCAGAATAAACTCCTGAACAGCCTTCAAGTGGTCCGTGTCAAGAGCACCTTCGAATAACACTCCTCCAGGATTATTACCTTCACCCCTGAACTGCCTCCTTATAGGACCTACCGTCCTTTTTCATCGGCCCTGCCATTTGGGTTGTCGATGTTGAGGCCTTAGTGGTCCTCTCTTCTGCTTTGGCAGGGCTTTTGATTTTTTCCAGCTTGGGGGATTTTTGGCATCGTGCTCACTATACCCTTCTGCTGTTTCCCCCTATTTTGTTTTCTATGTTAGGGGATATTTCTTCAGATCTAATCCTTTTTGGGGATTTAGCCACCCTGGATGTGGTCTGAACAGGTTGAAGTGCCTGGAGGCGGGCCTTCTCCTCACTCAGCACTTTGCCTAATAGGTACTTGAACCTCTTCTTAGCAGCTCCACATAGGCGCTGTTTTGTACCTTTGACTTGGTCTCAGGATTTTGGGTACCGGAGTTACTCGGTTTTGGAGTTGAGGTTTGTGAGACCTCTATCTCCATTCCAGAGCTTTTAGCCGGTTCCCTGTTGGGGGAGGCCTTATAATAGCCACTTCGCCCTGTTTTGGAGATTTAGGATGCCTATCCTTTAAGTCTGTTTTATTCTTTTCATACATAAGTGTTCCAACGAGTAGCGGTGAAGAAAGGTCGCCTGTGATAGAGCATCGCATTGCTACAGGAAGGCTAAGTGAAACTGGAGGTCGCCCGGTATTCAGAGTTCGCCATTTGAGACTGAACTCCCCTCAGCCACGCATACCTCGGCATGGCTGTTCCACCTTGGATTGGGGCTCGTACATGGATACCCAAGCTGTATATTCCGAGCTGTGCACAGATTGGAGGGCTGTTTTTAGTCACATTCCTGTACCTGAAAAACCGCCCTTCCTGAATCATTCTCCCTCAGAGGTTGTGTGTTTCAGGCAGGAAGCCGGCGATATTGAAGCCTACCATACCTCATTCGTGGGCCTATCCCGTTTATAGGGGTTACCCTTCATTCATTCGCTAGCTAGCCCGATTAATAGGACTGCCCTTCGTTCACGCATCCAGCCATAACGCCCATTCATTCATCTTCTCCATCGCTTCAGGAAACAGTTCCGTATTAAGCCCCTGAACCCCATCACGGTCCTACAGCCCCCATCAGGGGAAATTGGAATTAAGTTAGTATTGTTTTTCATATAATTGGTTGGGTTATGTAGTGGATTATTTCGGTGTCGTTTGGTATGGCAATTTTATTATGTTTGATTTTATGATTTAATAATTTACGTTTATATATTGAGAATATAAATTGTGGCTGAAAGAACTTTGGTCGATAGCCAATTTGTGAATTACACATTAATTATGTATTATACAATTAATATGTACATGTATTGCTGTAAATTCATAAATAAAGATATTTGTATATATAATAAATATGGAATTATTATTATTTTTTGTCTTTCATGAACTTACTTAATAAACACAGTTTTCTCCAAGTACTAAATAAAGTTGCAATATTTTTTTTAATTTAATTTTTAAAACTCTCCACACCTTTTCAGATCTTGAATTTCTTACGTGAAGACTCGTCCAGACATAAAACGGCCGTTACTGCTCCATAAGGCGTAAATGCAATATATTTCATATAAAAAAGGACATAACATGGGAGAGCAACACGACTCTAATGCACTTTACCGTCGCAACGTTCTGTCGTGCTTGTCGTCAAGGGAGTTTTATATAAATGATGAAGAGAACAGGGTCCGGATTCGGAACTTCGTGTGAAATAATGGAAGCTTTCGACAAGGAACAAAATCCGGCAATTTATATATTCCAGCAAAGATTTATTCTATATATCAACACTTTGTTTTACATTCTTTTGTAAATCAATTACATAGGAAATGCAATTTTAAAATAATTATTAAAAATGAATTGTTTTCTTTTTAGATTCTGTAACACTTAATATCAAAATAAATCTACATGATAAATTATTCATTTAAGGAGGCTTGACTTTCTTAGATAATATAACTCTTCTATTATCAATCAATTTGAAATATATTTATTTATATTTGAATTTTATTATATATTCAGCTTGTACTAGTGAACAGGTTACGGTTATGTGGACGTGTGCGTAACGCATAAGCATAAATAGGCCTCGTTAAGGGCGCGTGATACCACCTTCTTTTGAAATAAGGTTGAATTTTTAATTATTATTACAGATATTGAAAATCTGTTTTCGCTGATATTTCTGTTTTTTTAGTTGCGGGGTGGACTATGACGCGTTTTTAAATATTTTTTAAATATAAAAAATAAAATTAAAAGAAAATAAAAAATTAAAAAACGGACACCATGTTACTATCATAAATATTTTTTACAGAATTTAATCTTAGTATATTTTTTTTAATATTCTTAAATGCAAAAACAACTTTTTTAGCTATAAAAAAATAGACCCGTAAATTGCTGCCATGAAGCGGGATTAATGTGAATCACACTTTATGGGCGGAGTTGTGGTAAGTATTCGGTCCCACTTCTTTGGTACGGTGTTATTTGAGTAAGTGTATATTTTTGAAATTAATTAGATACGACCCGTTCCTAGAATATTTTTTGAGCGAACGCGGACTCAGGCTGTCGTGCGGCCAGACGCGTTGCAACTTAGCGGGCGTCGACGGTCTTGTAATGAGATTGTTGTTTTTAGCAGAGCGGACTGTTTATTCATTCGTTATTATAACACCTTTATTACATTTGTACAAACACGATTAAAATGTTATTACTTATTGATTATATATACAAGTTTTTCTCAATGAAGTGCGCACCATTGCTAACTTTGTTATTAGTTGAGCTAGAGAGTCGGTTAAATTACCGAAGTGGCAGTAAATTATCAGAAAAGCAAAAGCAATAAACCAAACATTTTTTAATGGAAATCAGTATCTCTTTTATGATCCCATCACACAAACAAATTATAGACCATTACACAAAAATTACTCGTAAATAATATTATTGGCATTTACGTATTTTGTTTTCAATTGAATTAAGTTACTATAAAAAAAAAAACACTTACAAATAATGTTAAGATAGAAAAAAATGCGAATTGTAGATCGAACGTCAAAGCATTGCTCTTACAATGTACATCATTAACATATAACATCTTTTAAATTTAAATACGCATTTTTGTTGCTGTAATGCATAAAAAGCAAAATTTATATCGATTAAGTAGATTGTAAATTAACTGTCAGATTCAGAAAACAAATTTTCTTTTTATGATTTTTTTTGCTATTTTATTATTTATAATATCTGGATTTTACTAAAAAAACAATATTAATATTCAAATAACTTCTATATTTGTGATTATTTTGTGGTGGTCTATTATAACCTTTTTTGTCAAAAATTATCTTCTCTATCAACTTATGATAATATATAGGTTGTTTCGTCTAAACAAATGTTTATTTCATTAATGTCTGTAAAACCCGATGCTCTTTTTTTTACTGCATACGCCGTTGTAACTCTCCGATAATTTACCATTACCTTGCTAAATTAACCGACTCTTTAGTTCAACTAATAACAATATTAGTAATGGTGCACTTAATTTACAACAATCCGTATAATCGAAGAAATTGGTACATCTGTGATGAACCATGCATAATAATTTAACTTAGGAATAATAAAATTCAATTCTATTAATTGAATTTTATTATTCCTATTAAAAACATTACATATTTTAGCTGATTGGAAACAATCATTTGCTAATAATATATGGGTGGGTCACGAATTAAAGTTTACGCGGTTCCCGACCGAGGAAAAGGATGAAAAAGTTTGCATTGCATTACACGATTGAATATAATCTTCTCATAAAAAATATTTTCACTTTCTTGCACTTCCGGTTGTACCAGAAATGGCTATTAACTTTGTTATTTTAAATGGAACACCCTACATTTTAATATTTTTTCTTTGATTCCTCGTTTAATTGACCACCTCTGACAGTTTTAGAGTTAAAATGTATTTGTCAAATTTTAACCTAAAATAGTAATTAGTAAATTTATCTGTGTAGAATTAAAAAAAAAACATTTGTCTGTTTTGATAATAGGGATTTCAAAAATGTCAATATTTCAGTCCCCACTTAAAAAACATCTAAATTTATATTTGTTTAAATGGAATTTATATCATAAATCGATTGGCAAGACAATTTTCAACATAAAAGTATTACATATTTCTATATCTAGAGCAAGTAGTTTGTGAGTTATTTCGAATTTTCTTTTCCCTCAAAATATTTGCACAAGTGAGTAATTGCTGTACTGTACTATTTACACCAGCACTATATAGATTGTCTGAGGCACATATATAAAATTAAAGTTTATCTTAATATTAAAAATGTTTAATTTCTGATTCCTTTATTATATGTAAAAATAAAATGTCAATAAACATAATTATAAAGAGTAGATGCAAAAGATCAAATAATTTAAAAAATATTAAATAACCTGTGTTGCAGTTATGAATATAAGGCAAATATCAAAAATGTATGTGGCAAAAGCCGCTTTATAAATATTTAAATGTTTCTCTATTGCATTAAATATTGAGAAATAATACATTTCTCTATATTGTCTTTTGGCTTTTTCATATAAATGTAAATGTTCATATTTAATTCAATTAATATCGGTCAAATTATTGCTTGAATCATTCTCAGAAATAAATCTACGCTTAGCTTATTTTAAAAAGAAATTCACGATATTCTAATCTAGCGTAGCATTATTGGTTTATGGATATTTTGTTCTAACTTTTGTTATAGATTAGAATCGGATCGGTATTTAGCTTTATAACGATTCACTTGAAATAAATACATGATATAAAGCACTTGTAGTGCACTGTTTTGAAGCAAATAATCATATTGATAGGACAAACAAAAACTTTTTGAACATCCTGTATATATCTGTATTAATAAATAATTTATATCCTGAATATTGGAAAATGTTGATTGTATTTATAATTTTTGTGTTTAATTTTTATTTTTGTTATAATTTTAATTTAACCATATTTTTAAGCACATATGTAAACAATATCAGGTAATTATGATTGCAAATCAAATATATTTTTTTAATTTGTACTAAATTTAATTTCTATTGATTTAGTTATCCATTAATCTACGAAAAGAATTAAACGAATATTGCATCAGCATCAAATTGAAAATATTATATTCAATTCTATTCAATTATTTAAATTATATTAAATATACGAAGAATTCTAGACAAAAGTATATATATCTTCCTTCACATTATAAAAAATATAATATATATTTTTCTATCAACAAAATGACTCAAAAAAAAATGTAGAAAATATAAATAGTAAGAAGAAGGATTTTTTTAGCAACAATTGATCAAAATTTAATTTTTAATAGCTAATTACTAATATTAAATGTATAATCAATAATTACGTTCTAACATATTTTATAAAAGATCATTTGAAACCGTTTCAATAAATAAGCTACAAATGCAGATCGACTGAAAATACAATCTATAACGAAAATACGAAATAAATAAGACGAATACGTGTTTATTTGCATAGAAAACCAAAATATCTTGGAGGGGAGACTGAACCGACGAAAGAGCCTACGAATTAAAATGAGTCATGGCTCAAAAAGAACTGGGTATTTCAAACTGAGCAGCTTGCCTCACTACCTCACTTCACTGAGCCGACTCGCTTAGGAGTTACCCAACTCTAGTACCAACTAATTCGTCAACATTTGTGTTCCTATTGTCAGTATTGTGCCCTTTCAGTGGCGGAATGCCTGGATTGGCAAGTTTGGCGCCGCCTACCTTTCTAAATTGTCGTAACTATATACCAATAATCAATTTATAATTAGTTGTACAAATACTGATAATTATTATGCATTGTAGTATAATACATGTAAATTTAACGAGTACATTACATTATTATTAATTAAGTTCCCACTTAACCCGTGGTGAAACATATTTAAATCGATATATATATATATATATACAGGGTGAGTTTTTTTCGATGTTCTCTATGAGGATTTCGAAAACTATAAGAGATAGAAAAACGGTTAAATGGGGTATTAATAACAAAAAATAAAAAAAATCGCCCATATTTTGGGAGATATGACACAAACTTACCTTTTTTTTAAATGGAAACGATAGTTAGCTATGACTTTATTAAGGCCCGCTTCTACAATTGATAGTTACACTTTCGGTAATTTAACGCAGAGTCAAACCTTGGGAGGTGATTCTACAATTGTGAGGTAAAGCGTTATTAGGACGAACGGAGTGGTACCACTCCGGTATTTTCACCCGTGCTCGTATTGTGGATTTTTGGTTTGTTTTATTGTATTGTTAGTGATTTTAGTGTTTTGTTAAATTTTATATTGTTAGTGTACATCGTGTTTAGAGCTTTTTTAGTACAGGTTCAGTTATTTGTATTTCATAAAATAGGTTATGTTAGATTGCTAAATATTAGCTTTTAATCGGGGCTATTACGCACGGAAAATGTTAATTTTAACGTGTATGTTATCATCACAGTCTAAGCAGCTATTGTAATAGATATGTATTATTAATATGTGAAATTAATTAATAACGTACACGTTAAACTTATTAAAAATGATTTCCTTTTATAGGGGTTACTGAAGGGTGAATGCATAACGTGAAAATATATTTATCATCGTTTAGGTAGTTTTTAACTCTTGTTAGAAACATGCATAATATTAGATAATTTGTTCACGTCAGTTTTAATCTTTTTATTGGAACTTTAAAATTGGAAATAAATGTATAACCAACCAAATTTAAATAACTGTATATTTTTTATTGTTTTGAAGTCAAAATTATTAATTATTTATTGTTGTTACATTAGAAATAGTTGGTTGATATGTTTATCTATTTTATAAATTAAAAATTATCTAGTTATTAATATCTATGGTATTCTTCAATTCTTTTATTTTAAATAGCTGTGACCAAGTGAATAAATCTTTTTTTTCTATTGTATTTGAAAATCGTTTTGAAATCTAAATTAGATTTTTAATACCGTTTTATATAGTTTTGAAATTAAATTTATATTCTTTATGGTATTTATCAAATTTAACCACTGAAGAAAACTGTATTTTAAAATTTTAGTAGTTGAGCTTCCGACCGCAGTTGGCGCGATTATTTATAGAGTTGTCAACATTCACCATCTAGACTAAGTTTTCTATGGTTTTGACGCCAGCTGACCAGCTGGTCGCGCATGCGCATTTTTGTCAACTGAGTGGTAAATTTGAAACGATTGTAGAATCGGATCGCTGTTTACCAATCAGTTAAACTAAAATACTTAAAACCGAAGGTCTACGCTGCCAAAGCTATTACTATCAATTGTAGAAGTGGCCCTAAAAGGGCTATTTTTTCCCTTTAATCCGATATAACATATGCCATAGTTATTTTTAAAATAAAATAAGTTACAGTCGTTTTTAATTTTACCATACACCAATAGTTAGCCATGAAAAAGACAAAAGTAAAACAATTGCGGTTGTTTATAGCAACGAAATCTATATTTAATTTATTATCTTTCTTTCGATTTATCAAAAGCAACATAAAGTAAAATAATTCCGAAATTATCAAAATAATAATAGAAGAAAATTTTAAATATTACATAAGATGCTCATGTTTCATGAAGAAAACGAAGGCAATCATTTCCATTCAATGTGTTATCAAAAATATATGGGCCGAGAATTCTCGATCCAAACACACCACACCATACATTAAATGCAAATTTAATTTGTGGTCTACGTTGTGCGACTTCTCGTGGATTCTCCTGACTCCAAACATGTTCATTGTGCCGGTTAAAAATCCCACAATTAGTAAATCGCGTTTCATCTGTCCAAATTATTTTTGTACGTTTTGTCCGTTGAGATATGCTTGCTTCTGTTGCAATTTGTCTCGTCGATGTGGATGGATCTATCATCGCCAATGCTCATACGTTTATTTCCGAAACATCATTAATTTCGTTTTTTTTTTTTCAAGTTTCGGCTTTGTAAAGGATCCGTACTCACCCAAATTGTGGTAAATTCTTCTGAATATTGGTAAAGATGGCTGTTGACGATCGATATATTGATTATAATATTGTTCTGCAGCATCCGCAGCGTTTCTATTACACTGAATGTAACAAACAAGCATATCACGCTTTTATTCGTTGGAAAAATTCATTATCACTTTAAAAAACTTACAACACCCAAAAAATACAAAACAAACTTATCAAAACAAACCAAATATAGAAATGAATTAATGTGTGTTTAGAATAAACAACTGCAATTGTTTTACTTTTGTCTTTTTCTTGGGTAACTATTTTTTGGTGTATGGTAAAATTAAAAACGACTATAACTTACTTTATTTTAAAAATAACTATGGCATATGTTATATCGGATTAAAGGGAAAAAATAGCTCTTTTAATAAAGTCATAGCCAACTATTGTTTCCATTTAAAAAAAGGTAAGTTTGTATCATATCTCCCAAAATATGGGCGATTTTTTTTAATTTTTTGTTATTAATCTGTCTAAAATTTTCTACAACTTTGTCCTTTACAGTTTTTTTTTTCTATCTATGATAATAATAGAGATATATTGATTTCAAAAAATTGACACATTTTACTTTTTTCAAAATATCTAGTTACCCTTGACTTTTTTAAATATTTTGAAAGTGTCATTTTATTCGTGTTATAAAACTACACTTCTTTCCCCATTTAACCGTTATTCTATCTCTTATAGTTTCCGAGATCCCCATAGAGAACATCGAAAAAAACTCAAACTGTATATAAAGACAATTGATTATGACTAAAATGTTATTAACATAAAATAAACAGTTGTATATTGTAACAACAATTCCTTAAGAAGGAACCAATTTACTGTCAGGTTTTCTTCTGCTTTATTTAGGTTTATATAAGCTATATGTATAAATATATATAATCTTAATCCTTTTTACACTTTCGGGTGTTGAGTGATATAAGCTATATATTAGATAATAAACATTAGTGTAACATCTATCAAGTAATTTGCCATTGTTTTTCATGTTTTCATGTTTTTCCATTGTTCAGAAATATTAAATATTATAATAGTCCACGAAACGTTGTAGCCCAACTGGTAAATAAATTGTATTAATTCTAAATTCATTGTAAGAATATTATTTGCATAGTCGATATACTTTAATTAATTGAGGAATTTATTTTAAGTAGTGCAGTGCAAGAATGCAATTTCCTTGTTTGGTTTCTATAATTCAAAATATTTTTATACATCGTATAGAGAGGTGGCGCAGAGACAAGTTGCTCGTATCACTATTATTATGTTCATATAAATATGTTTTTGAAAGTGTTGTTCATTATCAAACATTTTAAATTCTAATCGATTATCAATGATTTAAATTCATTTATCTACGTATCACAAAGTATAGACCATCGAATACATATTCTTTATTATAAATAAAGTAGTGTTAATCAGTTTAATGCTTTAATAGAGCATTACCCCTTTAATTATTTCTGGAAATGACCATTATCAAGCCAATAACCATAATATAATTTCGAGTTAGGATGTAACATTTAATCTACAATTACAACATTTAAAAATGATTTACCAATAGAGATAACATAAATACTTACAGAATTTAAATTGAATTTTATTTAAACAACCACAGTAAATAACAAAATATTGCCAAGAGAAAACGAGAATCATAGAGACTGAAGTTAAGTTTTGGTCCCAACTGACACTTGACATACGTTTGATTAAAATTAAATATTTTCGTTTTTCAGACAATATCCAACATTTTATCGTCAAACTTTTACATGAATTCGAAGATATCAGTTTGATTTATCTTATTTATAAAGCGTATTTCTTAAATATGCATAATAACTGAGGAGTTCACCACTAAAGTTTTTGATGACCCTTATGTACGTAATCAATAAGGTTAATTTAATTTTTTGAAACGCCACACTTTTAAAATTGCCGCGATACGTGACGTCAGCACTATCGGACCCCATTGTATTGCTACTACATATATTTTTCTATATATTACCCATATAGTAAATTCTAAATAGTTTGACATAGATCAAACTATATAGGTATCTATATAGTATCTACAGGGTGGCTCAAGATTCCAAGATTCCGATGAAGTCCAATAACTCAATTATTTAGAAATTTACAAAAAAATATTACTGACATAATTTGTAGCTACTGTAAAACTTCACATTTTAAAATTAGTTTCATATATACAGGGTGTCCAATAATCACGTGACGTATGAAACATATAATTTTTTAAATGGGATGCTATATTTTTTATGTTGATTTTAGATTCTACGCTTAAAATTAATCATTTTTGACATAAGGTTTATTAGGTCAATTTTTAATATTTTAAAAGTTATAAACAATTTAATGTTGAAATTAATGGAAGTTTGGGGCCTTATTTTTCAAAATTGTGAAAACGATGTAAACCTTCTGTTAACGCAATTTAATTGAAAAAAATGCTTAATAATATTAGGAATAATCATTTGTTACCTTAAAACAAATGTTGTGTACAGGGTGAAACATTACGCAAAATGATTTTTTTCTTTTTTCACTTAAATGGAACACCCTATATTTTTTATACAATTTCCATAGAAAATTGGCTGTTCTTTAATTTTTGTATAATAAACTAATACCCCTATCTGTTACCGTTTTTTTTAACATTTTCAATACAAAGTACAAAATTATAAGTTTCGCTTATAATCTATAATTTAAGTAGGCTATAATTAAAACAGATGCAATTCGTAATCGTTTTTTGACATTTAATAACATACTTTCTAACCTAAAAGGATAATCAAATGACAATCGATATTCAAAGGCGCTTGCAAAATATGAAGAAAATAGTTGCTCGACGATTATTTAGCGAGTTATAATGGTTGTTGGGTCGCATTAAAAAAAATTGTAAAATGTTTGAATGCTATTGAATTAAAAAAAAATGATGTGAATGCGTGAAATAAATACATAAAAATGTTAATACTAACAAAATATAATGATATAAGTATTTTATTATTTCAGTTGGTATCTATTTTCGGTTTTTCAGTCAATATGAATTGTTTAAATAAATCAATTTAACAAGCATATAGGAATATTTTAAATATTTTTCGAATAATAACCCAAAACATATAGTTGTTGTTAGTTTTTACAATTAAATTAATCATTTATTGAAGAAGTATGTTTAACTGCACCAGTGTTACAAAATATAACGTAAAATGTACTTTACTTACTAAATATATTAAGCGTAACTTTCACAACTAAATAAATTAGTTGTTCTGGCGCGGCCTACTTTGGTTAAAATTCTATATCAAATTTGTATTTGGGATTAAATATCTCAAAAAGGGTGAACGGTAGCTATTTAATATATTATATAAAAAATGAAGAGTGATCAATTTTCTATTAATATAGCATAAAAAATATAGGGTATCTCATTTAAATAAAAAGAGAAAAACATTATTTTGCGTATTGCTTCACCTTGTATATAAAAAATTGTTTTAAAAGAAAAAAAGAGTATATCTTTTATTATTAAGTATTTTTGCATTTGTATGGCGTTGACCGAATGTTTATTTCATTTTTCATTATTGAAATATGATTTCAAAATTCATTTGTTTATAACTTTTAAACTATGAAACATTGACCTATTAAATCTGAAATAAAAATGATTATTTTTAAACGTAGAATCGAAAATCATCATAAAAAATATATCATTAGATTAAAAAAAAAACATATGTTTGATACGTCACGTGATTATTGAACACCCTGTACATATGAAACTAATTTTAAAATGTGAAGTTTGACAGTAGCTACAAATAATGTTAATTATCCTAGTTTAAGGAATCGATTGTTCGGGTTGCGTATTATAGGCAACTAAACACACATACATCAATGCGTTTGACTTGGGTATTTTGCATGTATACATAGGGGATATGTATACTGATAAAAATACTGTATATATATATATATAAATATATATATGCGCAGTGTGTGCGCCGAGTAGCTTTAGGGCTAAATGGTTTATTTTTTTCAAAATCGGCTTTCGCAGGCGTATGTAGGTCTATTAGGACCACATTTTAAAATTAGTTTCAAATATACAGGTTGTATATAAAAGCATGGCGTATCATAGTTATATTTGATCTAATGGAATACCCCATATTTTAATTTTTTTTTTCAGATTCTATATCAAAGATTAAGTTAGCTTTTATAATATATTCATATGCCTAAACCTAATAATTTTTGAAATATTTAAATATTTTTGGAAAAATTGACGTTTTGAAAATAAATCATAACTTTCAAATGGGCGAATGAAAATAAATAAAATGTATTAGTATATTATACTACTTTTTAGGCTATTTACAGGAATTAAAATATTAAGAAGTTTTGCTAATTCAACGTAACTCCAGAAACACAATGTTGAATTTCGTGCTAATTTTAAATGGCATCACAGCTCCCGTCTTCGATAGCTCAGTTACTAATTAAGTTAGGACTTTGAAATTTTGGAAACTTTACTGGTATCTTAGGACATACTTCAAGAAAATATATTTGATTATACAGGGTGTATCAAAAAAGAGTTACGGCATGGTGACATATTTTTTAAATTGATTAATATACATTTAATTAATTATGTAGGAGCCTTTTAAGATTACCTACATACTCCCAAAATTTTATTTAAATCGGTTGAGTAATACCAACCACAAAATTTAAAAAAAATTAAAAAAAGTTTCCAAAATTTCAAAGTCCTAACTTAATTAGTAACTGAGCTATCAAAGATGGGAACTGTGATTAATTTGTTAAACTGCAGCTACAATTGTAATTTATTCATTTTGTGTTGTACATTTATTCACTTTATAATTTATATAATAATTAATAATATATATATAATATTTTTGTATTTATAATATTGGTATAATGGAGATTCCGTAAGTAAATATCTATTCTATTCTATAAACCAACTGCTGCTTATCATAAACGCAGATTTCCATGATTTTATGTTAAGTAGAATAATTTCCACACTCCGATCTTGTTATGACCATAAACTTTAAAATAATAACTTTCCAGTGTATTAAAAACGTTTAATTCAATCTACAAAGTAAATTCCAAAGGACTTCAAAAACATATTTACCAAAACAAGGTGATATAACAGCAGATACGCAATCTTTCTTATAATGTTTTGAATGGAACCTGGGCCACGACCACGATGAAAATGTATAACCTATAGGAACCATAAGTGAGAGGAAGACATACGTCACAAAGAGACAGATTTTATCGGACAGACAGATTCATATGCATTTCGCCTACTAATCTATTTCTAGAATGAAGTAAAGAGACTAAATTAGAAGAGGATAAAATGTGAATATTTTAAATGTATTATAATTAATGCAAACTGCAAATTATAAAAAAAATATTCTTTTTTTTTTCAAATTGAGTGCAATAATAATTACGGCTAAATTCGTCCGTTCTCATTATTTCCATCACGTACGGAAAGAATGCTTAGAAATCCCTTTATAATTGCAAGCGGTAAAATCACGTCCGGATATTTATAACGCAGTTATTTATTCAACTCGTGGAATATGTGCATTGCATAAGAGAGAATTGAAATGTTTCGTACACTTTGGCTAATTTTATTCTCAGCGAATATGAAATTATAACTTTAAAAAAGTACCTAAATTAATTTTACTAACTTTAGTTTACATGTAATGCAAAGCGAATTCTATAATTTTGAGAAACATTTAAAAGTAATTAAGGAATGAAAATGTAATACGACATTAAATAAATGAATTGCCTTTGTTACCTAATTCGAGCATATACCTTGGATATATAAATCGTAATTTATTATATTTTATTATATTATATATATCGATGAATGTGGTAAGTACATATAAATTATAAATTGTTTTATTCAATTTAATATTTTGAATTATTAATGTATATAATAATTCAGAATATGTCATAAAATATTAACGCCAGCCATTGAGCAAAGCATAATTAAAACCGCCACGTATCAATTTTACCATCCATACGAAATTCCAGCAGCGTTAAATCAACCCCAGGCGATTTATATCCCTCACGTCTGGCTCCTCGCATCCGTATCAATCCCTAAAATCGATAAATCCGCACTTAAGTAAGTCATAAATTCGTCGCCCAGACCCTTTTCCCGTCCGTCGCAATTAAGATAAGGGCCGACTTGTGAATGCAGGATAAACAAGTTTGCATTATGATTATGAAGTGTACACGCGAGATAGCGATCCGAATACGAACTATAACATGCCCTGATGTTCCATTGTTGATTATTGTCGGGGGAGAATTAAATGGGTCATCATAATATGCGCCACAGAGAGAGGAAGAGTTTCAGATCGGAGCCGGGTTTCAGTTCGTAGTTTTGATAGTTGATGGTCGGTTGCGGTTTTCAGGAAGTTTGTCAGTTTTGTGAGTGCAAACCGCAGTAATTAATTGATTTCGACGGTGGAAAACAATTTTCTGCTGGGGTTTTCGAAATGTAATATTTCACACATCCGACGATAATTAGTTTCGAAGTCATTCGTTATTGATGTTAAAAATTTCATATGGCAGACATCTTTTAAAATAAATATTTTATATAATATTTCTAATAAAATATAAAAACAAATTAAAATGGACAGAAAGACCTCTGGTCGATAACCCAGACTGATTAACAGCTTCACGTATTATAATTATTTATGTTTATCTTTTTACCAGAAGATACAAATAAGCTATTCTTTCAAAGTTGAAGCAAATTTTCTAGATTGATTTTGTAATTTCTTGAATTGCATGTATTTTCCAAAACAAAGCAAATGATCATATGTAAAATTATATTATTTTTAATTTATAAATTACATTTATAGGTTATTGAAAATGGTTGATGCCTTGTCGCGGTGAGGGGGCTCCTTGAGCCTTCGTCTGTCACTTAATTGACAGCCTTTGACTTATGGCTAAATACCAACCCTACGTGTTTGTGCGGGGGCAAAAAATCAACACACCACTTTAGCCTGAATTTCGGCTAGACGGGCGGTTGGAGGCAACCCTGTCATATCACGGACCCCGCTATTATAGAAATTAATAAATTCAACAAAATTTACGTTGTGTTTCGTAATAACCCAGTAATTAATTTATTATCCAGGTTCGTTGTTTGTGTTAATAGGTATTATGAGTACTTACCGTGTCTTGCTTTCATTTATGTTAGGATATTTGAATGGACAAGAAAAATAACTCGGACATTGGGTTCAACATATGCATTGTTTATTGTATTGATTTATGACATTAAAATAAAATCAATGAGCATATACTTCTCTTTAATATACAGGGTGTCCCATTTTAATCTTTCAGGTGGAATATATCGAGACAAGTGCGTCCAATCGAAAAAGTTGTCTAATGCAAAGTTTAGTGGTTTGCAGGGGGACATTAGATTCTGTTATCAATTTCACCCCTCAGCCCCCAGGGGGGTGAATAACAGGGGTAACTTCTGAATCTTAAATGGGAACCCCCATTTTTTATTGCAAATTCGGAAAGTGTGAAAAAAGCTATATAGGTTTTACTCAGAAACTTTTTTTGTATGGGCAACAGGTGGCGCTGCAATCGTTAATATTAGATTATTTTACACTTAATCTAGAATTGATGTAAAAATGCCACCTAATGATTACAGAGAAAAAGTTTAAACAAATTGAATTGAAAAAGCCAATCTACTTACCAGCGCCACCACTTTGACGTCTGTAAAGGTACAAGGGTAATAGAAATTCGAAATGAAATTGTGCAGTTCAAAGAGAAAGATGTCAAAATTATTATTGTTTTTTGTACGTATCAGTTTTAGGTAAAATTTTCGTTGAGTAAAATCATTTTAGGAGGTGTTCAATGTGACCACCGTGTTCTCGAATACAAAAGATTGACTCGTTTTTTCAAAATTCCGAACCGTCGCCGTCAACGTAGTTATAGCCAAACAAGCTTGTCTGATACGCTCCTTCATATTTTCACGAGTTGTCGGCCGCTCACGAAATACTGCGTCCTTGATGTATCCCCAGAGGATAAAGTCTGGAGACGTTAGATCCGGCTATCTAGGTGGCCATTGCACAGGCCCCCCGCGACCAATCCACTTTTGTGGATATGCGGCGTCCAAATGATACCGCACAATTCGTGCAAAATGCGGAGGTGCGTGCACCATCTTGCTGAAACCACATCGTTAACCTTGTGGCGTACGGAATGTCATCCAAAAGCGCAGGAAGGCCGCCTTGCAAGCCTTGCGAACGCGACACACATAATCATATCAACAATTTCATCTGGCAAGTAATCTGACATTTTCGCTAAGAAGTGCGACTTCAAAACGTCAAAGGCTGACTGACAAAAATAAAAATGTTTCTAAATGGACATGCGTTGTAAGCCAACCCCCCCCTCCCCTCTCCCCGATTTCTAGTCGTCACATACGAAGTTAATTTTTTTGTCAATACAATGTGGCAGCTTGAAGTAATTCCAAGGTATTAATTAGACTTAAAATTGCCCTAATGAATCTTGGAGGTGGAGAAAATGGGGGGGAGGGGGGTACAGCAATGCATCAAGGTGTCAAAGGGCGCTTATGTCTGGAATCTGATTATTTTGTAATCATTAGGTAGCATTCTTATATCAATTCTAGATTAGGTGTAAAATAATCTAATATTGACGATTACAGCGCCACCTGTTGCCCATACAAAAAAGTTTCTGAGTAAAACCTACATAGTTTTTTTCACACTTTCCGAATTTGCAATAAAAAATGGGGGTTCCCATTTAAGATTCAGAAGTTACCCCTGTTATTCACCCCCCTGGGGGCTGAGGGGTGAAATTGATAACAGAATCTAATGTCCCCCTGCAAACCACTAAACTTTGCATTAGACAACTTTTTCGATTGGGCGCACTTGTCTCGATATATTCCACCTGAAAGATTAAAATGGGACACCCTGTATATGTTTTTTTATTATTATTAAATATTTTTCTATAAGCCATATGCATATTCGTTAAACTAAAAAAAAAACTATGTGTGGGACTGTGATAGGAAGCTCTTTCCAATTATTATGATATTATTTCTTTAAACTATACTGAATTTAACTATTTGAATTTATTGAAATTATTATCTTTTAATTACTGAATTTATGTATTAAAATATACTGAATAGCCCATCTTGAAATTTATTGAATTTACCTCTTGGAAAATATTTATATACTGCAATCACCCACATAAGAATCAATTTGAACACAGTGACATACAGATGAAATTACGTACTGACATCTGCACCCCACATATGCTCGAATAATTATATGAAAGTGACCACGATATACCTGTTAGGAAGTCCGCGACATTAAATGAGTTGGTGTGGCGAGATAAATCTACAGCCCTATAACATTTAATATCGTTTCTTCCCACAGAATCTTCCTGCACTCTGGAAAATGTGAATATATCGTAATAAGTCACATGATAATTGAATCAGAACACAATGACATGCAGATGATAATTGTTATTTTCATCTACACCCCATATATGTCCGAACAATCACCTGAAAGTGACCACGGCATACCTGTCAGGGAGTCCGCGACATTAAATGAGTTGGTGTGGCGAGATAATTCTACAGCCCTATAACATTTAATATCGTTTCTCCCCACAGAATCTTCCTGCACTCTGGAAAATGTTAATATATCGTAATAACTCCCATGATAACTGAATCAGAACACAATGACATGCAGATGATAATTGTTATTAACATCTACACCCCACATATGTCCGAACAATCACCTGAAAGTGACCACGACATACCTGTCAAGGAGTACGCGACATTAAATGAGTTGGTGTGGCGAGATAAATCTACAGCCCTATAACATGTTCTCCCTACAGAATCTTCCTACAATCTCTTCTTTTCTTTTACCCCAAAAAATATAAATATCTTGAAACAAAACTTACGACTCGCGACACCGACAAATTCCCGGTCTTCTTCTCGAAAGGAAAGCTCATTTCAACATTAATTTTATTATTTTACGATCACGCCCGAAATCAATAATAGTGCACGGTCTTTTTTTATACTAAGTTTTAACCCCGATTAAAATCACGAATTATTTTTTTCTGCTCTACTTTCCACGACCAGCGTTCAGAACCGAATGCCTTCCTCTTTTTCTTCCAACTTCTCTCCCGATCAACTGTTTTCTTCCCCCACCCATAATTTTTAAAAGAATCTCCTCAAAATATGACCATATATGGTAACGCCCGTTAAGTTCACATTCTTTCCCACACATTGGCTTTTTTGTTTACATTTTTTTTTGTGGCACGCTCGTTAAAGCGACCCTCTTCGGGTTGAGACCTTATCTCCAGACAAAAATAAACTATAACGTCTGCGTTTTATTTATATTATCTTAAAATTAGGCATTCGCGTTTAAATTTAATTTAATAATTTTAGAAAAATTAAAATTATAACATGGATCCTAGTTAGATATTACAACCCGTCTCCAATCAATCGGCTGTGTTGTCTCGTCAAAGGGCAGACAGGGGAGACACAGTAGGGCGACCAGGAGCAACGATCACTATTCTTTTTGATGCAGCAGGCCGCCTTGGGGGTCTATATCCAACCGGTACCCCTGGGCGTTGACGCTCCCAATTTGGACTCCGTGGTGGGTGGGGGGCCGGAAGTATTAACTTTCTCATCTATATGGAAGACAAAGAAAATCCAGTGGCAGGACCTTCGGGCTCACTTCAGTAAAACCAGGATGGTTTCAGAGAATAAAGGAGGAACAAAACTCTGCATCTGTGGTGCAGAAGCGAAGAGAATAAGAAGGAAAGCCTTAGAGGTGCAGGTAAAAACAACCTTAGATTCTAAGGTTTTGTCCATAATGAAACCAGCAGCACCTCCAAAGAAAACGCCAGCATTTGTAGACGTTACAATGGAGTCACCATTAACGTCAGAAGAATCCGCCACCAAATCACCTCAGATGGGCCTATGCTCACTGACCCAGAGATAGATTGGTGAATAGAATAGAATAGAATAGAATAGAATAGAATAGAATAGAATAGAATAGAATAGAATAGAATAGAATAGAATAGAATAGAATAGAATAGAATAGAATAGAATAGAATAGAATAGAATAGAATAGAATAGAATAGAATAGAATAGAATAGAATAGAATAGAATAGAATAGAATAGAATAGAATAGAATAGAATAGAATAGAATAGAATAGAATAGAATAGAATAGAATAGAATAGAATAGAATAGAATAGAATAGAATAGAATAGAATAGAATAGAATAGAATAGAATAGAATAGAATAGAATAGAATAGAATAGAATAGAATAGAATAGAATAGAATAGAATAGAATAGAATAGAATAGAATAGAATAGAATAGAATAGAATAGAATAGAATAGAATAGAATAGAATAGAATAGAATAGAATAGAATAGAATAGAATAGAATAGAATAGAATAGAATAGAATAGAATAGAATAGAATAGAATAGAATAGAATAGAATAGAATAGAATAGAATAGAATAGAATAGAATAGAATAGAATAGAATAGAATAGAATAGAATAGAATAGAATAGAATAGAATAGAATAGAATAGAATAGAATAGAATAGAATAGAATAGAATAGAATAGAATAGAATAGAATAGAATAGAATAGAATAGAATAGAATAGAATAGAATAGAATAGAATAGAATAGAATAGAATAGAATAGAATAGAATAGAATAGAATAGAATAGAATAGAATAGAATAGAATAGAGTCTTTATTTGCAGAGTATCATATTTACAAATAAAATAACAAAATGAAAATAATGTCAAATACATGTTAAGTCAATCTTAAATTACCGTTACATCTACTATGTTTAAATATTTTTCTTTTCTACTTAATTCGAGTATATACATTTAGTAAAGTAAAACACTAAGCATCTATAAATTCTAAAAGAGAATATGGTTCTAGTTCTAGAATATATTTATTTTAACATGATTTTAACTTTTTAATGTTATTTTTATGGACTTTAATATGTTCAGGCAGCGATCTAAATAATTTTATAGTGGAGTAATACACTCCATCTTCACTGGACTTTAGACTGTGTTTAGGAACTATATAATTGTCCGTTATGGTGTTGTAGTTATTTAATTTATTATCATATCCTTTGATGTGTTGGTGATATAACATTATTGTTTGATAAATGAATGTCCCGCAGAATGTTTTAACATTATTTTTCCTAATTAGTCCTCGACAAGTTTCATTATATTTCATACCGAAAATTATTCGCATTGCCTCTTTTTGCAGTATGACTATTTTGTTGGCATCTGTCTTACTACCCCAGAAAACTATATCATATCTCATAATACTATCAAAATTTGCAGTGTATGCTCTGAGACTGTATATTACCGAATTTAATTTATTTGCTGTTGTGGTAATATGCTCGGTCCATCCAACTTTATTATCAATCTGCACACCAAGAAATTTTACAGTCGTTGATAGTTTCATATCACTGCTATCGAGTGAAATAGATTCAGTTGTTTCACGTCTGCTATTTTTGTTAAATAGAATGACATTGTTTTTTTACTATCTATAATCAGCTTGTTTTTAGTCAGCCACTCCTTAATGCTAATAAATAAGTTATTGGTATTAATTTATAATTTATTAACATTTTTGCTCGAGATTAGTACGTTTGTGTCATCCGCATAGTTTATTATATTTTGTTTGTCATCGTTTATGATAGTAATAAGGTCATTGGTGAAAAGCAGGAAGAGGGTAGGTGCCGTTAAGCTTCCCTGGGGAAGTCCGGTGGTAATTTCCGATGTTTGGGAATTCGCTAGATGACCACTTTTATCTATTACCACCCGCTGGGTTCAGTTACTTAGGTAAGATTTGAACCAGTCGTGAGCGGTTCCCCTAATTCCGTTGTTTCCAGCTTTACTAACAAGATATTATGTTCAATACAATCATACGTTACGTCAATAAATGTACTTATTGTTAATTCTCGTTTTTCAAAACTATTTAAAATGTTTTGTACAAAATCGTAAATGGCGGTAGTGGTGAATTTTCCCTTTCGATACCCATGTTGCATATTATGGATTATGTTATATTTTGTAAAGAAATTGTTTAATTTGCCGATCATAATATTTTCGAAAATGTTTTGAAACTTATTGGCTTGTAGTTTTCAATTAATGAAATGTTCCCTTTTTTGTAGACAGGTTTTATGATCGCCAACTTAAGTTTGTCGGGGTAGATACCATTAGTTAATGAATTGTTAATAATGTAGCAATATTTTTAACAACAATACTAGGTATGCCATCATAACCATAATTTGCTAATAGTGCAAATAATTTCATTTTCCGTTACTGGTTCTATGAAAATACTTTTTCCGTTGATTGCTATATAATCAGAGTATTTTATTTTTCTATGATTGGCTGCTAATTGTGTTACACTATTTTGAAAATATTCGCTAAAAGCCGATGCTACCTCATTTGTAGAGACTGGAACATTTATATTTGTCTCTAATTTTGGTATTCCTTTTATTTCGTTAATTATTTTCCATACATATTTACTAAAATTATTTGAGTTTATAATTTTTGTATTATAAAAGTTGGACCGATTTTCAGTCAAGAGTTTATTGTATCTTTTTTGGTGTGATTATAAGTTGATGGATATTTGTTATCATATCTTGAAATTACGTACAGTATTTCTAATTTTTTTTTGTATTTCATTAGTTACCCACTATTTAATTATTTGCAATTACAAAATATATTTATTTACATTCTCCATCTTTAGTTCTCATTCTTCTACCTCAAGTGAATGCTGTGAGTTTTAACTGTTTAATATTTTGGTTAATATATGTTTGTATATTTTCTGTTTGTTGTTGTGGTATTCTTAGCTGTGAATTTTTCTGTTCCAATATCCGATTTTCTTCTTGTTAGATATTGATGTATTTCATTGTAATTTTTAAGTAATTATTTGTTTTTATTAGAATGTTATTGGTTTTATCTAAATTTATTGGAAGTTTTGGGAATATTGATAGTATTTTCTTCCACTTATATCTATCATTTGATCGTTATTTAGATCTGCCACTGCTTGGTTTACTGCGCTCGATCCTAGAAAATTCACTTCTGGTGCAGGCTTCTGAATTTCTCCTTTCTAGCCAATATTTTCTCCAGTTATTACGGTTATGGTTTTGTGGGAGGTGCGCCCTTAGCACAGGCATACATAGGCCTCATTAGGCCCCTAATGTTTCCTCCCTTTAGGATATCTAAACCATGTGTCATCACAGCCAGCCTACCTCATCAAGATAGGCAACAGTGCCGAGGCAGGAAGATCTCCGATTTTCGCCATTTCTGGCCATTCCTCACTCAGTATGGCTTTTCTGTTGGACTTTAGCGCTGGGCAATATCCAAGGATATGCTCCGCGATTTCGTCCTCCAAATAGCACCCTCTGCAGTCTGGTGATGCAACAGGTGTGCTCTAAGTCTGCAGTGTCCAGTCAGAACAGCAGTGATACGCTTTAAGTTCTCTCTAGACAACCGCAGGTATTGTTTGGCTGATCTTTCATTTGGATACCGGAGGGTTTTCCGCCGCGTGTGTTATGCCCATCAATTCCAATTGCTCGATGGTATGCCTATACCTATTGGTATTTTCTTTTGAATGGTTAGGCTTCTGGAGTAAATTCCCAGGCCCGAACCTTCTTTCTTGATCAGATTCCCTCATGTGTTTTGTCGTTTCGGTGGTAATATCGTAGGGTGTGCTCGCCACATAGGTAGGTGCACTGGAATCAGTGCCAGCCTCTAGTTGAGGTATATCTTTGCAGATGTTCCTCCAAAGGTGACTTCTGATTTCCCCTACTTTATTGCTCTCTCAGAAACCACTGCTGCTCAGGCGAAGAATAGCCGTTATGGCCTCCCTTTCTACGTGGAGATCCAGTGGTGGAAGACACAGCATCAATTCCATCGCCATTGTAGGGGTCGCATGCATGGCGCCTGTCACACAAAGACAGGCAGTCCATTGCGCCATAAGTAAGTATGGGCCTTATGACAGCTGTATATAGCCACATCGTCGTGGGTGGGTTTAGACCCCATGTCTTCCCCACGGCACGTCGAAATTGCCAAAAGTGGCTCAATGCTTTATTTACTTTGAGTTCGATGTGTTTTTTTTCAATTTAGTTTCTTGTTGAGGGTGACACCCAGATATTTCACATCCTCGCTAAATTGTAACATCGAATTCAATAATATTGGTGCTTTGGGATCCACCTTCCTCTTCCTGGTAAAGAGAACCATCTCCGTTTTGGCCGGATTGATTAAGGGCAGTTTGCATCCTGACGTAAACCGCTTACTAGGATGGCTAAATCACCAGCATACGCCGTTACGAAAAAGTTCCTCTTAAGTAGTTATTGAAGGAGACTATCCAGTACCATATTCCATAGAAGTGGAGATAATACTACACCCTGTGGATAGCCTCTATTTACCACACAGGTAATCGATTTGCGTCAACCTTGAGTGTTCTGTTGGCTAGTGCATTGCCAATCCAGTCACACATTCTAGATGGAACACCGTTCCATGAGCACGTTCCTTATCTTATTATTGGTCGTTTTGTCAAACGTACTCTCAATATCCACGAAAACACCTAGGGTGAATTCTTTTTTATCCAATTATCTTTCAATCCTGCACACTACATTATGTAGGGCAGTGTCGGTTGATCTTCCCTTGGTGTACGCATGTTGGACATGCATAAGTGGATTATCTACTAGTGTTGCTACACTTATAAATTGCTCACAAACCTCTCCAAGGTTTTTAGTAAAAAAGAGGAGATGGTGATAGGTCTATAGGCCTTGAGAGCAGTGTAATCCGCTTTCCCAGGCTTAGGTATAAAAACAACCCTGCCTTATTTCCAACCCTTTGAAACGTATCCCAAAGCCAAACTGGACCCGATTAGCAGTAGTAGTAGGACGGAGAAAATGCCATCAGGTCCAGGTGCTTTAATGGCAGAGAAGCTACTTATCGCTATCAGGGTGTTTTCTTTGCTAATTACTCGAACCGCCGGTTCCCAGTCGTGTTTTGATAGAGTAATTGTAGTCTCTTCCCTGTGTGGCATATTTACCATGAAAGTGGGTCCTGAGCAGAAAACACAGTCTCTCTTGAGGGTCGGTAGTATGCGAGCCATCCTCCTTTTTTAACACTTCCACGGGTTGTTGATGATTCCGTGAGAGTAGTTTCTTGAGTCTGCTAGCCTCCTGGGTGTCCTCAATGCTCTCGCAGAAAGCGCGCCAGGAGGACCTCTGACTTTAAATTAAATAAAATGAAACAAAGATGATTCACACATTTGCAGTTATTTAAATTACAATGAAATTTAACAAAGAAAATTTCTGGCAATGATTTAATTGAAAACAATGCTGTTTTTTTTTATCACGCCGAGGCGATATTATTTTTTGCTCGGAGCCAATAAATCCGCTCAATGCGCGCGTCCTTCACCGCGATCACTTCCATCCGCGATATCGTTGAAGACGGTACATAAAAATTAATTAAAAATTCTTTAACAACTAAGGGCTTGCAGGGAATAGCTGTACTATTTGTTGTTACCTTTCATTAAATAATTTTAACTCAAACCGTTGCTGCTATGCAACCACATATCTATTATGTAATCCAATGTCCGGCAGGGTAAATGCTCAGGAAGTAATTGTTTTAATAGATGTTTGTAAAACTTACAATGTAAGTAATTTTTTGTAGATGGAAAAAGGGATTGATCGAATTTTATTGATCATTGCCAGAAATTGTCCTTGTGAATTATCTTTGTTTCATTTTATTTAATAACAAATTGATTAAAATTAATGTTAACTAAATTACATATAGAAGTAAATTGATTATGATTACATGGAGCTAATTACGTATCTCTTAAAGAATAGCCTCATTGTATTTATTCTGCGTACTTCATTACGCTATCTCTGCAGCATCCGCATTTATTCTCGTATATAATTAAGAACGATTATTATAAGTTAAGTTAAGAAAGAGACATTGTACTGAGCAGACGTGAATATAGTTGTAAATAAAATAAAAACTTTTTTAAAAACTAAAACAGTTAAGTGAAAAACGTAATTAGCTTGCAGTTTTTATAACTTACACCTACGTACCAAAATCGGTTACATTTTACAGAAATAAACGATATGAATTTTATTTAATGGAAGATGAAAATTTACTAACCCTACAGCATATATATTCCGTAATCTGTGAAATTACTAACAATAAATCAGTACTTACCTTAATGGTGTTATTTATAATGATCCTTTATAATCCTACTAGGTATATTTAAAATGTACTCACAATCCAAAACAATTAAAACTCGATGAAAAAAAAAGTTACTTTGCTCACCTCCTTTAAGATCGAATCATACAAGTGTGTAAATCAGCTAAGTCTACGCTCAGCAATTTGTACAGCCAAATGCCAATTTTGCGTATGCGCAGAATTCATAAAAAACAAACGATCTGTTCGAAGCTGATACAATGGAATTGTGTAATAGAATGTTTTAGGTAATTTGTATTCATTTTTAACTAGTTTTCTTTAATTCAATAAATGAATTATAGTAATTAATAAAGAAGAAAACAATCAAAATTCTTATAATGTATATATATAATTTGTATGAAATGTATAAATCTAAATCTAAAAAAGGATCATAATATGACTCAATATTTATACCTATTTAGAATTAATGATGTATAAAAATTGTATAGGAACTACAGAGTATATCTATATAGTGACTATGTAGTAATACTAATACTAAAACAATGTTTAAATATTAGTCTACAAGAATGGTGGTAATGTCATTAACTGTCTACCATCTATGAGAAAAATAATATAGTAAAATTACTTAAGGATTATATATGCAATATTTATATGTAGTCGCTGTATAGTAAAACTATTAATAATTACATTAAATCTACGTTGAAGCTTTATTTAAACTATATAGTAAAAATATATAGTTTTACCATTGTAATTTTATATAGTAACTATGTAGTGAAATTATTTTATGAATAGATATATTGTAAAACTACTTAAATGCAATATAGAAAAAATTATAAATGCACAACGTTTTTACTATGTTACAATGTTCAAATAAAATATTACTATATATATTCTATGTTCGAACTATATAGAAACACTATATAGTTTTACTATCTAAAATCAATATATTACTATGTAAAACTATATAAATTTTTTCTTGGGAGATGGTAAATTGACCAAAAATCAAGATCAAGGAATTAACAATTTCCTATAGCTTAGCAATCCGACGTCATCCAGACTATTAAAAAGACGAAAGATGCAATGTGGGAGACGTTTTTGAATAAATGTTCGTCATTTGGTACAAGTGGCATATGGCGAAGGCTATTCAGCAATTGAAGGAATTGCTCACCGACAAAGTTCAGGAGGTCATTCGTTCCATTTACGAGGCTTTATCAAAAGAAGGCCTACTGAGTAGGTGCTTTGCTAGTAACACCCAAAATTCAAACAAAAGCTTCAACGCTTACGTTTGGAAACTGACACCTAAGCCCCTCAATTGTGGAGCAAAAACAGTGTGTACCTCAACATTCCTGGCCTATTAATATAGGCATATTTAATAAATGGTTCACCTCTATTTCTAAAGTAATGGAAACCCTGGGGTTCAACATCGGCCTACAAGCGAAGGCGTACCAGGTGTGCATCGACGGAGAGCGCGTGAGTCTAGCGGAACTTCACCTCACTCCAGTAGCGCGGGATTCCATCCTGCAATGACAACATGACCTGCAGTTGCAGCAGGATCTCTTTGAAGAAAAGGAAGGAATCCTCCGGCACAGCTGACTAAAGGTAAAAATCTGAAAACACGGTATAAGCTTATCATCAAACTTAAAACACGTTGTTTTCTCGAATGTACTTTTTGTTCGCTGGCCGGATAGTTTTTTTTTTTTGCTGTCCAACGAATCAATTTGCGGTTTTTAGTATTTTGCTCTTCACACTTTTCTACGGAAATTGAACGACTTTCGTTGCAAATTTTATAAATTGATGTTTTCGGAGCACTTCAATGTTGAAAAAAGTGGGCATCGATATTCCATTATGTATCTATTACTTTCCTTCCCCTGTTAAATTAATATCTATAATGTGGACGTATCTCTTAGCAACATCGGAAAAGGCACAAGTAACGTGATTTCTACATACATAAACATCATACATTATTGAATAAAAAACTACAATCATCTTTCTATTGAGATACACAGTTGTTTATAGATTTCGAGATTTATTCCTTGAGGTTCGTTCTCTGACCCAGTTGTCCGCTTTTACGAGGGCAATATTTAAATTTGTAATAACGAGAGCGCGGCTGTACATTATTGCGGAATAAACCGAGTCGAGCCCTTCTACTCTGGATGGTTAAGTGAAAAACGGGAGAGCACCGCATTTGTCACAATGAAAAATTCAAGGAGACAAACACGTCCGTTGGGCGCGCTAAATTATTCCGCGCCACGTGAACACGTCGCCGTTGTCCCAGTTCGCCGCCTCCGATACAAATTCACGCTAGAAATTGATATGTAAACAAAGCCCCGATGGAAAATTTATATTGGAAAGTGGCGGGCTGTTTGCAAAGCGTGAATTTATTGCGATTAGGATGAGTCGAATATTATGAATATACAAAGCTCAAATATTGAATAAATGTATGATATATAAAATGATGTAGAAAGAAACCTTAACAATACATTTTTGCGTGGGAGGGGAATATTGATAGAAAAGTCAATGACTCAGATACAATTAACCAAAAAGCTTCTCCCATTTCACTGCTGTTGATTTATTATATTCTTAATCAATCACTCATTGCAGTGTAAAGGTTGTGATTTTAATAAGCAAAACTTATTTAAGTGTTAAAAGTTTAATATCCTTAGTTTTAATATTATTATACCTAAAATTGTCATTGTCCAGAAAATATGTTTCATTTACTACCCAATGGGAACGAGTGCACGTTTTATTAACCGTATTGGATTCCATGTCGAGGGATAATTTAGTTTCTAAAATGAATAGACTGCATTTAATTCGCAGTGAAAATAGTGTTAAATTAAAATCTGTTTGCTAATTGGTGGATGCGCCAGGAAGTTACCGTGCTTGTCTGACGTGTGTTGAAACAAAGTTATAATATCACAAGTTATTGATTAGATGGTCAGTGGTAAGACCGATGAATAAAAGATTATCAATATTCCAGAACTACTTAATTATAAAAACGTTTACTACAACTGTCGAACAAAAACTAGAATAATGTTGATATATTTTTTTCTATACGCAACTATAATGAACATGAATCATTTCAGAAATAAATTATAAATAATTCAATATACCACAATATTAATAATAATTATTGTTTAAGTATTGGAATGTTAGTATATATAAAAGACATTACACTAAATACATGAAACCAAACAATATATTAAAAAAATCATATTTTTTATATCAATTATGGTAAACTGGCTTGTTTGAAAGATAATTGTTTCTTTGACCTGTTAGGAAAATTAATGCTAGTCAAATGAATTACGAAAAATTTAGTTACTTAGTAGAAAAGTCAACAGACACAATGTTTGCATATAGCGTTTGCAAAATCCACATTCAATATCGCAATATGAAAGAAACTCACCTAAGATAAACATGTTTTGTGCCTTCTCCCGTTGAAGACCTGGCTCTACACTTCTGGCCACCGATATCTTCTCATCACACCCCATGTGACTATTTCTTATGGGTTTATATTAATGAAGCTATTTACGCCTGCCCTCTACCAACAACTCTAAATCATCTGTGGAACCGTATCACTGCTACGGCGCATTTAGTAAAAGCAGATACGCTTTCTCGTGTGTGGGACGTGTTTAGCTACCCCTTAGATGTTTGTCTTGCATCAGACAGTGGACACATTGAATATTTATAATGGATTGAAAAAAAAATGAAGTGACGTTCTTTTTTTTTTTTTCATTTTTATTTTATTTATAAAAATTAAAATAATTAGTAAAATTAAGGATATTGAAGGTCCTGCATTTTCTTATAGAATAGTCATTGATTCAGACTATTTTAAATAGATAAATTAATTTAATTATTGTTAAATTTTTCTTCACATTATTACAAAAATTACAATAAACATGAGAATAATCTTCTCCTAAACTAAATAACGCCTTGATTTACACGCACTAATTCTTAAAATGTCAAATTAGAAAAAAATAGACCTACATATACACTAAATTAATCAATTTAATTGTAAGTATTTAGTTATAAACGCATTGTATATATTTTATTGAAACAAGAGCTCGCGTTAGTTACTAAATAATTAAAAAACCGTAAAATAATTTAAATATCACAAATCACTTAAGATTTGTATGTAGTTCTCAAATAATTTTCCGGTTGAGCATTCTCTAATGTGAGATATTGGATCCTCTTTAATTGATTTAGTTGAGTATTCACTGTCACGGAATTGATGAGGGTGCGGGCGTGCTTTACATGATAATGCCTTACGCTTAAAAGGGAACGAACGGCGGAAATCATTTTTCACTTGTTTCGGCTTACAAGAGTTAGAAGTTAGTAAGTAAGATTATGTGAACCGCAATGTGCTGTTTGCTTGCTTCCAACTAGGTCGTGAATAATTGATGACGTCTTCAAAAGTTGAATAAAATTAATTTCAAATCATAACAACTATTTAACTATATTAAAAGCTGAACACTTAATAAAAAAAAAGTTTAATCTAATTCTTACCTAATAATCTATTACAGTTGCATTGGCTGTTTCATTGTTTTGAATTGCAGTATAATAAATAAATTTCAATACATGCTACATATTTAATCAATAAAAAAATATTTAATAAAAATTAAGATTAAGAATAGGTCAAATAAACGAAAGCAAAAGCGAGGAAAGCGTTCACTATGGTGAGAATGAAATGGGGAAAATGGATTCAAGGCAATGTAGCTATGGCCTGTAAGTATGCTGTATGAAGTGGAAGTCTGGAGTATGAGAGAATATGAGTGTGTGGAAAGAGAGCATTGTGTTCCTGAAGCAGATACTGGAGGTGGAAAAATCTAGGCCCGATTATATTCTGCTTCAAGAAATGAATATAAGAAGTATACAGGGGTAGACTGGGAAGAGAGTGGTGAAGTACGAGATGAAGCTGACTGAATTGGGGGATGATATGTTGGTGAAAGAAGTTTGGAAAACTTGTTTGGGAAAGGAGGGTTGAAGAAAGGAGGCAGGATTGGGTTAAACTGATGTGTTTTTCTCTCTTTTACTTGTTGGTATTTATTTATTTGGAGAAATAGTATTAATTTGAAAATGCCAATATCGGTTTTTTTACTATCCTAAAGAACTCATATTAAGGGTAAACGACATAATTATACATTTTTTCTTCAATATTCAATTACATTGAGTAAGATAATTTATGTCACTCAAGCCTCAAATATAAATGTAGGTTTGTTGCAATAGTCCTCAATATTTTAGGCATTTGATGATGACATTAATGGCTTTCAAATCATCCTCGTATGCGAGTACGTTACATTTTAGAAACTCAATGAAATAATTAATAAAAATGGCGAATAACAGATTACCCAAGTTTGAACTCTTTCGTACTTTAGTACGGATTTAAATCCCTTTTATGAGGCATATATTTACAAGAAGAAAAAAAATAAGATTCAAAGGAATAAATTAATTTATTGAAGAAATGAAATTAATATAATTAATTCATAAGTATGATTGATTGAGTTGTTTTTGAAAAATCATGATATGCAATATTTACTTGATTTTGGTCTCGCTAATATACTCTGTGATATCAATTAAATTAGTAACTGTTGATTTGTAGAGTATAAAACCCAATTTGAAACTCAGATATATGAATTATTAAATCATTGTATACAAAATTGCCCCTAGCAAAATTGCAAAGTTATTTAAAATGATAATGGGCCTGTAGTTTGCAATTTCAATTATATCTCCATTCTTAAAGACTAAATAAAAATCTATACCACTGAATATGATGAGGTATGTAAACTGAGTAAAAAAAAATATAGCAAGAAGCGATGCAAAATCCAGGGCATATTCCCTTACCAAATAAATTTGAATTTGATCATCTCCAGCTATTTTCGAGTCTTTTATTTTTAAGAAATTAAATACATCATCCTCCGTTGGCATGGATGTTGTTATTGTAGTCCGCTTAGATATTATGTTATTATCATTAATCGCTAACTAAGTACTTGCGAATAAATCTGCTAAAACATTAACAATATATTGTGAATCGTTTGTAACTTAATTCTGAATTTTCATCGTGGTAGAATGTATATTATTAAATAGATGCTTATTGATTAAAGATGCTTTAGTATAGAGGAGCTGAGAGCAAAATAAAAAAAATACTCGACAGGAAAGACCTGAAACTAGTAACAGGAATTCTAACAGGACATGTCCCAGTAATGGGCCACCTGAAAAATATGGGAATAGTCACTGAGAAAACACGTAGTTTCAGTTTTGTGGAAAGGGAGACGTGTATCCATCTCCTAACAGAATGCGAGTCTTTAGCTCGCGTAAGGCAATGTTTATTAGGGGACTACTTCCCTACTCTTGGCGAACTAAAATATCTTAAGATTACAAACATTTTAGGGGACTTCAAAAGGTTAGGCATATATTGTCAGGTAGCAAACTAACAAAAGATCTTTAGGTCGAAGTGCCACTATAGCTCCACAAAGCAAATTATATCAATAGTGAATAAAGTATAAACTTTAGTTATTCGTTTTTTCTGTTATTATTTGTAGTAATATAATGAAAAATTATAATTAACTAAAATAATAATAAAATAATAAAAACTTACTTATAAATTTTAAACTCAATTCATGAAACATAAACCAACAGACTCAAAGGACAGATCAGGTGGAAAATAAAATTCAAATATATTAATACTAAATGAATTAATTGAAAGACTGTTATTCCTTACTTCACAATTTATTTTTATGTTAGATGTACATTTCGAGACACAAAGTGCTCATTATCAATAACAACTAAATTCTTAAATCTAAGTGCACGATATATAAAGTATATGGATTATTGGGAAAAAACGTTGATTACACTAATTGGGTTGTCGGTATCTGCGGGTTGTAGGATGGATTAAGGTAGGGTGGTTGTCGGTGGGATTACATTCTTTGCGGGGTTCTTTTCGGGTAACAATTCCAATAATGGATTATCCAGTGGGCTAAGGTCGAAATTTAGTAAATTATTTTTGTATTTAAACATTTCAATAGATTCAAGCATGTTTAACTTATTTAGATTTGATTGTTTTAAAAGCTTTATGTTGTTTACCGAAAATTTGTGTCCTGTTTCCATTGAGTGATGCGCTACTGCTGATTTGTTTGGGTTTTGGGATTTGAGGTGATATTGGTGTTCTTTGAATCGTTTTAATATGTTTCGTTGTGTTTGTCCTACGTATACTCTATCACAGTTGTTACACTCGATTGCATAAATTCCTGATTGATCTTGGTGGTTTTCTTTTGTGAAAGTATTGCCAAGAAAACTTTTTAATTTATTCTTGACATAAAACCTACTTGTTGGCTAAATGGTTAGTAAACGAATTTAAAAAACTTAAAATTAATAACGATATGTCTATTAAAAACTCAATTCTCCTTTCCGAAAAACTACAACAGATTAAAATAGACCAGAACGAAATGTTAGTCTCCTTTGACGTAGAAGCACTTTTTCCCAGCAAAAAACAAATTTTGCGAGACAACTCATTGGATGAAAATATAATAAAAGAATACTTAGAACTTACGAAATTTGTAATGGAATACAATACTTTCATATTCAATAACAAGTATTATAAACAAACCTTCGGAACAGCAATGGGCAACCCCTTGTCCCCGTTTTTAGCCAATATTTTCATGAATTATCTTGAAAACAAGGCAAAGAAAACAATTCCAAACTTTCCGAGGGTTTGGTATAGATACGTAGACGACATAATCGCAGTAGTTAAAAAAGACACAGACATAGAAGACTTTACAATAAAATTAAACAATCTTTTCCCCACCATTAAGTTCACTCACGAAGTAGAAGAAAACAACCAAACCCCCCCCCCCTTTTTAGATTTATTATTAATAAACAAAAATAACGAAAAAATTGAATTTAATATCTATAGGAAAAATACACACACATTCAACTACATACACGCATCCTCATCTACTCCCTTTAAACATAAACTCGCTACTTTTAACAGCATGATTTTCCGGGCAATTAACATACCATTATCCAAAGAAAATAGGAAGAAAGAATTGAGTTTAATAAAGAAAATAGCCATCTCGTTAAACTACACCCCTGATACAATCAACAAATTAATTAATAAACATATTAATAACCAAAAAATAAAATCCAATACTACATTTAACAAATCAAAAGAAATCCCTACAAAATATGCTAAATTCGTTTACCACCCAGCAACGTGTAATATAATTGGTAGGTTATTTAAAAAATTCAGCCTTGCACCTGCCTTTTATGTCAAGAATAAATTAAAAAGTTTTCTTGGCAATACTTTCACAAAAGAAAACCACCTAGATCAATCAGGAATCTATGCAATCGAGTGTAACAACTGTGATAGAGTATACGTAGGACAAACACAACGAAACATATTAAAACGATTCAAAGAACACCAATATCACCTCAAATCCCAAAACCCAAACAAATCAGCAGTAGCGCATCACTCAATGGAAACAGGACACAAATTTTCGGTAAACAACATAAAGCTTTTAAAACAATCAAATCTAAATAAGTTAAACATGCTTGAATCTATTGAAATGTTTAAATACAAAAATAATTTACTAAATTTCGACCTTAGCCCACTGGATAATCCATTATTGGAATTGTTACCCGAAAAGAACCCCGCAAAGAATGTAATCCCACCGACAACCACCCTACCTTAATCCATCCTACAACCCGCAGATACCGACAACCCAATTAGTGTAATCAACGTTTTTTCCCAATAATCCATATACTTTATATATCGTGCACTTAGATTTAAGAATTTAGTTGTTATTGATAATGAGCACTTTGTGTCTCGAAATGTACATCTAACATAAAAATAAATTGTGAAGTAAGGAATAACAGTCTTTCAATTTGTGATTAAACACTTCGCTTAAACTCAAAAAAAACATTCAGTAAATGAATTAACCCTATATTTTCCAGAAACTATATCTACTGAAAAATCTAATTTGCATAATGGATCTAACATTAAAGGACAGTTAACCCAGTAAATTACAACCAAATTTCTTACAATGAAATTAAACAAGGAAAATTTTTTGGCAATGATCAATAAAATTCGATCAATCCCTTTTTTCCAACTGCAAAGAAATACTTACATTGTAAGCTTTTACAAACATCTATTGAAACAACTACTTCCCGAGCATTTACCCCGCCGGACATTGGATTACACAATAGATATTTGTTGTTGCATCGCAGCACTGCTGAGAAATTGCAACGGTTTGAGTCGAAATTATTTAATGAAAGGAAACAACAAATAATAGTTACAAGGCTATCTGTAGACACGTCTTTCGGGATTTCATCCCTCATCAGTACAATGCTGTTATGCAACAACAAATATCTATTGTGTAATCCAATGTCCGGCGGGGTAAATGCTCGGGAAGTAGTTGTTTCAATAGATGTTTGTAAAAGCTTACAATGTAAGTATTTTTTTGCAGTTGGAAAAAAGGGATTGATCGAATTTTATTGATCATTGCCAAAAAATTGTCCTTGTTTAATTCCATTGTAATTTAAATAGCTGAAAATGTGTGAATCATCTTTGCTTCATTTCATTTTATTTAACCAAATTTCTGTTGAGTGACAATCGATGTCGCATCGCAGAATATTATAATTGGCGATAAAAAAATCAATATAATCCGAGAGTCATAATTCAGTAAAAACGATTGCATCATAATGAGAACTAGTCCGTAAGCTGCACATGTTTTGATAATATATTTTCATTTATTTATTTAACAGATTTACCTTTTTACAAATATACAATATAATTAATAATATTTATGGATAGTGGATTGTTGAACAAAAATAAAGAAATAATAACAAGAAAACAAATAATTGGCACCGCTAGATGATAATGAAAGTCAGTCTTACGCTACCTGATATCCCCAGATAATTGAACAAAAATTCCGCATATACATTTTTAATACTTGGTCACTGTTAGGTTCTTTTAAATTTCCAGATTGATAGAAACAATAGATAGAACTCTTTTAACATGTTATATACGATTGTATTCTCCTGACTTGAAAACTCATTATTAACTTTATATTAACAATCAACTTGTTTATTGAAATTCCATTAAAATATTCATGATTCAATGCGCGATTCTTAAAATTTAAAAAAGATCAAGTCTTTGAATATAAGTTTTGTAGGTCTCTTATTGAGTTATTTTTATCATATTTTCAAATTGTGAAGAAATATGTTTTTGAATCGTAGTGCTTGCTTCTTTGACTCCATAAATAATGACATTGCAGTGAACTCACGTACGTTCTTCAATTTGTTTAGCGATTACTTCGGAATCCACTTTTACTTTTACCTCATATTGGAGTTTAAAATTGCTGCTTTTATGTCGTTAATGTCATTGCTAAGAGTTGCACATTGTAGGCAAGTCCATGTTAAACCGATTGATTTTGATTCTTTACACTACGAAGCCCACTGTAGTGACTTAACGGATAGGTCACACAAGTAATACAAAGATAAAGAATTACTTAGGAGTATTGTACTTAAGGAAAAGCCGACAGTTTCACTGATTAATACAAAAGTTTACATATAAATAAATATAGATTATGAATAATAACATGAGAGATCAATAATTATGATTTTAGAAACCATTAATATTCTCCGTAAACATGACGACCAAATAAATTATACTAATGTCCACCTCATAACATCAAGTATCTAGATATATCGGGTTATTCACGCTATATGAAACGGTGTTTGTGACCAAAGTATACAACTTATTAAAAATGTCATTTCTGGTGTGTATGGGGGCCTATAATGGCTACTTTCTAAAATTATTTTTATAGTATTTGGGATACCCTAATACCATAAAAATAACATTTTTTTAAAATGGAACACCCTATATATTATTATATTTTTAGATTATATGTTCAAAATAACTATCCTTTTTATTAAAGTTGTTTAAATCTAAACATAACGGTTTTTGAAATAATCCGAATTTTGTTAAAATCGAACCTAATTTTCAAACGTCAACCATTGGATAAATATTTAGGTTATGGAAACGAAATTTTCAGGTATATTTAGCAATAGATCATATATATATATATATATACAGGGTGTCTCAGCGTGCGCGCCGAGTAGTTTTAAGGCTAAATGGTTTATTTTTTTCAAAATCGGCTTTCGCAGGCGTATGTAGGTCTATTAGGACCACATTTTAAAATTAGTATCAAATATACAGGGTGTCCCATAAAAGCATGGCGTATCATAGTTATATTTTTTCTAATGGAATGACCCATATTTTATATTTTTTTCAGATTCTACATCAAAAATAAAGTTAACTTTCATAATATATTCATATGCCTAAACCTAATAACTTTTGAAATATTTAAATATTTATGGAAAAATTGACGTTTCGAAAAGAAATCATAACTCTCAAATGGATGAATAAAAACAAATGAAATTTTGTGTCAGTATATCTGACTAATGGGTGAATATTTAAGACTATTAAGAGGAATTTCAAATCTTAAGATGTTTTGATAATTCAACATATCTCCAGAAGCACATTCAAGGTTAAATTTAGTGCTTATTTTAAATGGCACACCCTATATCTAATAGGCCTATCTTATAGGAAATTGTATTGTCTTTCAGAAAGTATAAAGTTATTCTACACCTAAACCTAATAGTTTTCAAGATATATCCATTTTTGTTAATTTTCGTCATTATCATTATTATTTTAATACGACAATGTAACATAAAGCGCCATCTATTGCTTAATTTAATAATTATTATTGCCAGTTATTCTAATAGGCTTTTGTTTATAAACAAATTTAATTGACATATTCGTATTATTACTAACAATTGAAAAAATAATGTTCCTTTAAATGAAAGAATTAACATGATTCTAATAATAATGTAATGTTATTAAGATTGTCTTTTAGTGTACAAAATGAAGACATCCTAATAAGAAGACTGTAGAGGAAGTTTTAAATACATTAAAAACTGTAGGCAGTATGAAGTATTTGAAAAAAAAAACTCCCTTGATACAGTAACTAATAATGAGGAGACACAATTACAAGTTTAATTCCATTGAATATTCGTCAAAAAGGTGGTTTAATAAGCAATGAATTGGAAGAATACATGGAAAGCAGAATTAATAATACATTTAGATCAATTATACCTAATATGCTGATAAATGTCAAAATATCATTTAAAATAAAATTGAATTACGTATTCAATGGTAGTATTTTTGAAAATTTATTATAAATTACTTTTAATTCTATTTCGTCTATTTATTTGATGTATTTCGTTATATTTGTTTTACAATTCTAACAAGTTTGTATCAAATAATTTACACATGTGTAAATAAATAATGCAATTAGTATATTCACAATTAATAAAATTAGTGTATTAATTTAGGAAATATCTCGAAAATCATTTGTTGGGTCAACTGACTTTATTTGTAAACAATAACTAAACTCTTGCCTTTATGGAATAATAATAATAATAATAAATATTATATTGAACAATAGATGGCGCTTTGTATCGACTTTCCATGTTATGAATAATAAATATTATGTCAAAAGTTAACGAAAATGCATTTATCTTGAAAACTATTAGGTTTAGGTAAAAAATATCTTTATACTTTTTGAAAGACAATACAATTTCCTACAAGATAGGGCTATTAGATATAGGGTGTGCCATTTAAAATAAGCATGAAATTTAACCTTGAATGTGTTTCTGGAGTTACATTAAATTATCAAAACATCTTAAGATTTTAAATTCCTGTAAATAGCCTAAAATATTTACCCATTTTCATCCATTTGAGAGATATGATTTTTTTTCGAAACGTCAATTTTTCCAAAAATATTTAAATATTTCAAAAATTGTTAGGTTTAGGCATATGAATATATTATAAAAGTTAACTTAATTTTTTATGTAGAATCTGAAAAAAATATAAAATATAGGTCATTCCATTAGAAAAAATATAACTATGATACGCCACGCTTTTATGGGACACCCTGTATATTTGAAACTAATTTTAAAATGTGGTCCTAATAGACCTACATACGCCTGCGAAAGCCGATTTTGAAAAAATAAACCATTTAGCCGTAAAGCTACTCGGCGCGCACGCTGAGACACCCTGTATATATATATATATATATATATATATTCAATCTTTAAATTTGTACTAAATATGAAATGTAAGTTGGCCAAACTTGACTTTTTTCAAATGTAATTGTATATTTTTTAACATTCTATTAAAAACATTATAATCATTCATCAAAAGTTTCCTATAAATCTAACCTCAAAGTTTGGGGTTTTCTCTCAGTGTATTAATATATTTCTAGTGGCTGTAGCTTTGGGAAATGTCAAACAATTATTCTAAACTGTCATTTCATTTTTCAAACTCGTTTTTTGCGATCCTGTTTTTCTTTTATTTTTATTTTTTGTGGGAATTTGCATCATATTTGAATATAGGTACTCAAAATAGAATGTTTGAAAAATGCTAAAGAAGTAATCCTAAATTGGTTATTATAAACAGACTATTAAACCGATTTGTAAAAAATAGATAGATTAATTATCTATCAAATGTTTCATATATAGTTAATCTATCAAAAGTTTCCTATAGCGTGAAATTAATGACAAGTTAAAAAATATTGCATTCCATTTGAATTAATCAAGTTTGGGCCATTTAAAATCCTTGTTTAATTATTTTTTATACCACCCTGTATATATTTAACGATTTTAATAAATGGAAAATAAAAAATGATCCATTGCTTACCTTCACTGGAAATTTCCGCTTCTCAAATGGTTGAAATTTGAAAATTAGATTACATTTTAACAAAATTCCAATTATTTCAAAAACTAATAACGTTAATGAACGCGATAGTTATTTTGAACGTAGAATCTAAAAATATAATAATGTACATGGTTTTCCGTTAAAAAAGTTGATACTTTTATGGTATATGGAACACCCTGTAAAATACGAAAATAATTTTAAAAGTAGCCCCAATACTCCTTTTCGTATAGCATGAATAACCCGGCATACGTCGATTTTGAAATTTTTAAATAAAGGATTGTTTGGAAACAAATTCAATAGGAATTAAATTGAATTTTCTACTCATTCACTAAGAGAATAGAAAAATAATAACTAATAATTTTCAATAAAACATCGAAGACAAAAATATAAAGTTTTTAACAACAATTTCTATTGAAAATAATCGATATTTTTTCAAAAGTTGTGGCATTACCTCTATAAATTATATGGCATGATGTACAAATACATTTGATAAAAAAGTTGGCGATAAAAATAAGTTACGACTTTATCAAGTTATTAAAAAATATATATATGCCTCAAGTTTCAGTATCTCCCGTGCATCTGTCGCTGTTGTTATTTTAAACTATAACCGTTGCAGAATTTCTAAAACAATACATTTTATCAACAAGTAACGGGCATACAAACTCTCAACTTCCCGCCCATAAAACATCCAATTAAAAGTTTCCACGAGCTGTAAAAAATCAACCTCAGGAAAGATTGTTTCCATTCTCCCCTTTTTGAAAGCACCGAACAAAACCGGTGGCGAGTAAGTTCTTTATACGCTCACAGAATAAAATTCCAATGCGCTCCGTGTTAATTACGTCAAAACGACTCACGGCTCGGAATTATCCGCGAATTAAAAATTTACGTCACGACTTTTCAGTTGGAATTGTATTTGGTGCGGGCGCACGCGATAGTTCAATGAATTTTTTATGCGCATTCCTGGGTGGTGTTTCTCGACTGGGTTGTTTAATTATTTATGTGGCGTAAGAAGGGGAAGGTATCTGCTTGGATGATTGAATTTTGTTTGTTAGAAAGATGGGTTTGTGTGTATCAATGTTTATAAAATTAGATTAAATAAGATGGTTTGTTGATATTTGGCGAATGCGCCGGGTAATGGGGAATTTCATTTTTATATCAAAATTTTAAAATGGTGATGGTACTTTCTCTGACAATGTCGGTAAAATACGTTTTTGAATAGATATTTGATAGTGAATAAAAAATATATTGTTGTTTTTTAAAATAGTTAGAAGATTTATTTTATTATTTCTTACTTAAAAAATCCCACACGATTTTATTTTCTTGTTGTAGAGTTACTGAAAAAATATTTATTTCTAATGGATTTTATCAGGTAGATGATATTATTCCGCTTATAACTTGAAAACCAAAGGTCCTACAATAAAAAAATTATATAACAAAAAGTATTTAGCTTTTTAAGATCTACCGCTATTATTTGAAACATTTTTCTATCCGAATAAAAAAAGAATAATCGCTAGGAGTATATATAATTTAAGAACTAAGGGTGATACAACAAAAAGATAATAAAATAAAATACCAATTCCTTTAAAATATATAACTTTTATTTAAAATATTTTTCGACGCGGTCAATATTTTTCAAACAATCTTCTAGAATCAAAACATGCTAAGAGTAAAGTTTGTAATAGTTTCAACTGGGGTGTATGCAGAATTTATTTTTCGATAAAATTTATTAAAAAGTAATAATTAAATAAGGGAAATTATCCATACATTGTATCGTTGCTGCGGCAATTTTGTTTGTTTATATTTTATACAATTTAATTGATTCAGATTCTGACGGGTAAGTCCCGCACGCGCTTGACCCAAAATTTAGGCGAAATCAACAATTAAGTTAAAACTGTTTATCTTTATACAATTTAATATGTTAATATTCTGACGGGGAAATCCCGCACGTGTTTGGCCTCAATTTTCGTAAACTTGACATAATGCATAAAGAACTTACTATTGTAAAAGATAAATGTTGAGATTTCAGACGGGGAAGTCCCGCACGTGTTTGAACCCAAATTTATGCAGAATTGGAAAATAAGCGAGAATTGAATGCGTGAGAACGAGTGTGAGCTTGCAAAAATGGAATAGCGTTCATGACCATATATGGTCAGGGCGAAAAGTTGCAAAGAAGTCAAAATTGTATGAACGAGAAATGGTGAGAGAAAATCGGGGAGTTCGACGGGATTCGTGAACGGGGACGGACGTGAAATTAAGTAATCGGGTTTTTGAAGATTAATTAAATAATAATTACGGGTAGAAGGGACGCGGAAAGTACTCGCGGTCGTGCGTAGATTAAAAAAGAGCCGGAAATAATAAGAGAATTAAAAGTAGAGAATTGGTTGCGGGCACGTGTGCTATGAATTAATTCAATAATAAATTTGTGAAAATGGGTCAAACAACTGCAGAGGTATCGCTCAAGTCTGAAATCAAGTAAGTTCAAATTTTATTCAAAGGAATCAAAAGTTTTAATTGATATAAGGTCTGAAAAATTGAAATAATGTATAGTTAATATAAAGTTAATCACCAAAAGTTAAGAATAAATTCAAAAGTCATGTGCATAAAGCATAAAGTAAAAATATATAAAGGGACTACGATGTAAATCAACAAGGGATAATTAATTCAGTTCTGTTTTTGTAAAGTTGACATTTTATTTGTTAATTAGTTATACAAAACCAACCATAATCAAAACCGTTTAAATGCTACCAACATTCAATATAGCTTTTAAACTTGTTATCTTTCTCCTCTCAAAATTAAACACTTTAGTGACCAAATTCCTCTCACTGAAGAACAATTACATTCTTTTCACTTAAATAGATGTTATCCAAGACAGTAACGAATATGATAATTTGACTAGTTGTTAAAGGCAATCACTCTTTCTTTCGATTAATTCTGTCAGAAACTTTAATCCAAGCTAAGAAAGCTTCTCTTTCATTCTCTAGCTCTATATAACAAATAAATCGTTATAGTATCATTATCTATCTGATGATAAGTACGTATGTACTGTGATAAAATTTCACCCCTATATCTATTTAATATCTGAATTGAGTTTTTAATCTTAAACTTTTCACTCTCTCGAAAGATATATATAACTATATTATGAATTAATTACTTACGAAATGTAAGTCAAAATTTGATCAACGAATTAAATACAAAAAGAACACAAACTCGAACGAATAATACTAATTCTCAAACAGAAAATGTAAATAACACAAACTCAAACGAACAATACTTATTCTCAGATCAATTTCATAAAAATGAAGTACACGTTGTTGAAACACAACAAAAATCACAATAACCCGCAAACGTTTTAAGATAAAGCACAACTCGAACGAATAACCACAAACTCGAACGATTATAATGTGCATATTCTTGAAACAACACATAAAAACCGAAAACGTTTTAAGATAAAGCACAACTCGAACGATTATAATGTGCCTACTCTTAAAACCACACATAAAACAATTAAAATCAAAACACAATTTATGAAAATGAATTGAACATTGTTGAAGGACAACAAAATTCACTACTATCCACAAAATATTCTAAGATGAAGCACACCTCGAACGATTATAAGGTGCTATTCCTAGAACTACACATATTATAAATAACCCTATGAAATAACGATTCTGAGAAAAAGTAAAATCATAAATCACAACAAGCGAAATAAATCAAAGATGTTGTTCCAGCCGACCTATCATACACATAAAAATACTGATAGGGAGTGTCTGGGCAGATCTGCGATAATCACATAAACCAAAATCACATCAAAGATGTCGTTCCCACCGACCTATTGCACACAGAACCGCAAGTACAATTACCGCAATTGCAATAGGGAGAGTAAGGGCCGATCTGCGATGAAAACACAATCTGAGAATAAAGTAATTTCATATAATCACATGAAATTTCCGAATAGTCATGCCCCGAGGCGGTTCAGTTTTAGTGGGTTTTTTCCGTCCTCTCGAAGCAAATGCGGGGCAGAAGCGCGTAGTCCCACACATTTTTTTTTTTTAGTTTTCAGTCAAAATGCACATGACAAGCAAATTAAAATATGACAAAATAAGGCGCACACATATTTATGAAATTCAATGAATGTAATCATTTATTAATATCTGAAAATGCCTTATTAAAATTAAATTAGTGCTGCTTGCCGTAAAACTCACTTAATGTCTTTTATTTCTTGTCCACAAGTCACCCTTTTAATTTACAGGTGAAAGCACGGTAAGTACCGATAATGCATGTTGACATAAATAACGGGCCTGTTAAATAATTAAGGGTTACTACATAATCACAACAAAACAACGTTATTGAAATTTCAATTGTAAATTTTAATAATATCGGGGGTCGAACTATTTCAAGTTGTTGTTTTGATTCTGACTAATAGTTTTTCATATCTTCCACTGTTATAAAAAGCTGTTTGGGTTCGATCCATATAGCTGCTTTTTGTCTATCGCGAAAACACACACATAGGCATTTTTCAAAAATCGATAGAATATAAAACGTATATATCTGTTGAAATTGCAATAATAATTGTATAAATTAAAAGTGAATATTCAATGTATAAATCTCATAAAACTTAATGCTAATACAGGATATTCAAAAATTATGGATCCGATTGAATATCTTTGAAACTGTTTGCCGGGTAAATATGAAATTTGGAACATTTATTTGACTAATTAATATCTATTTATGATGGAAATTCGAGAGTTATTTATCAATCTTATCAAGATAGACCGCAAATTTGATTGTTTTATCGGCACGGGTATTCTAAAGTATTTTGTCTATTTGGTAGTCAAATTTATTGTATAAAATAATAAAATATAATAGCTAAATAAAATTGACAAAGAGACACACCACATGATTTCATTAAATCATAAAAAATCACTCCAACATTATTTTCTTACTTTAACAAAACATTAACATAATCAGTTAAACAAAATACACATAGGTGTTCCAAAACATCATATAAATATCATCAATATACAGTCTGAAATTCAAACGGTATATAGAGTTACAATAATGGACGACATACATTTAAAAACTTGATTTAATCGACTAAGAAAGACATATATTAGATACGTCAAAAGAAACTAATTTATGGTTAGAAGGGAACTGTATGGATGTTAAACATTGGCTTAATATCACAAAAAATATATAAAAAAAACACGACATAAAAGTTGCTTATAAACTCACAGATCGGGAATATATAAACTCACTAATGATTGTAAGGGAGTGTATATAGGGCAAACTGGTCGGAGTTTCAATATAAGACTCCAGAAACATATCCATTATTTTCGGCAAGGTCTAGTAGAAAAGTCATCCTTCGCAAAACATTTAATAGAATCAAAACATACTTTTGGGAGGGATGTACTTTCGATTATACATTTTACCGAAAAGGGTAGGAAGATGGACCTTCTGGAATCCTAGGAAATTCATTGAACTCGCACTAATCCGGATATCCCCGTAATCAATGACAGGCTTGACCTAATATACACCCCCCTTTTCAAAGCAGTTTATCCGCTAGAATTGTTAATGTAAATTACTTTTAGTTTGATAATGAAACTCTATGCTTCGAAACTATAGTCACTAAAATAAAATAACAAGTTATACAAACAAAGTTAAAAAAGTGTTTTATTTAATAATGATAAGTGTTCGGGTTTGGCATGTAATTTTAACAAAAATTACTGCCTACGTGTCGATTCCTCGTTTGGGGAAATTTTAATGGTTGGTTCGCAGCCCATCGGAACGATCTTCGTGGAAATGCGGCCGGACAACAGGATCGAGGATGCTTGCGCCCTCTAACACGTTTGCATGTTGGGTTGCCTACATTGTATTTTTCCACATGTTTATCATAACCTTAAATTTGTGATGACTTGTTCAGCCATTGTGAAATAAAGAAGCTCTAATTAAAATTGTCCATCTTGTTATTTCTAGTAACAACCAAGTACTCTTACAAAGCACAAAATACAACGAGTTAAACACAATTATATTCAATAAGAATACCTGCCCCGGTTACGATGGTATCTCTAGGCAAATACTCAAATACCTTCCTGATAAAATCCACCAATATATTACACATATCACACATGTATATAATGCCCAATCGCTACCAAAAGAATTAAAAAGAGGTATAATCACCTGCATCCATTAATCGGGTAATCCATTCAGCTACTCTCCAATTTTCTATTCCTCAGCCCTTGGAAAACTATTTGAAACCCTTATTTTGAATAAGAGATTCAAATAGAAATTGTCATCCCTTATTCTAAATCGCATTCCTATAGTTGAATTTGATTTCGTTGAACATCGGTCAACCTCTTTCTCATTATCAGTTCTAAGATAAAACCGTCAAACAAGGGATCGAAAACAAGAAGTCAGCCATATCATTCCTGAAAATCCAAAAAGCATACGACACGATTTGGCACCGAGTATTATTATTTAATGCAGTTCATTAGGAATTCTTTCCATTTTAATTCAAGGATGTGATTAGTTTCCTACAGACCGATCCCTAATTCTATCATTCTTCCTTTATAATATTTTCATACCAGAGATGCACAACCCATAAGTGGATAATACAGCATTAATTAATAGTATGCTTCCACAATAGTCATTGCTCTCAGCTCCATATAAAGAATTATAGACACAATTCAAACATGGTTTGCGAATTGAAGAATTTCCATAAACCCACTCAACCTCTCCATTTCGAATCTTAATAAATAAATATTGTAGATATCTTCCCCTGTCACCATTGTAAATATCTAGCTATAACATTTGATTCATAATTATGCTTTACAACAGATTCCCGCCTCAAAAAAAAAACGGGCTCATCACATCAAATCGTTCACGTTCAAAAATGAAGGACTTTACATAAAAACCGTTGTCTAAATGTATACCACAATTTGCAGTCCACTACTCGAATAATCCTCGTCCCGCAGTCCTAAGTAATTTTGTATAATTCTTATATTTATGCCGGGTGATAGATACGACTTTCATTATAGATACGACAAAAATATGACTAAAAATGGACGAGTGTTCATAGTCCTTCATAATAAGTAAATAGATTTAATAAACATTTCAACAATTCAGCCAAAACTATCATATGATGCCTTTTTTTCTTGTTTTGCCCGCCATATTGCATTGGAACACATTGAATGCGCGTTAGTGTCGCTTGCACTTGCTCTAGTCAAGTGCACATTTTTGTGTAAACAGAAAACGATTTTGATTGAAAAGGCACAGAAGCAGAAAACGCAAAAACCTCGGGAAGCTTCTTACAGAATCCACTGGATATGATAAAATCCGTCCCATTAATAAATCCTATCAATAAAATTTACAACCTATTCGTATACTTATGTACTCCTCACAATTCCGATGTACACAATTCAAATACAAATTTACGACAACTATTAATTCAATTAATTATTCATCCGGACTTAATACCGACGTTAGCGGGATGTAAAATGTTCATAAATAAATATGTTTGTATATATTACAAATGTTGCACTAAAACAATATATCAAGATATTTTAAATATATTCTTTAAAATGCCAAAAAAAAAAATATAAAATAAAAATGAGGCGAAAAGACCTTGGGTCGTTAGCCATTTCATGTAATATATGTGTTACATGAATAAAGATGTTTAGTAGTAAAAAAATGTCAAATAAAATACAATATTTATATGATTACAATGATTTACAACTGGTTAAGCGTCAGAAAGTAGCTATCGACCATCGGTCTTTCTGCCTGCCTCTGTCCTGCTCTTTCGTTTTATTCAATCGTTATGATTGCAACGTCACTGTCTAAGTTCTCCAAATTAATTCAGATGAATTAATGAATTATTAGTGAAGGAAGAACATATTTAAGATTAATGTTAGGATTACGAGGGATAGGTATTTTCTAATACGAGCTATGTCATGATTGGTAGCGAATTTTAAGGAAAGGGTTTCGTTTCTGTGTTTAATAGTGGGAATTTTTTATATTTCGTAGAGGAAAGTATTGGAAGGGTTGTAGAGAGAATTATCAGTGTGTCAAAATGTGTCTAAAAATAGGCTATTCATAGAAAATTACTATTAATTATTATCGTTATATATTATAGTAATTAAAATATACTTTAAATAAATATTTAAGAATATTTAAATTTGAATATTTTCTATTTCTATTTTCGGTTAAATTGGCGGTGAGTTAAGGATTTCTTAACATTAAGAAGTGCTAAAACCAGTTAATGTAAACAGGCAGTAGTCAAATTTAGGCAATAATCTCATACAAATATTTACACTGTCAAATGTACAGGGTCCATTTTGGTGGTGCCACATAGGAAAACCCTTTTTATTTATGAGATATCGAAAAAGCGTTTTCGCGACCCTATGCCAATTTTTAATGATAGAAACAATGGCGAAAAAAAAACTAATCTATCTTTAAATGTTTCCGGGTCATAACCGAAAGTTGACGACGAGTCATTTTTCGAGGGTGCCTGTAACTTCATTATTATTAATAATAGAAAAATATAATAACTTTCTCAAAACAACATTTTATGCTGACTTCGAATATTTATCATTTTTAGTTTTTGAGTTATAACTTCAAACTTCGATGTTTTAAATTGTGACTACAGTCGAAAATGACATTGTTAGGTAGTTTTTTTTTTTCGAAGATTCAAAATATATATAGTTTGTTTAGGTTTTCTTGCGTTTTACAAAGTTTACATACATACAATTTTATGAAACTATCTTTAATACAAATTAAAACATAAAAATGATAAATAAAATGTGATAACATATTCATAATGTTATATTAATGTTGCTTTAAGAACATATATTATGTTTTTCTATTATTTGAGTTTAGTCGAAAATATTTAATGAAAGGAAACACCATAAATAATAATTACCATCAATAGACACGTGTTTAGAGATTCATCCCTCATAAGTACAGCTATGTACTTAATCCTTGGAATCACATCATATACCGGATGTTAACGTGACCAGGGTTTTTTTATAAATTGAATATAAGTGGATTTGAGGCAATGAATGGAAATTTGATATCACAGATCTCTGTGGTGTAGTTGGTAACGCACTCGAACGGCAATCCGGGAACATGGGTTCAAATTCCATCAAAGATGTTTCTTTTCCACTTTATATTTAATTTATTCAAATTGAACCTCAATGTTCTTCATTGAAATTTCAACAATTCATATATATATATATAAATTAAATCTTATTAAATTTCATATAAAATATATATTTGAAATAAATAAAAAGCACTTTTGACATATTTTAACATGGATTTTCTCAGCCATTTATCATGGGTAATGCAATTTAAATATTTTAAATTTAGCAAATATAATCAACGTTTATTAAATATTTTTTAATTATACATTGATTTATTTTAAAAGTATATAAAACATCTTTTTTATATACACATTATATTTTTATTTTTCAGTTTTTCTCTAAAACGAACAGGGAAGCAGAAATTTGCATAATTTTGTTTTTACGTGTAAAATCCATATGTATACTGTCAAATTAATTTACTAGATAGAAGGAAAATCAATTTTACGGGTTTATATTAGATTTCCTAAATGCGATCGTATTTTAAATGCATGTGAAATGTGTATTTCACATTTATGCTGACAATTTAATTTGAAAGTATCCATAAATACAACAAATTCCTTTTTGCTTTACTCTTTCATTATATAAAGAACTTAAACTGTTTGGTTTGTTGAAATGAGTGTTGAGAAAATGAATAAGACAAAATTATGTTCTGTATAGATATATATATATATTTAATAAAAGTTGTATTTTTATTAAAATTGACATTTTTGAATAAAACTTATTCCTTCATTAAAATTAAGAAAATCCGTGTAACAGCGTTAAACGAAACTTATTCCTTTATTAAAATTAGCAAAAAACCTTTACAAGACCGTCGAATTAAACTCGAATCCCCTTATTGAAATTAGCACAATGAAGCAGCGTGTAATTAATTAAAAAGTTTCGTTTTAAAAGAAGACGATATCCTCACTAAATGCGCCCGCCAGTCTGAACTCGTTTTTAGATAAAACGGCGCGCAGTAATTGCGGGGACTTTGCGGAGTAAGCTGCCGGCCTGTGGGCGCCCACCCTCATCACGAATTCCCGTTCTGCGGCTTGAGGGAAAATAGCACCGGTTCCTGTTGGTGATTTGTTCTCTTGCTGTTCGGAAAGGATCATACTCGCCGCTTTCTGTGCGTCTGTAAACATGCTGATCAATCGGCTCCCGATTGTGGAATCTTTTCCCACCTCAATTTCTTTGCCTTTGATTAATTCGCCGACTATTTGGTTTAATTCCTTGTCATCGGCGCCCGAGGGGTTGAATTTATACATAAGAGAGTTTGCTTGAGATAGGGTGAGTTCCAGTGTGTTCATTTCTTGAGAGAGAATATCGAATCTGCGGGTCGAGATTTGGCGCGAGAACATCTCTGCAGTTTTTATTAAGTGCTGCAGCGCTTCGGTAGAATTGTGAAGTTCGACGTTGATTTGCTCGCTTTCATCCGCGATCCGCGAGATGGCGGACTGAGCCAGAACCGGTAAGAGCATTTCAGCTACTTGAGCCATGGTGCGTTGATCTAGAAAGTGTAACACCTTCTCCGCCTCTCTTGTATCATCAAACAATCTTTTTTGCCGGTTCGCCGGGACCGGTTTTGCGGACTTCCACGTGTCAACCCACGTGTTATCAGAAATCAACATACGCGAACTGAGCCTCCCCTTTTTCTGCCCGTAATCATCGACACCTTCCTCCTCAATCCAATCCCTCGGTGAATACCACCTGATAAAATCCTCTAAAACCGAACCCGGATTCGCCGCTTTGAAAGACTCCATGTCGGAGAGCAACGACGCACTCATCATCCTCGCGCGCAATTCTGAACCTGTTGCGTCCGAGCCGAGCTTCAGAAGGAAATCCGTGTCCTCGTCCAGCTGATCCTCCGTTTTCGGAACAGGATCTTGGGTCACAGGTATGTAAAGGGGATCGCCGGTGCGGAGCAGTTTGAGGTCCTCGAATTTCCCCAAACGGCCCACCGGTTGATTCCAAAGGGAGTGTTTCTCTTTTGCACGCTCCTCGTCCGAATTTTCAGGGGTACAATCGAAAAATTCTTCCTCGTCGGAAGAGGAACCGAATGAATCGCCTGTTTTTTGTTTTATGGAGGCTTCGCGCGACTTTTTGCGCTCGATGCAGCAATTTAGCATCTGGAGTTTCTGGTGGAGGAGGCAGGTGCGGGGATCCGGAAAACCTGGAGCGATTCTGTAACAATATTAAAGGAATATATTTAAAAATATTTAATTAATGTATACATTCATTAATAAATAACAATAAAAAAAATATGACTATAAATCAAAAGTAAGTAGTTATTATTATTTTTTTAGCTAAGTGATAAGAACGGTATTTCAGCGTTGATTATATGGAAATCATTATCAAACTTAATAATAAGTACAACTAGAATAAATTTGGACAATAAAAAGTGGGATAACGACCAAATTAAATCAAAAATGAAATCCAAAGCAAACCATAATTGCTGATTCAGAATTTTTGAGTGAGGCTGGCTTATTAGTTAAAATATTAAAAAAAAAATATTATTTCTCAATAAAAAAAAATATTTTCACTTTAGAAGCTGATTAAAGTCACCAAACATTGTGTACATTTATTCACCATTCGAAAAAAAAAATGTAAAAATTGCGAAAATCTTGTCAAAATATGGGGGACCTACAGAATATTGCTCCTCAGCCAAACGCCCCAAAAAGAAACGTAGTTGTAGATCTTTTTACCACACTATTAATCGAATACATGATTATATTAAATAATTATGAAAATATACATTAAAATAACTAATTTTTAAAAAGATGATTAACCTTTATTATTTAATAAAAAGTTATTCTGATTTATTGTAGTAAAAAGGCCATACATTATAGTGATCCAAATTGGTATTGCTAATTCATAAAGTCTTGTTTTCATATTCTTTAAATTCAATGCGAATGAATTGGTGGCGAAGAGCAATATCCTGAAGGTCTTTAAGATATGAGTTAATTTTGATTAGAATACTACTTTTTATTAGAAAATAACACGCACATATTTCTTAAAATAGCCATTATAGTATATCTAAAAGCAAGTTATAATAACTCATGAAAAAAAAATCGAAAACAAAAAAATACTAACAATGAATAAAGATTTATTCATTCTTCTTTAAAAAAATGTAATATTTTTTTTTAATTTAGTTAACCAATTTCGAACCAAAAAAGGGAATAATAGATGACGCTTGCATTATTATTTATATTATTTTAATATTATAAGAATATTATCTGAAGCAACAACACTTAAAACTAAGAGTTTTTATAACCTCTAAAACAAAATTATGGTAATAATATTAGAGAACAACTAAAAAACATGTCACACTGTTGATTGAATGGTTAAAACTAAGTTGATTACTTTTAAATGTATTTAGTGTATAAATAAAGTTTCCTCTTTAATTTAAAACATCATTAATTGAGCTACTAAATCTATTTGAAAGTCATCCGTGTTACATATACCGGGTGTGACTCGGCTGACGCCACAACAGAGTAATCATGTAAATATCGAAGTGTTTACATTTTGGTTCACTTACTTATTTTAGAAACAAAACCAGATTATACATCTATATTTTTCACTTTTATAGATGCATATTGCCTTACAATATATGTCAAATATGTAAACATTCAGTTTAGCGTCTGGTCAGTCTGTGGTGGGGAGTTTAATCGGCTAATTAGAAAGTCGCTATATCAATAACGCACTTCGTGATGTCTTGGTGCAAAGGAATGTTTCTTAAGCTGGGCTTAAAACGAAGCTTCAATAAAAAAATGACGTTTATTCAAACTAAATCCAAACCTAAATAATTAAATTTAAATCATATTACGAAGTAAGCGTGGGAAATACAAAATTATATTGTTTAACCAATTGTAAATAATTATAGAAAATTGTGTATTATTGATTTTAAAAATAAATCAATAATTTATTCAATTCCTACTTCATACTCTTCCTACTTATATTCCTTCACATGTGCCGTGTCTCTGATGCTAGTTTGTCAGGTTTCATATATTTCCTACTTGCTAAATGTCCGAGCCAACTAACTCAACCCCGGACCCTTGTCCAAGGAAAAGTATTGCGATCGTGAATTTGTTTGAATCATTAATTTCAACGGATATACATGCTTTGAGGTTCCCTGAGTTCATTCCATCTATTTTTGAAAAAAAGTCTTGTGTGTGTGTTTTCGTGATAGGGTAAAAACTGCTAAACGGATTGAACACAAACGTTGTATCTAAAATATTTTTTTAACAATTGTGAGATCTGAAAAGCTTTTGGTTAGAATAAAAACTCATTAGTTCAACTTTATTCCTAGCAAATCTTGGTCAGAATTATTTAAATAAAAGGAATTTTAAAATAATTAATACATTATTTCCACATTAGCTACTGTGACATTTTGAATTATGTTACATAAGTACTTTAACAAATGTCCAATAATGGACATTTACTGTTGCAAAACAATAAAATATTGTATAATGCAACAAATTTGAATCGAAAATATTTAATGCAAAAAAACAAAAAAATAAAATCAAAGTTCGGAATTTCATCCCTCATCAATACAGCTGCGCCTTATATAATTGCAAAGTTGTTAATTAAATTAATTAGAAACGCACCGTCACCTCTGCGGTTCCAGGTGGAAGTGATCGTTAGAAGACATTTTTGGACGGACGGTCAGGTCATTGTCATGCGCGATAAATTGTCTACTGCAAAAAATATTTTATATATTTATTTAATAGCCAGCGAGGCTTTATTAAAATTCGAGTCGAAATATTTTTTGCAGAAAACAATTTATTAACAATATCATTGACATTCACTTTGTTTATGGATTGTCTAAAGGAAATGGGACAAACGTCAGTTGATGAATACCATCGACTATTTCCCATTCGTAGACTACCTTGTGGAACCGTTTCTAAAAATATCCATCGATGGTTAAGAGAAACAGGTAAGTTTCCTGCAGCCATTTTTGAACGTCCCGTTGAACCGGAACTTGCTCAAGAAGAAACAATATTTAATACGATTGATTTTCAAAAAAAGTCCACGACAATCTCGGGAATACCATTTTCGGTGAATGTTTATAATTGAAGAACATCTCAGGCGATTCGTTATTTACGTTTCATTGAAAATGATGTTCCAAAATTACTGGATGCTGTTCCTCTTAATGTAAGACAACTAATGTGAATTCAGCACGAACAGAATTTTAAATCAAAATTATACAAACAGGTGGATTAGAAGCAAGGTCACTAAACATTAATCCCTTAGATTACTTTTTATGGGGAACTTTATGCAGAAAATATGAAAAACAAAGAACAACTAGCTAAAATTATGGATGCCGCAGAAACTATTCGTGCTGATCCTGAGACTGTTGGCAGAGCTACCAAGAAGAGCTTGACTATATATACAGTATCTGGGTGGATATTTTGAGCAACTAATTCAATAAAGCTGTTTCTTTTGAAATGGTCTTTAAATTAGTAGGAAATTCCTACTACTGCTTATTTAAATTTTTAAATGCTTGTAGCTCGGTTACGATAGCGTTTTGGGTATATGTTTATTAGACATTTTTGATGTCACGTCGTGGGACACTCTGTATAAAATCTATATAAAAAAATAAAATGCAAACAAATTATAAATTTTTGCCGTTATTCCAACGTTAACTTAAAAAGAAACATAAACACTGATTTTTAATATTTATTGTAGCCCAACCCCAAAATTATGAAATGGCAGATTAAAAAATTGAAAAAAAAAAAAACATTAAAATAAACACTAACACTAATTTCGAAATTTGGTCGTTACCAAAGAAGTATATATAGAATATACTATTTATAAAATTAACAACAGTTTTTTACACAAAATTTATTTACAAATAGTGTATCATGGAGTTTTATCAAGTAAAAGCCTCAACTATCGATTATAAATAGAAGGTTTCTTCACAGTTTCAAAAAGTGTAGTTTTAAGATGCTTTTATTAGAACTTTTTAAAAAATATCCACACACGGACGGATGTTTTTCAGTATTCCTTGTGCTTTTAGAAAACGACTTACAAATTTGAAAATGATTTTCAGATTTCTTTTTGCGACATACCTTGATAACAATTTTTCACTTGTTATTTTTAGAACTTCTGAGGTACAGTTACCGACCTTTTTATTTGAATATCCGGTATAAAAATGTATAAAACCTTCAATATGAAAAGCATATTTTATATGACTTATCAAATTTGATATATCAAGATTTTAGTAGTGTAATGAAGGTTGTGTATTTTTGGTTAGGACAATATTATGAACATGTTATCGTGTAAACAATCATTTGAATTTGTTTGTTATGCAAAAAAATTATAATATAAGAATTCTCTTAACTGAAATTTGTACAATAATTACTAATTAAATAACTGATTCTCTGCATTCTTCATAATTTTGTGATTGGTACAGCCTCAAATTGATAATCAGTTTCCAACATTTCAAGAATTAGGTAAGTAAAATCTAATAACATTAAATCAGGAATATATCTATTTGCAATAAACATACCTTAAATTTGTCCATTAAAAAAAAATAGACCATACAAATATTTTTCACAGCAAAAATGTTTAGCAATGTGAATCTACCTTCATTTTGTTTAATAGCCTATTTTTCTTATATATAGAAAATCTCTATTTCTGAGAGATACATTAAATTACACTACAATATTTACAACATTACAACCATAAACATCTAGTTAAGTCTTAGAAAATGGCTATCGACCATCGGTATTTCCGCCTGTCTTTATCCAGTTCTTGTATTTTCATTCAATCGTCATGATTGCTAACGTCACTGTCCAAGTTCTCGAAATTAATTGAAATAAATTGATAAATTGTTAGTGAAGGATAGGCATATTTAGGATTGATGTTAGGGTTACGAGGTATACATAGGTGTTTTATAATAGGAGCTATGTGAGGAATGGTGGAGAATTTTAAGGATATTTTTCTTTATTCATATCTTAAACTAATTATATGAAAATTTGAAAAATAAACACTTGCTCCACATGCGTTCTTCAAGGATGCGTTGAATGCACTGTTATCACCATTTCCTGAAAGTCCTGCGATTAAATCACCTTCTTTATAATAATAAACATTAAAAAAACGTTAAATGTGAAAGAGTAAGCATTAACTGTAATTATAAATAAAAAACCCTCTGAGATCCAGCTATAAGATTATATAATTCCCACCCAATTAACCGTACATGCGCATTTCTAATTGTCGCTCTAAAATCGCTATGCATTGTTTTAATGGCGAGTGCGAAGAAATGCATTTTGATAACAATAATTGAACATTGAGTAAATGCACACAATATGATTTCTTAAACGTGATTGTTAGAATACTCACAGTGCTTAAGGATGAATATAGCTAGTATTTTCTCGTGATGTAAGAGGCTGTTATTTTGAAATAATAGTATGAGGATAGATTATATTTTATAGCGGAAATAATTCGGGATTTGTGCATGTGCTCGCATATGCGGTTTATAATGAGTAAGAGGGATGTGTATTGTCATTATCTGTGACAAGGTTAGATCACAATAACGAAAACCTAAAGCACGTAATCATAACGTATACATTTTATTGCTTTAGTTTATATTTTTAAATTAAAATTTTAAACTTTCAATATTTTCTCATTAATTACTTGGTAAAAATTTTCTAATATTTAGAATAATAATTTTAATTGGATAATAAAACTTATCAATTTTAATTAAGTAATAAACTTATGTTAAAAATATAAACTACTTTCAATTATGATTTTTACCAATGGAACTACAATTTATTTAATTATTTTTTTGTAACGTCGTGTATAAAGAAAGAAACAGGTTAAAGTTGCACTAGTGAAATATCTTAAACTATTTACTTAATGTTTAAGCAACTCTATAAAAATAAATTTTTAGTATGTTATTTAAAAATATTCAATTTGTAACATATACAAACAGAAATTTTTGATCTGCAATTTTTTGTAATTATCTTTAAAAAGTAACAGGATATTACGTTGCGACGATATCATTAAAATGTAAATAAACTATTTTTATTGTTTAAAAGTACAATCAGTGATTTAAACGATTCAATATTATGTGATCCTAACTACCAATTGAATCATGTAATACATGTTAAGATTAGTTTGAATATTAAACTAAAAAACACTTCTTCAAATTTATGCTATGTTTTTATATTAAGTTTTACGAATATCAAGATTAAATTGCACATAAAAGTGTAACGTTATTGTATAATCTAAGTATTTACAATAGGGATTAATGTAAACAGAACTAATTACAATTTAAATCAACAAACTTTCTTGAGTCACGTCTTTGCTCTAATCTAAATATCAAACTCTTAATTTCACCTTTGCTTAATCTAAGAAGAAGACCAGCACGCTGAAATCGAGCCATCTAGAATAAAAGAAAGGAAAACAAGGATAATTCGAGGATAGTAAGTGGAGCGTGGCGGGAAGTCAGAATCGTCACCCAGTTTTTTTTTTTCGTCTTCGCCTTGTATATAATTTTTTTAAGTTGTGAAAAAGCACGGGAGTTATTCTTCGGACACATGTCATTAACGGTCCGTTCACCGGCCGGACAAATTGTCCGTAATTGAGACAATTAGAAGGTACGCGAGTGTCGTTTACGCGCGGCTTTATTTTCCAGTGAAATTAAGCTAATGAGGTTTGTTTATAATAATAATAATAGAAAGTGTTTATGTTTAACATGATAATGTATGTATGTGAGTGTAGTGAAATGAAAATGTCTCGATTAATTTCTTTAATTTATGACTTATATATAATCTGTGTTAAATGCTCTAATTAAAACGGAAGACGAATTTCTATCAGACTATTAAAATAATAATTAATTAAATTAATTATAAAAATACACCTTCCGTGTTTTTTAAGTATATTAAACTTAGTTTAATTCAATAAAATATTACTTTCTATTCGAGCAAATATGAGATATTCGGAGCTATTACAATACAGGATACTACATTAATAATTAGTAATAACATAATAACATTATATATAATTCAATATATTTGATTTCTATTTAATAAAATACGTTTTCCTCCAACTTGTTTTGTCTTTCGTATACAGAAAAAAATATATTTACATGAATATATATATATCTATGTTTTATTGTTGTTTATGTACAATTATTTTAATGATTATTTTATAAAGTTTCAAAAAGCAAATAAATTAGTACAATTTCTACTACCACCTCATATTTAAGCTAAATAAGAACAATATTTCAATTAAAATAACATAAGAAAGTAATTATCCGCGGAAATAATTTTAAATAGTTGTTTTTTGTTCATTCCCTATGTCACTGAAAATGTCACTAATTAAAAATCGGTAACTAAATATATTTAATTAGTGTACGGTTAATATTCAAAACTAAAGTATTATTTTAATTCATCAACATTTATTTTTCATTTAATTAATAAATGTTTGTTCACTTATTGCATCTAAATAACTACTTCTAATAGAACTTTATTCTTCGCATTAAAAAAATAATCTGAGAAAAATATAGTATTTGTTTCAAAAATGTGTTGCATTCTATAAAATATTACCTAAAATTAATGTTCAATAATATATAATAAAATAATTTGATTTAGTTAAATGTCATGGCAAACAACAAAAGCCACTCGAATCATCAGAGCTTTTTTAACTAATGTCTGACAACAGAATTTGGAGATTGTTTTCTTTCACTATCTTGTTATTTTATAACTAAAAATAATATTTGGGCATTATTTAATAGAACATGTTTTTGAAAGTAAAGAATCTTTGCAATTAGATAAGATTTGTGGGTTTAAAAAAATATGTCATGTATATGAGTGTATAATTAAAAATTGTTTAACCTTTAATTAGGATAAAGTAAATGATTAAATTTATTTTACTTGAATTAAAGATTGCATTATTCTTAATTAATAATACATATAACATAAATTTAAAAAATCAACAAATCACTTAACCGTAGCTATCTGCAAATAAATCAAATACAACGTGAATTTAAACGTTTTACTATGTTTGGTTTTCGTTAAACGGGCAATTAATAGTCGCGTGCATTTATTTTCGCCAAAATTCCGTAATTGCTTCGAAGGAAAACTATTTATTCATGCTATCGCGAGGTTTTAATTATGATTTCACCGATAATATATAGACCAGAAAAAATACATCGACAAATTTCGGCATTCGAAAGTGTTTGAACATCACTCAGAATTTGAAGAAATTCCCGTAATCAGAGCGAGTGAACGAACGTAGTTTTTTTATTTCGAATTAATATGAATATTATTATTGGTTGAAATTGCAAAAATGTGTGCATTAATTTCAACGCATTTAATAATTTTTATAAATATTTATAGATTGAATTGCAAAAAAATATTCTGATTTATTAATATTATTGTATTTGAAGACAAAAGGTTAAGTAAATATATTTAATTAGGGTAGAAAGACCTTTGATCTCATCTATATATATTGTAAATATAAATGTAAAGAATTATAATTGTTTGTATATAATTAATTACATTTTTTAAACTATGAAATATCATGATTATACACAAAATGAAAATAAAATTAGTGACATTTCCCTATGGGAAATGTTATATTTAACGTGTACGTCATTAATTATATATATATATTACGAAAATTGATTAGACTGCGCTGATAAAAAATAACGGACACGTTAAACTTCACACTTCCCTTTCCCGTATATATGTGTTTTGTAATTAAGAATAAACCCAATATATTATAATTTCTTGCATTTTTGAGGCGTTTACTTCGGTGTACATTTTTAATATTAGGATAAAGAACGCGGTAATCATTCTTAAACGGAGTACTTACATTAGATTGTTTTTATATACATATTTAGAAAACTGGTCGTTAATCAGGGAAATTATTAACTGTTTTCTTTATTATCAATATATTATATTTTATAATTAATTAATTCGTCTGGATAGTCGAGCTAATTAATAAAGACAAAGATATTGTTTAAAACTATTCAAGAATAAAATCTATGAACTAATGTTCTGAAATATAGATTAAATCTTTAAGATTATTTTATTTTAGTTTTAAACATATAAATTCAAAAGATCTTATTAGTACTGAGATTTTTTTCTTCTATTACAAAAATTAAATATTTTACTTTTACACAAATACGTATATTGAAAACTTTTAAGATTAATAGAAAATATGTGTGATATTCACTTGGTAACAGTTGTTTAATTAAATTAAACTTAAATAATTTATTAATTTGAAAACAATTAATGGTGGAAATAATTTATTATTATTTTTTTCAAATTCGTTTTATTTAATTTTAAGATTAACATTATAAATAAGTATTAGATCGTTTAATAAGCTGACTATCGATCATAGAGCTATCAGCCTTTCAGCCTTTCTCTGGGATTCTTTAGATAATTTTACAGGATTGAGCGTTTAAAGAAAAAACATAGCGAAAGATGTAGAAAATATTTATTAATGGAGATAACTTATGTTTTTTTACATAGCAGGATATTGAATGGCTGGTGTTAATGTTTGGCAACTGCACTGTTTATTTTATGAATTGCTTTGTAGTTGAATTATGTTTCATATTAATTTGTGGATTATGGAAAATAATTGTATAGTTAGACTACACAGTAATACTTTTCCATAATCACGCGATGTCATACAATTTTGTAAATGTTGACGACTCTAATAAAGCTGAAGCTATCGTTGACGTATGTGAGTGTTCTGAAATATGCCTTGATTTCGACTTTTATTATCTCTGTGAATTTAGGATCGACTATAACGCCAATGTATTTACAAAATATTAAAGGAAGTATGGTGGTTTGGTTAATGAAAATTGAAAATGGTGAAGTCTGGGTACTACCATAAATAATTGTGATATGTTAGGAATAATAAAAAATATTGACTTATCGAACCGTAGCGCTAGCAAGTATGTATGTGTGATTATAGCGGTATTATCAGCAAATTGGAGAATATAGACTGAAAAATTGAATTATTAGGGATTGCAGTATCATATACCATGGACATGGTATGGAAGTAGTGATAATCGGGAGCCTTATTTGATTGAGATACCCTCTATCTCGTATGCGCACATTTGTTATCGATCATAATTACTGGATATTGAGGAATTCACAGGAAGTGGTATAAATGCCAGTCCCTATGTGAATTTATCAGTAAGTCTTGATGCCATACTGAATCGAAGGCTTTCTGAATATCGAGGAAAATATTTTTTTGTATTCTAGAGACGGGCCATTTCATAACTTTTGAGCAGGAGGGAGGGTAACAGATCTTTATTCGAGGAAGACGAATTGTAATTGTGGAATGTATTGGGAGACGTAGAACATTGTTTCAAAGATTTTCTTAATAACATGACTGGAAGTAAAGTAGTTAGTCGATAACTTGACCATCTCTTCTAATATGTAATATTTACGTATTTAGGTAATTGCATATTAAAAATGGCGCGAACCTGTTAAATGGCCGCGTAAAAATCATTGACATTAGATTATACAGAGTCAACACTCCAAATACCTGGAACCAGTTAAGAAGTTATTGTTTATGAAGTTAAAGAACAGCAAAATAAAATCATGTTAATGTAATTGAATTATTTACCTAGTAGTCAGATTAATGAAATAATAGAAAAAGATACAGCTTCTATTAAAATTAGTTGACCAGAATATAAAATTTTGAGCCATCAAATATAATCGACTTAACAAGCTTCAAATGTTATATTCGATCAAAACAAAAAGAATTTGTTTGCCAACAATATTCATATTTACAGATGCCTACAGCGGATATTGATGTATTCTTCAATAAATATATTATATATTATAGCTAAGAATTTGTGCTAGAACTTAAGATTATCACCTATTATAAAGTGATTTTGATATAGACTTCTTTAAAACAATAATGAATTTAATCATATGATAAAATAAATACTTCGTTAAGAAACCTACATGATAATCTTAAAACTGATGAACAAATTAAATTGCTAAACACTGTTTTTTTTTTCAGACCGCATGGCCGAGTATAAGTACCCTAGTAGAAATTATATCTTGTAGCAATGTTAACACATTATTGAATTTCAATTCTACAATCTTGTAGCAATATTGGGATGTGAACACGACACTAGGTTGACTCGAAATTTAAATACAACTTGAAAATAAATATTTATACAAGATTGAGACATTATTGTGTCAAGTTGATACAATATCGTGTCATGTTGATACAATATTGTAGACACAATCTTGACTCAATGATGAATTTCTAGATTGTGTCAAGTTGATACAATATTGTGTTATGTTGATACAATCTTGACTCGATAATGAATTTCTAGATTGACACAATCTTGCATTTCAACTTTTATTTCAGGCTTGAGTCAAGTTGGTACAATAATGTTTCAGTATTGATCTACAAGTTGTAATTCAAACAATATTCAATTTCTACTAGGGATTTTTATGGAAATAATATTAATTGTATCTACAGGTTGCCTGAATTGGTAAACTGTACAAGAAAAAACTGGACTGTGTACTACATTACACATTCTAGTTTACCAGTGCAGTTCATTCAGACCAATCTGATAAATATAATGTAACATTATTTCTATTTAAAGTAACTACCTAATTATTTATAATAAAACTAAAACAACATTATCACAGTAAATATATTATTATATTAAATTAAGCAATTATTTGTAATCATCTTCATGAATTTGTACTCACTGGTTTGGGTCTGCATTAACTGATCAGTCTTCGATCACCATCGATCAGATTTTTGTTATTCACTCATTTAAACAAAACTGCACGTAACCACAAAATAACAAACGTAAGAAAAGTAAATCAATTTAAACTGGGAAACTATTTCCTAGCTGTGGATTATAATTAATTTGAAATCAGGGTTCTACAAACCATGAATTTTTACACGAGTAACTCGAAAAATGTAATTACACAAAACTAAAACACAACATTAAAACAAACACTAGACACGCACAATTATTACATATTATTCTTGACAAATTTAACCGTATCCCACAAATTCATCCACCGCCTATTTCCACAGAAGACAGAATGCAATTTCCGTGTGGGTTTCGTCCAGCAGTTTCTTTTGCTGTGTTTGGTTCAACTCGGCTATGGGGGCTGATTTTCCCTGGAGACTGGGAGTCTGTTAAAGGTGTCAGTCCGCGCCTGTCGTAGGCTGATAGTGAAAGGCATTCAATAGCACACATTCATTATAGCTGATTTTAAATTGCAACAGAGTGTACTCTGAAAATTGTTTGAATTTTGAGGTTATGGTAGACCGTCGTCGCTATTTTACACTATTATCTTATTAATCTAATTAATAAAACTAATTACATACAAGCACACAATTATATTTATATTTTATAAGTACTCACCTCAGAAATAAGCAAACTATCAAATTGATCACACATAACCACACTTGTGAACGAAATCGGGCGTTCGGTCTGTCATTAATCCCACCACAAATGCACATATTGACAATATTCTATCTATAATTATTATAAATAATGTGTAAATATTTATAATATATATTGTGTCAATATTGTATACAGTTTGAATATTCATTAATTGTATTCTGGATTTCGACATTATTGTGTCTAGATTGAATTTTATTATTGTATCATTCTTGACATTTAATATTGTGTCTATATTATATGCACTTTGAATAACAGTTTCAATGTATATACAAGGTATAAATATTGACACAATATTGTTACAAGATTCATTTCTACTAGGGTATGTGCGTATTAATAGTGATGAAAATGTATGATGTAAAAAAAATCGTAAAAAGATATCATAGGAATTGTTTAGTGATGTACATATATTTATGTCAGTCAATTTGAAATTTTAATTTGCAATTTTCTTAACGGCTGTTTTTAAAATAAATTTAAAAAGTAGTAAATAATGAAGGTAAAGTTAAACATATTATTGTTAGACCATCTCATATTGAGCATTGCAAAATTTAATTGATTTTATTGCAATAAAAAAGTTAAGCGTTAATCCAAACCGAAAAAATACAATAATTATAAAAACAGAAGCAGTACAATAAAATATATGGAGTATTATCTCCATTAATATCTCGAAGTAAAAGGAAAATCAATTACCTAGACATGTTCAGCAATTTTTAGTACATTGCAATTCAATTTAATTAATATTTTAATCAACACTTTTTCAACACCCTGTCAGCGAAATGAAATTAATAAATACAGTTATGAACTTCACAAACTCATATAATATGGGTTATGATGAAATCACCATACAGGGTGTCTCACCGAGAATCACATTAAACGCATATGGATTTCATATTTGTTGAATTGTAATACAATTTTTACAGTTTATGTAAACTAACATGTTCTTCTCATTGGCAATATTTTTAAGATTCTATCCCTTTCTGTTATACCGGAAATAGATTCAAACATTGTTAGTTTAAATGGAACCCTATGTTTCTTATTTCAAATTTGAATTATATGTACGATTTTATTACAAAATTCATAAGGACTGACCACATCTAAACTTAACTGTTTTTAAGATTTTTCAATATTTATGAAAATTTATATTTTTAGACATCACTTTAAAATGTGATACCACAAAGTAAATTGAAGTCACAGGAATGAAAATTGAAACATTTGTTAGATTAATTATTCATGTAAAACATATCGATTTTTTTTACAGTGTGTCCCAAATTAACTGCGAAGTCCAGTGAATTTAATATGTTAAAAACTTACTTTTTTTTTAAATGGAACCCCTTGTATCCTTTTCGGCATTGATCAATAATAGTATTCCCTATACATATCTCTTTTGGTTTTCAGGGTATATTAAGATATTTGTAAATAGAATCCCAATACTTGATTTCTTAACGCCGTGCATATTTTGACATAATTTGAAGTAGAATTTATGTCTGTTTTGATTGCCTCTAGCTATCTTTTTTATTTTCAAGATATTAATACATTTTCTAAAACAGACGCTCTTGAATTTTTGGTGGGAAATTTGAATCTGTAATTGAATAAAATTATAGTTATAGTTTAATACTTTGAATCAGACGTCTGACAAATACATACATTTAACCAAATGAATGAATTAGTAAGTTTGCTCAAAGACAGATTTGAATTATTATATCTACTTGCTTTTGTTTTCAAATAAAAAAGTGTATTGAGTCAGATGTTTTAATTAATGTACTAATATCTTAAAAACCAACTAAGATTGGTATAGGGTATACTAATATGGACGCAGAACTAAATTCCACGTTAGAGTGTGTTAAAATATAACACTATGTATATTTATACATTATATATATATATATATATAGCCTAACCCATGGGCTCTACAATAAATGTAGAAAATACCAAACCATAAATCTACACAGTGAATTCTTAATGAAATCTTATTGGCTAAAGGGATTAATGGACGGAGATTGTTAATAAAAAGATAAGATTATGAGAAGGAAGACAAAAAGTGTAAGCTTTATTTACGGGTGTAAACATCTGTACCTTGTGAAAAATGTAAAAAATCTAAATATTTGCATTTAATGGCCACCGTTAATAAAGGATTATTATTATTATTATTATTTAATGGTTACTTAATTATCCTCTAATATAAATGAGGAAATTAGTTTGAATCGAATAAACTCTTGACAGCGCCAGCATTTTGTAACACGAAGACTATTTATTTCTAAAAAAATACACATTATTTTACTAACAATCTCACGAAAAATTGCTATGTACTAACATATATTGTGTTTAATAAAGATCCAATTATTATTCAGAGATAAAACTTTACCATGAAATACTAGCAGATAAGGTTATATGCACAATTAAATAAATTCAAAAATATTTTTTTTTCTGTGAGTTGGCGCTACTCACGTTCTAAATTTCATTCAAATGCGTTAAACATAGCTTCTATTGGCACTATTTTAATATTTGTTGGGTTTTAGGTCCTTAAATTTGTATTGTATTTAGAAATATAATACATTTTTCTGATTGACTTCAATTTTTGTTTTGTAATAAAAAAAACAACTTTGAAATAAATAGGTTTTTTTATTATTACTATTTTGCCCTGCTTTCATTCATTTGGAAAGGAATGAGATCTATAGATAAAGTTAAATATATTAATAATGTAACTACGAATGTTGCCTTGAAGGAATTTCAGGATGAACCGATGAACTTTGTCAAAAACGGTTCGTATGTTTTTAATTCTTTTCGGGCCACAGTAATACTTTTATATTATCATAGAGCGGTTGGGGATTAGTATTGTTTATGAATGACGAATGAAATGAAAATAAATTAAATAAATAAAACATAACATATATATACAATCATCTTTATTGTAAAATTAGATGTAATACAATACATTTTATATGATATTCTTAACAGATATTTTATTAACATTAGTTGGTTGATGGAAACTGTCGATGTATGATTGTAATTGTATAAAATTGATTTAAAGTTTTATTTATTAAATAGTTTTTTGACATTAGCATACGCTAATAAGCGCGCATCTTTTATCATTTACGCGAGATCGCGCATCTGTGACATTCGGGGTTCGCGCATATCGTCCTCAATATAGGATTAAAAGTAAAAATTATATTCAAAAGGTTCTGAGTTATTTGTTGATGTGATACAAATACGCATTTCACTTCGATGGATTACTTGTGGCACCTTTAGATGTTAATCGATTCCAACGTCATCGAGGAATCCGACATTTTTTTTAAATCTTGGTGGAAATTCGTTATCAACGCAAATCCAAATATTCGTATACTATCTCAGGTATGTTTCGTAATGCTCATCTTCATCATTTTTATTATAATTGATAATTTTATCATGTTTGATTATTTATTGTTGTATTTAAAAAAAGAAGGAGGGCTATTACTTAAGGGTGCGGTTTAGAAGAAAAAGATAGCTATACAAATATGGGCAATCACTAATTTGAGTTAGATTGTTGTTGTGATCAATGAACAATATTGTATTATACATTAAAATAATCTTAAAATAAGCAGGAATTTCATCAGATAAATTAAAAATTATTTTAATGTTTAGTTTCTGTGAAAATTAATTATGAAAAACAATGAAAATCGATCAAATTTATAGCAAATTTTAAATTAAATTTTTGCTAATAAAAATTTGTGCAATGAAAATTTAAAGGATTTCACTAAATTTTGCATTCAAATAACTATTAAGATATGACCTATTAATTTCATTATATCTTACAATTTTCTTTTCTAACTTAAACTAGTAAATTGACGTAATACACGAAAATTAAACGATTTATTTTTTTATTTAGACTGATACTTTATACTTGGTAGATAAAAAATGTAAATACACATTTATATTATGAAATCCAAAAGAATAGCTCTATTTTCAAACGATTATTTCCATTTTACTATATAGCTATATCTTTCCACTAAACCGCAACCTTAAGTAATTTCAATTTTTTTTTTTTCGAATTTTCAATTGATTTATTGATTTCCGATTATCTACATCTTCTTTCCACCCATTCGCGATTGTTGAATTGGAGATTAAGATTTGAAAGAAGATATTTGGATTCTAATTGAAGGAAGAGGTTATTCTTCTTGTGGGTTTCATGTATTTTCCTGGATTCGTGCGGAGAAAATCGTTTTCAAAATTGGAGGAATTTTTCGAGTAATCAGGGAGTGCATAAAATGCAGATAAGCTCAAATATAAGTTTTTTTGTGTTGAAAGCATAATTGAAATTAGAGTTATTTTGTACTTTTTTTTATTTAGTGATAGTTGAGAGCGGTAACTGACTTAGTTCACTAGGTGATTAAACCAAACTAAAACTGGCATCCTTTAGCGCTAATGGACGGTTATTTTTCTAATTACGGTTATTTACATTTAAAAATTAAACTAAAAAAATATTCTAATGAGCTCTATACCAAGTCTTTTTTTTAATTTATGAAATTAATTAACCCTTTTTTAATTTAATAGTAATTCTAAATTTATTCATTTTAAATAATTATGTTTAGTATGATTTGTGGAAAATAAATTATAATTATTTTTTGGGAAAAATAAATATTTTCTTGAGTGGTGTTTCCGTTGTTGGTAAAGTAATATTTTCGTTAATTTGTTCTGTTGATAATCGTCGTGATAAAATCACGTGGCGCCCAAAACTAAAATACAATTAAATTCGAACCACCCCAACTTCATTGAGTTTGTCGGCTGACGATTATTAAATAACATCAGGCAGAACTGGTAAGTGCGCCATCGTTTGATTTTATATAATAATTAAAAAAAAAACGAGAATCTAAATGGCTTTAATTTATAAGAAAATCATTATTATTTTACTTTATAAAGGAATCAGTATTTTAATTATTAATTCAAAAGTTAGTTCAAGCAATTATATCACATTTTTGTAATAATTTATAATTGATTCTTAGAAATACTGCAAATGTAACTGAATTTATTGCCGAAATCTTTAATTTTAATATAAAACATATATAGTATCAGAATTATTTAAAAATATTCATTATTTATTTAATTATTGTAATAACACTATATTTTACAAAAAGTTACTGGATTATGTTCACTTATTCCTCCATTCCATGTCCTATTCTTATTTTATACCTTTGCTAAAAAAATCACGAATCATTCTATTCTAATCCGTCAACGTTACAGTTACAGTTATAGTTTATTTTTATCATAAATATAACAATTTTAATCATAAATTGTACGCAAAAGGAAAAAAAATACCTAAAATAAGACATCACAGAATGAAAGTAAAAATAAAAAAAATATTTATATTACTTGTTCTTAATTTTGTTTAAGATATTTGATATACAATATTGCAGATCTTTTCATTACTGCGCTAAATAAGAACTAAAATTATTGTTAAAAGCAAAAAATATTATAAATAAATAATATTTTAGTGTATGAACAATATGGATTCAAACATTGACCTAATTTCTTTTTAAACTGGGTTTTATCTTATGGGTTTATTTAAATATATGCTTCAATTATTTTGTATCCACATCACTTATCCTATTACAAATATTATCTAAAACGTCATTTGGTAACTGAAACCACAATAAAAGAAGCCGAGAGAGGTCTTACTCATGCATGAGGTAAAGTTTTTTGTAATAAAGTCATATTACAAATTAATTAAGAACTACCCTGTAATGTGTATATACATAACAATTATAAATTTTAGGTTGAAACCCACCCATCCATTTATGAATTCGTGTTACTCGTATGCTACTAGACAGAAAACATATTTAACTTTTAAAAAAAGAAGATAAATCTACATGTGTACTTAAGATTATCAATTCTTCATCTAAATATCTTAAATTATGTCCTCATTTATTATAACTTTTTAATCTTCCTCATAGTATGCATCTCATGCTTAAGATTATTTATTATCTCATATTTCCAAAGAAGATCCAGTTAAATTTTAATTTACGTCTTATCGAAGAAACAGTAACAACAACCCACAAAAAAACCTATTAACTCTCCATACTTCAATCAATCACGCCCCATTGTTTCTCATTACCGTCCTGCCAGGTCTCATCAGATCGAGAGCCCACCACCGCAGGAATTCCGTACTTTTATTTTTCTTCCTAGCGGAGAAGAAAAAAACGGACGAATCCTTGGATGGGGCACGAGCGACCAGTCCCACTACCACGGTGTGTACCCGGTATGTACCTGGGCTTGCAGGTGTGCTGGTCAAGAAGCGAACAGTTCACCGCAAGAACTCGAAGACTGAGTTTGCGGCTAACGGTGGTAGAGGGAAAGAGAAAGAAGTTCGAGTGGTTCGACGCGTTGGTGTGGCTCGAGAAAAACGATTTACGGAGATATAAATAAAGAATACCGGGTTGAAGAAGAGTATCGATTTTTCGAAGTGGTTTCTGGATTTTATTGTTATTTGCTTTATTGTGGTTTGTGATTGGTTTCCTGTTGTTGGTTTAATGATTACGTAAAGTTTGAAAGGTAAGTTGGGATGATCAATAAATCGTTATTTAAGACAATTTTGTTTTTAAATCCTGTTATTTCATCAAAACTCTTTACTGAATGTTTTAGTTGTCATTGATTTTGTATGAAATACATTTCCTTTATCTAAAATATATTTTCCTTTTAAAACTTTTGACATTTATTTGAAAATGTGAAATAACTTCGAGTTAAACCGAATCTCAATTGATCAATGAAGAAATGTAATTATTGTACTTCAGGGATTTTTTTTGTAATTGTATGCTGGTATTTTGATTTTTAGGTTAATCCTATTAATTTAGAGTTATTTTCTGATATGGTACTTGATGAAACATTTTCCAATATTATTTTTTATAGAAACAACACATAATTTATCTTTGTAAAATCAATTTTTATTAATAAAATTAACTTATCGTTTGAATTCACGATTTTTTATTTTTGTAGAACATTTTTTTTTTTTTTCGGCACACCTGAACAAGACACTGGGTGTTATTATTTCATAATTTGCTCAAATATAATCAAAAAATATAACAATAACTGTTTAATTTTTATGTAAGTAAAATGGTTTTTGTTTTTATATCTTCAACTTCATTGCATAAATTTGGTGATTTGTTTAGATTAAAATTAAGAAGAAAATGGTCATGGGTAAAGGTAAAATCCCAGAATTTAATAACAAACTCAATTTATATTTCCTATAAACAGGTGTTATTATTTTTGCAGAGTCTGGCAGTTCGGTTATAGAATTTTTCCACAATACAAAATGATTACAATAATTACTTTTAATAAAATAAATAAAAAAAGATTTTTAAAAATGTAATCTTACTATCTAAATAAAATTAAAGTCAAATTGTATTTAATTATTTTATTGCAATGAATTATTTTCGAGTTTTATAAATATCAGTTCCAATTGTTATTGAAATAAACAAAAATATTATAATACCGAGTCACTTTTATAGCCATATGTTTAGAAATAATTCATAAAAACAAGTGAATAGTAATTTAATTATGAAAATTAATCTTTTCTTTAATATACACACATCTATATTGACAGATATATCAAATTGATAATATAAAAATGAAGATATTATAAGAAATTGTATATTACTGGATTTATGGCAAATTTTTCGGATAGGATGTTTAACCGGAAATCAATGTCAGGGATTTGGGATATTATAATTATTTATTATAAAGTCGATTGATTAAAAATGTATTTTATATAAAACAATTTTTGTAATTACAATATGTTGGATGATTCAGGTCATTGCTTCTTAATGCATGTCTTAGTTTCATTATTACATTAATTTTCTTTATTTTTTTTATCGGATTTGTACCGATGTCCTCCGGTTCTCATATAATATTTGTCCAAGCAATCTTTTATTTATTTTAGAAATAGTCATATATTACTGCAAAATTAAGTATAATAATTACTCGATTTTACCCAACAAAAATTGATAGTGGTTTTAATTTAAAGACAGCATTTCTTCCCTTACTTCTTAAGGCAATTTCAATAATTCACAATAAATTACAATTACTTATTTTTTTAACTTATAACCCAGTAGTTTTTACAAGTGCTAAAATAAAAAAAAATATTTACATCTTTGTATACAAGCTGATGTTGTTTATACGATTATTTTATTGTTTGTGCTTTCAACTTATTATTATTACTACTATTATTGTTTGCATTATTCAATTTCATTCAATGGTTCTCACGTTGTTGTATCTCACAACTCCTATTGTTTTAATTATACGAACATTCATCGACACATGGTGATTAAAAATATTATTGTTATTAGTCAGTGATGACCCGTGGAAAAAGTACAATGCACTAATAAAAAATCAATAAATCACTGATTATGTTATGCAAACTAAAAATAATAATAAGGCTTTTTTTGTGCTACATCTGAAGTCAGCGCACTTACTCAGACCCGACCGGCTAATGACCATAGTAGTCGAAGCCGGTAAAGTGGGAGGTGTTTTTAGTCGGTAGTTTCCCGGACAAAATTTGGGAAGAGTCCGACACAGCGTCCGTAAATGGATTTTCCCCTTCCACAGCACAAAAAAGGCTTTTTTCTTACAAAAAAGTAGAAGTACAATTAGAATTATAAAATATAAATAAAACATTGATTATGTCATTGTCTATGGGTAATTAATTTTTTACTTAACTAATAGTGAAACCTGTTTATGGATTTTCGTAAATAACTGAGGCACTTAATTTTTGAAAATCTATGATCTATTGATCAATACACAATATTCAGATATAATTTAAATTAATTAAATATAAGGGAAAAACATATCTGATGGGATTTGTACCGATGTCCTCCGGTTTAATTAATCTATGATAATTTTTAAATAACATAGGTGATGAATTTTAATGATATTAATATTTAATATTAGACCAGTAAACACAGTTTTATTGTTCTAGGGTGGCATAGATTTTACAATCTGAGGAGTGGGGAGTTTAACAATTCAAGATCTTTGTTCAGGTGATTCTCATATGAAGAATTTTCTTTGCAATTTAAAAACGCTTTGAAATGCTCATTTATTATTTATTAAAATGGTCTTCCGGTCTGCCTAATGTAGATCTTGTGGCAATCATTACATGTTTGTGTATTTTTTTATTAAACTTTTAAACAAATACATAGTTTCACAAATGTATTTTCCTTTCTTTAGAGTAAAGTTTTACAGTTTTTACATTATAGGGCAATTTGCCCTATATAATTTATATTATTTATTTATATTTATTATTTTATCATTTTTATTATTTTAAAAATAATTTTTAAAAATTTAACGAAACGTTAAAAAAACATTTGATTAATTAATCTCACGAGAAACGTTTGAGTGAACGCTTAAACATTTTTCAGCCACATTCAACTATAAACGATACAATTATATCGTTTAAATGGTATGAAATACCGCAAGCTTTGCCAAAGTGTCAATGGCACAAACCCGTATCCTGTAACGATTACGAAAACACCGACGCAAAGTAACAGTTTTCCAACCACGAAATTCCCGTCTCACTCTCACTGAGATCAAAGCGCTGTTGCCGAGTAATTTTTAACCATATACGTATACATTTTTCCTTGTAATTCGTTTGTTTCACATGAAATTAATTTGTAAATTTTCTACATAGGCCAAAGACAAAGACACAAATTTATAAAAATTGGAATTTATTTAAATAATGAAGCAATTTAAATATAATCACATATAAGATATAAAACGATAAATTAAATAATACAACATGTCTAAATATATATATATATATATATGTATAATATTTTCAAAAATATTAATTTGAAATGTTTTACTATGGGTTAAGGTTTCGATGTTTTGAAAAAATACATGCAAAATATGCTATATGATACTCAGTGTTAAGTTGTTATTTAAAAGGGAATAGTTTTCTTTTTAAAATTAAACAAAAAGAATAATATTGTTTGGGTTGTGTGTCCTTTATCTTGAGACACTCAATTATCTCAATAATTAATTATTTTACAAGGTATCAAATTAACCCTAAATATTTTCGAGGGGCAAATTAAACTGTCGTAGAATGATATCTATAAGATCGCTCAATGGGGGCTCAGTGTATCAACTTCATTATTTTGAATTATTTTGATTTATTAGAGAAAAGAGTAGAAACAGCAATAAAAAGTTTACAACTATTTTTTCTGTGTCCAAAAGATGCCGCTATCGACACCAATATATTATTTACTTCAAAACGTTATTTTCGATAAAAGTTAAATAAATGTAAATACAAAAAAATAGTTTTGTATATTTAACTGTCTCTCTAATGAAAATCTTCCTTGAGGTGAATAACTCTTTTTATCGACATTTTTAAACTTTATTTTGTCTGAAAAGGATGGTATGTTCTATTTCTGCACCTAATGCAAAAAAGAAAATGTTTATTTGTAAAATCAAAACATTTTTTTAATGGAAAATGCAACAATTTAAAAAAATAGGTATCCTGACATTTTGTCATTCATTTCAATTGTTCCTAATTGCAAGAAGTAGAAGGTAAAATTTTTATATATATTATAAAAATATTATTTCTTTATATTATGTTAGATTATATAGAATGTTATTATTATTTTCTCAGATGGTAAAATAAATAAGAGAACGGGTAATCATTTAATTTAATTAATTAAACACAACCAGCAGACAGAAACAACTACTTCTCAGGTCAATTTGCCGCCTGAGGGGTACATCAATGGACGTTTGTTCTTTTTTAAAGTACTTTGTAACATAAGTTAAACAGTTGCAGTAGCTAAAGAGAAAATAATTCGTTAGTTATTAAACTAACTAATTCAATTATTTTTATTTGTTTTAATTTCAATAAATAATGCTCACAAATGAATAATTACTCGTTTTATATTATAAACAAAGAGCTAATGTTCAATGAAATTAAAATCCTCACGGTATATGTAGGTATTTAGTTTAATTTTAACATAAATTTCGTACTTCGATTTTAAATTAATTTTTATTTGGCGATAAATATGTTCACAATGTCCATTCTATGATCAATAACGACCTGTTCAGCTAATGCATGCACGTCGAGTGGAAATTCTCGGCGTGGCATTTAAGCAATCCCGACACTCAGTCAAGGTGAAGATATTTTTCAGGTGAATAGGAAAACCTGCCGCTGCACGGTGCTCACCGCCTCACTGAACAGACTACCATTGTCATGTCAATCAATTCCCAGCAGATGTGCAGATAAATATGTGCACTGTACAAACGCTGATTATAATGAAGAATGGTAGTTCGTGCAGTCGTAAGGGATTGAATTTAACAGAAGATTTTATTTCATTTATTAGATACAATTAATTGGAAGAAACGCAAAAGAAAATTAATATAATATAAAATATTTAACAAAAAGTGACAAAACCTATGTCTTATTAAAATACTTTAATTAAGTAATCAATTTTTAACTTGTATCATTAAAAAAATATTGTTTTATTGAAACTAGCTGTCCCAATTTGAATCATTTTCCTCCAGTTTGGTGAATAAATTAAAATGGCGTAGATATTTCAGCATAATTTGTCAGGGCTAAATTTTCGTGAATACGACCATATATACAAGGTTAGTTAAAATTACCTAAATAATTCTTCAACCGTAAAATAAAAAAATGATCTAAATAAAAGTTTCTTGGATATAAACAAGCTTTCATTTAAAAGTATATATACATATATATCGTTTTTAAACGGAACGCCCTATATATTTTCATATTTTTGAATTCTAAAAACATTGTGTAGGAATATTTTTATAAATAAAATCTAATTTATAAAATAAATAATAATTGAAACTAATTTTCAGAATTAAATTTCTATTATAAATTTCGCAACAATGCAATGGGAAGCACCTTCATGAAAAAATGAATTATTTTTCGAATAAAATAAAATAAAATAAAAGGATATATTTTTGGAGATCCTAACATTTTAATATACATGGTGTTCCAATTACAATTAAAAATTGATAAAATTCCTCTTATCAAATAGAACATTATATTATAGTAGAGGAAACTAGCTGATTCTAGAACCAGAACTTGAGGGTCACAAGAAGGTTCTAGAATCTATTTTTGAATTCTAAGAACTTGTTTGAAGAATTACCTTTTTATAAAATGCTTATTTTTAAGTCATACAGTTTCTTGAACTTACGAATATTTTACTAACCACATATAAATAATTTATTTCAATTAAACAGATTATTTAAAAAAAAATCACAAATTAATTAGAAAATAATTAAGCAAAATGAAATTTTGTGTGTATTCAATTGACATTTTGTTCTCCTGTTTAAGTTAATTTTATTTTTATTAAATTATTATAATAATAATAATATTCTTTATTACGGATTCATCGTTTACAAATATATGCATTATAATAAAACTAATTGCATGTATATATAAAACAATAATTATCAATTGAATTTAAAAAATGTACTTTTTGTTTTACATAAACAAGAATGTAAGGAACGGATAACAACTGTAGTTACGTCTATTATAATAACCTTCAATAAATACGCTAATTTTAATCTTATTATACATTTTTTAATCCTCGGTATCCCGTCAATTTTCTTGATTATAACTACTTTCCATTTCCGCAATAAGCGATTTATCTACGAGCGCCAATTTTATTGATTGCATAGGAAAACTGTGAAAGCTCTTGGCTTCCGTTGGAAACAGCAGGAATGTGCAAATTCTTAAGAAAATTTGCAACAATTTTGAAAACCGCGCATTTAGGTGTGTTGTCAGTAAACGCCCATATCCCCAATTAAAATTTTGAAATACTCACTTTACAGTAATTAGATTGAAAAATATAACGAGAATATATTATGATTAAAATTCGACGTTTTTATATGTTTATTCTATTCATAATTTTTATTATTGATTCTATTTATATACATATTACTGTAAATTAGTAATCAACCAAACCGATTATTTCAGAAATCGAATAAAAAATAATCGATTATTTTCAACAATCAAACTTTGATTTAATCACTTCTGTGAGATGTATGATTTCAAATTTATAACTTGTTAATATAAGTATTATTTCTATAATTAATTGGGGTATTTTCAAAGGATTATTTATTTATATATTTATTATTTTCAAATCAACCATTCCTTATTCATTTCAATAATAATCAATTTTCCCCATAACAGGTTTAAATCAGTGTAAATAATCAAAATTTACAAGTTTTTTCCTTTTCGTTTTGATAAGCATGAGATATAAAATTAATCAATAACATATGTACATATTTTCCACATCTGTAACAATCGTACACCGGCCATTGTACGAAACGTGTAAATATTGACGCAACATTACGCGATTCTAGCGGTAAATTGATGTTAATGGTCATTGAAAATAAACCTGTTCAATAAATTTCGAACCTCCTCACACACGAACCACGATTACGTATTCAGTGGATAGAGTCCGTTTTCTAGGTCATCAAAATCTTAGATATAAAACATCGATAGGCGCAGGAGTCTCTAAGTACACGGGATATGAAAAGATTAAATTGAGTTTTACATGTAGAAGTAAGAATTAAGTTTTAATATGCTTGTTGCGAGGCATTAATTATGCTAGAGTTTAATAATATTGTTTCAAATAAGATGTTTTCTAATTGATGAAAGATGATTTACTTTAAAAGGCACAGTTAGATTTTTTTATGCGAATTACGTCAATGATTAGAATGTTGTATTATTTAAAAACTATTGTCAATATACTTTTTGTTTTCTAGATATTCCAACTTCAACATTTATTACTACAATAATTCAAAATATTAACATTCAACTAAGAATATAGGGTTTATTTTTCACAATTTTTTGAATGCTCGCATTTCTAATTACACCTAGAATAAATAAAAACGGATTGTCCTAAATCGAATCAAGTCCATAATTGTTCTACTTGTTTGCGTGTAAACGATTGAAACAATGATACCGCGATGTATATCTTAATTTTATTAATGATCGCACGAGGGAATTATAAAAGTCATGTTATTAAGCCGTTTGAGTAGATTACATGAGGTGATTAAAGAAAAAAAAAACCTATGATGGATGGAAATCATGCTCCCCGTGGCACAATCTCGTGAAATAGGCCACTACGTTAAGTATGGATTGAGCAATTTACTCAACATGTTATTATATTAAATTATTCCTGTAGCATTTTTATATGATTAAAAAATGTAAAAAAATTAATAACAATAATCTTTATTGCCTAACAGAACCAATTTATAGGACATGATACTGGTTTGGCAACTAACTTCCCTCTAAATAAAAAAAAATATTTTTTGATTTTTTAACTAAAACACTACTACTACTTTTGTTACTCATTTAATTTTCTATATCTAATCAGCTCTATTACTTACAGCAGACTAACTTACCGTGACAACTGAGTTCTTTTTTTACTTTAAATAAAAAAACTGAAAACATTTCATATAATCTTATGTTTTTTAATACTTTAGATTATGTTATTTATAACTATGGATTATGCTCTTTATAACTATAAATTATGTTTTTTATAACTATAAATCGTGTAATTTTAATAATTAGGTCTGGATGGAAGAACAGTGAGCGTAAGCTTAACTGAATCCCACCTAATGATTCACTTGTTTTGTTGTGTATTTCCTCCTCATAATAATATTTATTAAATTTGTAATGAAAACTTGTGAATAAAGATTATTATTATTTACATACTTTCAAATTCAAACAGCGCAATTTATTCTTAAAGTTGGCTATTCTTGTATTATATTTTATTAGAAATAATTTAATTATGATCTTATCTGACATCTAATTCTGTGAAAAATATTTAACCGCCATGGTCCAGTGAATGGGGGAGAGGGATGATCATCTTTCAAATATTTAGTATTTTAATTCCTGATTATAGTCGCTAATAGTCGCAAAAATAAAATTTTAAATCAGATTAAATAAAATATAATTGATTTTAATAATTGTAATAACTTCAAAATCGTTATATATTTCAGAACGTTTGCATTTCCATTTAAACTATTATTTTTTGTCATTCTACATTTTACCCAGGATATAATCGTTTTAAGGAATATTTGTTTCTAGACTTACTACATTAAGTTGTTGCAATAGTATAACAAAAATTTAAAATAATCTTGCTTTATTAATACAGCATCACGTGATGACAGAAAATTTCGAATATAAAATAAAAATATGGGATCCTATTTAACATTTCACAATTAACCTCGACCCACCACGCGAGAATGGTGGTATAAAATAGTACAGTCGATTTGCCATCTCAAAATCCCTAAACTTTATGTTTTAACTTTTATATGCACTAATTTTTGAGATATTTTACTGAATTAATTAAACCAGAAACCCTGTTTAATTAAAATATGTTTTCAATGTAATAACTATATCTAATTTTATTTTTATTGTGGTTCATGAGATATAACAAGATATAATAAATAGGTTACTATATATAATTTCACAATTTCCGGTACGACAAACTTGTTTATTTAGGCCAAGCTCAAGAACAAAATAATAACTACCGCATTGGTATTAATAAAAATATTCTCCTGTAGAAAACAGGGTTCTAGAAGATATTTGAGGTATTTTTTGTGATTAGTCCTCACAAGTTATTTATTTTTAGTTATTTTAACTTTATGGAAAATGCATAAAGTTAAAATAACTTTCTACAAATTTACAAATTTAAATTTTAAAACAAATATCTACTGAAACAACTACTTAACACGCAAATAACCCACCAGATATTGGATTATACAATGAAAATTTGTTACTGTACTAAAATGTTTGCCCAATACAATGTTATTTTTAACGCAAAGAACAAAATGTTCTGAAATATAAGGTCATCAGCAGGGACGAATTCCTCGTCAGTACAACTTCATAAGTCCTAGAAGTTGAAAACTACACGTGCATTCATCGTTTTTTTTTGTTAATGTTCAAAAAAGTTGGGACAAAAATATTTATGGTCAAAAAAGAAAAAATAATGCTATAACTAAAAAATAATCGTAATTTATTAATTATATAATATAGTTATTTGTATTTTTTTTTTTTTTTTCAATTAAGACAATTTTTACAAAAACCGCAGTAATCCCTCTTACCGTATGTATAGATCTTATGTGTAATGTTGAGTTATTAAATAGGTATTATTGATTTTAAAATAATCGTAGTATTCTTCAACATTGAAGCTTTGAATGAAGTCGCCGGTAATTAGCCTTTACTACTTAATTTGATCTCTGTCCAGATTTTCTTTTTTAATTTGAAAGGAACAGAACTGTTCTTTCCTCAATAATGTTTTTCCTTAAATTACCAATGCGTAGGCGTCAAACTATCGAATTGAATAACGCAGTAAATTTCACTGACACTAAAGTTGCCTCATCAATAGAAAGGAATGCCTTGCGAAAGGCAATCAAAATAAATCCCCCCGCGAGCGCAATGTTGCACTTTCAAAACACCGGCTCATTTGTTAATTGCAATACACTTCCCATTCAATGTCGAGCAGAAAACTCGTTGCATTACCAACGGAATGTCGCTTCTACTTTACTACTCGGGCTCCCACTTGTGGAGCCGTGAGAAGAATCCCGGCTCGAATCCCACGCAGGTCGAAGCCCAAGGTCACGGGTCCTCAAAATAAAAACAGGTCAATCCGCCGAAACCGGGTTAGGGAAGGCAAGGATGTTGATTTATTAGCGTGCCGCCTCTATATGTTTTTTTTTTTTCATCTTCTTTCCGTACCTGTTCGCCTGGGTCGTTGACTCTTAACGGGCCGAGAATTTGAGCATCAGATGGTTTTGTACGAGATCGGACGCGTGCGATTGAGTTATGACCATAGGAGATAAAAAAATGGATCAACGAGAAATAATAAAAGTTGGATGGAATGAAGTCTTCGATTATATTTTTAATTAAAACTTTTATGACGCTAATAATTATGCAGCCCAAATAAAATTGACATTAATTATAAAATTAATTAAGTTATTATGAAATCAAATTAATAATCACATTATCTGTAGTCCATTGTTTCACTACCGGTCAATTCTCTTCTCAACAGCGTAAAATATTTTGAATTCAGTGGTCGCTCTGCCCTAAGACAGGACCGTGACCAAAATTTAAGCACGGGTCGGGCAAACGAAGGTGTAAGTCAGGCAATAACATTTTTAATTTTATAAAGAGCAGGTTAAGCCGAGCATGATCATATCTCAAGTCAAGTATAGCCCGACCTGCCACTTTGTCTATGGCCCAGAATTTCAGTTATCTCATCATAATTCTCTTCATAATCTCTTCAACAATCTCATTACCGATCACCATGTATACCTATCGAATTTCAAGAATATTTAAACAAGAAAAACAATAAACTAAGTAATTTTTAATATTTTTAATCAATTGCTTACTAGTCTCATTAAGTATAATACTAAAAATAATAGTATGTAGATATAAAAGTAATGCAGCATTTAATTAATGAACTAATTTCTGTAGGTCCACAATCTTCTTTACAACCAAAATAATTGACTATTGACCAATGCCACAACCAAAAATAAAATGATATTAATTATGACATTCCTTAACTATGCATCCTCAGATTTCTTAATATAAATCCAAAATTCCAAAATTTCCAACAAATCAATCAATCCATTACATGATAATTTCATGAATCGTTAAATTCACCATTAATAAGTGCCTTACTAGCAGACATCTGGCCGTTAGCCAATTACAGTTTAATTAAATCAAGTCTGGTTATTAGGTTAAAGAGACAAAATGGATTTTTAAATGTATTAAATAATAAATGTTTTACACAAGCGGTAGTAGAAATCAATTTCTCTGACATAAAAATCGGAAGTGTCATTGTTGCTTCGGATGGGCAAAAATAAGTATTTTTGCTCATAGCGGAAAAATTGGACATATGTCAAAACGCAGTTAAATATTAATAAAAATTAAAGAATTAATTTATGCTCGTCAGGTATTGATAAGCAATTTAGGATTAATACTAGGATTGCGTCGAAATGTATAAAATAGTCGAAAATTCTGGATAATTCAGTAAATTTGTCCTTGGATTCACATACAATATTCGTGAATACGGGATATATCAATCCTAGATTAATAATAAATATGCTTGATTACCCAACAGATAATACACTTTATAACATATAATGTATTATAAGGCTGTAGATGAGTGTTACTGAAATAACGAAACTATTTAAAATCAAGGCAATTGTAAATGCGACTTTTATATAAATTGATTTTATATCAAATCTATCATCATTGTAATAAATTGTATGATACGTACTGTAAAGTGTACGAAGTACAATAGGTAAAAACTTGAACAAGATCTGCTATGTTGGATATATGGATGTTAATGAGATAATTGACATAATCAATATAATTATTAATAATCTTAAATAAATATGAACAAGAAATATGTTTTTGTCAGTCTTCAATATTACTCAAATAAAACTTCTGTAGGAAATCACTATCACTTAGGATAGATGTTTTATTATATATAAATATCTTGAAAATGTACATTATACATATTTACGTAAATGAATGTATTTATAAAATATTTGTGAACAAATTACCTTCTAACATTAGTTACAAGAGATTTAAAATAAATAGTAATATTTTTTGATAAATTTATTAATGTGCGTATTAAATGTAAGTTACAATTAAGTATAGTATTTTAAAATTATATTTGATTAATTTAGTAATGTGGACAATAAACGTAAGTTTGTTATCCATGACCTATTCTATGTGATAGTTATAACATAATGATTGGTTATAACATTTTGCGCGAAGAAGACAGACTACGACCTTTTTTTTTAATGTTTACAGATAAGCAATTCACTTCACATTGCTACAAATTTGTATTAAAATTGAACTGTAGAATATTGCAACCACGTGTTTTGCATCTTGAAAATTTTCACATTATAACGAAAAAAAAAAACTAAAATTTCGGGAGCATTTAACCCAAATGTGAATGACAAAATTTAATGGTGTAATTTACACTTTGCATCATAGACGTTCATCGCAATTAAATTTGACGTTTCTCAAAAATTATATTTCTGCTCGCGATATTCTCCCCTCTGTAATACCAGTGGCCAAAGCCAGGATTACAGGAATGCATTTCAATAACATACACATTTGTGTCACTTGAATACTCACTTACGAACCGCATATAACAAAAATTGGAAGTTAATGAGTGGAAATTACAACCAATTACTTTCCACTTTCCAAGCCTACGAAAACTTACGAGCGCGAATCATTGTTTTCGCTATTCTAATGGCGAAAAAATGGAAAGTCCGGCTCGTTCTGGGTTAGCGAAGGACAGACAAAAGAATGAAAACCGCAATCGAGGCGCACAAATCAGAGCGATTGTAGTTCACTTTGTGCATCGAGATTGACTTAAATGCAGCTCATTGTTTGAAAATTATACCGACGATTTCTAATATTATATGTTGAGATGATTTTAATAAATAACTATTAATAAAAAAACATATAAAATACAAAAAGAAATTAAAATAAAAAAGACAGTTTAACAATGACTAAAACCATAATCACCAAATAAATTTTAGTTAAGCAAATAAAGGTCGGATGAATTTACAAAATAAACAAAAATTATGTGAAAATGATTAATAAATCATTTCCTCTTTTGCATCTGTGATATTTTTGACTAATGTTACGTAAGTACTTTAAAACAAATACACATTAAAACAACTACTTCTCGGACAACTACCCCGTTCATTTGCTGTTGCATATCAATAACATTGCATAATGCAACAAATTTGATTCGAGAATATTTAATGTAAAGAGTAAAAAGAACAACAAAACTAAGTAGTAATAAGCATATGGAGAATTGTGTTTCGGCATTTATCCCTCGTCAGTAAAGCCCTATCAACAACTTCAATATGTTAAATTACATTAATTAAATTAAACTGAATTAATTAATAAATGGAAGACGAGACAAGCGCCATTTTTTTGTCCTTTTGCCGGATGAATGGTGGTAAAACATTTTATTAAATGAATTAATTAAATTAAGGCTGCGATCTCAGAAGAAAATGTTCAAGCTCAGGGAAAGACGCAAAAGAGGAAATAGTTTGTAAATTATTTTGGAATTCGTGTTTTATTTAATTTATTTAAATAACTGTGACCAAGTGAATAAATACTCTTTTCTATTGAGAATGAATAATGTAGTAACATAAATCGAGCTTAATGTACAAAATATAAAGGATAAACTTACTAACCTGCGTCTACAACTATAATATAATATATAGACCTTTACTTGTTTATGGATTTTATATTACCTCACCCGGTTACCATTACAAATTTTCAAATTACAGAGAGTTCAGTCAGAGCATTTACCGAAATCAGACACCCTCAAAATCTTGTAAATAATTCTTAACAAAAATAATCCCGATTTAATATACATCATGCCTCATACATCTAGTAACTAAATTCTGCTCAAATACCACCTACTATGAACTTCTCCATTTCTTGTGTATTTTAGGAAATAAAAACATAAATTGCAAACGTTAATTTCCTAACATACGTTGAATTACGACACTGAAAGACAATAACTAGACAAGGACGTTAGCAATTAAAATCTCCAATATACTGGACATGACAGTAATAAAGAAAAAAATCTAACAGAAAGTCCCATCGTCGATAGTCAATTGGCAAATATATGTAAAAAAGTATTATAAATAATTATATATTCCGTTTTTTAATTTCACATATTTATCAATAATGAAGTTTATATATTAATTATTCTTGATTTTGGTAAAGATATTTGGAATAAAGTTTTACTTAAATTTGACTGAGATACAATTAAATTACAAAGAGTCAAAAGCTGAATTATATTTCACTTAATATAAATAATTAGTTCAATATTTTTTTCATAAACCAGCAAGTGAATAATTTCAAAATAGCCAATCACACAAAATTAATGGCCCCAACACTTCTAGATTTTATAAACAGACTATATGTGTCGAAATTGTAATTGCTTTTATATTAACTAAATTACACTAAAATATTTGTGGATCCAACATCTATGAACTATTACGTATAAAAACTAGTCTATGGTTTGTTGATTTCATGGTTTTAGGCTCACACGGACGCCACATGCTACCCAAGCAAACGGAATCCGCAATAATGATCGCAATTAGTGGTGGCGATTGGTAGTGCATTCACCGGGAGAATTAGTACATTATGTACTAATCCGTCGGGTTTGCGGTTGTCTGGATGTGTGCGTGTTACAGGAAACGGTCCGATTGAAAAGGATTTGCATATTTAAATTGACGCTCGTCACATTTTCAGCAGCGATCCCATCACGGTCACGTCTCGCATGTCTTTTCGCGGGATCTCGGTGTGGCGCAACTGCATTCGTTTATAAATATTTGAAAAGGCGAAAGGTTGCCCACCATGCAGCGGGGAAATTGCAAGAGTAAAGGATCATGTATGCGTGCGGAAATTTTGATTTATATTCAGGTTGTGTTTACAAAAGATTATCGTTTTGAACAAACGCACGCCAAGTTTGTTTAAAAAACGGCAATCTTTTGAGATTATTAAAATATTTTCTCATTTATTCAAATTTTTAAACTGCATGAAATTGACTTAATTTTAAATTTTCAATACATACATAAGAATTGTCGTTCTATTTACTTAGCATTATAGTACAAGATTTAATACTTTTATTAAAAAAATAAAAACATGTAGATGCTTTTATAACTAAACAGTGAAAGCATATCCCAAAAGAAAGAAGCGTAGCTGGAGTTCACAAGAAAATATGGGGTGGTTCGATTAGAGATTTATTATTATAATATTTGTATATCAGGATTTAAAAAAATGAATATAAGCTCCCAAATCGAAGAGTTTGCTGTTAAACCCATGTGAGTTGCGATCAAAGAAGTAAACTCAAAACTGTTATTTTTAACCTTTTTTGTATTCTTCTTCATATATAATATTTGTTAATTTGTAATGTAAAAAGAAATTGAACAGTGAAAATTCTTCGAAAATGAAATTAATTAAACAAATGATGCGTTCATTTAATCTCTCTCTCTCTCTGTTATATATATATATATATATATATATATATATATATAGAAAGTTGAAAGATTAACACAGTTTGTAATTGCATAGCCTAACCATGACAAGTTAAACGTTTTTTCTAATATCATTTGGCAAAACATCGTGATGATACATTGGTATAATTAAATAACCCTCAGATTATCGACATAAAAATTAACTTAAAATCATTGGACCGTACTTCCGATATTTTCTGCCTATAGATATTAGTATATAAGAATATAAAACAAGGAAAACATACAAGAAATAAGTTGACGTTAAGTAGAGTTAAGTAGAAAAAAATGAAAACTCTTTTTAATTGTTTATGTTTCTTTTACTTTTTTTAGGAATTCAAAATTACAGATTTACAACTAATCTGAATTTAGAAAAAAAAATGTATTGAATTTTTTTTAAATAATATTGAAAAACTTTATAATTTATAAAGTCTAAAGACTTACTCCTAATCTTGACTATCTTAAAATCTTTGAAAGCATGATTTTAATCTTTTGTTCCTGTTTATTAATTTTATAACAAATATCCCTTGTTTTTCACTATATCTCTATTAGACTTATAAATTATTTTACATATTTTTTAAATGTAATATTTATTTATTATGCAGAGAGTGTTTCTTCTTCCAGATAATTTGGAACATTTTGAAAGCTATATTTAAAATAAAATAAATAAATAAAATTTACATTGCTGTAAGTAAAGAATGTGTTTAAAAGTAAACCTGTTAACTTAGTTCTATCAACTAAGTGAATGCTTATAAAAAGTTTTCATTAAAAAAATCAAATTATTTCAAAAATTATATCGTTTTTAACATCATGTGAGAGCATAATATTAAACAATTTGAATGATTCTTCTGGGTAGAAAATATCGTAAGCACGGCTTGGTCCAATAATTATAAATTATTTTTTTCTTCGATTATTTGAAAAAAATTCTAAGACTTTTGGGAACTCGGTGTATTCTATAAATATGTTTTTACTTTTTAATGGACTCGCATGGTTCTATTTCAGAGAAAATTTAGGTTTAGATCGCAAATGAAAGATTTTGCTTTGAAATAGACCCATTCGAGTCCTTTAACATTTAAACAAATAATTACAGAGTACATCGAGCTCTAAAAAGTCTTATTATTTCTTATTCGATTTTATTTGAAATACCCTAATAATGATATTTTCTTTTATCAACAAAAAAATAATGCATAAATGCATTTTAGAATAAATGTAACTATTTTTCATATATTTTTATTGATCTTTAATTCAAACTTTTGTTTCTTGTTAGACAATAAACTTAATTATCTGTAACTTTTAATTATAAATAGTATTCTTTTAATTACACATTATTTTTAATTATGGATTATTTCAATAATTAAAATCAACATTTCCCAAGAAGTCTACATTGTGTTGATTAAACCGTGTTTTAATTACGATTGATGCAATTGGTATCGTATTGACACACAAAGCCAGTCTCATGTACAAACGCAATTACTACAAATATTGAGTAATTAAGTCCAAGAACTCACCACACACATAGACATACACATAAGTACGTACAGTACTTTTTTCGTTCCGAGAGGAACGCTCAGCCAGGCTCTGATAATTCCTAAACATGCAACTGTTGACCGAATGCACTTGGATGAAGAGCAGACCGGATAACAGTATATTATTCTGTTTATTGTTTATTCGCACGACTAACATATCTACAGATTATGTTTAAATCGAGCAGTAAAAAATATTTTTAGCAAATAAAAAAAACTTATTACGTTTATTTAACTACTGACACCTAGATACCAGAAAAAAAGGAGTAACATTTAATAACAATAAATCTTTATTACAAATATAATATTAACATTATATTGGCATTGGAAATCTAAAGTCATGTCTGAACTAAAATCACACGCACACACGTAAAGTACTGGTTGTCATGTTGACTGCGACCAGCATTTCACGCGTGTGATCTTAGTACAGACATGACTCGACACTTCCAATGCCATCTTCGTCGTCGATTTTTGTTATACGCTCGATTAATGCATGTACAAAGAGTTCGAATGAAAATATTGCGGTTAAAATGTTTTATTTTCAGATTTATTTGAAATATTCAATAGACTTTGTAATTTTGTCGTAGGGTGTGTATTAATTCATACGAACAAAAATAGCCAAACATAACCTCAAATTAAAAACAAATAACTACATTGGCTGAATCGATTATTAGTTTGTTTCTTTTCATCTTCCCTTAATTAACAGAAATATAATTATAACTAATACAAATTATACTTCTGTTATTTCAAAACTATTTCGTCAAGCGACGAACATATTTGGCTAGTAAAAACAGCTAATTTTTATTTTGGGAGATGAAGCCTAAAATTGTAAACATTATTCTAAAACAGCTGCTAAGAGATTCCAAATTAGATGGTACAACTTGATTCTAAACCATGTTTCGGAGTCGCTCCAACTTCATTTTAGTCACAATAGATGGGATTGACTTATTCGGAACCCGCTGCTATTCTAAGTCAAGATACCCAAGGAAAAAATGCGACAATAAAAAGTATTGTTGTCATTAATATATTGATAAATATTATATAAGAAAAGCCGATTAGCCAATATGTGACTTTTATATCCATTCATTATGTATTCAGTAAAATTATAAATAAAGATGTTAGTGGATATATTTATTTATTTATTTACGGAAGTCCAATTACAACTATATCAAAAAATATAGTTTATTTTTTTCGAAATTGGTTCAAGATTATAAATTATAGTTTTAAGAAACTATGAGCAAATGTCAAATTTTGAAATTCGTTTTGTTCCAAATTGTTGTTCCGCCTTAACTTTCAAACAAACAATCCAAATCACTAATTAACTTGCGCCATTCTTTTTTTTTTGGAAATTAACATAAACACAAATAAAACACAATTAATTACAATAAACACGAAAACCTTCGGAATTAAACGCGAAATAAAAAGTTTCGTTAAACGGATGGGAAAATTACACAACGATTTCCGAAATGCTTAGATCCATTTGCATATAATGATTCCGATGGCCGTTCAGTCTTTTGCTGAAACTGGTCTAACCTTGACGATTGTCCGCACGAAGATTATTCTCTCATTATACTATCTATGGAAGTGATTAATGTTAAAGTAAAATATAAAACAAAGAATGGTGATCCTCCGAGAGTTCTACTGCGTGACATGGTAAGATGTGAACGTGATTTTCGTATTAAGGGTGCGGTTTAGAAGATCTCTTTCTTCTAAACAGCTATACAAATATGGGCAATCACTAATTTGAGTTAGATTGTTGTTGTGATCAATGAACAATATTGTATTATACATTAAAATAATCTTAAAATAAGCAGGAATTTCATCAGATAAATTAAAAATTATTTTAATGTTTAGTTTCTGTGAAAAATAATTATGAAAAACAATGAAAATTGATCAAATTTATTGCAAATTTTAAATTACATTTTTGCTAATAAAAACTTCTGCAATGAAAATTTAAAGGATTTCACTAAATTCTGCATTCAAATAACTTAGCAGACATGATCTATTAATTTCATTATATCTTACAATTTTCTTTTCTAACTTAAACTAGTAAATTGACGTAATACACGAAAATTAACGATTTATTTTTTATTTAGACTGATACTTTATACTTGGTAGATAAAAAATATAAATACACATTCATATTATGAAATCCAAAAGAATAGCTCTGTTTTCAAACGATTATTTCCATTTTACTATATAGCTATCTCTTTCCACTAAACCGCAACCTTAATTAGTCGATTTCTTTGAAAACGATTGCAAAGAGTCATTGATTCATTTACGATTATTGGAAACAATTGAAAGTAGCGTTAATTTCGAACTCAAACGTAATTATTAGAAATATGCATTGATTTTTTTCTAACATTTATTGCTACGACAATAAATGTCTAGTATTTTTTGAACAGAAAATTTACCAGTTGGAAATTGTTTATTACTATATTTACTAATATTTTTGGAATAGTAAGTACTGTAATCGTGTTGTTTATTGTATTTCCACCTCTCCTAAGGTAAATAAGAAAGTTAATTATCTTGGTTAATGGTTATTACACCTCAGCCAGACAAAAGCCAGATATAAAAAAAGGTAAGACGATCCAGAGGTTGCTTGATCTAGCAGAAATAACCAAATTCCAAGTTTGATATGATCGTATACTTCCATTTTTCTTAAGAGTTCGGTTATTTTTGTTAGATCAAGCGATCTCTTGATCGTATTGTTTTCTAGATGACATCAAACTTACCACATTTTTTTACCCGAAGTGTGGGACGTACAAATACTTGCAAAAAAAAACAATTTACTTATAATTGCAACATACTTATGGGTTTCCGAAATGATAAAAAAGTGGAACCAAATGTCGCGGAACGATACTCTTAGATCGTCTATTTTTGTGGATTCTTTTTTCACCACCTTATAGCTCGGGGAATCTTATAGTTCATCTAACTCGCTCTACCTTATTATATTTCTGAAAGCAATAAATGTGTTCTAACCGTGGTACAAACTGCGTGAAGCAAATTTTATTTCGGATTTAAAAGTGCAAAACGCGTATTCAGTATTCTTTCAGCTCCAATAAAAACATTTCATGGATTCATCTATTATAAATACGTATATTTTATATGCACATTAGTTTTAAATTCACGAACAACTAAAATTGACTACCTCTTGACATCTTGAGAAATTCGATAGAATTGGTTTGTCTTGAACGATTCCTGAGAGGCATCTGACCAAACGTTTTAAACTGCGACATTAAAAGCATTAATAAAGCTTTTATAAAACATCTATTTATTAATTTGAATCATATTCTAAAAGCACTCATTCGTAATAACCTTCATTAAGTTAACTTTTATCAAAACATATCAATCTCGTCTCATTCACAATTAGCCTACACTCATTCACGAAATTCCGCCCCCAAGTGGCCAATTTGCATGTTATTCAGAGTGAGAAATAGATGTAATTACGTCGTCATAAAAGTAAATTTCCTTATTCGCTCGTCTGATTTATCCGCGCCGAATCGGATTGTATAAATCCTAATGCATGTAATTCTCAATCAACTTTTACATTTCCCCGTGCGATTACTCAATATGAATCACCGCAAAGGCCGCACGAATCAACACCGGGAAAAGCAGAATTACGTTTCATTTGTTTTATTTCTGCTGTATTTCTATAATGATACACTTCGAGGTGAAGTTATGTGTTTACTTTCATAATATCGATAGTTTTCAGCCTTTCCTTAATGTATATTTACAATGCATCAAGATTTTCCATGAAAATTTAATTTTAACCTAACTTTACTAATAGATACGCTAAATATTTTAATAGATTATTTGCAAATAAATGTTATAGATTACAATTGTATTGGTTAATCAGATTTGCGGTATTATGAAATTCAATTATTCCTATAGCAAGTGCCATTTTATTGTTAAAAGAACATAATTTTGAACGCATAAACTTGAATTTGTTCATTAATTATAAACTGTTTTATAGCAATCGTAATTATTTTACTGAATAATTTTAAATAGAATCCACAAGTTTGAATGTAAACTCCTTTACTAGTGCACTAATTATAAACCAATTAAAGCCCCCAAAATTTTCATACATTCAAAAAACCAAATATATATTGTCCAATTAGTAAGATAAGGAGGTTGATCTTTTCTTGATGCCCATTTTTATTTTTCCCGGACAGTGTCCAAGAGAAAGTATTGTGGTCGTGAAAATTTTCGAATCGCAAATTTCAACAAATATGCACGTTTTGAGGTTCCCTGAGTCCATTCCATCGAGATTTGAAAAATGTGTGTGTGTGGCTGTGTGTTTCCGCGATAGCGCATAAACGGCTAAATGGATTAAGCCCAAACTTTATATCTAAGCTTTATATAACAGTGGAATGATCTGAAAAGCTTTTGGTTAGAATCAAAACACATTAAGTGCATCTTTACTCTTAGCAATTTTTATTTTTTTAATTCGGATAGAAAAATGTTTCAAATAAAATTTTAGATCTTGGAAAATAAATAGTTTCTGTTATAAAACTACTTATTTTAATGACAAATAAAATGTCAAAGTGCCGTCATATTCAACATATTCGCAAACGCCTCTAGTTTGCAAAAATGAAGAAGAGTGTGGAGAAATGATTTTAAACTATTGTAAGGTGACAAATAACACATTTAGTTATAGTATTCTTCTAAATACTCGGCTTTAACTTTAAAAGAAAACATTTTTTTCATTTAATCATTATGCTTTCCTATTAAATTTTCAATCAGAAACTTATTTGACCGTATTCACCGGGTATACTACCATTTTTTAATTCCGATAGAAAAATGTTTAAAATACAAGTTGTAGATCTTGAAAAATAAATAATTTCTGTTATAAAACTTTTATTGTAGGACGTTCGGTTTTTATTTTATACGCGGAAGAATTTCGTTTACCTGATAAATTCTCTTGGAAATAAGCAATTATTTTTATGTTGACAGTGGAGACTTTAATTATTGAAATAATTATTTTAATGACAAGTGAAATGATAAAGTGCCGTCATATTTAATATTGGCAAACGCCTCCAGTTTAAAATTATTTAAAAAGGATGTCTCCACATCAATATCAAATCATTGTAAGGTAAGAAATAACACAATAAATTATAAAATAATTCCAAGTACTCGCCTTTAACTTTAAAAGAAAACAATCCATTTTTTCAATCAATAATTTTTCCTTTTCTATTAATATTTCAATCAGAAACTTATTTGACCGAATTCGCCGGGGAAAGTACTATGATGGACACATCACCACTTTTTTAACCTAAAACAGTAATCACTCTGTTTGTTGATAATCAATAATTGTAGTAAAAAATATAGTAATAGTTTCATTTAAATTAATTAAAATCTGTTTAATAAATATTTTTTAAAAGAATTCTCAAGCTTGAATACATAAACCTAAAATAATGTATTAATTATAAATTCTCTTGTGGTTTACAGCTGCTGTAATGCGTTTAATAAATAATTTTATTAAAATCTTCCAGCTTGAATGCACAAACCTTAAGATGTCCAGTAATTATACAGTCTTTTCATTTAAGATATTCCAATACGTGTAAGTAAATAATTTTTGAGAGAATTCTCAAGCTTAAATGCATAAACCTGAAGATAGTGTACTAATTATAAACTCTCTTGTAATTTATGGTTATTTCAATCCGTTTAATAAATAATGTTTAATAGACTCCTCAGCTTGAAAGCATAAAGTACTGCACCAATAAACTTTATAGTGGCTTATAGCTACTATGTCGCTTTTAATAAAAAAATCAAATAGATCAAATAGAAACCTAAAACTCCAATAAAAAAAAGTTGAAGCTGTGCAGTAATTACAAACTCTCTAGTGAATTATTTATTTTATAATGTAGCGATAAAAAGACATTAATAAAAATCATTACACAGAATTAATAAACCCATGACATTTTTTTAATGTTTTTGGTTGAAATATATCTTAACAATATTGTTTTCTATCCGTCTGGCAACCACTTTTCACTGACTCTAAAAATGCGCAAGTAATGTTAAAATTATATGCATGCATCACGCAATGATCTAGAAAAACGTAAAAGAACAAGCAACAATTCCACAAAAGGTTCCCAGCGGTTACGAAATTAGCGAGGGCGTTGCGTAATTTGCGTCTTTTCAGGTGGACAGATTAAGGCTAGGAGGAAAGCAACAATGGACTAAACGCTCGTGTCCTTTCGGCTGATGGAACAACTGTGGGAAATCCATAGTTGTGCAAAAAAAGAGAAAAAGGAACGAGCGCAATTTTTCTGATTTATCTGGAACATTTATTGTGTATTATTTTCATTTTGGCCCCGCAACAACACATAGTACAGAAATAATAAAAAAATGATAATTTACACTTGTCTTTCTGTATATGCAAGGGGTATTTTACGTGCCAACAATGTTGATGCGTTAAAAATCTAATAAAAAATAAAAGTTATTTAAATTAAAATTAAACATAAGAAAAATTGCTACATATTTTTTATATTTAATACGACCTTTCAATATATATATATATATATACAGGGAGATTTTTTTAACAGTATACATATCTCCTATGTATACATGTAAAATACCCAAGTCAAACGCATTGATCTATGTGTTTAGTTGCCTATAATACGCAACCCGAACGATCGATTCCTTCAACTACGATTATTAAAAAAAATCAATTAAACAATTTACTATTTCTGTTTATGACAATATCGAAATGCACATTGTCGAAGAATTTTCACGATCGTTTGAGTTGCAGTTTCTGGTGGTCATTTATAGCACTTATTCTAATTATTTATTTCAAGTTTATTGTTCTTCACTGTTACTTTTCTTTCAAATTGTCTTAATAAAATCTCTTAATATTTTTTACCTGTAATTTCTCCATAATAGAAAGTGACGTATTTTTGATAAAAAAGGAAATTGCTTGTGACGGTAACGCATGCAGTGTTAGTCATGATTTATTTCGTTGCGTTTTCCAAAGAAAATGTTTTATTTATCCTAATTGAGGTATTCGGCTACTTTGGATTCATTGAAAACATGTCTTATCCTCCTCTAGTACTGTTGGAATTGTAATATACGCTTTAAATTCGACTTTTTCTTCATTTGTATACATTTTCAATCAAATATTTCACACATTTTGAAGTTTAGCGTTCGACGTTTAGTTGTGTGTTATAGGCAACTAAGCATACACACATTAATGCGTTTGACTTGGTTTTTTTGCAGGTATACAGTTCGCCTAATGTGTACTGATTAAAAAACCTCTCTGTATTATATATATATATATATACAGGGTGTCTCAGCGTGCGCGCCGAGTAGCTTTACAGCTAAATTTTTTTTTCAAAATCGGCTTTCGCAGGCGTATGTAGGTCTATTAGGACCACATTTTAAAATTAGTTTCAAATATACAGGGTGTCCCATAAAAGCATGGCGTATCATAGTTATATTTTTTCTAATGGAATGACCCATATTTTATATTTTTTTCAGATTCTACATCAAAAATAAAGTTTACTTTTATAATATGTTCATATACCTAAACCTAATAACTTTTGAAATATTTAAATATTTTTGGAAAAATTGACGTTTCGAAAAAAAATCATAACTTTGAAATGGATGAATGAAAACAAATGAAATTTTGTGTCGGTATATCTGACTAATGGGTGAATATTTCAGACTATTAAGAGGAATTTAAAATCTTAAGATGTTTTGATAATTCAACATATCTCCAGAAGCACATTCAAGGTTAAATTTAGTGCTTATTTTAAATGGCACACCCTATATCTAATAGGCCTATCTTATAGGAAATTGTATTGTCTTTCAGAAAGTATAAAGTTATTCTACACCTAAACCTAATAGTTTTCAAGATATATCCATTTTTGTTAATTTTCGTCATTATCATTATTATTTTAATACGACAATGTAACATAAAGCGCCATCTATTGCTTAATTTAATAATTATTATTGCCAGTTATTCTAATAGACTTTTGTTTATAAGCAAATTTAATTGACACATTCATATTATTACTAACCATTGAAAAAATAATGTTTCCCTTAAATGAAAGAATTAACATGATTCTAATAATAATGTAATGTTATTAAGATTGTCTCTTAGTGTACAAAATGTTCTCTGATGGAAGACATCCTAATAAGAAGACTGTAGAGGAAGTTTTAAATACATTCAAAACTGTAGGCAGTATGAAGTATTTGAAAAAAAAACTACCTTGAATACAGTAACTAATAATGAGGAGATACAATTACAAGTTTAATTCTATTGAATATTCGTCAAAAAAGGTGGTTTAATAAGCAATGAATTGGAAGAATACATAGAAAGCAGAATTAATAAATTAATAATACATTTAGATCAATTATACCTAATATGCTGAGAAATGTCAAAATATCATTTAAAATAAAATGTAATTATGTATTCGATGCTAGTATTTTTGAAAATTTATTATAAAATACTTTTAATACTATTTTGTCAATTTATTTGATGTATTTGGTTATATTTGTTTTACAATTCTAACAAGTTTTTATCAAATAATTTACACATGTGTAAATAAATAATGCAATTAGTATATTCACAATTAATAAAACTAGTGTATTAATTTAGGAAATATCTCGAAAATCATTTGTTGGGTCAACTGACTTTATTTATAAACAATAACTAAACTCTTGCCTTTATGGAATAATAATAATAAATATTATATTGAACAATAGATGGCGCTTTGTATCGACTTTCCATGTTATGAATAATAAATATTATGTCAAAAGTTAACGAAAATGCATATATCTTGAAAACTATTAGGTTTAGGTAAAAAATATCTTTATACTTTTTGAAAGACAATATAATTTCCTACAAGATAGAGCTATTAGATATAGGGTGTTCCATTTAAAATAAGCATGAAATTTTACCTTGAATGTGTTTCTGGAGTTACGTTAGATTATTAAAACATCTTAAGATTTTAAATTCCTGTAAATAGCCTAAAATATTTACCCATTAGTCTAATATACTGGTACAAAATTTCATCTGTTTTCATTCATCCATTTGAGAGTTATGATTTTTTTTCAAAACGTCAATTTTTCCAAAAATATTTAAATATTTCAAAAATTGTTAGGTTTAGGCATATGAATATATTATAAAAGTTAACTTTATTTTTGATGTAGAATCTGAAAAAAATATAAAATATTGGTCATTCCATTAGAAAAAATATAACTATGATACGCCATGTTTTTATGGGACACCCTGTATATTTGAAACTAATTTTAAAATGTGGTCCTAATAGACCTACATACGCCTGTGAAAGCCGATTT